>JALRMC010000022.1:0-674061 GCA_026120085.1 Cadophora luteo-olivacea
CCCCCCCCCCCCCCCCCCCCCCCCCCCCCCGCCCCCCCCCCCCCCCCCCCCCCCCCCCCCCCCCCCCCCCCCCCCCCACCCCCCCCCCCCCCCCCCCCCCGGCCCGCCGCCCCCCCCCCAACGGGAATTCGAACCTGGAACACGGGGAACTGCACTGTCTGCTGGTTATCTGTTGGAAATTAGTTGAGCTCTAGTATGAGTGAGATGTGGACGGGATATTGCCATACCAGCAACAGTGGTGAAGGTTCTCTGCGAAAAGAATTAGCTTGTGATCGCAACCCAAAAGTACTGATTAATATTGGTGACATTGCAAGGGAAATAATAGAGCTGCTGTATGATAATTCTTGTGCCCAAGGATGTTGCTGATGCACCTGATCAAATGGCACAGAGCCAAAGTCCTCGAAAAATTTGACGACATGACACGAGATGGCAGGGGGGTGTGATGGGAATCCTAGGGATTTGAATCCGTAGTATAAAATATTCACGTACCTTCTTAATGGTAGGAACAGTCTGTCCGCGAGGGACGACTGGGGCGAAGATGTTACCCTCCATGGCAACACCGAGAGAAAGAGGAACGACATCGAGAAGCAAGAGATCGGCAGTATCAGCGGAGGTGGCCTTTCCTGACAAGATACCAGCCTGGACGGCGGCTCCGTACGCGACAGCCTCATCAGGGTTGATGCTCTTCTCAAGCTTCTTTCCGTCAAAGAAATCGCTCAAAAGCTTCTGGATCTTTGGGATACGTGTAGATCCACCAACAAGAACGATCTCGTCAACCTTGCTCTTATCGATGTTGGCATCCTTAAGAACCTGGGCAACTGGGTCCAAAGTACCATTGAAGGCCTTGGAGTTGAGGTCCTCGAAACGGGCACGGGTGATTTGGGCGTTGAAGTCCTCACCGTCGAAGAGGGAGTCGATTTCGACAGTGGTTTGGGCACCGTTGGAGAGAGTTCTCTTGGCACGCTCGCATGCGGTACGGAGACGTCTCAAGGCACGTGGGTCACCAGACAAGTCCTTCTTGGTCTTTCTCTGGAACTCCTTCTTGAAGTGATCAAGCAAGTTGGTATCGAAATCTTGTCCTCCCAAATGGGTACTGTGATGATAAGGAATGTCAGCAACTACTCATTCAATCACGAGTCAGGAGCACTTTTGGGAGTAAAGTGCTCCCGAGATACTCGATTCGGGGAAAATAGGCACTGCCTAAATAACGTACTCTCCGGCGGTAGCCTTGACAGTGAAAACACCACCCTGGATGTTGAGGAGGGACACATCGAAAGTTCCACCACCGAGATCGTAGATGAGAACGTTTCGCTCCTTGTTGGACTTTCCGGCACCAAGACCGTAGGCGATAGCGGCGGCGGTAGGCTCGTTAATGATACGGAGAACGTTGAGACCAGCAATGGCACCAGCATCCTTGGTAGCTTGACGCTGGTTGTCGTTGAAGTAGGCCGGGACAGTGATGACGGCCTTAGCGACCTTCTTGCCCAACTTAACTTCGGCGACCTCCTTCATCTGTAAGAGGGCATTATATCAGCTCATGATCTAGTAGCGCATAGTAGGAGGCGTCAAATTACCTTAGTCAAAACCATGGAGGAGATTTCCTGGGGTGAGAAAATCTTGTTCTCGCCCAAATATTCCACCTCCACCATCGGGGAACCATCTTGGTCAACGACCTTGAATGGCCATGACTCAATATCCTTTTTAACGGTGGGGTCATCGAAGCGGCGACCGATCAGACGCCTTCACTCTACATTAGTACGTATCCGGGAGCAAAAGTGGCGGATAGACTGACTTGATATCGAAGATGGTATTTCTTGGGTTCATAGCAGCCTGGTTCTTTGCGGACTCTCCAATCAGACGCTCCTTGTCTGTGAAACTGACGAACGAAGGAGTCGTGAAAGATCCTGAGGACTTATCAGCTCTGAGGCATTGCGACGACGGCTCCGTTTGGCAGAAGACTCTTTACAGAGCCGTATGTAGCGGATGTGGAAAAATGCTTACCTTGCTCGTTGGCAATGATCTCAACATTGGTTCCCTCATAGTTGGCAACTATCGTCAATCAGTATCCGGTATCCATAGGGATGTTCATCCGTTGTTGGACTCAATGTCGAAGAACGTACCGCAAGAGTAGGTAGTGCCTGTTGATAACTGGGTCAGCATAATTGAACCTCAACACACAACGCGTGGGCTCCAATGATGGGCGAAAAACGTACCAAGATCGATACCGATCGCACCGTCGTAAATCTCTTCAGCCATGATGAATGTGTTGTGGTGTTCGGAATTGGGAGAATGGGAGTTGGAGGTATGGCGGGGAGGTGTGAAAATGGAACCTCGAGAAAAAAGTTCAAAAAGAGGTGTGCAGGGTGGATTAGCTGCCGTTCGGTTATGGCGACGCTAATAGCTAGCCAATCAGAGGTAGCTTGATATGTGGCGCTGAATAGCCAGGCCAGCAAATCAAAGGGCTCGAACCGTTATAAAATACTCAGCTTTAAAAATATTTGCGAAAAGCGGCAGTACATTGATCCACCGGGACAGTAATTCTAAGTACCCGGTGTATTTTACGACATTGGGTTCTTGGTGTCGGCCTTGGGCTGCATCCCGACATCCCTTGCATGCTGTTTTGTTATCGCAGGCAACAGATCCACTGACCAAATGTTTCGAAGTGGAAAGGGCACATTCAGCAGAGCAACTGGTTGACTTTTCAATTACCAGAACTCCAACAAACAGTTCAACATGTAAATGCAAACCTGTCGCTATAAATTGGATTGGTTCGAGGCCTCGGGCTCTGCCTACCCTGCAATGCCAGCAGAAGGCACTGGAAACATTTACAGCTCACCGCCTCAGATGGAGACAACATCACGAGCAGTGGATGAATTTGGCTTACCCATTCTGTTACTATGACAAGCTTTGCAGATAACGAAAGTTGTACTAAGAAGCGAAGCATTCCTCAATCACTTGTTGCAAAAGCCGAAAAGCACGACGCTATGCAATTCTCTGAGCTAACTTAAGAAGACAGCTGCTCCATACCAGACTTCCCGAAAACCTCGATGCGTGATTATTGACTCAAACAGGTGTGGTACTATACAAACGCCAACGTGCTAGGCAAAGGCCAGAATACGCCATCCCGATGACCGTTCTCATGCCTGCAATAACGCCTTCCAAAAACGAGACCATCCTGGGGCAAGATGATACATAGCGATCTTCTCAAGCCTTTAGAAGATTCGCGAAAACGGTGATTTTCTCCAATTCAATCTCCTGACCGCTGGCTGGCTTGGCAGCACCCTTTGGCAACGCTGCGATCAGTTCAATATCAATTCTGTTCACACCCGGAAGAAGACGAGCCTCGAACAGAGGATGCCTGTGATCGACAGGGTGTCCTGGAATTAGAGGCATGGCGTGCAGCCTTTGAGTACCAGAAGTTACGAATAGCTTGTGTTGGCGATCAAGCAGGGATTGGGCGATGGTCGGTTTGATCTGTAGGTAGTAGTGAGTCGAGGGGAGATTTATGGTGATTGACTGCTGAGCCATTGTTGCAGATGGTGGCAGATCCATACGAAAGTGGCGAGAGATATTGAGTCCAGGATGAGTTGCGAGACTCAGATTTGTGATCATAGCATCAGAAGCATCTAGAATTGTTAGCCAGAACATGATGCTAAGGATAATTGGAACTTACTTTTACCAGGTTGACGCCATTTGGAATCGAAGCTGGGATTTGGAGGATTGTATTGAGCTTGGTGGTTGAATGACTGAGCGTAACCACCAGCATTGTAGATATTCCCAGGGGTCGTCGGTGGCAGCATACCATTCGCAGCCACGCCAGGTGATGCTGCAGCCTGGCTCGAGCCACGAAGGTTGCTCATAGGGGCTGTGACGGCCGGTGAGTTGCGGCCAGCGTCCTCATTTTTGACCAGGGCAGCACTCGAAGGCGTTGGCGAAGAAACAGAACCAGATGCACTTCTAGCCCGCTCGAGTGGAATCAAACTGGGAGCAGGCGTTGCGGAAGCAAATGGATTTCGACCATTGGTGGTAGCAAGTCCAGCCGAACCATTTGCACGAACCGGCGCTTGGGGTGTAGGAGAATCGACAGGTGTAGGTCTGCCTGGAAATTTCAAGGTGAACTTAGGCTGAGGTGGCTGCTTATTGATCTTCAAGTTGATCCGGGGAACAGCAGTAGCTGGTACATCGGCAGCAGGAGCAGCTCCGTCAGGTGCAGCTTTTCTGGCTTCGGCTAGCAGCTTCGTGAAGAAGGTCTCAAATCAGTTAGCCATGTGTGCTGAAATAGAATCAATATCTCCTAACTCACCTTGAACTCAAGCGCCAGTACGAAGATGTCACTGCCATCCTCGTTGTATTTGAAAGCGTTCTTCCAGATGAAACTCGCTTCGGCTTCGAACATTTGCCAGGTCGTGTAGAGCGACAGGCCGGTTGCTGCATACTTGCCCTTGACACCTTTGACGCCTTTCTTGAGAGTCTTCAGACTGACAGGGTGGTCAATCACTCGATAATAATCTTCATAATCAACCTTTGAAGGGAGATCGATAAAAGGTTGGAAAGCTGGAAAATCGTCCCTTTACAGCGTGTTAGTACGAAGCGTCCTCCCGAAGTATAGGTCGACTTACTCAGGGTATTCCTTCTGAGCGATACAGTCATCTACGAATCTCTCTTGGGCATCCTGGAACGATAGACCTTGGAAACCGCTTCCCGAATATGTGAATTCGGATAGAGCAGGAGTGACACTTGTTCTCTGAGGTTGAGGATTCTTTGGTGGTCGTCCGCGAGCTTTCTTGGTGGTTGTCGCTGGAACTTCATATTCAGGCTCTCCCGGCGCATCCTCGTCGCTATCACCACCTTCCGTTTCAGGTATTGGTTCAGGAGTGGCAGGGAACGGTGTCGGAAAGGCAGTGTAGCCAGGTATTAGCTTGTATGCTGGATTCCATCTCGTCATAAAATTACTTAAAGCCTTCCTCAAGCGCTCAGAATCATCAAATATCTCGGATCCACGCTGGTTGTATTCTTTTGCATTCGCAATCATTCGCTTGAAGTAGCTTTCGAGGGTAGTGAGAGTCGGGAATTCGCGGCGCTTGAGTTTGGCTTCGATCGTATCCAAGGCAATGGGCATCCGAATCATCTCATAGTAGTCTGGGAATTGTCGTTTATTTGGGAGGGTGAGAAATGGTGTAGCAATGAGGCGTCCACTGTGATTTATGTTAATTGAATGTGCAGATTGCAGGGAAATAGGAGTAGGAAATGGTGTTATGGAAGTTTCCATCTGAGGACTTCCTACAGTGCGCAGCGCAGTGTTATGGGTGTCTACGATCTATATGGGAGCCAGATTTCTGCACAAGGCTGGAGGGAGTGCGCCTGTCGCAACATGAAGTCGATAGAACGTACCTCTTGTCTGCCGTTTGCCGGAAAGTATCCAACAATTTTAGACCCATTTGCGTGGTGGTTTCCGCGGTTTCTCCCTGCATAAGGTCGATGTCCTGCCATCTTGTCAGCCTTGCTTGCCTTGCCCGGTATGTTCGAATGATAAGTAACGCGGAGGCACGAATGATGGTGCAGGTCATGAACCTTCGGTGCGCCGCTTCGAGTCCCTGCGACCGTCGACTGCATCGCCAATACAAAGCACAACCCACATCGCGCACTCCATCACTCTTTCACCCTGCGCGGCAAAGGAAGGCGAAGCGACAAGAACTTACACTATTCGGCATCTTTCTTCTCTTTGCAGCGCGATCGTCCAACTCCTCGCTCGCATGGCCTCCGCCATTGACCTTGCGCTTGTCCATGCTGTCCTTTTCGATCGTGCGTCGCAGAACCGATGTCGACTATTGATGCGCCGCGCCCTGGGATATATTGTGGATGTATCGAAGCTACAATTGCTGTGGTGTTGGCGCAGACTGCTGGGCGACGCGATCACTCAGTGGCAGCGCGTCCGTCGTGGAGAGAGGATGAGAAGATCCTTGCTTGCTGTTGGATGGCCTGGGCTGGGTTTGCCGAAATGGGATAGGAGTGAAGGTTCACGAAAACCGAAAATCGAGATTTGTCTTCGTGCTTATGATGTGCGTCGCAACGCCGAAAACTTATCAATATGCCAGAGAATTAAATTCACTTGTTGTGCAAGCCAATATTCTTCACTCATCGAGGATCTTTGACTGGGCTTCATCCGTGAGAGGTACGATGGTGTCATGTGACTTGGCGCTAAGCTGGTTACAGATAGCGCCGGCAAGGCTGTGGAGAGGAGCATTGTTTACTTTAATAAATCAATACTTCACTTCTTGATCGCAACAACCCAGACTCACATTTTTTTTCCGGTTGCCCTCTCCCGCGCGCCCGCTTTCGGATCGCCTGCACTTCTCCTTCGCCATTGCTTCTATTCCTTCGCTTGCGCCAAATTACTCGACTTGGGCTGGACAACTACATCGTCCTCTACCACACTGTGCCCGACTCACCTTCCCTCGAATCCTTTTCTAGCACAACCTTTTTGCCCGTCGCATCGCCCGACAGACCATCTTCTCGATCATAAAATCACCACTCGCCACCAAACATCGTTCTGAGGCCCAGTCTCAGGTTGGGATCTTTGAAAGCTCGTGTCGCGTGCCCCACCATTAGCTTGTAAAGCCATCTCGACGTCGGCGAGGAAGAGAAGTAAAGCGAAAATGTCGGACATGGATTACAACAGGAGAAATAAGAACCCCAGGCCACTCACAGAGTCGGAGAAGGCGCGCCTGGAGGAGTTTATCGATTCCATTCACTATTCTGCGAGGTAAGTAGAATCACGAAATCTTCTTGTACATTCAAAATCGTTTAGACGTGCGGATGCATTACAAGGCTTTTGCTGGAAAGGGCTGTCAAGGCAGTTGGGCTGGATTTGGACATGGATTTTGCGGGCTGCGACTCATCTTGTTTCTCGGGCAGTGCTAACTTGCTCACACAGGTACTCGGACAACGAATTCGAATATCGACATGTCCAGCTTCCAAAGAACATGCTGAAGGCCATCCCCAAGGAGTATCATGATTCTTCCAAAGGAACACTGAAGTTATTGTGGGAAGAGGAGTGGAGGGCTTTGGGCATTACACAGGTACGTTGGCCTACGATCTCCGCTCTGTCATTCCGATACTGACAGTTCGCAGAGTCTTGGATGGGAGCATTACGAAGTCCACGAGCCCGAGCCACACATACTTCTCTTCAAGTAACATCCCGAGACCCGTAAAGAAAATGCCTCATACTGACTCGAGAATAGGAGACCAATCAACTATGTTCCTCCAGGCCAATAAATACAACGGTTTCTTGCTCACGGCCTCGATTTGAATTTGGTGGTTTTTTCTGGAGCGCAAGACTTTGCAAGCAACGGCGTACCTATGCTTTGACGATGTTACGTCTCATGTCTCTCTCGATACACCACACCTCATGCCTTCCACTTCGATGTAATAGATTAGGGCGAATGGACATTCTCTTGTTTTATTTTTCGGCTTCCATTAGGTCTGCCTTATTGGTGGATGGGCAGCCTCAATGTATGATATCGAATAGGGCGTCCTCGTGGATAGTGGATACAGAAAATATTAATGACCAGAATTTTGGCCACAGTTAAGTCTGCAGCGCCCACACGCTCATGTTCTTTTGCTGGCTGTATTCTCAAATGGCTTCTTATTTGTGAGCCTGGACATTTGAAGCCCGAGCAGGATAGTGGAAGAAATGGACCATCATTTGAGACATAAGGTTCTCGTTGACACTCGATTAATAGCGCTCTTTCGAGTTCCTCGCCTTCAAGAGGCCACTGGCGGAAGAAAATCTAGTTAGAGTTCCGGGCCTTGCCACCAATAAAGGAGTGCCAAGGTCTTGTAATCAGCGCTCTCGATCGATGTGATGCTGGTTGTCCTCTTGAGATATAGATGTGAATTAGATCTGTTCTCTGCCAGCCTGTCGAAATTGTCGAGTTGTCCAGTGGCAGATCTAAATCATGCGATTGAAGACCAAAAACACCAGATGTAATATTACATGAAGCAAAGCCAAATATCTAATTTGGGAAAGCTCAGGAACGGGAGGGCTGGCTAGAGGTTGCCAAGCGTGGCGTCAGTGCAGTTTCCCTGGTCTCTTAGTGTGGTACGGAGTATGCTGATGGAATTGTAATCGAACCACACGCCGAATAGACAGATATACCGAAACCAGAGCTGCTTTACAATCAAGATTGTACAAATGTCGCCCTGTCACCCACATTCAATTTTTCATTCCACAGCTTTGTTCACTTGATGAAGTCAAACCCGATCCAATTTTTCCTGTAGATTTCTTTCATCGGCCTATGGACGATTTGGAGCCTCAATAGCCAGCTATCCTTTATCAACTTCCAAGAACAGGTCAACTACCCCACCACAACCACCTCACGTTCCACCCTATTCAGCCATATATTTTACTCTCTTGCCTAAAACAACGTGGGATAAAGGCCAAGTGTCTTGTGACAATCAACCATGAAGACTGCAGCGCAGGTCTTTTATCTTGCCGTCTTCTCTCTACTTGGGACTTCGCATAGCGCAGACTCCAAGATAGCATCGAAGGCCAAAACTCCTAGTCCCGATGTTTGCGCGGTACGCACTTTTACTCTTTTATCAGACATGCTTGTCTAATAGCCTTACTCAGATATCTCCAAAAGCAATTGTGTCTGATGCATGCGCTTCCTACTCTACCCTCGATACCCTAAACCATGAGCTCAAACCGTCGCTCAATGATATCACGCAAACGACCGACTTCTTCGCATACTACCGGCTTAATCTGTTTGGCAAGGAGTGTCCATTCTGGAACGATGACAGTGGCATGTGTGGAAACATTGCTTGCGCCGTAAACACTTTAGACAACGAAGAGGATATCCCGGAAATATGGAGGGCGGAGGAATTGGGCAAATTGGAAGGTCCCAAAGCCGGACACCCCGGAAAGAAGTTACAGGAGGAACGCGGGCCAGTGAGACCACTGCAGGGAATGCTGGGTGAGGATGTTGGCGAGAGCTGTGTGGTGGAATATGACGATGAATGCGACGAGCGAGACTACTGTGTTCCGGAGGACGAAAGTGCTGGATCGAAGGGGGATTATGTGAGCTTGGTAGACAACCCAGAGAGGTTCACGGGTTATGCAGGAGAAGGTACCAAGCAAGTTTGGGATGCCATTTACAGGGAGAACTGCTTTTCGAAGTCATCATTCCCAAAATCAGCAGCTCTAGGAAGTTCTCCATTCCCCGAGAAAGGGCCAGCAGTTAGCGAGCTCCAATCCGTCATGAGAGAACGAGGGCTGCAACAAGCTCTTGAGGAGCACCAAAAGCATAACCCAAATACGCCTTTCGTTACAGAATCTGGTCTTGAGCATGAAGATCAATGCTTGGAGAAGCGGGTATTTTACAGGGTTGTGTCTGGCATGCATACGTCTATCAGCACTCATCTCTGCTGGGAATATCTCAATCAGACAACTGGAGCATGGGGACCAAATTTGCAATGTTACAAAGACAGGTTGCATGGATTCCCAGACAGAGTATCCAACCTCTACTTCAACTATGCTCTCGTACTTCGAGCGGTCACCAAACTTGGGCCGTACTTGAAAGACTACACCTTCTGCTCTGGCGACCCAGTCCAAGACCGCCAAACTAAGGCCAAGGTCCAGGCTCTCACGTCAAAAGCTGGCACTGTACCTCAGATATTTGATGAAAGTCTCATGTTTGTCAATGGTGAAGGACCAAGCTTGAAAGAGGATTTCCGTAACCGATTTAGAAATGTCAGTCGGATCATGGACTGCGTTGGCTGCGATAAATGTCGACTGTGGGGAAAGTTGCAAACCGCTGGCTACGGAGCAGCTTTGAAAGTCCTCTTCGAGTTCGATAACAACTCCGATGATATTCCTATGCTCAAGAGAACAGAGCTCGTTGCTCTTTTCAACACGCTTGCTCGCATTTCCGACTCACTCGAGGCAATCGCCGAATTCAGGGGTATGGTCGAGGCTGAAGAGTCTCTCGAAGCAGAGAAGATCTTGTCAGACCGAGTCACAAAACCTCATCACGTCGTGCCTGGAAAGGAGTATAAAGATCCAACCGAGTCTGATTATGTGGCGCACGAAAGAGAATCCTTCGTTCGCCAGAGGCTCTCACCAAATGCCACTGTCTCGGAGGCTTTCTATGCCGAATTGGATCTTGTCTGGAGAGTGTCCAAGTTCGTAGTCAAAAGCTGGATCAATTTCCCTTTCCGAGCGTAAGTATCTCACTCTGCACCTGAGAATTTTGCTAATGTGCTCAGTTGGGAGATCTTCACCCTAGAAGCTTCGAGAGCTTGGAACAACTACATTGGCCTGCCAATGCGACCGAGAGCATGGAAAATCCGGCGGCCAACTGTAGATGAGCTTTAGAAACTTGATAATACATCAACAAGGCGTTCTTTGATTGCATAAGCATCAGCGTAAGGAGTTACAAATTTTGATTTGGTGTACATTTGTATTGTATCAGGCACTTCACGTCATTACATCCTTACATACAATTTGAAGACTTTCATGGAATTACGTGCTTTGCCTTGGCCCTGCTGCTTGCTTTTTTGACGTTGAAATCCTCTGCACTTGCCTATAGAGATGTTGGTTCTTTGCAAAGTATCCTGGCTGCCTGACAGGCTGATGTCGTTTCTCCTCCTGGCGAACCAGGAATGCATACAATCGGCGTTCTGGACAGAAACGCGCTTGCCTTTGCTGTCGTGCCAGATGCTGTCGTGCCAGATGCTGTGTGGTCTGCTTAATATGAAGTAGTTGGCGAAACCGGCCTTAGCAAGCCTTCACAAGAGTTCAAAGAGGTGCAATGTCTCCCGAAGTAGAAGTCAGTTGCTGGGGGGGGGGGCTTGCCAGAGGCCTCGAATGAGTACCTGGCCGTCCGATATAGGTGGAGCTGGTTTCTAGGTCCACGATGCTCGGTTAGCTAGCACGTTGAGGCGCTTCGTAGGTACTTAAGTTCGTCGGGGTCAACCTTTCATCAAACCTTCACCTCTCGAGTGCAAACCTTCTCCCCTTCTGACTTCACCAAATACTTCCAACGTCTTCAGTCCCCCTTGATACTCTTTGAGATCACTGTCATCATCTCAAACATACGCGTTCTCCGCAGAGATCAACCGTCACCATGATCAAGTTCACGTTGAAGTTCCTCTTCGCTCTGCTGCTTGCAGCCTCGAGCAATGCAGACTCCTTTGTAGGCGTCCAAGACCCTGACTATGGCACTGATGTCTTCATCGGTGTTCCATACGCCTCTCGTCCCACTCGTCTCCATGCTCCTATGCCATTGTCTGGCGACCAGGGTGTTGTCATGGCCAACCAGCCTACCAGCAACAGATGCTTCGAGCTTGGCCCAGGTGCCTCTTCCTCTGTCCCCGGCTCTGAAGACTGCTTGACTCTCGACCTCATCCGTCCATCAAAAGGCCCAGGTGGTAAGGGTAATCCTGTCGTTGTTCTGGCTAATCCAATGTCACCTCCACCCAAGAAGCTTCTACCTGTTTATGTCTTCTTCCACGGGTCAGTTTCTGAACCCACTTCTTTCATTCATTTCATAATTACTGACTGACGGTGCAACAGCGGCGACTTCAACTCTGGTGACAAATCTGAATACGATGGTCGAAACCTTGTTAAGACCAGCATTGCTCTCGGCAACCCTATCATATACGTCGCTGTCAACTACAGACTTGGTTTCCTCGGCTTCCCAAGTGGCAGAGAGGCAGAGTCAAATACTGCCATGAACCTTGGTATCCTTGATTCAAGATGGTCCTTGATTTGGTTGCAACAATTCATTACGTATTTCGGTGGAGATCCAAAGAAGGCAAGTCCGCCCTGTTGTCCACTCCCGACCTTCATCCACCAGTATAAACTTTCTCTTCTCTATGTCTCGAGAAAGTCAATTTACAATTGCTAACTCCTCAATCCATGCAGGTCATTATCGGCGGTCAGGGCAGTGGAGCTGACATGGTTGCATATCACTTGCTTGGTTATGGAGCCAAGACTGATGGTCTTTTCCGTGGTGCAATACTCCAGAGCGGTTCAGCAACTGGTCGTTCGCCTATTCCCCATCCCAACCACACTGAATGGCAGAGTCACTACGATTCGATTGTCTCAGCTACTGGGTATGTTCTCCTATTCTCCTCAAGGCCGTGCTAACATCACAGTTGCAACAATTCTCCTGATACTTGGACTTGCCTCAAGAACGCTCCAATTGATTCAGTGGTCAAGGCATCCAGCAAAGTCTTCGTTGATTCCAAGCTTACCAATCCAGCTTCAGTGTAAGTACCACATCCATTTGAGGACAGGCAGAGAAGATACCCGGCAGAAGATCGGGAGGAAGTTGTGATTGACAAGCGTTGCAGATTCTCTCCAGTCGTCGATGGTACCTTCTTGACCGACTTCCCATCCACTCTTATGGAGCAAGGAAAGTTTGCACAAGTACCAATCCTCATTGGAACAACCACAACAGAACGTGAGTCCTCTTGTTGCCTTGCTTCTCTAAAACAATTCTGCAGCTTTCTTGACGAGCAATGCTAACTCGTCGTTTGTTCCCTAGTTGTTAACTCTGTACCAATCTACAATGGTTTCGGAACTGATGAGAGCATCATCGCCTACTTGAAGACACTCTTCCCATACGCCAGTGATACAACCCTACAGACTCTTCTGTCATACTATCCCGGTAGGCATATCTCCTCAATCATTTTGGCGTCCTCCAGACAAGCATGTCGAAACGTCGCTATCACCTCCTTTAGCGTCTTTGAATCGATACTAACAATTACATAGTCTCTCGATTCAGAAACATCGGCCCACCTCTCTCTGGCGCTCAATGGAGCCGCGTCGTCGCCATCTTAAACGACTTGCAGATGTTCTGCCCAGCAAACTCCATGGCACTACAAGCCTCCAACGGAGACAACGTCTTCAAATACCGCTTCAATGCCGTCCTCCAATCTGCTCCTGTCAAATCATGGGAAGGCGTTCCACAAGGCAGTGACCTTCGATACCTGTTCCCCATCGGGTAAGCCTCCTCTTCCACATCACGGAGCACAGCTAACACAGTGCATCAGTGGTGTCGACATGTCGAAGCAAAGCGCAGCAGACCGAGCCCTGATGACCAAGTTTCAACGCTCCATTATCAGCTTCATCAACAATCTTGATCCCAACGGCATTCCTGCCTCCGATACCTGGGAGACATTCGACTCCTTCACTCAACGCAGCCTTGTGTTTGAGCGTGGCAGTGCTCCAGCAGCTGTTGAGAGATTCACTGTTGATCCGAGCGTTTGTGCTTTCATCAATAGCAAGAATCTTGAGTTTTTGCGCTAAGCTTCCTTCCCTTTCGAGCAGATTACGACTTTCACTTCCTTCACAGCAGTGTAGTTTAATCTTTCGACTTTCGGGCGGTAGATCGGGCGAATAATTCTTACAATGGCGGGATTGCTAGATGTATTCGGACGGAATATTGCGGGTGGAATGGCATGCTTCTTGCTAGATAGACAATGCAATACAACGTTTTGACATCGGATGACTCCATCATTTGAGAATTTTAGAATTTGGTCCTGTGCAAACCACGTTTATGTACCCTCCCCATTCATCACCATCATCAACTGGGCTGTTCTGGCAGCGCCATCCAATCGACCTACTTCCCTGCCGCCCTTCTGATCCAATCTAACAACTTACTCAACTCAACACTCTCCTCAAAATCCGCATACTCCCCTCTCCTCGCCCAGTCTCCACCCTTGACAGCAGCAAAAGCCTCATAGAGCCTCCTCGTATTCGCAGCCTGTGATAATCATACAGTCAGTGATGATCCTTCACACCTGTCTCCACGCAAAACTGAAACTATTTGGGAGTGAGCAGCCCAAAATACTCCACGCAAAAGTGAAAAGCAAATGACGGCCATGACCACATACCGGAAACTCTCCAATCTCAATCCCCTCCCCCTCCCTCTCCCACTCCACATCCTCCACCAGGCCCTCTTTTCCAAACCTCCCTCTCAAACTCGCAGGCGGGCCCATCTGCCACGGCATGTCCTTTGGAATGGTAATCTCCAGCACTCCTTCCGAACCAGTGATATTCCATCTCAGACCGGTATCGTCAACGGGGTCGATCGGTGCTGCGATGTGGGAGAGTGAGACGATGGCGTTGGAGGAGACGGTGCCTGTGAGGAAGATGGTGTCGGGTGAGGTTTTGGGGTGGGAGGGATCGAGTACCGTGCCGCTGCTGTTGACTAGCGACTATTTGGGAGATGTTTCGTTAGCATTCTGCATATTGGACTGCGAGGGGGGCTTATGAAGGTAGGGCTTTTTGAGAGATGGGGAGATGGGATGTGATGAATAAATTCAGCGGATACTGACTATGGTTGGGTAGTGCGTGTGGAGGATTGAGGAGAGGGAGATGAAGGGGCCGAGGATTTGGATGAAAGAGTCGAGGACTGGTAGATCGTAAGCCATCTAGATTACCTCATACAGCTTAGAGTAATTCTAAGTAGAAAGAAAAGAACTCACAATGTCCAAACGAAACATAAAACCCGTTCGCACCACTATCCATATCAACATAATACTTCGCACCCTCCTGCCATGTGCCAAATGGTTTCAAGCTCGAAATCTGCCCTACGACAGTCGACGATAAAATCTTCCCGATCTTGCCGCTATGTACGATCTCCTTGATCTTCAAGACAAGTGGGCTAGCTCGGGCTTGTAAGCCTACTATGGTCTTACAGTCATTATCCTCGGCGATCTTGGTCAGCTCTTCGGCTTCAGCTGTGGTGACTGCTAGAGGCCACTCGACGAAAACGTCTTTACCTGCTAACAGAGCGGGTTTAGCGACGGCGTAATGGTGCGTTACGACGATGGAAACAACGACTAGGTCTACGTCGGGATCTTGAGCTAGGTCTTCGGGAGTACCGTAGGCTTTGATATTAGGGCCTAGATTGTGGTGTTTGATTGACGCGAGAGCTGATTCGACGCTGGAGTTCTGGACGGCGACAAGTGTATATTTGGGGGAGGCGAGGAGGTATGGGAGATGGACTGAGGCCCCCCATACTCCTGGTCCCATTTGAATGGCACCTTTACCTAGGCCGATGAGACCGACTCGGATTGGAGGAGACATGATAGGATTATAATGCTGGAGGTATAGGTGGTGGACGAAGAGGAGCGAGATTAAAAGTAGTGTGAGGTAAAATATGATGTACACCATTGCAGGTGTATGATGTTGATATATGACTGAGGAAAGAGCCGCCGGCGCCCAAATGCTATGCTTCGAAATCAACAACATCTGTCGACTAGCAGGGAGCTCTGAAATCGAGCCCGATGTAGTGGTTTGTTGATAGAGCAAGTAAGCGAGACGCCGACACAATGACGCTTGGCCAGACTTGGTGAATTGTGGGTCGAATTCCGTACCCCGCGTATTTGTCATGACTGCCCAGTGCCCAGCAGCGATATCAAGGTTGTGTATACAGTCAGCAAGATCATTTGAAGTATACAATTGAATTTTTTGAAGACGGAAAAAAAAAAGTTCCCAGATTCCCTGAAAACGATCTGTCGTTACAATGGAACACTCACGAAAGAAGTCCTGTAAAGAATGCAGGTATGCCAAAACTAGATGTGACCTCAGGGCACGCTGTGCCCGTTGCGAAAAGAAGGGTTTCGCTTGCACTTATGAGCAGTCGACTTGGTCTTCAATGCCGGCCGTTTCTGATTCAAACGAGCTCTTTCGGACTTGGTTGGTGGAGACCAATACAACAGGACCTGATGAATCCAGTAAAGCTTGCCACTGTGAGAAGGCAGCGGGCATCACGGCAACTCCCGGCCAGCCGCATCCCAAGACTCACGCAGTTCCGGTATATGAAGACAGTCAAATGGAACTAATGTTACGAAGCACCGCGATACCACCTGCAGCCACCCGCGATGGGAACGAACGAACGCTGAATGGAGTTCCGGATCCAATTCTGGCTATGCCCGATGCGCACGATGCCTGTACATTTGGTCCTATCCCTGGCTGTTCCAATGAAGAGCTTCTTGAAAAGATGAATACTCAGAACGCACTATTCCAGAGAGCACTGCAGGAGGATGCTAGTATGACTGGCACCATGGCGCATGAACCGGCGACTTCCATCATGGAGAATACATCTAGCCTCGGTCATTGGAAGACAATGGATAGTGTCTCGGAAATGCTTCCAAATATACTCAACCGAAGGAAAGTCAACAAAGTTTGGGAGCTCACGACCACGAACAATATCTGGTCTCAGATCAAAATCTATCCAGTAGAGTTCTGCAAAGACCACCTCCCGCCCTTCATACACGGGAGCAACTTGCCAAGCCATTGGCCATCTGCAAATACAGATTCCGATCTACCAGAGGCACTAGCAAATTTCAGGGGCATCGCAGGAATGTACTTCCAAAAGACATCAGCTTGCCACAATATCGTTCTGAACGCTATGTTTCACGAAGTGAATGCATTGAACGATGAAGTAAGGATATTGGGGAAATCTTGATTGTGAACAGGTTAAGCGCTTGCTGACTTTGCGTAGATCGGCGGCTGCGACAACAATTCCCGTCTTGAGGCTCTACAAGCTCTGACCATGTATGTGATTTTACTTGCCTCCGACCAGGAACGCTGCAATCTGTTGAGCATCATGACGAGAGTTGCCATGGGGGTAAACATTCATGTATCCCATGACTACTGAACTCCGCTGAAATGCAACTATAGGAGATGGCACGAAAACTAGTCGTCGAGAACGGTGATTTCTCCACACATGAGAAATTGGGAAACTTACCAACCTGGGAAGAGTGGAAATTTGCAGAGAGCAGTAGAAGGTATGTTACATCGCCAGACAGATGTTGTTGAGCTGACATGGTATGCTTGCTTCGCAGGACACTGCTCCTGATACATCTTATGGACCAAATCTTGGACTTCAATGTTGGCAAACCAAATATCACCGTTTGCCGCCAATTCGACACGCTACCATTGATATGCAGCAAAGAAATGTGGCAGGCTGAAACTTCTGCCTCGTGGGAAGTGGAGTACACTCGGTATCTGTCAAGCAGGAAAGGACCAGAGATGCTGAGGTTTGGCGATTTGCGGAAATCAAGTCACCTTGACGTGGATGGATTGGACAAAAACATGGTATTAGACCTTGCGAGTTGGGCGAGCAGGATAGATAATTTGGGATCCATGATCCTAAGTATCTGTCACTGACTCTGGTAAATGCTACATAAGCTCAAGAGATACTGAGCTTCGTGGAGTCGTGTTGTGTCCTGAAGGTGTGATACTGCAACGTAGCCTTCGGTTCCTGCTACACGTTCCTGTCGATCCCGATTTTGAGACTTGCTCAATTGGCGATCATTGATACAGCATTTCGCCGTGGTAATTTGTCACGGGATGGGCGCCGTACGGATGTCTCAAAGAGTAGGACAGCCGCCAGGTTTGGGGCTTGCCTCAACCGAGATCTGAAGCCTGACGTGGTAGAGGCATGCTTGTCACGATGTTTCCCACCTTACATTTGATGTCGTTGACGCTGACTGCTATCTCTTGAAGTAGTTTGAGATGATCTTTGGCAACGGTGTCTGTCAGCTCAAGAAGATCCTTGCTAGGACTCTGTAAAGTCCATGCCAGACTGATGTGTAGGGCATCGGTAGCATCTTGCATGTCCGTCCAGTCCATATTGCTGTGACTTTTATTGTAGGGGGCTCTTCTGTTCTCCTGCGATTTATGCTGCTTCTTCCGAGGAGTGAAGGCTGGCCCAGTTGGTGGCCTGGGGTAAAGAGGTGGTTGCCCGTATTGCTTGACTACCGAATTGCAGACATGAAGAAGCTTATTCAATCCGTCAGACTCGGGCTTAGGGATGCTCAGAACGAGGAACCAGCGGGTTTTCTCGAAATTGGAAACCCATTTTACGCCGGTAAATGTGATATCAAAGCTTAATGGTCAGTCACGTGCTCACAATGAATAACTTGGAAAGAGACTCACGGTCGAACACCAGATACTTTTAGAACTCGACGAAGCGAATCAACAAATTCGTCCTTTTCTGGCGCCAGGAACCCAATTGATCGGGAGAGGCTGACATGAAGCGGTAGAGGAACACCTACGTCACTGGTGACAAAGGAGTGAACTTTGGTAGTGGCATCGAGCGAGATTTCTTTTTGCAAAGCTGATATCAACGTCGATAATGATGCATCCTCTGTTGTCGATGGATACCCTCGATCGAGTCAGCAAAGTGCCCACGAGGGAATGGAATATTAATATGCACTTACACTCAATGTAGATATGGGTTGGCCAATTGCCGTCGATATGTGGGATCACTCTCTTTCTTCCCTCGTGCAAGCTTGGGTCATCTCTTGTGCTCACTCTGGTTGTCGAGGCGTAAAGATCATGGAACTTAGATGGCAGCGGGGGTAGCCCTGACGATTCTTCATGTTTTCTTTTGAGGCTGGACTTCTCTGTGCTGCTCCCAAGCTTGGGCGTCTCTTCGTTATCCTCTTCATCAGACGAAGGGTAATCAACTAGAGCCATGGTCGCTGTTTACATTTCCATATGAGGGCAGGGTAGCAATAGTGCCGGAGGCTCTTTTAGACTCGTGATGACGAATAGTCCCAGGTACGAAAGTCGAGATGTCGGGTCGGGATCGAGGACTGTTGATCGAGTCGAGTATCGGCACAAACGCGGTCCTACGAACTCTAAATGCTCGCTTGCTATTTGAAGGGGCTTGGCAAGCCCTCCGCCTGTTAAGCTCGTCCTAACCTTAAGACGAAAAGTGCACTGGCACTGCACTGCTTTTCAACGTCAGCAGCGGGTCGAAAGAAGTCGAATGAAGCTACTTTAAAGACGACACAAGGAGCATCCTAGCTGACAGCGAATGATATTCTTCTTGAGTCTTAATCATATTAAATCTGAGCCAATCAACAATTCGTCAGCATACAAATCTCCTCTTTTCCCCTCCGCGCATCCGCTTTTCACATCGACGATTATGGTCTGGTCTGGTCTGGAAGCTGCAGGGTCAACACCAGCCCAGCGAATGACGTAGCCGCGCCCAGAGGGACACCCCTGCCCGATTCGTACGCACCCAGGCACAGCACAGCACAGCGGAACCCAATCCAACCCAATTCTGCCGGCAAGTAAGAATGACTGATGTACGAGGACGTGAGCTGTCGAAGCAAGATAGATAAGCTCCATTTCTCCCGGTTCAACTGCTCGTCTCTTCTCATCTTTTCACGACGACAACTGTCCTAGAGAAACAACAAAATTAATCGAGCCCATCACGCCACTATCAAAATGGAATCCCGCGAAGACAAGCAATGGGTAAGTTCTTACTGGATAAATGCGGGCAGAACCAGACAGGCATTCCAGCTTGATATTTGCTAGCATCAGCGATCAACAATTAATCTGCCATGTTTTACTGACAATTTCCAGGCTGCCAAGTATCTCCTCGATCCTTTAAATGCCCCCGAGCCCAGCGAGGAAACCGGACCTGGAACGCATTTCACATCATCGGTCAACAGATCCAGCTCTACTTCAAAATCGCCTGCATTTGGCAGATCTTCAAAACAGGCCTCTGTATCCTCTTATCCTACTCCACCGACCTCTGCAAGCCCAACCAAGTCCTCTTTCCATCCATCGAATCCGTATTCCCCATCGCACAGACAGCTAGCATTTGGAGACTTCAACGAAGGCGGATCGCGCCGGAAGAGCTCTGGTGAACAATCAAACAGTGGACACGGACGTAGAAGAGGAAGTAAGTAGTCGTACTTAGTGTTGATTCCAGCAAGATCCAGTCTAATTTGCTCCAGGTTCTTTAGGCGAACGATTCCCAGGAGACATGTCTCACCGACCACTGGACCAATTGCGAAAGGAGACGAAAGCTGCCAATAGGGCGCCGCACTTGAGGAAGAAGCATATTCCCGGAGCTGATAGCATCGACAAACTGGACAAATCCATGATTGGAGGACTATATCATCATGAAGGACCATATGATGCAACGCTGATTTCCCGGAACGCAAATGTCAAATACGCTCCGGTCGATGCTGTCAAATCTACTAATGAAGAGGCTATTCGTGCCACACCGAAAGAATATATCAAGGACTCCTTGACCAAACATGTACCTCTGCAAGGCACTTCAGTTATTCCTCCAGGATTCGAAGATTTCTCAGGCCGGAGAATGGACTACGAAGAGGGTGCTGATCTGATGCGCGAGCCAGACGCAGCAGGAGGAGCCTATAAGCGGTGGGATCATGTCGTATGTAGTTCTGATACATAAATCGACCATAACTGACGACTAGCAGAAATACCATCCTGATGATCTCAAGGGCAAGGGAGAGCCTTCCTACACAATCGAGAAGGCTCTGAAGGAACACAAAGAGAGCAGCGCTCGAAATGGCCTATCTCCTGATGGTCGTTCATATGAGATGCAACCACAGAGACAAGGAACCGGTCGTCAACGAAGCATCAGTGGAAACCACGAAGACTTCAGAGGATCTAGCAGACCATCCGCAGGTGCTTTCCTAGACGTTGATAATGGAGATGGAATGCGAAGATCCAATACTACAGGACGACGCATTGGCGAGGGATTGAAGAAACGCTTTGGGAGCTTGAGACGAAACAAGAATGCTACAGATCCTTGAACAACAAGAAGAATCTCGACCAAACGGTAACACAATTTTTTGGAAGTACGACAATGAATTCACAAGAATATCAATTTCGACACAACAACGCTAGACTTGGGCTGGGTACGGGAAAGGGATCAAAAGATCGGACATGGCACCAATGTATAATATGGGTAATGAATTAAATAAATGGCTATCTTGACATTAATGGCTCGCTAGTCCTCACCAAACCTTTAAGAGAACGTCGGATGCCAGACTCCTCCGAAGCACAACATAACTCTAGCTTAGACAGTGAGGTTTTACGAACATGCCTCCTTGGACACAGCAAAATGAAGTCCCTATAATGAGAGTCAATATTTCCTTCCAAAGTTCAAAGCAACTTCATACGCCTTTCGCGAAATATCACAGGTAATTTAACGCTCCGATGATGTAGCCTCGATGTCTGGATCTATCCGGTTCAGTCAAGACGATCAGCTTCCAACATGGAACATGCTTTCATATCTAAGGCAAGGTCCAGAAGAGTGTCAAATGGCAATCCTTCCAGAGTGCCTGCGTGAATGTTGTGACGGGTGTTGGTGGGACGAGATAAGTGGAGAAAGGGGCTCGCTTACTTGCATTGGGACAAACAATACGGCGCTGGCGGTTGTAGGTCAATTGTCATTTCCCCCATGCCAAAATGGAGCCGGAGATACCAATGAAGATAGTGAATATACCGATTGCTATTTTGAGTGGTTGAGTTGTGATTGCAGGACCTGGGAGCAGGAACGCGATCAGCACACTTGGGCAGGCAGAAATGCAAGCCCAGGAGGAACACACGGGCTGCGTCACTGTCATGGGGTATCCTTCTTCTAACAACAATAGGAAAGCGATTGCTAATGGAAGCTTGTTGAGGGTTTTTTGAAGTAGTGTAAACATTTTGTCGTAACGAGCCTGAGCTAGCTAGCTCTTGTCTCCACCATCCAACAAATTTGATAATATCGCAAGTAAACATAATTATCCAGTTTATCCTTGATGACGAAGACTCCTAGGGAAACAGATACCCAAAACACTAGACAGTATCCCATCTTACATCATTGTTCTATCTCATTGACTCCTGCCAAACCTCAACGCCAGCTCATAGCCGAGTCTTGGTAGGCGATGATGAAGCTCTTCTAGGTGTACTGGCTCAACCACTGGACCTGTACGAAGATTTGATCAGTCCCATAACACTCAATGAGGTACTATGCTTACTCATATGTCCAAGTCTTCGTCTCCGATCACGAGTGAGTCTCCATGTTGACCATGCCAAGATAGAGCTCAAGATGCCAATAATGATGGTCAGAACGCCGATGATAATATTGATCTTATTGTCGGCCGAAATCCCTCGAGGTAAGATGTAGTTAGAGGATGCTCGGAGGATCAGCGGGGATGCAGACATGGCTATAGAGAAAGGTAAGTCTTCGTGATTTCTGACAAGGCTGAGGATTGCGGGGTGGCCTGTGAAAAGGGGAACGTACTCATAATAAGGCTCTCTCCACAGGGCTTTCTGAATTAAACGAACAACAAAGTCACCTTGAAGGGTGGATTTGAGATGTGTTGATTGACGGTCTCTGATCAAGGTAAAGAAGAAAAGCGAGGGAGGTTCATTTATATCATTCGACGTTGACTTCTTCTGGACAAAATCCCATGTTTCGAGGCTTTGTTTCAACTGCTTGGCTGGCTCGTGCACGTGTTTAAAACCGTGCATCATACAGACTCCCGATCGGATGGGAACAAGATGAAGTCAAAAAGGTAGGTTTAGGGCACCAACCAGGATAGCGATCCTCCGAATCTCCGATCCTGCAAGTAGCTCCGGGGCCTTTCCAAACTTCGAAAGTCGAAAGCAGTGATGATGATGCCTGAAGACCCAGACTACTAGCCAGTAATGTGAGACATAAACTGTTGTAGCATATTAGGCCGGCTTTGGCCCACGGATTCTGTCGAGGGATTCGAGAATCCAGCGAAAATACCGTGGCATCCTAGATACTTAGCGCTAGTTCTGGGTTTTAAACCCTCAATTACCGTGCACTTAAAATCGGGCTTCAAACCCCCAAACCTCGAACCAAGCTTAAAGCTAGGTTTTGGGGTTCGGAACCTGGATTTTGCCAAGACCTATGCACTACCAGGACCAGGGCAGGAAGAATCACTACGGATTCTGGGAATTTTCGCGGGCCAAAGCAGCCCTTAGACAGGCCAATGATTCGCTATGTGGCGAGAAGTGGCTTGAAATGTAGGCTACCTAATTTAGGAGTGCCTGTACGCGCAACCTCAATCGCAAGGAAGGTATCTTAATAGTTGGCATCTGAATTTTGACAGGCACCTGTAGAGGTTTAGCGCAATTGCGCAACTTCTTGTGACAATATCAAGAGTGTCTTGAAGTAGGAAAAAGGAATTCTGGGGCAGGGGCCATAGTTCCCCGGGGAACTATGGCCCCTGTCTGAATTTTGGGGTTAATCCACAACAGAAGTGCTCGCTACAGAGGTGAGAGGCTTCCAGTATTTATCCCGTCCAGTTTTTCTTCTTAATTTCGAGCTCAGAGTGTCTGCCAATAAGCTTATATTGCAATGAATGGTCAGCTATTTACTGATCGCTAGCCCGTGAATGGAGAGTAGTTCACAGATCTGCTCGAACCACAGAATAGTACAAGATATCAAACCTCGTTCTTTTGGTGCGTAACTTCGTAAGATCTTGTAAGTCGCTTACGTTGGTCCAGAAAAAGCAATGCAAGCAATGAATACCGTCCGAAGCCAGTGTTGATTCGGGCCAGGGCTCGAACCTATCCTACCCAGGTTTGGCGTCAATGAAATGTTGATCTTCTGCATCCAGTTCGACGACGGTGACATGCATAATCGGAATCAACATCGCATCGGATCAGGGGGATAATCGAGTTCTCGAAGGTGGCGCCGGTTGTCACCGCTTGATATTTAATGGACCATACCAAACAGTAAATTGAGAACAACAAACCCTCACTCAAAAAGCGGCTCTTGGGATGGAGGCTCTGGGAAGCATGTGCCTTTAGTAGCAAATATCTGTAAACAGCGATTATCTTGAGATAGTTCGCGGTCAAATCATTCCTAGCCCTCAGTACCTAGCCTACAAGTACAAGCGAAATATGCCTTTCCCATCATCAACACATCATAGATACCCAAGCCCACCCATCAACGCCGCCAAATCATCCCTCACTTCCTCAACATCCACCCCAACTCTCCCCGCAACTTCCGCTCGTCTCTGACTTCCCAACTCCATCCACCTCATCAGAATCGTTCCATCAATCACAGTCCTACTTCCCACCATACCCTCGGGTGCATCTTTGTCGATCCTATACGCTCTTGGATTGAGACCACAAGCATGATAAAGCGTATTGATGAGATGGCTTGACAGTGTGCTGAGTCGACGGTACTGAGCTTCTGATAGAGGCGAAAGAAGAGAGATGCAGCCTGTGCTAGAGGTCAAGAGGATCTCGTGCTCTGGGATCGTATCTTCAGCAGCGGTCTCCATGGCGTCGGGAGTGATAGGAAGTAGGGTTGCGGCTTTGGTGCGTGGGAGAACTGTCATGCTTGTGGGGAGGTGACCACCGAGGGCAAAAGTTGAGCGGTGCAACAGGAGATGGCCTTGGAGGGATTTGGGATCTGTAGCAATTAGTATAAGCTTTGATTTTGTTTGAATATTCAGACTTACGCTCAGGGTCGAATTGCATGATATGTAAGTTGCAATCCGAGTCTGCAGCTATGATGTATAGCTCCTTCCCATCTGGCAAGAGATCCGCCTCCATAATCTCCATGTTCTTCGCCGACTTGCCAAAGAGCATCATCTTGTACGGCTCCTCTGTGTAGCCAGCAACCCAAACGCCTTTGATGGCATCAGCAAAGACGCAAATTCCTGATCCTCGAAGTTCCTTGATCGAGGTGACATAGCAATTCATGTCCATGAACGCCACGGGAAGAAGAGTACCATCTTCCTTGACACCACGAACCATGCACTTCTGCCCCTGCGAGACAAGCATGAATCCCTGAGTTCCAATCTCAGAAATGCATGTTATGGCTCCTCGAGCAATCTCTTCTCTAGCTATCAGCTTGAGACGCTTGTTGGTCTCCGGCCGATCTTGTTCCGGGACAACACTGACAACATCGAAAACATGTATTCGACCCTTGATTGCCAAATCCTCACCCTTTGATATCCCTGTCCCCACTACAATACACTGTTTCCGCTCATTGGTAATTTCTGAGACTTCGAGGTTGAGTGTCTTCGTGCACATAATAATCTCAAACGGATCTAGCTCGATCTCATGGATGACTGACCAGTTGACTGGATTTATCAGCT
The DNA here is from genome assembly GCA_026120085.1 of Cadophora luteo-olivacea. Lineage (NCBI taxonomy): Eukaryota > Fungi > Ascomycota > Leotiomycetes > Helotiales > Ploettnerulaceae > Cadophora > Cadophora luteo-olivacea. The sequence goes on from JALRMC010000022.1 coordinate 24,928, forward strand.
TTAGGTGGCTTTGCTCCATTGTCGGCTTGAAGACAATCTCTTCTTTCGCCCAATTTGGATGATGGTGATCCTCTTCTTTTGGCAATTCAAAGTCAGCGAGAGTACTTGTCGCAGCAACATAGCATTCTGATGTCGAGTGGTATGCCACGCCGTGGACTTCCTCTCCTAACTGCACTTTCTGCAACGAAACACCAAGTTCGGCAAATTTGGTGTCCTCTGGAAGCTGGGACACTCGAGCAACTCCATCCACATCAGTGTAGATGAATCCTCTATCACAGCCCTCGGTATGAAAGCTGCTCATGCCTCTCACTCCGAGGCCTTGCAGACTTAGGACTTTGGGAGTGCTCTTGGCAGTCTTCAAGACAAAGCTTGGTGATCCACCAGGAAGAAAAACAGTGCTGTAGCCGCCAAGATTCGAAATAGCTCTCATGGGCTCGTCTCTGTTTCCAGCAACATTATCTTCAGTCTCTACCGCAGAAACATCAGGATTTCGGGCCAAGTGTGGATTATGTATTTTCAAGAATTGCAGGGTAGACGAAAGAGGCGAATTCGGCTCAGAAGTGGTCCGGAATGGCTCGTAAATTGTTAGATCGTCGGTAGAAGGGCGTAACTAATACATTGTCAGCAAAGTTAGTGCTAATTCTCATATTACTCACAATCAGGTACGGCATCTTTGAGACCTCGTCACCCAGGTCTGCAACTATCAATTCCGTTATGGTCTCACGAGCTGCAGATCGTCTTGCGGCATATTCCGCAGAGAGCACTGGCGGCACGAAGCAGAGACCTTCTGCAACATAAACAGCTTTCGAAAGGTCGGGTAAAGCATATATCTGATGTTATCAGCAGACGACTACGATATACGGGCAGGTCAACTTACATGCACCGCTCCAGTAGAGCTGAGAAGGAACATCATCACATTCTCCCCGGACGCTTGGCCTTTATCGGATTGGACTGGCGCAAAGACTCCCGTTGTATCGGTGTAAAGGCATCCCGTCAGCCATTTGGTAGCAAGAAGAGCATCGTCTTCCCGTTCTATCTCTTCTAAGTCGTTGTTGTCGTCGCATTGTGCGACGAATATACTCGCATCGTCTCGGAATAGGAGCAAGAATGGGTCTGCGAAACTTGCGCTGACTATCTGTGGCTCGGCTCCAGTATCCTCGTCGTACATCGGCAAGATTTGAGCCAATCCGAGATCTAGGAGATTCATTGGGTCAGTTGTGGTTCAGGTAATTCATATAATCGGTCGCAATAGCACAAGATTGACACGAATAGGGTATGGTAAATGCTTTCATTGATGCTATAGGACATGATTTATTGCCAGATAGCGCCCAGAAAAGCAGACAGAAGTACCGTAAAATCACATATACCCCAAATTTTGCTGCCATGAGAGAATTTCCGTATGCGACCAGATTGGAGGACCACCGTGATGTGGGAAAGAAAAGATGAAAGAATAGGGAAGACTTACCGCCATCATAACTTCGGACTTCTGACTTAAGGACTTGTATCACCCGCATGCCGTTCCCTAAGGTCCCAGCCTCTATCGTTGATCCAGCAGCAGGCTCGAATTCGGTTCCCGCAAGAGCCTCGAAGTTAGCAGATGTCAATGCATACACATCTGACGTTTCTGTACCATCAGGAAGAGCTTTCGAGACTATCATGAACCTGTCATATTGCGCATCGACTGCATAGTCGCCACTCATCGCGGATTTCTCTTTCTTGACTTCAAGTCCCTTTTCTGTAGGCCGCTTCGCACTCATTGTCCATATTCCGCGAGCTTCCGGGAACTCAAAACGACCAACTACTTTGGGCTGGATATTTCGATGCACAACAGCAAGAGCTCCTGCCTTCTGCTTGCCTACAGCGGCGACAAGCTCCAAGTCGCCGGTGACGCCTTCTGAGTCAGCCTTGTCTTCATCTTTTGCAAAGAAGCTTGCTTTGCCAAACGCAATATCTACAATTGGAGCGATGTTAATTAATGTGTCGTGAATATGGAAGACGTAATCGCCAGCTTTGCTGTTCACCGTCTCGGACTTTGCGATGCCATTTGTGCTCTCCTGTGTTGTTGACGGGCCGTCCCCGTATAGATCATCATCTGCATCATCGTCATCGTCGTCCAGCTCATCAAGCAGATCGTCATCTGCATCCTCGACGATTTCGACCCGCGACTTTCGACGAGAGAGCTGATTTGATTTCCGACTCCAACCAAGTACCAGAGAATCCGATGTCTCGCTGCCAATAAAGACCGTATTCTGTGTGAGAGGGCTTATACTAGATATAGAGGTCGGGATCAGTAGCCCACCTGCCTCTGCGGATACCCTTCTAACGCTCAATCCTGACACTGATCGTCCATCCATATGGAAACTTAGAATAGCGATCTCCCCGCTTTGAAGAATGATGATCATTTCTCCGCTCTGGATCGACAATTGTTCGATTTTCGAGCCTTCCAATCGCATCTGCAGATCTGATTGATCTACAAGACCGAAGGAGGTGCATTGTTTGGCATAAACGTTGACAGCAACTCCGTTGGCTTTGCCAGCCTGGTCGATATGTATCAATTCGTTTATACCAATGAGCAAGGCTCCACCGACAGGAGCAGGAAGAGCAACGACCTCAAAAAGGTCGTAAGGCAGGTTGTTGACAGATAGAATGGTCGTGGACGCCTTCTGGTGAAGATCCAAGGTGAATACCATATATGTCATATGATCTCTTCGCTCGAAAAGCAGGGAGGAAGCTGGCATCTGGGTAGATGAAAGGATCCCAAAAGTCGGTTCACGATACTCGTACAGGAAGGCAAGATGTACCGGATTAATGAGATTTGGGTCGAGAGCAGCCAGGCGTAGAACAAACGAGGAGTTATATGGCGTTTCTTCCTTTCCGATGATACCATTTGTAGCTTTGGATATTGCCTGGTCAGCTGGACGAGGTCCATCAATGTCCTCGTCCCAGTCATCCATGTTGACGTCTTCATCGTCTTGCTTAAAGGGAATAATGGCCAAGTTTCTGCCTCCAAACTTGAGGGCAGCACATCTGCTCTTCGGGTCCGCAGTTAACTGACTCACACACTCCTTGAGGCTAGGCGCCCAGGGGCTGCGCTGAAGATCGTCTTGCTCGTAGAAATGTATGGATATCGTCGAGATTCCTGGGCGTGTGGGATCCCATTCCACTAAGCTGAGCTTCGCGTCCCTGAACCCGATCAAAAGCGCTTCCCCTCCAGACTTCGAAGATACAGTCTCTATCCTGGCGAGTGATGTGATTGTGCCGGATAATGTGTACTCGGCCACGAGGACCAGCTTTGTTCTCCTCGCGCGGTCTGGTCGTAGGAGAGAGTCTCCTCCGATGAACGAGGCTTCTAACCCGTCGCCGCTATTGATCGTCGGGTCCCATTTCTCGCTTTGCTTCTGAACATCTTGCGGGTTCTCGATTTCTATTGAGGTAATCTTTGTCGTGAATATCTGAAGTAAGGATGTTTTGGCGACGATGAGGTTGTTTGCGCTGGAAGAAATGAAAGGTAAATTGAGAGAGTGTGTGACAGCTGTAGGAGGTGTCAGCTCCGTGTAGCATTGCATTATGGCAGTATGCGAGCAGCGCGCCGCATGTCCTCGAGTTCGACTAAGCTGCGCAGCTTCGTGATATCGTGATTGTGACCTCTCTTTCTTGTTGACATTACCTGTTGTCTCGGTCTCCTTGCGATCCTAGACATTCATTCTATGATCGGCGCTAGCGGCCGCACTGTTTGCATGCCGATGGGCAGGGATTGAAGCTCTCACAGATCCTTGTTTACAAGAGCTCTTAGCCGGCACTACGTCAGAAATCTAGTGCAACTCCTACAGCGCCGACTCCTCTTCTCGTCCCTTCACTTTAGCAAGGCAGTCAAAGCCTCCCCCCTTCCTCTCAGTCCTCACCCAGGATATTTCCGCCAGATTACAGAAAAGGACAGGATCCTTCTTCTAGCAAGTGAGTTCTATCTATGCTCCTTACCTAGCCAACAGCTCTGTATGGTGCTTGTAGGAGTCGTGCGACCCTAACTAACCACACGTTATTATCAGATCAGCCCACGAATATCACCCACTATTTGACCCCTCTGGAGAGGCCTTACATCCGCAAAGATGGCTCTCATCCAAATGGCATTCATATGGGTGGCCTACGCAGTCGCAGTAGGACTCGTAGCCCTCATCGCTGCCATTTTTACCTACACATACCAAACCCCGCGAGATCGCTCTGCGCTGGTTTCAACAGTCACCATAATAACGCTTACTTCCTTATTGGCAACGGTCCTACTCCTACCAGTCGACATCGCGCTTGTCAGCTCTACAACATCTACCAAGCTTGGTGCGAAGAAGGACTGGGCAACACCAGAAGCTGTACACAGGATCCTGGTCACGCTCAAGATTGTGTACTACAGTCTCTACAGTTTTGACGCTATCCTTTGCCTGATTGTTGTTCCATTTACGTACTTCTTTTACGAAGAATATGATGATGTCGAAGATGAAGAAGGTACCCAGTCTTTTGGACAGAGATTTCTGGGGGCTTTGAAATATACCGTTATCTTCGTTATCCTTGTCGTCATCTTGTTCCTCGTTGGATTCTTCGTACCAGTTGCAAAAGATCGCAAGGGCGCCCACTATGATCTGGATTACTTCAAGCGGCTCCTCGTTGAGAATCACGGAGTAAGAGCATTGACCTTTGCTCTCGGACTGCTCATATCTCTGGGCACGCTGCTATACATCTTGTATACCGCTGCTGGTATTGCGCTCCTTCCAATCTCGTTCATAAAGTCGGCGCCATCTATCAGTGCTCCTCAGCTGTCGGAAACTACCGCAACAGCCCTCGAGCAAAATCGGGAGCGACAACGTCAACTTGAAGGGCGCAATGCTGGTCGTGATGGTGGCATGCCCGCCAAGGATCAGCGAGAGCTTGAGGCACTTGTCCGTGAGGAACGCACTCTAGTCCGTCGCGAGCGCCTTGCTGCCGAGGCGCAAGGCGAAGGAAAGAGCTTCATCGTCCGATCGTGGACTAAAGTTTGTGCCGTCTTCAGACCATTGAAGCTCATCGGAGGAATTCTACTCTTGATCCTTGCTATCATAATCTGGGTATCTATGTTAATTACTGGCATCGACAAAGCTAAGAACTCAATTTGCAAGTCACATTGTGGCTATATCTTGGGAAGGTACGTAACTGGACGTCGTTTATCCTCTCAGTGCTGACATGACTAGTATCAATGTCTTCCAACCGGTTAACTGGATCTTTGTGCAAGCCTCGAGAGTCTTCCCCATTGATTACGTCTTGATGCTATTGCTTGTGCTGTTCTTCTTCAGCAGCTCGGTCGCCGGCATTGCCACTATTGGTATCCGATTTCTCTGGGTCAAGCTATTCGAGATCCGAAAGGGCCATACCTCTCCCCAGGCAATGCTCGTGGCAACTGTCATGTTGACCTTGATAATGCTAGCGATCAATTACTCCATCGCGATGATGGTCGCTCCTCAATACGCAATCTACGGTGCTCAAACTTTCTGTAGCCACCCGACCAGATTTCCAGGGGATCAGCCCGACTGCTCCAAGCACCCAGAATTGGTCAAGCCTTGTTCCGAACTATCCTCTGGCGAGGGATCCAAGCATGTCTGCACACCTACCGTCGTTACCACCTTCCTCAACAGGGTCACAATCAACTTCTCATTCTTCGGAGCGTTGACTTTCTGGGCGCAGTTCGTCTTCCTCGCAGTATTCTTGATTGTATTCATCACATCACTATTCCGAACACCAAAGCTCAACCTCAGCGAACTTGATGAGGACGCCGAGGCAGATGAGGAGGAGGGTCTTCTTGCCAGCACTGGAAGACGATTTGGAGCCACATGGCAAGATATCCGTGGCAAGACAAAGAAAACAAGTGGGGCGGCAGGAAGAGGGATTCGTGGAGACGATAATGGTCACGAGGGTGCTGATGACTGATTGATTTTGATATATGTTTGTGTTCGGGTTAGTATTTATCTGCTTCTTTGTACGTGGATTTGGATCGTTCCGGGTCTTTTGGGGACGGCACGCGGTGGCACTGGCGCTGGGTATACCACTGTGACTCCAAGATGTACACGATCAGGATGTCTAAGTTTCATGGAATTGTAGTTTGATAATGCAGTGCTTCGATTTGTCCATTATCTCACCCCTCGCGTCAAAGGTTGAAGCTTATTGGATCGGCTAAAGGGGAATCCTTCAAAGGTCCCAACTACATCATACATAGATAGGTAGCCACGACTTGGCCGAGTAGATATCTTCAGCCTTGCATCATGCATACTTTCGGCACGAGCCACATTCAACACATATAAGGCTGAGAGACCCAGATTGTAGAATAATTGCGACTCTTTTCTCTTCCTTTCCTTTTCATTTACCAGTTACCAAAATGAAGCCAACTTCCACTCAAATCGTCCTCACGACGCCAGAACTCCTCATCATAATCCTGTCTCACCTCCCATTTTCAGACCTCCTTATCAGCTGTACCCTCGTCTCCCAAACATGGCATACCACCATCCTAACCACACCCTCCCTCCTTCGCATCCTACACATGCATCCTACACAGCGCGAAATCCCCACTGGCTTACACCCGTTTCTCAAAGAGAGAGATTCATTTCCACTATATCTCCAGTTCCCGCGCCACGAACGCCAGCATCCTAATCTCGCCGGAGCATTTCATGATCCATTCCTCTATCGGACCCCAGAGCCAACAGAGGAGACTCCGCTTGAGAGATTTAATTACGAGAAGGCGAGCTGGAGACGGATGTTAGTCCTCACGGGCCAGCCACTTATCACGAGAGCGCGAGTCAAAGAGTCGATTGAGGTTGGGAGGGGAAGGACTGCAGGTGTTTATGAGCGGAAAAGCATCATGGTCTTTCCGGAAGGGTTCAGATTAGGAGATTTATGGAAGTTGTGTGAGAAGAGGTGGTGTAGACGGATGCAGCCTTTGCAAGCTAATGTTAAGCTGCAGTGGATGAGAGGTGGTAAGAAAAGAAATGTGGTATTTCATAGTCATATCTTGGATTATACTACTTATGAGGGTGGAAATCAGGGCTTGTTGGCGTGGGTGGTGGGTATTAAGGAGAGGAGGAGGGAAAGGGAGAGGGAGAAGAGGAATAGGAATGATCAGATGGCGTTGGAGATGTTGGAGGGTGTGCAGTATGGGAGTGGCGGAGAGGGTAGACTGGGCGAGGAGGAGATCGAGGTTGAACTTGTGATGGTGAGAGCTCCTACGAGATTTGTGAGGGAGGAGGAGTTTAGGGACTGTCTGAAGGATGAGTTGGTGAGGAAAGGGTTTGTGAAGGTGCTTGATCGTTGATAAATGATACCCCATTTCCTTCATTCATTAGAACCGCGCATTAGTGACCCATTATTATGATTTCGTCGATTAAGCAAGTGATATTTGATTTGTGCTTTGAATTGAGAAGGTGTGTGAATGCTGCCCGTGGGATACTACCCTCTTGCGACTCGTTGGCAACCTCAGTTCGGCTTCCTATATTTTACCCACTTGTGCATTTTCTCCTCATACCCGACATCAGGGCCCATATGACCTTCCTTCCAGCAATTTGCACAATAGAGATCTCCATCGCAACCCATACACTTCACCGTCGCGTCATCTTGGCAAATAATGCACCAGCTTTCGACTTCCTCATCTGTAAACTTCTTCGTCACTCCCTTGACAGGCTTATCGATCGGCTTGAACGTAGGCGCCGAAGGAAGACCCAGAGAATTCGTTGACAAGCCAGAGAGAGCCGCCATCCGTGCTGCTATGTCTGATTCGAAATCTAGGGATTTCTTGCTTGTCTCAACTGGCTCTGGTAGAGCGGATGGCGCCGAGGGCAGGGACAGGCCGCCGTCATCTTCATCCTCATCTTTTCCCTCTGGCCGCTCGGGTGACATGCTTCTCGATTCCTCCTTGGGCTCATTGGCTCTCTCCAGATTGACTTCGTCCAACATCCTCGCCACGATATCTTGGGCTTCACGTGATTCCTGCTCAAGATCCACCCTCCCCTTCCCTTTGGACTTCTCTTCGCCCTCGCCATCATCAAGTGCAAAAGCAGACATATCCAGGTCTCTAGTCAAATACTGAGGATCTGGCCGTCTTGCCTTACCATCCGATCCATCACCGCGCTCCTGGTCCTTCGGCACAGCCTTGGCTTCCTCATCGCGGGGTAAGGCTCCTTTCGCCTCATCGAGTAATTTCTGGATATCCTTTGGATCATCGGGATTCAGCGTCCATTGATCTTCTGGTCCTAAATCAGCGAGAAGTTCATCGAGGGTCTTGTCGTCGGTGTTGAACGGGTCGCGAAGTGGGTCGGGTTCTTCAGCTGGTGCGGACGGAAATACGGGGTCTGCATCAGCGGTAGGTTTTGGCTGTCGAGATGTTGGAGCTGGAGATGGAGAAGACGCGGGAGCACCATTTCGAAGACTCTTTAGACGAGCAGAAAGATCTATTTCTGGTGTCGAGGTTCTGGGAGAGATGGGTTTTGTTCTAGTGAAGTTCAGCATGTGACGTGACGTTTTCCGGGATGGATATACTTGGCTGGGTCTATATCGATGCTTGATTTTTTGAGGGCATTCAAGCGATCGAGGAGGTGCTGATCATAGCTAGGAGGATCACGCATCTTGAGCAGGGATATATTGCGTTGTGGAAAGAAATGTTTCTTGGACAAAATGATTCGTTTGCGCTTAATCTATAGCCACATGCCCACAGGCTGACAAGGCTGACACACAGCCTCGTGAAATCACATCCCGCCCCCGCTCCCCCTCCCATCGCCTGAGAAGATACTGATTCAAGTCACTCATGAGACTTGGAATCTCCAAAGGACTTCTGAGACCGTGATCTGTATTCTATGCGTACTCGCGACTTGTTTTTGTTCAGGAGTGAAAGGATAGCGGGATCCTACGATAACTCTTTGCGCTAGTCTGCGATATCTCAAGTCTTCGTCTCTGCTTGTAAAATTCTACCATACATTCATGATTAGCTTTCGTACTTGTAAAGTAGGCTCATGTGTGGCGTATAGCAAAGTGGAGCATTTCAGAGAGAAGATTGTTGTTTCATCAAAGACCCGAATTGCAAGAGGCATCCCAACTGACGGTGATGGCTAGAGCTTTTCTGGGGTTCAGACTAAGGATGACGATACATTTGGTTTTCATCATGTTGCTTTCAACAGCAGAAGAGAACTGAGGTTGATCAGAGTGTAGAAGCGTACCTGACTCGGGCAAGATGTACCCTTTGACCCTTGTGGCCTGTCTAGTCGCTCTGAGCAGACCGTGGCAATGTCTCATTTATTGTCGCCTGATAGTTCTTGATCGGCACAGAAGCGGTCTTCAATCATCATAGGATATTCGTCTCCTCTGTGCCGGCTTCGTGGGAGCTTGTTTGCCTACGCCTTCATCCTCGTCGTAATCCAAACTTCCCAGCCCCGTATCGACCTTGTCCCATGTCCTCTTGCGCAGATCAGGCTTCACGTTCTGTTTGAACAAGCCCAATTGCTTTGCCCTCTGTATCTTCTTCTCCTTCTTCGTCATATGCGCCTGAGATTTCGAAGCTGTTGGAGTGGACACATTGCTAGCAGGACTTTCTTCCTTTAACTCCCCATCTTCCACGTCGTCTGGCACATGGTACTCGGGCTCCATGACCACCTCAACAGAGACATCTTCTTCAGTATCATAAGTCTTCTGGTGCTCCTTCTCCTCGGCAGCATGTCGTCGTTCCCGTAGAAGAGCTTCGATCTCAGAGTGTCTGAATATTGCGATCTGCTCGTCGGTCAAGGTTCGTTTGACACCATCTTCGTAGTGCCCCAAGCCGTCTTCAAATTCTTCCTCTTCGTGGTAATCTTCTTCCACTGGGCCGAGGAAGTTCTTTGCGAAATGGTCAACGGAGTTCGTGGAGAAATGCGCTGCGTGGAAAGACGCTAGGTCGTCCTGCAGTAATTGTTAGCATATTTGAAATGAAATACAAAGAGAGCTTACCTGTGAGATCGAGATAGATGTCATGGCGAATACTACCTTCCAAAAGTCAGTAGCAGCCGAAACGTTGGCTTTTACATCTTGGTGAGCACAGGCGGGTGGTCGGTTAGTAGGCAGACAGAAAAGCTTCCAGCACGCGAAGTCGCCTGAGCTCGTGTCGCTAAAGGCTCCCTGGTAGCCGCTAATTAGACCCCCGAGACCTATAACGGTAACGGTGTCTTCAATTACGTCTAATAATTTGTATAAAATTATTCTCATTCACGCCTGTCTTTACACTCACAACGATTTTCGAGGGCAATCTTTATGTTATTGTCTTCTCCAGCTCACTCACGACCGATTTTGCCCCCAAGCTATGCAGACCTCTTCCGACACTATCCCTCATCCCTTCTCACCACTTTTTGTGGTTACAAATCCTTGACTTGGCAGACTCTGGCCTGCTTTCTTTGCTTTCTTTGCTTTCTTTGAATTCCGTATGTTTGCTTCTACGGTGACTATTGCCGTAGGCGTCTAGTACAGAATATCATTCTTCGTTGAACCACAACTCTGTGGGTGAGCATTGGCAGATAGCTGGTCGTGGTGCAATTTCCATTCGGACCTCGATACTAACTGTGTATTGTTGTACTTTACTGATATTTCCGCCGTTATACCAGGGTAGCATGCGCACGTCTTTGTCTTTCGACTTTGGCGGAGTTCTGTCTTATTTCTTCTTTCTGTTGACTTCCTCATTTCGGCGGCAGAACATTGCCAGATCGTCACGTAGCAGCACAAGCTGTCAAAACCTGCAGAGTATGCAGGTCGAGATGGAGGTTCACCTCACGGCCGTTCTTTCTAAGTGCTTGTATGTCCATTGGACTGGGTTCGAATAGCGAAGGCTTCCCAGCGGGTTGTGACAGGAAGGTCATGGCGCGTCCGATGGGTTCATGAATCCCTTGTCGTACGATCACATCTATATCTGATGAGGGCACTCGACAGACAATGTCGCCAGATCTCGTGGTATCTGGGACGAAGTAAACGACGCCGGAGGCAGAGATAGCGATGCTGAGACGCGCTATTGACATACCACCAGTGACTTCTTGAGCATCGGCCAAGATCTGTTCAACATCATCCTATTTGAGCTTGCGAGCCCTACGAGAGGAGAGCGGTGGTGCTCGTAGCTTCTCAGCGGGAAAGGGATAATCGGCTTTGGGGGACAATATGACAGCAAGCCCGAAGTGTCGAGTGATCAGGTGGTTCCGAAAATATTCCGCGCCGTATGCAGTGCGGATTTTGTGTAGTTTTGACAGTTCTTCTCTACACTCTCGAGATACAGAAAGTGCTTTGAAATAAGTTGGGACAGGGCTTCCATGACCAACGGGGTAGACGTATATGATGCTCGATGCGCTGTATCCGACTGCTGTGATGTCAGCCCATGAGCTGCTGATGTTCACTTGTCGTCCAGTCCGGTCCAAGTAGGCTAAAAGTGTTATTTTGAGCTGTTTATGGAATGATTGAGATGATCCAATGATGCTGTCCCAACGCTCATGCCTTGTTATGCAATGTTCAAGTACCCGGCGATGTATCTGCGCGGGCTTTAAATCGTAGTCGACGGGGATCTCTACCCTGCAGCAGCTCTCAGCAAGGGAATGCAGTCCGAAAATCTTGTCTCTTGGGTCTCCACAATTAGCGCTACCGTACTTCGAACACAGTGCCATGAGAGGACTGAAGACCGGTTTCCCGTCGATCGTGTGGCTCATCTTGACTTTGCGATCTACCCGGTCTTTGCATAACCTCGCCGCAGTGCTAGCGCGGATCTCCTTAATGATAGCGAACTTGATGTCGTAGAAAGTCTTCATGTCTTTTCTCAGCCAGTCGGTGTCCAAACTCTCCAGGAACCAACAGAGCTGAGACCACTGACAGACTTCATCTCCCCATTGAACTTCAATTTTTGCTGCCAGGAGAACTTCTTGAATGATCCATAACCTTGTCCAGTACTTCTGCCTACAAAGAGCTCTAAATGCTAATAGAGCTGGCACACGGATCCAAGGCGTAGTGATCGGTGGTTTGTAGTGACCGTCGATGATCCAGTCTTCGGATGCTTGAGTTGAGAGCATGGCAATCGCTGATCGGGTCGCAGAATTGCCAACTCCCAACCACACAATAACACTTTCGGCATTGGAATAGATTTCCCCCATCCGCGTCACTTGATGGTTACGCTCATTTGTATCCTTTTGATTTACACACAATGCATCTATCCACAGAACCCGACCATCAGGCTCGTCTACTCTTCGGAGGTGCTTGAGAGCTCGGGACAGATTCGTCCCCAATCTTTCTTCAGATGCCATGCTCCTCTCTTCCTCGTACGGAACTTGATCCCACACATACGAGAGAGCTTCATATCGAGGATTCTCGGAGAGGCGAGCATGCTTCATCTGCCATGTTGGTGGACTGTCCACGCCAGAACGTGCGGGCTGGAGAATGAGAAGTCGTATCTCGTCAGGGAACTGCAGAGGAGAATAGATAGATGCTGACATGTCCAAAATATCATTAAGCATAGCATGCTATCCAAGATGAAAATTGTCGTGCTTAAAAGAATGGATGAGCACTTGCTCGCAATTTTAAGATGGAAGAAGTGAGGCTGGGGCACTAGCGCGAATCGATGCAGGGCAGCCCAAATCATGACCAATGGCAGATGCGAATTTCGGTGAGGAACAGTGTTGTGGTTATAATGTGAAATTTCATGGCTTGGTCATGAGAACAACGTAATAATGCTCAATATTCTTATGGGCGAAAAATTCAATATCCATCGCGTCGAGCTTCGACCCTCCCAAATCCATTTCAAATCACTATACTAATTTGAATTTGGTCATACTCATCCCGGTATAGATCTAAAGATCATCTGCCTTTTTCAAATTACAGATTCGGATTGTCGACATCCCTACCTAGCTGTGAAAGACAGATTTCATAAGCCGACGAGCCTTGTTGAAACGCTTAGGTTCCGAGATGGGCGGCATATCAGTCGGAGTATCCTCTTCGGCTATCACAGCAGCATTTGTATCGTTAGAACTCTCCCTTGTTAAATCCTGATATTCCCTTTCGTCCTCCTCCTCTTCTTCGGTCTCATCTTCGATTTCCTCTTCGACATCCCCTTCGGTTTCATCTTCGTTCTCCTCGGCGTCATCGTCTGTATCATCCTCAACTTCACCCTCTTCGACCCATTCTTTTCTGCTCTCAGAAATATCAGGTCTAACCCACAGCTTAGGAGAGACGTCCACTCGACTCAAGCAGACAAACTTTTCCGTCCCTCCAGCCTGTTCTGGATCCTCAATCGCAAGCCAGTGTTCATCGTTGACTTGAAGGTACATCCACTTGAGGACTGGACCTGAGCTCTCGATGATGATACAGAGACTCCACCCTTCAAAGTGATGTTTTGCTTCAAAAGCATCCCAGATTGCACGTGCACAAGCTTCATGGCCATTCGCAATTGCAAGATGCAGCGCATAAAGACAGACGCCTTCGTTGGTGTTCGATACAAGCTCAGCCCGGCTTTCCAGTAATAATTCCAGGCATTGCTTCTGCCCAAAAGTCGCTGCAAAGTGACTAGGCAACAGACACAACGCTCCCGCAGGAAGATTCAGATTAGCTCCGCTTGCTTTTAATCTCTTCAGAAGGCGATAAGTACCCTGACGACAGGCCACATGGATTGGTGCTAGACCATCCTTATCGGCTGCGTCTACGTAGGCACCTGACTTCAGAAGAATCTTTGCGATTGACCCTGTATGGTCGCCACAGGCTGCATGCCATAGTGGAGTCCGACCTTGAAGATCCAAGGCGTCGACTTCGTTGTTAACATGACGAGAGAAAGTCTCAACTAGAAAATTCTGAACAGCTAGAATGTTACCCATTGCCGCAGCTCGATGGATAGGTCTTTCCCCGAGTCGGTTGGTACGTGGGCCAGGACCCATCTGTGAGATACTCAGCAGCTCGGTCGGCTCCCAAAATTCAGCAGACATTCCATAAGCAGCCACAAAATGGATTGGATAGTCTTCGTTGTTGATTGTTGGTTCCAAATTCTGTATTGCCTCGGTCCATGAAGTGTCCTCGCCAGATGGATGGATAGTCGCCCAAAGAAGATCGCACAGCGACACATCGGTAAGGAGGAAAGCCAAGTGGAGTGGCGTGAGACGCTTTGCCGATTTCCCAACCGCGCTGAGTCCTGAGTCCAACAGAACGCGTAGAATATCGATCTGGCCTCCAATTACAGCCCAGTGAACAGGTTGTAGTTGTAAAAATGAATCAGGTCTACCCTCCAGAATACGAGAAGCATCCAAGATGCGAGAGGCTTCCAGCTCGCTTCTACCTCCTGCTTCATTATAGCCAAAGAGAATCTCCACAAGTCGCCGGGTTTCTCTATCATCTGCTGGCAAGGCATTCAAGCAATATTCTTCCATAGCTTTGGGAGGTGGGAACGTCTTGTTCCGTGCCTGTATCCTTACTTTCGAACCGAAAGATATACGGGGAAACACGCTTATCTCAATGGAATCAACGACGCATATATCTCCCATCAAGACTCCTGTCTCCATGTTCCAATAGTTCCAGGTTTCAGATGCACGCGTAGGTAGATGGTAGAGTGGGTGGTGGTTAGCCAGCGCAGCTTTGTGCTCTATTTCTTCCTCAGGCAGAGTGGACATTGGGATTATGTGGCCATATCCGCGGTCCAACGTTTGCTCATCTGTTGGGCGAGGCTTGTCCGACAATACGTGTAAAGTTATGTCGAGTCTGCCTTTCCGATTTCGCTCGGTAACAAGCACCCAGGTCGATACGTCAGTACCGTGAATATCCTGGGTTGAGAGGCTATTGTAGACAATCTTTGCAGATACTGCTTCTCGTTTCGCCCATGAGAACGCACTCTCGGGCTTGATGAAGGAATTGAGATTCATGATCCTACAACAATGCCACTATTAGCCTAATCCATTCATGTGTTTTCAATATATCCGTAGTTCTAGATGATTTGAGGACAAAACTTAAGTTTACTCAAAGTATCATGTAGAGGCGACGAAGTTTCTGGCACTACGTACTGACACCAACTTCGTGATAACCTTTCGCTAGGAGCGTGCATGCCGATGGCCACGTCAACGGTGGTAGGTTCACCAGACTCTTTTACTTCGAGTCGAAGTACTCCGCAAGGTATTCCGAAAGTGAATTCTCGAGTTTGGAACGTCTGCACGTGTTCTGCCCAGCCTTTCATCGGCCACGCGTCTTTGATCTTCCAATCAGCAGCAGCGACACGATGTCCATTTCCGCCTCCAGGATAATCATCAAGCTGAAGCTGAGAGCTGTCCTTAGCTGCGACTATTCGGATGGTGCGTCGATCGGTCCATGGATCCTGTTTAACGAAGATACGTTCATGGGTACCTATATCCAAAAGGTCAAGAGCAGGGGGAACAAAGTGTCTGTGATCAGGCCGAACACGAGCGAATTGATCTCCCATTCCCCAAATTCTCTTCAGATAGATGACTGGTGACTCTCTCTGTCCATCTCGAACTCGCTCACAGTTCAATACAACGCGAAAGTCAGCTTCATTGGCAATTGGATCATCCTCTTCGCATGGTAGAAGAAGCAAGTCAATCCGTAAGCCTTTACTTGTGACTGCCGATGGACTGCTTTTGAGTATCATAGGCATAGATGTTTCAATGTCATTGTGATCCCAAAACCAGTCTGGTGACTCGGCCAGGAGCCCACTGAATCCTCCAGTCGGACCAGAATCGCCAAGAGAGCTCGTAAGTAGTGGTTCAGAGTGCCATGCGAAAAGAGACTGATCTTCTTCCTTGGTGAGAATGGCCTCTTGTAGCCTGATAAAGGCTCGTTTACCCTCGCCGTAAAGAAGCGGCATGTTGACGTCGAAGATTCCAAGGAGACAATATGCTACGTCCTCTTCACGGGTAGTTGATCGTTCAGCCGCCCAGTGCATTCGTGCTGCGATGCTCATGTCCTGAGGACTGAGCTCGCCTAGAAGCACATCGAGTTGAACACCGGTAATATCGCTGAGCAATTTGGTGAATTCTAGATTTCCAGTCTTGGCTCCTAGATAGCTCCAATCGCTGGCAAATAGCTCTACCTGCTGAGAAGCAATAAGTTCCTGCAATGTCCTGTGATGATCAGAAAGTCAGCAATTGTCAATCTACTCGTGACTCGGGAGTACATTTAAGAGCAAACTACTCCCGAGACACTGGATTCGGGAAGAACAGGCACTGCACGAACAACGTACCAGCCACGATTGAACCATCGACTCTTGCGGAACTTTGAGTTTGGCTCGAATGGAGACTCAGTTGAAGCGGAGGGAACATCGGATAGGTATGCATAACAAATGTCAGCGCCAGCGCTGTGGAGAAACTCAGTCAGCATTACCCTTTGAGTAGAGATATGATGAATGCGAAGATGATTCATGGAGTGGTGGATTTGTCTCAAGACGAGAAGGTCACAATGTTCCTTGGGAAATGTATACATGGGTGAAAGAACTCGAAGAACACCCACTACCACCGGTACATCGAATTAATTGCTTCCGAGAGCTCTGCACTGCTGCTTTTGTCAATACAGCAAGTATCGACCCATAGGTAGTCGTAGCGATTCTTTCGAGCGATTGCAGTTGTCCCCAGCAATTTCTTGAAGCCTTTCACTTTGATACTGCCCAAGACTTCCGGAGGGTCCTCGCTGAGAGCAGCCCACGACTCATCCTGGACCTCGGCGCCCTGGAGGTCCTGGAGCAAGATCTCTCCATCGGACCAAGTGTGGGACAAAATCGCATAGGACGGGACGTCGGAACCGTATTCTTCGATAAATTGGACTTTTTGAGTATTGAAAAGTCTCATCCTGGGCCGGACCGTTGCGATGGTAGTGTGGCTAGGAGCGAGGATTCAGGGGAAACCCCATGATCTTTAAGCGTGGTTTGCTCGCCCAAGGTCAATCATCTCAGCCGCATTTGCACATCTGCACATCGGGGCCTGGACCTAGAGCTGGACCCTTTCCACTTTACTAGTAGGGGCAGTCTTATCATTTACGCGAGGAAGCCAATCAATTTTATTATAATTAGATGAAGAAGGAGACTGTGCCGTAACTCCGAAAACTTCGATCAGACCCCGAACGTCCCAATTCGCATCACCCAGAACTGGAGTGAAACCAAAAATCAAACCCGCTGAAAAGCCATCCAAGTCTATCTGCTGCTCGTAGAAAGGTTGATCTCAATAAGGATATCAGGTCTGATGAACTACAAGTAAGTAGCGACTTGCTTCTCCGTCCAGTCCCAGAAGTCTTTGGCAATTCCAGTTCCACCTTCTTCTTTTGCCTTACTTCCTAGTTCAATGTCCTTCCTAGCTGGTGTGACTTTCCCCCATGGTTCAACTGGGGACTGTCAGTCCTTGAAAAAAAAAAAAAGGGCTTGAAAGCCTAGGGGACTCACTGAAATCGCCATTATTTGACATCTTGATGTCGGTCGACAGACCTGCGAAAAGCTCTGTATATGCCCCATAGATGGGATCATGTAGCAGCAAGTTCATGAAGGGTGCCTGCCATCGAGGGAGATTCTGGTACAGATCTGTCTTGAGAAAACCTGGATCCACGGACTAAATAGGTCAGCACAATCGGGTTAGATCAGGCACGAGACTTACGAGACTCAAAATTCCGTCCTGTCCGTAGCGCCTGGCATATTCCTTCCCATGATAGATGTTGCCAGCTTTGCTAATTCCGTATTTGGGCCAGACACCTTTGTCGATGTGGTAATCGAGATTAGAGACATCCAAGCCGCCATCTGGTGAGAAGTTCTTCGCGGCGGAAGAAGATACCCAAACCACGCGAACACTACCAGGCGGCGAGACTTTGGCGGTTTCTTTCAACAGAGGCGTGAGGAGCTTAGTGAAGAGGAACGGAGCAACATTGTTTGTGCCGATTTGAAGTTCGTAGCCCTGCTTGGTGGTGCTGCCTTGTGGAGGTCGCATAACACCAGCGTTATTCCAGAGCACATGCAAGGACTTTTCTTGAGCCAGAAAGCTCTCAGCCGAGGCTTTGATGGTTGTCAAATCGTTGAGATCTAGGTGGAGGTAGATCAACGCGCCCTTCGACGCTGTACATTTGGCCTTGATCTCGGCTATGACCTGTGATGCCTTCGCTTCCGAACGGGCTGCCATGTAAATTTTGGCATTTTGAGCATAGAGCATTTGGACGAGATCCTTTCCTAGGCCACCTGTGCTGCCAGTGACTATAAAGACCTAAATGCATGGAATTAGTCCGCGTACTTGAGAGGGGAGAGTGAGTGGAACACACCTTTCCTGACTGATCTGGGAGATTCTTCTCGGTGAGCGGGGGCTTCGTGTTTGAAAATAGACCCATGATGGCGGTTGTAGTTGTGTGGTGTTACGAGGAAAAGCTGTTGAGAATTGCGTTCTGGAAAACTCGGAGTTCGGCTTTAAAGTGAAACCGATTGTGTCTCAGAATGATATCTTTGATGTTGATGCAGATAGAATAAAAGTCGCAGAACGAGCCTGATACTTATACAGCTGAAGTCTTGCTGCGACACGCCCTACGCCCGTTATTTGTTGTTACTGGAATAAATTACAAACGAATGCGACACAGCGAGTGAAGTCTGCATTGATGCCACTACATGGACTTTGCGCCTCTGAGCTAACATTGGACCACTTTCGGCCTTTTTCGCAGCCTTGTTAGGTGTCCAAACGTCACCTCAAGGTAATAGAGAGCAAGTTCCCGCATCGAATGTTAACTCGAGGCTAACAATCATAAGCTCAAGATCTCCTTGCCGCACTCGCTTAGCCCTGGAACCGCTTAAATCAGGGTGGTGAATAATTGCTCGATCACCCTATCGGCTGAATCTGATGCCCGTAGTAGCCCATCTGACCAATTGATGCGCTGGAGACCAACGGACGTAAGGGGCGAACAGAGAGAACATGACGTCTGGCCACCCTATTATGGATCGATACCAGACTTTTTACTTCCAGCCATCGATTCCGCTAGGACTGTAACGCACGTACTCTATCCTTCATGTGAGCTCTAGTTACCATTCAACCGTACAGAAGCGTTGATAACGAGCCAAACTGCCAAATTCAAGTACCGGACCGACCCTGTGGCTCCTGTCACAACATAGACTTGGCCCCAATGAGCCAGTGTGAAGGCCAGGTCTGATTTGACACTACCCGGAAGAGGATGTACTTGCAGAATTATCCATCCAAAATAACTACCGTGTAACCACACTCCGGACAGAGCTTCGTGGTAGAAGAACCAATGACTCAAGACCCCTCATCTTCTTATAGCTCAGACTTGCAATGTCAATTTTAGGGCGCATCCTAAGGTATTTCCAAACCAGGCCAATCATTTCTTTTCTTTCTACATGTCGATATTTTCCCAGAAGCCTGACCGCAATAAGTGTTGGAGCACAACATCAAGGTCAGAGCTTCACCCAGATGATTGAGAATGACTTGAAGAGTATTCAGCCTGATTGACTTGATGTCCTGATGCAAGACTTGGGACTCGCAGGGGCAAGTATACTGTCCAAGACCCATATCAGATGAAAGTGGACCAGAACGACGATTTGTCTATAAAGGAAAGCTAGCTGATATTAACTTGCTGATGCCGAGACCACTGGTATTTAAAGTGCTTGATTTATGTGTAGCTAGAAGAAAGTATTGTGCAATTGGGTATCTCTGGAGCTCGCTAGCTAGAAACGCAACATAATGGAATGACAGGTTTTTGGAACCTGGCGCCTGAGAATAATAAAAGTCTCCATGCCTGCCATATCACGGCCAAACATTCATGTAAATGAGACTCACTGCTGGAGAACAAAATTCTGCCAGACAGCGACGGTCCACACGGAGATCGTCCGAGCTCATCAAGTTCGGCGAAGCATGTTCATAGCCGCTTGAAAGGCACCAACGACTTCCATATCTATCAAGTTGTTAGCTATTACTTTGCTTTTCCCCCATAAGTTTGCATACAGTGATTTTTCTTGTCTTCTAAGGAGTTCTCAGCTAGCTGTGTAAATCTCACGCGGGTTTTGAGTCTATACACTGTTAGTAATAGCGTAGTGCAGTTGCTGGTCCATTGGCTCACCTCTTGGACATCCTAGCATTATCTCGTTGAGCAGCAGCTTGAGCCCAAACCATGAAAGACTACGCTCTGGGTCAATAGGATGCTTTCAATGACAAAAGGACATCGGATACACACGGTAGCATATAAGTCAAACTCGTCGATGATCTCAACCTCTTCTTCGTGTTGCTTTTTAAGAGTCTCAGTATAGCGTTGCTCAAAATCGCCCCAGTCAAAATCCGCCAAGCCCTGGTCTTCATCCTCTTCATCCTCATCCTCTTCGTCTTCTTCGTCGGTTTCATCAGGCTGCTGGGTCTCGTGATTATCAACTTGGGCAGGTGGATCGATCCGAGTAGATTGAGGTCCAGGTGGTGGGATGGAGGATGGAACCTGAATTCCTCCCTCAGAGACCGCCTCAGGGGCGATGTTCTTGGGTGGTACCATTGTCGTTTTTGGAGCAACATTTGATGGACCTCCCGGTAGAGGAGTTCTTGAATTACCATTCGAAGGAGGTTTGGAAGGAGTTCCAATGGTAGATTCGGAGGTGGATGACATGGTGGAAGACTACTCTGATGCTTGTGAGATGTCGACCTGCTTGTGAATCTCTTGAAAGATGGTGGGAGCCAGATGATGTGTTGTACTATCCTCGATTAATACACGAAGATCGTCCCTGAGCGCGACTCCCTTCGGCACGTTTCCACGTGACCACGATAAGACATTCAAGCGAGCCTTATCGGATCGACCGCCATGTCCTCGAGACCAGGCGCGACAGCCTTGCCTCACCTCCATCTCCGAGTCATTCACAACATGAAAGCCGTATAACATGCCCACTTCTATCGACCATCCCACTTGAATCCTACGACATGTATCAACTTGTTCAGTCTACAACCTCCAGGCTCTCTTTGAACATTCCCATAGAGCAACCTTCCATATCTAAGCTTACCAACAGCAAGTCACCCTAAGTCAACGACCATGCAGTGCGACATCTGCTTTCGAACAGGCGGACAAGGAGACAAGAAATTACACTTCTTATGCGCAACCGATGCGCGGAACCAGCTCTATGATGGACGTATTCAAAACGCTCGAATCCTACTTGAGAACGACGCCCTTAACACCCAAGTCACCAACCTCTTCCCGGGTGACAAGACTCAGACAACCGGCGAGACTTCACAAGCACCACAGACCTCTATAGAAATAGCTGCTATATCTGCTGAGAAAGAACGGGCGGTTGATAGGACACATCAGATCATCACACGGGCAGATGAGTTGAGAGCAAAGGTTGATTTGGCCAAAGAGGAGATAGCCAAAAGAAAGGCAAATGTCGCTCGCAGGAAGTCTGATCTAGCTTCTGCCTCCAACGGAGTTGAGGCTCGTAGGACCCGGCAGATTGAAGAGGTCAAGAAGGCCACAAGCATGACCAAACACAAGTGGAATCTCGGTCACTCTACCACCGCCTCCTCGCGGACCTTCCTCTGCGGTGAAGCTGCGAAGCTCTATGGCCTCAAGAAGGGTAGGAGGAATAGCGGTAGTGAAGAGTACAGGATAGGCGGGGTGCGGATTGTGGATCTCAGATCTTTGAATAGTGAGTATTGTGGTCTTGGAGAAGTCAATGTTAACCATATTTCAGCTGCGAGTCCGGCCGAGATCTCTACGGCGTTATCACATATCGTACATCTTTTGATGTTATCTACACATTATCTAGCAATACGACTTCCGGCGGAGATCACACTACCTCACCGGGATTACCCACTACCCACGATATTCCCTATCGCTTCTTCCTACAAACACACAGAAGTCCCTTTTCCAGGGAGCACGCCAAACCAGTCTTCAAACCCAAGTCCTACAGCGTCAAGGCATGCGGAAGCACCAAGTAACCTCCCCCATCCACGGCCACTCTTCATCAAGAAGCCGCTTCCTCTCCTCTCCACAGAAGATCCATCAGGCTACGGTCTCTTCCTGGAAGGAGTTACACTTCTTGCATATGACATAGCCTGGGTTTGCAAGAGTCAAGGAATACCCGTGGGAGACGATAGCAGCTTCGAAGATATCTGCAATCTCGGACGGAACTTGTACAACCTACTTATTGGAACGAAGCCAAGACCTTCGCCAGGCAGTAGAGCATCTTCTGCTCAAAGCACGCCGACTAAAGGTGGACGAGAAACAGATGCTGAAAGTGACAGGAAGATTCCAGCGTTTACGACGATGGGCAATTTCTCTCATGGAACCGCACATTCCTTCCTAGGTGGTGCGGTAGGCATGGACTTCATCCGTAGCTGGAAACTTCCAAGCCCTACGAAACTCACCGACAAGCTGAAATCAAAGCTATTAAGCGAAGTAGCGAATGCTGAATGGGAAATGCTTGATGCAGACGCCTGGGCTGTCGATGACGAGATGGGAGATGATGGGGTTGTTGTGGGAGCCAGGAAGGAGGCGGCAGAACGTCTCCAGAATCTAGGCATGCAAAGCTTCATGAGTATGAGGACTGTGGTGGAGGCCGTGGAGATGGTCGGTGGTGATGGCGAGAGGAAGCCTGGGACGAGTGGGTGGACGAAATTGAGGAAGTGATGGGATGGACTATATGGATGGGATTGTAATTCTAGAGCTTTAGAATGGAACCTACATTATCACGATACTCTTCTAGCCTTCCAGTCGTGACCTTTATATTTGCCAGTGACGACGGTCATGCTCTATTGAACTGAAACCTGCCACATTACGCTTTAACATCACAAGTCCAGAACAGCCTCACCAAATGAGCAGTAAACTCAAATGAATACAACAAATTACAGTACGAAGTGACGACCATCGGAATGCGGGCCAAAGGTTCTGACGTAAAAAGGACATATGACGTGGGGAAGCGGGACTCGGGACGGGCCTCCCTTCCATCTTCTGGTAGCGTCAATCGGAGCCCCAAACAATGTGTTCGCTGGTTGTTGAATATGCCACTTGACTACTCTGAGAATAATCACTCTACGTTTTCTTGCAAAGTTGCATGGTGAGCGAGTGAATGTTGAATACTTTGTTATGTTTTTGTTTCCTCGAGCCATGTTTGTTGACATTGTCAAGCGAGGCGAGGCTGGAGGATTTCGGCAGAATGGATATACTACAGGCACACTAGTGCGAAGGTACGTTATTTAACAAGATACTATTAGTATATTGGGGGAAATTGAGATAGGGTTGTACTGTCTTTGAACAATCATCGCTGACAAAGAAGCTACAGCTGTAGTTTGAGCATTCTCGCTGGACGGTTCAGATGGGACCGGTTTGTGGCGCGACTTGATACAGCCAACTGTTCGAAGTCTCGTTGCTTCGCTAGATCTACTGGCAGCCAGGAGCTTGTATATTCCAATGTACTGCAGGTACGAGGATATTCTCAGTCACGTCGGCGACTCAATATGCAGCCGCATCGACTCACTATATGGGCGTCTATTTCCAGCACGCGAGTCACTTGCTGGAAGCGCCTCCCACGTGGATCATTGCTAGAAGACACATCGATAGCCTGCAACACAATCTCGATTCTCATTATACTCAGCCCTTCCCGAATTACCGGCAGCTCGTCAATAAACAGGCAAATGTACGCACATATCCAAGCGAGATCTCACGCCAAGGCAGCTCCCATGAGGCTGAACCGGGAGAATACTCTTCGCACTCGCATCGCAGGAAGTGCTATTCTAGAATTGTCGTTAAGAAAATGCCAGTTTGACTTACGACGAAGCGTCTCATGGCATCGTTATTTTCATCGCGCTTATCGTCGCACAGTGAGACTTCACGAAAAGACTCGTGAGGATTTAACCGCCGCTCACCACGAGTGAGCTTACATACTAAGTCCCCGACGATTGTGCATGAAACGACAGAACGAAACAGCAACAATTCAAAAGGTCGAGGACGAATGAGCATTTCTCATCATATATCCAACGAGTAAACAGAAATGTGGCAGAACAATGGGACCAATAGATCAAGACGAGGATAGATCAAGTGTTTTATTTGGCTGACGAGAGCCGCTTGGGAGGGGAGGTCGCGACCCTTAACGCTGAGCCAAAATTTAACTCTATCGCGGGATTGGAAATGCTCTCCCAGCGCCGCGGATGGTGGAACGGTTAAGCAATTGGTTTTTTTGGGCATTCCTTGAATAGCCACGCATGCAGGCTGGCCATGCGGTCGAGAGTCGTGAGGACAGGTTGGTCGGACTCGCACGACCTGGACGTGGACCTGACCTGGTGAGGCCTGAAATGATAATTGGGAACGAAAAGGCAAAAGTAACGTCGCTTTGGGAAAGAGATAAAATGTGAGGAGATAGAGGATTGGAAACAAACCCATTTGATAGGCAGGCGTCAGCACGTTGGATGGGTGCATGTTTCTTGATTTCCGGTGCTGGCCCACCTGTCTCCAGTCACCACGAAGTCTTCCTACGCAGGACTTGTATCAATCATTTGTTCGTTCTGTCCTCAGTTCTTGGTGTTTCTCCGTTGATGCAATCTGCAGGTACTCGGAGCTTGACATGCAGGTACTGACGTGGCCCTGAAGCGCAGGTACAACTCAACAAAGTCACTCCGTCAATCCGTCAGCCGTGCGACGAAAGCACGAAGAGGATGCGATTCCGAAAAGGAAAGATGACATGCGCTGTCCAATCCGCATCACATGAAACCCTCCATAACTTAGTCCTGGCCTTATGCAGCACAAAAACTCTGCACAAATCCACAAGAGTTTGTCCCTGTAAGTATCCAGTATCGCCGAAATATCCAATCGGGACTTTGTACAGCGCGGGATCGAACAGCACAAGAAAGTCAGTCGCTGCAGATTTTGCACATTTACCCACCAGATCCATAGGCTATACATAAAAGGCGCACAAAAAAGAAGCACTACTTATGCATGGTCTAAGCAGTGTGCAGGCCTTGTGCTCAGTCAGCGAGTGAGGAGCAGAGGAGGTCAATTCCTTCCCGTCTTTCTTCGGCGATAATCATGACTCGATCTCGATGCGCTCCCGTCTTCAAGAGCCAGCTGCCGAGTCCGGCAAGACTCCCTTCTTTCTTCAAGACTCAAGAAGTTCCCCAAGCCAAAAAGAGTTTGAACGGTTCTGACCGTCCCTTGACTCCTTGAGCCCCCCTTGGTGCGACACGCGCGTTCCTGAGGAGGGCTGCGTTTTGTTCTGGACTCTTTGATGGGCATGACAATCAGATTTAGGGCAGCTCTAGAGCGAGAGCGGTTTAGAGCGCAGCGCTACGGGCTTTTAAAAATCTAACGCCTGGACATCCGCGAGCAGCATGCCAGGCAGTGGAGAAGATGGATGACGATTGAAATGCTATTTTTTGATTGGCTGTGGGGAGGATGAGATTAGGGTTTCCTGCGATGGATGGAGGTGGTTTGGTGATGTTCAGATCTGCCGAGCTGGAGCGGGACATGTGCATGTGGGTGGGATATCAAAAAAGTCATGAGATATCAAGATGCTGCTGTACCTCTTGATGTGTTGGCCAATTGTGAGAGAAAATAATGCATGATTCGGTGACCGAGAGTTTTTGAGATGCATGAGTTTTGTTGAGATGGTTGGCATTTTCATGTGAGTATCTAGGGTTTGGAAGATTTTGGTAAGTGTGGAAGCAATCTGTAAGTGATCGGATCGGGCCTGATATCATAGTACCTGAACTTCTTCTAGACCTGCAAAGCTAGAATTTTTGCAGGATTTTAGACCAATGCGTGAGTTACAATGACTCCATGAAGAAGCCTCTGTAAAGGCTCTTCTGTAGCAAGTGGAAGATGCCGACCAATTCTTACCGTGCTAGGTATTTTCCTTGATTCATGACTTCCAATTGTGGATCTGATGTTATCCATCCCTTTGAGTAATAACAACTCACCTCAGCAGTCCCTTCCCAGGATCAAACAGGATTCAATGCCGGCCTGCTGGCGACAGCTCGAACAGAGGCCCGTTTGACTGCCAGCAAATGTTCATCCAGTCCACGACTTGTGAGCAAGCGCACGTTGCATCGCACTTCGAAGACCGGATGAGCAACCGGACGAGTTTCTTTTTTGGCTCGTCGTGGCTCGAATCAGTGCTACCACCGAGGAGCGTGAGCGTGAAACAAGATGTTGTGGTCGGATGGTCGATGGAGGTGTGTTTTGTTTGGTTTATCCAAGCCTGGAGAGAGGCCTGCTCGCCTGTCAAACGCTCAGAGCCTGAAAGGAGAGAAAGAGGCTTCCGGGAGTCGAGGCGTTCGGCCGGGCAGCAGGGCAGGGCAGGGCAAGGGTTGTTGATGCGATGGTTGCTGCTGAGTTCTGGGTGGGAATGGAGTGGAATTAGGGTGTTCGGCCCCTGTCCCAGCAAGCCCTTAACCCTGTTCTTGGTGCATGTCTGTGGCCACTCACAGCGGCCCCTGAGAAGGCCAGTCAAGGGGCCGGTCAGGTACGCGTTCTAGTGGATCTTGGGTCTTGTGTCGAGTGCCCTCGCTAGAGCAAGACAGTTACCTCACTGGTCAGTCTCACTGCGCTGGCGTGGTTCATCTCAATTTCACCCCTGTTGACCCATCTCGCCCACGCTGCCAATTCACATCCCCCCCCCCAAAGACCAAAGACGAGCCAAGCCAAATGAAAGTCCATCCACACCAGAGATCCACCCGCACCCGCGTTCCTTATGTACTCCAACCCGCCTCCCTCCTGAATTCTTCTTTTCCTTCCTCTCTCATCCACAAGAGGACATAAGGTTGCCGTTGAACACCTTCACTTCACATTCGCAATATTTCTTGCCAATATCTCGAGCAATACACCGCTCACAACACTCCTTCAATCTCAACGGCTTCCCCTTTCACGACTTAGATCTCCCGTTATTTTTGAATACCCACATCTTGCAAAACAACAATTCAAACAACAACATCTTTAACAACAACATTATATACGAACCATTTCGAAAATGCGTTGCTCAACTGTTTCTACTTTGATGATGGCCGCCTTGATCGGCGAGGCCGTGGCTGGTCCTACTCACGCTCATCTTCACCGTCGTGCTCACCAGAAGAAGGAGTAAGCATTCCCAGCCATGCTCAGGAATTGGGGGTTGGACTAACATTCTCGGTAGTGTTGACTGGGAGTCTCTCGACTGGGCTAACATGGATGTCGACTGGAAGTCCGCATACGCAGCTGGACAGGCTAGCTCGACCACTGCTGCCCCAGTCGCCGTTGCAACTCCAACCGTCGCCGTCGCGAAGGCCGCTGCCACAACTGCTGCTGCTAAGTCCAGCGCCGCCGACACTGTCAGCGCCAGCTCAGTTGTCTCTGATATTGCCGATGATCTTTCGTCCTTGTTGGGTGGATTGATCGGTGCTTCGAACTCGCGTTCATCTTTCGGAACTGCTTCAGCGGAGCAGGGACAGCTTGGTGACTTTTACCGAGGAAACTGTGGTACTCCATACGGATCCAATATCATCAAGGTGTCCAGCACTTCTGGATATGACTTCACCAATACCTTTGTCAACACTGGCTCCAAGACCATGGTCATCAACATCTGGAACAAGATCGGTCCTGATGGACAAATTCTCTCCGGCTCCGCTCTTGCGCCAAAGAACACGACCCTCACATTTGCTCTTGCAGCAGGAAAGTCCCAGATTGTTGCCTTCCAAGACAACACTCAAACCGCTTGGGCCGAGGTTACCTCTGACCTTACCGCTTCTGGCGCATACGCAACCGTTTGGGGTGAGGCTCAGTTCCGTTCCGAGGGCAGTGGATTCGACTACTCTGCGATCCTGAGCAAGAACAGCAACAACTACGATATGACCATCTCAGCCAAGGAGAACTCCTGTGTCAGCTCAAGAACCGAGAACTTCTGGTTGGCCGAGTACACACCAATTGGAGACAGTGACGGAAGCTGCTACGTTCCAGGTACCACCATGCACTTGACAACAAAGATGGGAGGAGTTATCTCATAGAGGACGATACATGGAGAGGTGTTAGGTGTATATTTGGGATATTCTTGGACATAGTTAAATCTTAAAGATCAATGTTTACCATAGCCGAAGAGTGCCTTGCATCTTTGGGTGAAGAAACCAGTGACTTCATAAAATCCTTGTCTTGTCATGATATTCGCCTACTAAGCAGCCACGAACTTGGTGATTTCTCATGATCATGGATTTCGCATATAGCACAAGGTTGCTGATGTGCTAGTGCAAAAGGAAATGTACCATATTCTGCGGCAAAGAGAGAGGGACTTGCACTTTGACTACTTGCGTACATGGAGATTATGTGGTTGATATGGAAAGTCATGGCCACTCATGGCCACTCATGGCCACTGGGCAAAAAAGGCAAGGCTTAACAGCAGCATCTTCAAGTGACGGCGTGCTATATGAAACTGGTTCGTGCTTGAGATACCACCGAGCTGTACTGCTGCTGCCTTGCTTAATGATTTGCTCTTGTTGGTTACTGTTCCGGAAGAACTTGTTAGTAACTCGCCAGTATGCTGATTTCGGGAAGGAAGAGATACTGCCCCGTGAATAAATCGGTGAATGCTCCTTCCACGCATGAAAGGGATGCCCACCATGCTCGAAGAGTCTATATAAATCTCCTCTATCTCCCTCCTTTCCTCTCTTTCTTCCATCAGCAACAACAAAGTCTCTTCACAGTCTTTGACGGCTTCTTCAAAGCAGGCCTTGCACACCGATGTTTATTGTGCAAGGCCTGCTTTGATACTCTTCCCCTTGTGAAGAGACTCCAAGGCCTCAAATTGGGACAGATGATACGTCCAGTCTTGTCCGTTATTATACTAGAAGGATGTCTTGAGAACAGGCTATCCTACGAACTGCGAAAATGCCTGGAAGCAACCTCCTTTTTCCCAGCAGATCGTCGACACCAAGGCCGGTAAATGACGTCCATCGCAGCAAGCAGTTCCTGCCTGTTCTGTTCTTTGCTGCATTGGAAATTCTGCCGACCGTAGCCGCGGCCGCTAGCTCGAAACGCTGCTGGCGAGTTCAGCTTTCGAGCTATATGAAGCTATCGTGAGTAAACAAACGAGCTCCAACCTTCTTTTTCAACCACCACCTTTCCTCTATACAATCATCAACATCCTTCTCTACAACATCAATTGCGCATCCACGCGCTGATCGCTGTTACAGTCTCCATCGTTGATAATTCCTACATTCTTCTCCTCGCTGCCACGAATTCGTTCGTGGTCAGCTCGAGACTCTTGCTCTTCGGACCCACGCGTCAACCTTCGATCTTCCTTTCGAGAAGAACACAGCTCATCGGTAGCAGACTCATCTGACCATCATGAAGTGTGTTTCAGTCAACAAGCTCCTGGCCTTGATGGTCGTATTCCTGTCCTTCGGACTCACCGTCGCCGATCTCTGTTCAAAGGGATCTAAGATGATGGAGGGAAATTCCTACTGCCAAGAGGTAAAGTCCGTCAAATACCTTAACGTCGGCAAGCATGGAGGTGCGTACAAGGAAGTCATCGGCATGGACAGCTCGGGTACCTGTGAAACTCGAGTCAAGCATTTCGGTGGTGGCTTGGCTCCATTCAATGAAGAGGTAGGTTGTTTGCTAGACATATGTGCAAGCTGCCTTCGTGATTGCTAACAACGACGCCACAGTTGTCTCTCCACCTCAGAGGACCTATTGCGATCAAGCAGTTCGCTGCATATGTCCCAAAGGATTCGAACAAGGAGAAGCGAGGACCATCAGACAACCACCACGTTCATCACCACAACGCTGGCCGTCATGCCCATTTTGCCAAGAAGGATATGGTCGTGGCAACCATTGATGGCTTAGTGCAGTCATGGGAAAACAACTGGTTTGGACCTGACGCGACAAATATTCCTGCCACTACCCTGATCACCACTGGAATCAAGGCCACAGGCAAAGTTGACTCCACCACTACCACTACTGCCCTTACCACAACTACCGCTACTACCTGCATCACCAGTGACGTAAAGACAGAGAATCACGGTAAGTCTTCTATCAGGTCCATACAGAAATGGAGACCCGAATCGTGTCAGACTAACAACTACCAGCCATCGCAACTCCGGTCAATACTCCTGCTATCGCCATGGCAGATGACAAGATCGATGACAATGCAAAGTCGAAGAATGCTTATTCAAGAATCTCGTACTATGACGCTGTCTCCCAGACAGCCGAGAACGTAGTCTTCCTCGGCAATCATGGTGGCCAAGGCTCTGGTGTCTTTGACTTGTAAGTTTCAGCCTCCACCTTCTCCATCAACAATACTTAAGGGCTCGCTTCTGTTGAAATGAAATTCATCAGAAGAATCTTGACCAGATAGCGGAAGCACAAAGCACGCAAAGTGAAGCTATCTGCTAACGTTCTAGCAGCACTTTCGGAGCTTCTCTATCGTACGTCAATCATGAAGGCACATTTGGCTCTCCTTCTCCTCAGATCCTTGCCGATACCGTCATCCCATCCGGAAACGAGATTGCCATCATGACTGGGGAGAAATGTGACAAGCACAAGTGTGGCTATTCTCGTCCTGGTTCCGTTGCGTACCGTAAGTAACTTTTGAAATTTCGTTTCTCTCCGGTTCGACGGCTGCTAATCTCTTGACTTACTAGGCGGATTTGAAGGTGCAGATAAAGTCTTCTTCCTTGAGTTCGGCATGCCGTCAGATGGAAAGACTGGATTCGAGGGTGATCAGCCTGCGGTTTGGTTTTTGAATGCGAAGATTCCCCGTACCCAACAGTATGGCAGCTGCTCTTGCTGGCCTTCTTGCGGCGAGTAAGTTATATCTCCCTTGCGCAACATTCCCACAGAAGTCGATCTATCCAAGCGTCAGAGAATGATGCGCTGACAAACTTTCTTTTCAGAATTGACATTGCCGAATGCCTCTCCGTTGGCTCCCATTACATGAAGTCCACAATCCACGCCGATGCCTCAGGAGGTGACTCTGATTACTTCGACCGTCCAGTTACTGGAACCACAACCATTGTGACTATCTTCCGCAAGGATGAGATCTACATTGGCGTCGTTCCCAACGAGAAGTTTCCAGAAAACCTCACCGGCAGCGACATCGACAAGATGATTGATGCTAATACCTGGAGCGAGTCGGATTTCACAATTGCTTAAGCTATCTACCAATATCCGTCTTGGTGCTTTCTTTCGGACCTTTGGCCTGGTGGATTTTGCTGGACGATATAAATGCTGCTTTGGTTGGAATCCCGGTCTGGGCGTGGGATTCGGTTTCCGCGTATGAGGCTGGATAGATGGACCTTTGTAGCTAGGTGTGCTTTGCTTTGCGAATACGGTGCCCGGATGACTTCTGGGTCGGATAGTAAGTCAAGAATGAATGATAGGGTTCATTATCAAATGTTCTTTGCGTGACTTAGGACATTCAGTAAGCCTCATTGTGTTATTTTATCCTCGTAATGGTCGAGTGACCCATCCGCTGGACATCCCATTTTCTCATTCACAGTTTCTGGATTTCCAATGTCCGAAGATGGATTGAAGACATTGGAGTGATTGCAATGCTGTATCTTGATCTCGAAATCCTCGAATCTTGAAGTTGCCCAAGAAGCAATGTCAAATGTACGAAGTAGTACTTGTGACTTTCCTACTTTGCAATGTTTGGTGGAACAGTAGTCTGGAAGTTCTGCATTCGAGTCCGAGGAACCTTGGATTCATCCTTCTGCATTACAAAGGAGTTTCTGTGATGTCTTGAACTTCGTTTGTGACTTTCATACTGAGCTTTATTCCGACATTCCAGTGTCCAAATAGCTCAGAGCGTTTGCAGGTTCAAGAAGAGGATGTTGAAGTTATGTTTCCGCTAAAGTGTTTTTCGAGAGAACTTTGAAAGTCGTCGATCAGAATGACGACTTTGCTCCGTTTGTTGCTTTGTTCCTGAGGAGCGTTCCAAGTGTGCTGTTCTGACTTGGAGATCTTTGTACGGGGCTGTGGGACCTGGCTGTGCAAGCATGTCGTGGAATAGAAATGTGACTTTTCTACTGGGGATCTTCTCAGTGTGTACGCATCGAGTCTGGGGAATCTGGTACTGTTTCGAGGATTGAAAAGTCAGTTTGGGGCGGCTCTCTGGTTGTTATCGTTGATGGAGAACGATGATTGACTTTGGGGATGTGAAGGATGCCCATCTCGTTTCGTGATATTGTTCGTACGATTCCTTGGCAGAGTCGGGTTTTGTATCTCCAGGTGGGAAGATGATGTCGTGGACACATAATGTGGTATGCTTGTAGTCGTTGCAGTTTTTGGAGAATGTGTCTGCTGTTTGGCCAGTTGCCTCTTCAATTTGGTGCCGAGCGAGTCCAGTATTGAGCTTCTGTTCCGCAGGCGTCGCCGCAATGAATGGCGAGGAACTTACTCCCAGCATACAGTGTGATAGCTGTGTTTGTACTTCGACTCCCAAATCCGAGATCGATGTTCTAGTTTTACGAGGCGATTGCTGGCCCTCAAAAGTCAGGCAACGCTGCATTGTGTATAGACAGGTTTTCTTTGCTGGTGGTGGCTGTGTTAAAATTCTCCTTAGGTGCGTCCAACTTTGGCCAAGTGGATTGAGGTCAAGGCCCGCGGATTGAGGATGAGGAAGTGCTTAGAGTCGAATCTTTGAGGAATTCATCTGCTGCGCATGTTTACTGATAGACGAGGTGAACTAGAATATGACGCCGTGGTTCCTGCGACGGATACGGATGCAGTAGGAGTAGTTAGCTTCCCTATGTGGACCTGGGAAGCTGTCGACTGTATGAAATAAAACCTGTCAGCTTGACCTGTGAATCTGAACCTTCCTTTCCGGCCAGGGAATGATGCAGAAGATAGACTTGACTTGCCTGCGCATCTTTCTGAGGATGTTACTCTGTTCGTGGTTGAGCTGTGAACCTGGGCTCAGGATGTGGTGTTCTGAGATGTGTAGTCTCGCAGTGAATAGTGTTTAAGCCCCTGGCATGGTCCACGAGACATTTGCCTTTCCCAATTGTTCACTCTCGGATTGGGATTTCTTGTTGTGGTTGGCTGTATCGTGTTTTTCTAGTGGATGCGTGCGATGTTAGAGGAATATGCGAGGGTGTTGCTCGCAAATTATTCGAGCTTGTTGGGTGACGTTCTGGTAGATCATCTCTAGTCTTGAGTCTCGAAGCTCAAGCACTCTTATGCCTTCTCGATGAATTGGTAGTCGGTTTTGCCTTGCGGATTGTGTTTAATGGTTGTGGCATAGTCCTTGATGAAGAGCACTTGCGCTGGTTGCGTAACAGATACCAAGTCGATAGCTTTGAGACCGCTTCTTGCTACCGGGAGTCATCTACCTGATTGTACAATTGACAGCCGCCTCTCGGTCGTGCAATTTCCGCTGTTATGCTTGTCCGCTGTGTTTGAAGACTCTGTGCTGTCTTCATGGGCTGTGCAAAGCAACCGTCTGATGTTTTTGCTAGAGCAAGGCTCCGTGTCTCAACCGGATATGGTGATTCGCAGGATCTGCTATCTGGGGGTCGCAGGTCTGGGCAGTGGACTGTGACATGGTCCCCGTTCTTCATGTCTGATAAGGTCTGCGGGAGCGCATGTCCCTCGAGGAGTCGTGGCTGAAGACTCGATCATGGGAGGAACCTGCAAGCGCGAGCAAGATCTAGACATTGAGAGTGGGAGATGATAAGCTCGGGGGCAAAGTCGAAGACCCGAAAATCATAGCAACAGTAGCCCTCCAGATTTCATCGAAAATTCGCTGGCCTAGCGGTCTCCTCGTATTTTGTTTTTGTGGCGCAGTAAGGAGCTCCAAGTGGAGTTGATGAGTGGCTTGTGATGAGCATCATGGAAATGCCTTTGGGCAGTGTAGCGTTAGGGTGAGTAGGAACAGAGACGCGCTTGAGAATGGAGAGGGAGAAAAGTCTGCTTTCGAAGTAATAAGTGACACGCGCTGAAAACCATGTGCTGTTACCTTGATAAAATGTTCTGTATTGACAGTGAGTATAGCAACAGCTGAACGTGTAGCTTGGCCAGAACCCTATATCCATCTTGCAATTCCATATTCAGCTCCTTTTGTCAGCGACGTGAGTTCACTGTCAACACCAAAACCTGCTTTTTTGATTCGACCAGGCTCGTCTCTTCCAATAAATTCCCCGAATCTAATCTCCAAGTCTTTGAGTTCTTGTGGCGCGCTTTCATCCCCTCCGAGACATCCTCCAGCAGCTGCTTTGTCGATAATAGCACTTCCTGTGTTTGTTGTGATGAGCTGCATGAATCCACCATCAGTGGCAGAGACACCATTCTTCATGAGGGCTAAGCAACCCACGACAACGAAGGGTACCGAGACCAAGAGAGTGAGAAAGTATGGAATGATGAGATTGAGGGGTTCTGAGAAGCTGTAGACGTTGAGAGTAGTGAACGTGGTTGCGTTCGCTGTCGTGTTCCATCGTCCATACACTGCCATAACCGAAGTGGTTGCGTTAAAGACATACTCGTTCAGCATGTCTGCGGTAATGTTGAACAATGGCTCGTTGTTTTCTTGAAATTCAGCAAACACCGAGTTGAAACGTGTATTGTCAACCACTGTTTTGTTCTGGGCTATGAGAGACTTCGAATTAGTTTCGGGGCCTGAGAAAAGCTTTCGAAAGGTACCACGTACCTCCATCACTGAACAGCACTCCTTCCTCACGTTCGAAGAATACAGCCTCGTGCCAAGCCTTTACGAAAGTGACATTACGTGTATTGTCGTTGTCGAGTTGTGCTAGCGAGGCTTGGAAGTCTCCATGGAGCCAGGACATCATAGCAGATAAAATCGCCATCATGTTATTGTCTCGATAAATATCCAGCGTCGCTTCGGTCCAATTTGCTGGAGCTGTACCATAGGCTCGTGTTCTGTTAAGACTGAAATTGGGGACGAGGACAGCTCCATCACGTGTGGCCAGTGCCAGATTGACGAGTCGGTCGATTGGTTCTCTGGTGAAGTTACGCTTGTGGACATTGTTCTCCCAGATGTTGTTGACAGTGTATTTTGCTCGGCCAGGGGCGCAAATTGTGTTCTCTTCACTCACAGTAACCTTTGCTTCCGTAGAGTTCCCGGTGTTGTTACTGATTGATATAGGTTTGAGCGTGGTGCTGTTGAAGTTTGCAAGTGTGTATGTTCCATTATATCGAGGACCTCCAAGCGCTGATTGAGGGGCGGTAGGTGCGAACCACGCTCCTGAATAAATATTAAGAGTCTCCTGGGCCATATGTGTATGCGTATTGGTAGACTTGTTGCACTCAAAATATGGCGCCTCAAATTGTGTAGTGTACGTGCAATTTATGCCACATGGTGATTGTATTGGGAAGGCCTCTCCAGCAACGAGCACTTGTCTAGCCAAGCGGCTGAGCTGGTTGGAAGACTTCCTCGTATTGTATTCGCTACATTGGATTTTCGGTTAACCCCGTGTATGTTTCTCTGGACCAAGTGACTTACCCAGAAACGAAACCGGTTGCAGTTTCGCTGATCACTAGCCGAAAGAGAGAATTTGCATTTGCTTCTGCTCCAGATCCATTTCCCATCTTCGCAAGCGAGTTATTAGAGGTGTTTCCCCGTTGGAACACATGCAGAATGGCTGGTATGGACTCACATATGATGCATTAAAAGTTGGAACGATTACCGAACTGAATTCGATCCTCTGGGCGGTTGTGATAGTGATAGCGCCAGGAGGGAAACTGCTGGCAATCTGCGACAACCACATGATGGCTGCAAGCGCACATAATGTTGGTGCTGCCCTCAGAACTGCCATTTGAAACAATTGGAAGGGATTCGTTCGGATCGAGTATATAAGCTCGATGGTGGACACCTTCATGGCTTGAGCTCGGAAGAGTCGCCAAAGATACTGGCAGAATGCTATAGCTAGAGAAGCTCTCAAAGCGAACCCGAAAGCGTTGGCAAGAATATTTGAGGCTGTTGTGATGTATGCTTGGGGAGCGACACGATTGGGACCATCTGCCTCTCTCCCGTCCAGATAACGGAAAAGCAATAGATGTGCAATTGCAATAGCAAGTGCTAGACATGTCAGCTCGGAATATGTAGTCAAGAAAGCTACGTACCAAGTGCATACGAAGCTATCATTAAAGTCGGTGTCTGCCAACCTATAGTCCATTTTGAAGTGATCAAAGCGGGTTCCTTGTTGGAGGGTCCCGAGCTCCCGGTATTTCTTGACAATAGCGATGGATCACTCTCACTTCGCATGGGTCGGACAGTCACCATTTCAGGCTTCAGTCCAGACTTTGGCGGGTTTCTATGAGACATAACGATATCAAAGTTAAGAATGTGGAGGAAGATACAAACTTCACAATACCTCAAGCCGAGGAATTGCGCCTTATGTACGAGCCACGAGGAAGGTTTCGAGGGAGCCTACAGTAAGGCAGAGCGGCGGCTATCCTTCCTATGCAGAGAATGTTTCACATGCAGGTACTATCGAGATGCTCGAAAGAGCAGGTGGTGAACATTGCTGGCATGCAACTGGACAGACCCTTCTCAAAACCAACAGCCCAGGGCATCTACCCCACAGAAGATATGCTCTTTTACCATCTGCCGGAGATCCTTCGAATGCGACGATTTTTGCGATCAGCCCCCGTCGGCAAGGTTTTCATACCCCTCAATCGCCTAGCCAGGCATTGTTTGGGGGCCCAACAGACTGGTCACCCCTCATCGACCAGATTTATTGGCGGCACAGCCGCCCAAGTCGTTTTAATCTGGTGTAGGCCGTAGATTGATCCGAGAACATCCTGTACGGGTACTACCTCGCTTGGTGAAACTGTACAACTGCATACAGGCAGCATCCGGCCGACTTTGCCGGGCGCGTAAAAGAGATCTACCTCCGTATGCGGGCGCCAACCAGCACAGATCTCTGGAAATAGACGCAGACTCTGATCGTGGAAGGATAGGATCCAAATCAGAAGACGACAGAACTTGGGAGTAGTTGGACCGAAACACCATATATTAACCAAACTTTCGGCTGTTGGTTTTGCTGGTTGACAACTTTGTCCACCAAATACAGGCTCACGAAATCTTGATAATGCAAGTCCGACAACTTGATGACCAACTTCATATTTGACAATCGGAGTAACACATAACAAAAAAATAGCGAGGCCGAAGCCCGAATTGAGATCCGGAAGATGGATGCTGGAATAGAGTATGATGTTTGATCTGAAATGAATCAGTGAAGTCGAGTGCGTGATGTCAGGGAGCGAGACATGGCCTGAACCGCCTCGAAATTTGTCAGCGGGGCTTGTTCATCAGGACCCTGGCTACCAATGAAACAACTCTTTCAACCCGCACACAGTTCAGCAACAGCTAACATCTGCAGCCTTGCTTATTCAACCATCTTGCTCTTCGCTCTTTCGCTCTCGGCATCGCGACGATGTGGAGGCCGGCTCGAACTTCGTGGGGATTGATTGGAGGAATTGTTCTCCAAAGAAGGACATTCCGAAATGTTTTGCATCTATTCCCGATGTGTAGTATGCTGTGGCCCATAAGGAAGAGGCTTGGTAGTACTTTTGTCATCCTGTACCTTAGCCAAATTGGCAGAATGGCTAGTGAATGAGGGGATTCAAGGCTTTCCAAGCCTACGACACATTGCAGGCTGGAATTGGTAAGAGCTAACAAACTACATTAACTGACAGTTCAATTCAAAAGTATAAGTCATAAGTTGTACCCAACATTTTCTCATCTCACCATTTCATTATCAAGTCTGTCGTCAGCCCGCGGTCCAATTTTTACATTACAAAGTACGATAAATAATCCACATATCGTTCCCGCTTTTTCGTGACTTGAATCGGGTATTCCAAAACAGTCAGCATGGCAGCAAAGAAAGTCCTTGTGGTGTTTGGCGCCACTGGAGTCCAGGGAGGGTCAGTCGTAAAGGCAATTCTTGGAGATTCGAAAATGAGAGAAAGCTGGACTGTCCGGGGTGTCACTCGAGATGTTTCCAAGCCGTCCTCGAAGGCATTGGAGTCTTTGGGGGCCGAGACGGTTGCTGTAAGTCTCTTCATGGGAGATTTTAGTTTTACAGAGCTGAATGTCAATTATAGGCCGATCTAAACAACGCTTCGACTCTGCAAAATGCCTTGAAAGGAGCATATGCCGTTTTTGCGGTTACCAATTATTGGGAGAGTCACAGCGCAGAAATCGAAATGAAGCAAGGAAAGGCTATGGCGGATGCAGCAAAAGAAGCTGGAGTTCAGCACTTCGTATGGAGTAGCTTGATGAATGTTTCTGAACGTGAGGACAGTCAAATATTCACGAAGGATTGACATTGACCATTCTCCAGTGACCAAAGGCGTCTTGACCAAGGTCCTTCACTTCGACTCCAAGGCCCATATCGAGCAGTACATCCGAAGTACCGGTATGCCAGCAACGTACTTCATGCCAGGATTTTACATGTCAAATATTCCGGGATCAAGTCTGCGCTTGGTCAACAACGAATGGACCTTTGCTCTCCCGATTCCAACCTCTGCACCTATCCCACTTCTCAACACCGCTGATGATGTTGGCAAATTCGTTAAAGGCATCCTACTCAATCGCGAGAAAGTTCTCGGGAAACGAATCTATGGTGCTACAGATTATTATACCATCGACGAGATCGTGAAGGAATTTAGGGAGCAATTCCCCGAAGCGGGAAAGACTGCCAAAGCCGTCGAACTTTCTCACCAAGTCTACAAAGATGGTCTAGGCTCGAAAGGCATGCCGGCTGAGACGCAAGAAGAATTGCTTCAGAATATGAGACTGCTATCTGAGTTTGGATATTATGGAGGGGAGAGCTTGGATGAGAGCCACTCGGTGAGTCATCTGATGTATGAGGAGCGTTGAACAAGAGACTAATACTTTGGCTAGATCTTGGTTGATAAGCTCACAACGTGGAAGGAATTCATGGCTACTAAAGCTCCAGCATTTGCTGACTTGAAGTAAAGCGAGTTCGTGTAGTGAACGATATGCGACATAGGTAGAAATGCAACGAAAAAGTTGTCTATTAGCTTCATTGTTCTCGGGTTTATTGCGTGGCCCTAAGCTGGGAACAAAAAGAGCGTGCGATTCCTGCTTTGTTTTTTCCCCTTGTATCGCTAACCGAGAGGATGCGTATACTGCTTAGGAAATGGGGCCAAGCGATAGAGGACCATCTCAAATCTTGTAAGCAGTACATAGCACGAGATGTCACTACCAGGCTTGAATAATTATATATTACTCTGCAGATCCAAGTTGAAGTTTGAAAGTATATGGATATGATTCCCTTGAGCTGCTTTCACTCCGATACCTTACCTGCCTTGGCAAGATCCTTCAATCGATGTGAGAACTAGTATAAAATACGAAATGGCAAGAATCATAAAGATCCTATTACATTTGTTTAACGGAATGTACGAGACAGACACCAAGCCGTAGCAAACATGTGGATCCAGTACCTATTGCACGCTCCAGTTCCCCAGGTTTTCGAGGACTCTGCTTGGCACTTCTTTTTGCCGAGGTCCCCAGCCTCCGAAGGCCATTTTCCATGAGCCTAGGAGCGCAATTGATGATTAGAAGTGGATAATTCTCTGTGTCTCCTCCCTTTCGATAGTATCGAGAGATGCGTAAAAAGGTGTCTCTTTCTTGTATAATAATCCTCCCATACTTCATTCACTTTTCTGCTCGGTTTTCCTCTTGGGCGGCGTTCCCCGACCCCGCAAATATTTCACGACTCTTGGCTCTCTCGCCTCCCAACGTCACAAGCTTGCGATCATAGGTAACTTCACGCATTCACGCCTGATCATCCACCATCATCTCGACACGATAAGCTCAGCGAAGGTCGACTCGGGCCTCCAAGGCAGAGAGGGTTCGCGAAGTTGTTACAATGGCGACAGTGTCTCCTCCAAAACCTTGGGAACGAGCTGGAGCCACGGGCGCAAACTCAGGTTGGTCCTCGGACATTTCTCGTCATTGCTTTGAAGTGAGAGACGCTGACAGTTCGCGCGACTCCTCAGCTTTAGCATCCTCTACAGGAATCTCGACTGGCAGTGCTGTCACAAATCCAGCATCTACGACAAATTTGACAGCCACAGCTGGCGCTCCAGCTGTTCCCGAACGGCCATCATCTCTTACATCCGCGGTCAATAGAAACGCATCAGCGTACTCTCCTTACGGCGCGAATAGACTCGGCGGTATGGCTTCTCCATATGGCGGAATAGGCTCAGCATACTCATCTCCTTATTCAAGGATGGGAGGTATGGGTGGGATGGGATACGGCGGGGGGATGTACGGCGGAATGGGAGGCATGGGAGGTATGGGCTACGGAGGATACGGAGGAGGGATGTATGGTGGTGGTATGGGAGGGATGCAGGGCGACCCCAATGATCCAAATAGCTTGACAAATGGGTTCACACAGAGTACCCAGGCAACATTCCAGATTATTGAGAGCATAGTGGGGGCTTTTGGCGGATTTGCCCAAATGCTGGAGAGCACTTATATGGCTACCCACTCCAGTTTCTTCGGTAAGATACATGTCACATGGGATATGGGGATGCAGAAAGCTAACATGATGTAGCAATGGTATCTGTTGCGGAACAATTCGGAAACCTCAGAAACACCCTTGGATCGATACTGGGAATATTTACATTAATGAGATGGTTGCGGACGTTATTTGCCAAGATAACTGGACGACCACCGCCAGCTGATGCAACAGCTTTGACACCAAGTGCCTTTGCATCTTTCGAGGGCCGGAAATTCCACCCAGATGGCACTCCGGCCCAAGCACCACGGCCAAGCAAGAAGCCATTCCTCTTCTTCCTGGCTGCGGCTTTCGGACTTCCATACCTGATGGGTAAGCTCATCAAAGCACTTGCAGCTTCGCAAGAAGAAGAACAGCGCAGATTAGCGGCATCGGGGCAGATGCAGATTGGGCCAGATGGCCAACCAATCCAGGCACAAATCGATCCTTCAAAGCTCGATTTCTGCCGAGTGCTTTACGACTTCACACCTGAGGCGGGAGCTGCAGTACAAGGAATTGATCTGGAGGTCAAGAAGGGCGATTTGGTCGCAGTATTGAGCAAGAGTGATCCTATGGGCAATCCAAGTGAATGGTGGAGATGCCGAGCTCGAGACGGCCGAATGGGATATCTTCCCGGTGTATACCTCGAGGTAGCCAGACGACCAGGGGGAGCGGTCGCTGAGATCAAGTCTGCGAGCCAGAGCGGAAGTAGGACGAGCAGTATGACGAGCCAAACCAAGGCTCCTGTTGTCACTGGAAAGGCCGGAGATATGAGCGTGGACAGTTTCCAGAAGAGTCAGTTCTACTCTTAAACAGCGATTTTGTTTGTTCGCTCTTTTGCGACCGGCTTGTGATTGGAAAAGGAATGGGGACTTGGGATACATTACGATGTAGATGGCGTTTGCTTGTATTCATAAGGGTAGCAAGTGCATAATATTCACACGTTGAAGTTCTCAGTCTGCTTTGCTTTCTGCTACGTTTGATGACTGCTCTGCGGCAGTCCTAGCCCATCCACATTTCTTAAGCACATGCAAAATCACGTAGCTTATCTCAGCCCACCTCTTTTCAAGCGTCATGGGCTGCTTCAAGGGCTTCTTGGCATTTCGCAAAAATATCATAGCTACATAAGCATTAGCTAGAGACTCTTCGTATCGTGATATATTCAATGTTCGAGGAAAGTGTGCTCACCTAAAGTCATGGAACATCCTATGTTTATGCTCCAGTCCAATAACCTTTGCCTCAGCCGGCAAGTCCACGTCCTTCTCCAGTAGCTCATCCGCTACTTTTTTCAAAGGGTTTACATCGCCATTCTTCAGAGGCATCACTACTCCCAACTGGACACGACTCGCTCTTATCAAGCGGACTTTGTTATACAGTACCATTCTTTCAGGAAGGGAAGAGAACGAAGGAATATTAGCGAAGAGAGCGTGGAGAGCGCCGGCATCTTCGAGGGCTTGAGTACCGCCTTGTGCGGTCATGGAAGTCATTGCGTGAGCGGCGTCGCCGATTAGGATTGTACGGTTGTGGTATGTGAATGATGGAAGAGGGTAACGCTCGTAGACGCGCCAGTAGAGTATTTTCTCCGCTTGTCTGATGAAGGGGTAAGTCTTGCTTGGTTCCTTGTAGAAAACGACGTTGGAAAGTGCTGACCTGATGAAGTTTACCAGTTTTGGATTTATGCGACTGAATAGTTTGATGACAGTCTCCTTGTCTGCAATATGCCCAAAGTCTAAACGAGATTCAGCTCATGTCAGGAAACGATCGCGACCTCTCTGGTGAGGCCAGCATTATTACCTTCGACTTTGGTCTGGTCCTCCACCCCTCGATAGAAGCCAGCAAAGTTCTGGACCTCACCACTAATTTCATACGTCAGGAATCCAAGTCTCGTTCACAAACTCCTCAACGACTTCCAAGATATCGTGGGGAACGACATGCGAATCGCGGACACTTACTTCCGGCACTCATACCATACAAAACGCAGTGTACTCTCGGCCTTCTCATCAGGCATTTCATATATCATCCTCGTATTCTCCATCTTCATCCCACGCATCACCGGGTCCTCCATGACTTTCTCTCTCGGCAACAGAAAACGATAGATCTGCCACCCGGTATCGATGGGGTCTTCCCTCTTGCCCGTAGCTTGAGCTCTGACTTCCGAATGCAAACCATCCGCTCCAATCAAAAGGTCGCCATTGAACACTCTCCCATCATGGAGTTCGATTTCGGCGTTCTCAGTATCGATTCGTGTGATCGTTACGCCCTTAAGTATCCTCACACTCCCAGTCGACTTACCGACTTCATTCGTCTTGGATCCAGCATCTCCGTTCTCCACTGCTGGCAAGAGTGCAAGCCTTTCTAGCTCACGATGCAAGTCCAATCTATGCATAGCATGATGTTTGGCCCCACAAGTCTCCTCCGCATCCCCAAAATCAGCGAAGAAGAGCTTCTCAAACGTCACAGCGTGATTAGTCTGCAAGTACCGAATGTCGACTCCACCCACGCTATCGAAGTCGAAACCGAAAGCACGGAGGACGCGACACCCATTTGGAGAGATTGTGATAGCGGCGCCGACTTCATTGGTGAATTGAGACCGCTCAAAGATCTGTTTGTTTGGGCTTGATGTTTAGCAAGGGAAGTGGGGGCAGATGGAAAGGGGAATGCACGAACGGTGACGTGATGGCCGTTCAGGGAGAGGGCTCGCGCCGCTGAGAGACCTGCAATGCCGGCGCCAACGATGAGAACGTTGAGTTGAATTGAGGAAGTGGGGGACATGATGGAGTGAGCTGTTTTGTTGTGTTTCGCAAGCGAAGCGAGATCTTTGAGATCGAGGGGATTGAAAGTTAGCTACTCC
The DNA here is from genome assembly GCA_026120085.1 of Cadophora luteo-olivacea. Taxonomy (NCBI): domain Eukaryota; kingdom Fungi; phylum Ascomycota; class Leotiomycetes; order Helotiales; family Ploettnerulaceae; genus Cadophora; species Cadophora luteo-olivacea. The sequence goes on from JALRMC010000022.1 coordinate 68,206, forward strand.
CGTTCAGGCGACCCAGCTTTATATTGTATAACCTGCGACACCAGTGCGTGAGAATTGCCCGTCACATGCGATGCTCTACTCATATTATAGTCGTGTCTTTAGATCCCATTAATTCATAGCAGGGGATCTTGATCTGGATGGTAGGTTGTCTTACGTGAGCAGAATTCATGCTCGTATTTCGTATATACTAGCGAATGACTTAGGCTAGTAAATCAGACATCGCAACATGTCATTATAGAGAACCAGTGATGTTGAAGTACAGCAAGGCTTATTTGGGTTCATTGTGAGATCTCAATTTTGTGCTAAGTCAGGTCATGCAGGTATAAGTTTTGAATAAGCCACTCAGCATTTACCCCTCGCTTATGATTGTGATTGGATACATGCAAGGAGAAGTAACAATTTCTGAGATTACGCCTGAAGTTTTGATATCCTTTATCACTTCGAAGCCGTTGAACATAGCTGTGAAGAGGATGAACCATACGCTGTCGAGGGCAGCGGACTAAATCTCGGTTCGGCTTCACTATCGTCTGCTTACCGAAGTTTTTCTTCGTTGCCTAGCACTCATCACCTCTGCTGGCTGCTGCATTTCGAGATTCTCGATTTGAGCTTTCTTCATTCCCTACGCCTTCGCGCTATCCTTCAACTCCCCTCTCTCCCTCACCGTCCTCGCAATCTCATCTCCCTCATCCGTTCCCAGCGCCTCAAACCCCTTGATCACACCTTCCCTATCTCCCTTTGCCAACTCCTGACTCATCTTGAACTTCCCGGCGATACTCTCAATCTCGATCTCAATCCCAATGATAGCCTTCTTCAGAAGCGCTATATAGCTATCAGGCGAGTCGTTCACACTCCACGCTTTAGACGCCCCGTTTTGACCTGTATATCCAAAGATCTTCTCTTCGCTTTGCTGTGATAATTCATTGATTTGACTTGTCAAAAATTCGCCAGTGGCAGGTGATGAAGTGTCGAAATGGATCGTTGCTTTGCCGTAGACTTGGACCGCGCTGTAATTCCATGTTGGCACGACTTTTCCGGTGGACGGTTTTGTGTCGACATAGAATTTGGGCGTGATGTAGTGGTGGGACGGGCCGTTGAAAAGGATCATGACTTCTTGCTCGAGGGTGTTGGAGGAAGTTTGAGTTGCATTTTCGATCAGGGCTTTGGTTTGAGGATTTGCTCTTGCGAGATGGCCGCGTAGTCTGGCTTTAGGTGGAGATGAAGTCTCATCTTCTGGGGAGACGTCCAGGACCCAGGGGATGTGAGAGCTTTGAATGGTGTGGAAGTTAGGAGAGGGAAGGACGGTAGTGAAGATTCCGAGGGGGTTGCTTCGGATGAATTTGTAGAGTGTTGGGAGGTTGAGATCTGTGTGGACTGGACGGAGATACATGATGGAGTTTTGGTAATGTGATATCCAATTCAAGTTTTGGTGTCAAAGAAATGCAAATCGTGCAACTGTGACTCGAGGTGAACGTGTATCCCGGAATCTCGGAAGTGGGATTACTGTTTGATTAAATTGAAGAAGAGTTTTTGATTCTGGAGAAGAATTTGGAAGACCTTTGCAGAAGATTTTCGACTCATTGACTCAAGCAGAAACTAGGAAATTTCCCTTTTAAGCCATTCTAGAACGTTGTCAATGGAAGAATTATTACTGGAGAAATTGCCTTTCGGGGTTCGGAATCGGACTTCTTTCAATTGCCGTCGGGTATGAATTCCTATTCAAGTGCACTAACCGAGTAGACCCTTGGGTTTCACGCCCTTCTCATGTCACTTTTCAACGCCGTTACTTTCAGGCCTGGACAGAAGTAAATTCTTTCATCTTCTATGAAGAAGTCTGAATATATATTGGAGATGAGACGAGTTTCCGTGAGTCATGACCCCAATTCCGAAGTACTACATATAAAGTGCTGATGCATCCAGTGACATTTGCCAAGTCTCTGACCGACAACCGCGTACCGTCAACCATCGGGTAGCACACCTATCTGCGCCGTGAAAAGTCGCCAAAATGCCCCAGTCAACATCGCCAGTTCGACGAGAGTACAAAATTCGGGCCGCCAAAGCCAAAGATGTCGAGGCAATCGCAGCTCTAGGATCACGAGTATTCTCAAACAGCTTTGGTTACTCTCTGTCACCCGTGGACCTCGAAGCATATCTTCAATCAGCATACAGCCACTCAGCCATTACGTCGGACCTCTCAAATCCTAACATGGACACCATTGTTGCGACCGATTCGAATGATCATGTTGTTGGCTTTTCACAGTTGACTCGAGGCACGACGGAGCCGTGTCTGGCCGGAGTCGAGAAGATAGTGGAATTGCAAAGGCTGTATGTCTCAGAAGATTGCCACGGAGCTGGTATTGGGAAGAAGCTGGTTAATAGGGTTGAGGAAATGGCAAGAGAGCAGGGGTTTCTCACTATGTGGCTGGGAGTCTGGGAGGAAAATTTCAAGGCGCAAAAGGTTTATCAGAAGTTGGGATTTGTAAAGATTGGGGAGCATGATTTCAAAATGGGGGACTGCATTCAGACGGACTGGATCATGAGTAAGAAGATTTGAGATGCGCGTCTGCATGCTTGGGATCAGATTGTTTGGCGTTGGAGGATTTAGACGGACAGCGCTACATTTGGGAAATACCCAGGACAATCAGAGCCGTGTGAGTGAAAGATATGCTATAGACTTATTTCAAATCAAGAATATCACGAGCGTATACAGGTCTAGATTCAGAATTAGCTTCTTGCGCCAAAGCTGCAACTTGAACTATTCGCTTCTGATATCTCCCAACAGCCTCGCGACTTTATGCAAGTGACAGGTCGGAAAAGCGCGCGCGTTTCAGAAGCATGAGAAGTCGTCGAAGTGGCAGACTATAATTATTCTCCACTATTCTGCACTTCAAACCTCCCAATAGAAAGAAGGTGCTTGATTTGAGCTTCCTGCGGTGAGAAGTAGTGTACTTCAGAGCTTGAAGAAAAGAAAGATATACACTTGCACGGATCCTAGAATTGCCTGTCGGGAACATACATATGCAAGGTATACACAATCTCGACCACATGACCGCATCGATGCATCGCATCTCTTCGCTGTCATGGTTTCTTGCAGTAGCATAGGACTAGGACTTGCAGAATGTACGAGGCAAGGGCTGTCCTGAGGACGAGAACGTCAAAATGGATGATACTTTGTGCATTGGGCCGTCGCGAAAAACAAATTTAGGTTAGTATTGCTCCAGGCGACCCAGTCCTGAAACACTCCCCTCGATTTTCTACGAAAGGAGGGCAAGGTATTGCATTGTTGACATAGCGAGAAATGTCAGGCGATTCCGACAGCTGAGTTCAGCCTCGGCCTCAGAGTGACTTGAACAGCGAGGAAAAGCAAGCTGTTCGCAGCTTGAAACTGATTGGCCAGTTTCAAACCTAGATACGCATGTTGGCCATGATTCGTCTTTGAGACAGGACGAACCTAGTAGCTGATCAAAGGAGGAGGGAAGTGTCCGGCGACCAACTGTAGGTTGCCGCCGCCCTCCTTGAATATCACTGCAGCGGATTGGCCATACCTAGACCTGATCTGCAGGGCTGGAAATGATGATATTGAGTCTGTATAGCACCTGCAATATCCAATCAGTATGAGAAAGATAATAAGCTTCGGGGCATCCCCAAGAGAGGTTTCCCAGAGCTCTCGCGCTAGCCTTTTTCAAGAAAGGTGCTTCATTGGTTACTTTTGTCGGCTTTTGAGTCCCAAGGTCTCCCCTATGATTATCATCATCGTTCAATGAATGGATGATCAGCTTCATCCGATTCGGCACCAACGAGAGTTGTAGATTCAAACGTAGTTTTCAGTTGTCACGAATCGCGTCACCATCCAGCCTTCACCACCCCGCTCTTGCGATACTGCCACCATGCTTCAAGCCGTCGATTTCAGTACAACTTTGCACGACTGCCTCGAATGTTCTCCCAAACGGCCATCTTACATCGTAAAGCTACACATGGACAGCATCCCTGGAAACACGAGGAAGAAGAATCTTGAAACCAAGTGGCAGGCGTCTTGATTCCCTTGCACACACTTGTGCGCGAACGTGCATGCATCTCCACACAGCATCTCCCCTCCGCATGAAGCACTGTGGCTGAACAATGAGCGTGCAAAGTCAAGCTTCATATGGCGCCGGATACCGCACATCGGATTGTTCTAGCTGTCCGCCGACAACCTTCAACATAAGTGCATTTCGAGATGGTTACAGTCGCCGGGCGATTGATTGGACATGCTAAATATCCTGGCGAGACACAAGAGCCAAGCAAAGCTTGAGCGGGCTGTCAAGGACGGGAAAGATACACAGGAGACAGGCGAGGGCTGTGGCGCACAGCAGATAACGGGATGAAATCTTGTCGACTGACAAGGGAAATCGCCCGCCTTAGCTGTTGATCGCTCGCGGGCAACCTCTCTCACCTCTCTCTATTTTGCCAATTCGGTCTGTGGAAATTCTGACACGGCCCCTTCATCCTGATGCTGTCTTTCTTCCAGCTGGCGCGTGTTCGCGAAATGCAGATGTTCTAGCTCTTCGTAGTGCCCGAGTCTAGAGCTGGCTAGGTGTCGATGATAGTTTTCTAGCTCTTCGTTGTTGGTTGTCTCGTGTTTCCTTATCAGTGACTAAATTCGATGTCCAAGCCGCCTGCGGCAGGGTTCAGCAGCAGATTGCCGACTGGTGGGAGCTTCACGGCTCACTCCACTCCCCCTCATCGATCAAGCCGGCGTCGTCCGTTGGCCGGACCTTTGGTAACTTTCGTCGAGCTACCCTGGTGGCCAATCCTTGCACAAGTGGCACTTGGGAGATATGGCATTTTTATATAACAGTCCACTTCTCCCTCCATGATAAATTATCAAGCAGGTGTTCGAAAGTCAACATTCATCAGCGATCTTGTATTGAGAATCGGCTATATTTCGACACTCCTACCAGTTCGGAACCGCCTAGGACGACTAGAACCCAAGAACTCGATTACAATTCAATCACTTCAAGATGGGTCCATTCACGTCAAAAAAAGAGCCCGATGTTGAGGCCGGGGAGAAGACTGTTGATAGCCTAGACTATGTTCCTGATGATGGAGCGATCGCGGCGGAGACATTCGTTGTTGGTGATTCTTGGTACGCGAAGACACAGAGATTGGCCGGAAAGATGGGTGTCGAGCAAAGAGGTATCGAGCGGGTCCCCAGCGATGAACGATCAACGGCTCCCGTATCCCAAGTCGGAACTATGTGGCTCTCAGCCAATATGGTCGTCTCCTCATTCGCCATTGGTGCTTTGGCCTACCCGGTATTCTATCTCGGATACGTCGACACCATGTTGATTATTCTCTTCGTCAATCTTCTTGGGATAATTCCGGTCGCTTTCTTCTCCACCTTTGGCCCTCGCTTTGGTCTCAGACAGATGGTTCTGTCCCGCTACTTCTTCGGCGTAAGTCATCTACATTGTGATTGAGAAAGTGAATGCTAATTGTCTGTAGTACTATGGTGTTAAGATCGTTGCTGTTCTGAACGTCCTCGCTTGTGTTGGATGGAGTGCAGTGAATGTCATTGTTGGAGCACAATTATTCCTTGCCGTAAATCCTAACATGCCTGGATGGGCTGGAATTATTGTCATCGCCGCCGCTACTTTCTTGGTCACACTCTTCGGATACAAGATTGTGCACACTTACGAACGCTACTCTTGGATTCCTTGCTTCATCATCTTCCTGATTGTTCTCGGAGAGTTTGCTCACTCCGGCCATTTCTACAACATTCCGATGGGAGTTGGACTTTCTGAGGCTGGCTCAGCCCTCTCATTTGCGGCCAGTGTCTTCGGTTTTGCCACCGGTTGGACGTCGTATGCGGCGGACTATACGGTGTACCAGCCAGTTGACCGCCCACGCAAGTCGATTTTCTCCTGGACCTACGCCGGCCTTGCTTTCCCACTTCTCTTTACTGAAATGCTGGGAGCAACTGTTGCGACAGCCATGGCTGCAAATGATGGCGATAACATCTACATGGAGGGGTACCACACTTCTCATATCGGTGGTCTACTTGCAGCCGTTATTGTTCCACCCCTCGGCCACTTCGGCAAATTCTGCCTGGTTGTCCTCGCCCTCTCGATCATCGCCAACAACTGCCCCAACATCTACTCCGTTGGTCTCTCACTCCAGCTTTTGGCAAGGAAAACCCAGCGGGTTCCTAGATTTATCTGGACCTTTGTTGGGACTCTCGTCTACTGCGCAATTGCCATTCCTGGCTACGGCCAATTTGAGAGCGTCCTTGAGAACTTTATGCTGCTGATTGCGTATTGGCTTGCAATCTACGAGGGTATTTCAATCCCCGAGCACGTCATCTTCAAGCGTGGTTTTACCGGCTACGATCCCTCCATCTACATGGATGCCAAGCGTCTTCCACCTGGGATCGCTGCTGTTGTTGCATTCTTGTTCGGTGTCATGGGCGCTGTACTCGGAATGGCGCAGGTGTGGTTCATCGGTCCGATCGGAAAATTGTGCGGTACTGCTTATGGAGGAGATGTTGGCTTTGAGTTGGCTTTTGCTTTTGCCGCTATCACATATATCCCACTGAGATACTTCGAGAAGAAGCATTTCGGAAGGTAGATGCATGTGTTACTATCTCTTGTTGTTTGACGAATCTTGTTGCATTTCGGCCTGCTCTGTTTGATTCTAATGGGATTCGGAATGGATAAAAGCGCCTGGGTATCGTTGATTCGATGAAATGTGGTTGGAGCGCTATATATGTAGATACCCTTGAGAAACCTTACTCCTGTATACCTCTAGCATGGTCTTGCTCAAGCTTGTAACCTCTAAGTGTGAAGGTAGAAGCAAAAGTGAAAAAAAAAAGTTCTCTCCCAAGTCACGACTCAATTAAAAATCTACAACGTTTCCATAAATCTATCTAGTAGGTACATTACGCCTAGGATTATGCATAGCTACACTCTAAGAGCACTGTAGGACTGAAGCTAGGTAGTCCTGCATCATTGATTGTACTCAGCAATTATTTATTGACAGTTCTTCGTCCTGTATTCCTTTATCCTCCCAGCCGAGGAAGCCTCTCCCTTCCTTGTTTTGACTACCATTTTGGCGCAAGGCCGAGGGGTGTTTTTGTTCCTGCTAGCATAGGACCACAAGGAAGCCATATATGGGCATCGCATTTGCGAAAAGCCTTGTCGAGAAATCACTGCTATGGCACCAATCAGGAAAAAACGGGAGTTAGCATTCACATGCTGGTCTCGCTTAGCAAGTAGAAAGGATAAACAGTACATCCTGTATCTCCTGTACCTGTCATTGTAATTGGCTTTCTGAAGGTTCAGCTCCACAAAATATCGTGCATATTGGAATCAGTGGAAGGCATCCCTCTTCGTCCATCTCTCAGCCACCAGTAGAGTTACCGGCTAAAGCACTCCCGATAAAAACAACCTCAACCGCCGCAAATCTGTACTCAAGTCAACAAAAGATCTACTTGTCCTCCCACAAAGTCCGTCTCCCTGGTCTGAATACACATAAAAACACACGAATGGAGAACTTACGCAGCCGTGCTCGCAAAAATCTCGACTTCCTTTGCAGAGGTAAAGACCACCAGGATACTTGCAAACGCAGCAGTGAACATCGCCATGATCCCAAGCCTCCAACCCACACTATGAACAGTCCAGAGAATCACTATACAACCGATAGGTAGTAGAGAGGCTAAAATGGTGATCGAATATCGCGTGTACTTGATGATGGCGGTCTCGTCATAGTGTGAAAGATCCGGCCCAGCTTCGGGGTTGATCTCGCGGGAATAACTCTACAAGACTCAGAAAACTTCAACACGTCGACCGTTTTCGATTTTGGATCAGCTTACCTTGTGTTTGAATCCCCACACATAGTGGAAGAAAGTCAGGAAACGTCCAGTAGCCCATCTCGTGAATGGCGATTTCTCAGCTGGGTTCGCAAGAGCAACAAGATCAGTGGAATCTTCCCAAGTCAAGCCTTCGCGACCTTTGATCTGTTGATCACCCATATCTGGTTTCACGAGCCAATCTTTCAGGAACTCGAGCTTGGACTTTTCGGGCTCCTTGAACGAGTATAATTGTGCTACTTGGAACAAAGTCTCATCTTGAGACAGGCGTGAATTTAGGCAGTGATTGCTGAGAGAGCAGTTGAAGACTTACTGTAAGTATTCAGCTTGGTCCGAATATCCATCAGAAGCTTCCATTGCTCTGTTCCAGGTTTCCCTAGTTCGGGACTTGCGCACAATATTGATGTCCGTAAGGCCTTGAAGTCAACTGCGAATTTTGCTCTCTCGGTATTTGTAGCTTGCTCATCGCTTGCCCATCGGGAGTCGTACTCAGCCTCGAGGGTGACGAGTTCTGCTTGAAGTGCCAGCAGTGTCACATAGTTCAGCTTGCTGAAGCGTCTGAAAATTGCGGCGTCACTTTCGGATGCCATAAATATGGCAAGCTTGTGGTATCCTCGCTTGGGTGGTGCCATTGTGCTTTGTGTTAACAGAATTCATTAACGAAACTGTATTGAAGTCAAAATCTGGGGAGAGTTCGGGATTTTGCCAGCCTGATCGGGCTTCCTGAAATGATTTTCGATGGATTGCATCTCGCGTAACATAAGACAGGGGACTGCAGGAGAGCGGGTGTACAATATCCTTCCATTGGACAACGGAATCTGGGGGCTTGTAATAAGGATCCAGTAATAAGGTGACAGGTAAGTGGGTTTGGTTCAGCTGAATTGTTGCACTTTTGTCCAGATACAGGGATATTGTACTCTTTGCTTATGTTGCGGTCGTCCCATTCGGACACATCGAGGAAGAAGTACAGGATAACGTTCTTTAATCATGGATCCTTTGAGTGCGTCTTTAGCAGCAGCAATCCTCCTCAAGCAGGTCCAGGCAACGATTGAGTATCTACAGAGTGCCAAGGATGTACCGTCCAGTGTGGTACAAGTTCAAGAAAGCTTGAAGGAGCTGGAAATACATCTCCATGTACTAGAGGAGGCAACTGCAATCATTGAAAAGTCGTCGACGGAGTATCCTCAGGATGTCAAAGATGTCTTCGGGCACTGTATGGCAATCTCGGAAGATCTCTTGGAAACTTTGCGGATTTTCACGCGATCATTTCCCGGCGAAACCAGACTTCCAACCAAGAGACGATTTCTCTTTGCTATCAAGAAAGAGGACCACGAGCAGATCGCAAGGGCTAGCAGCGACCTTTGTAGGTCGATCTTAATTTTAAGAGATCTGGTCATTAGGTGAGTCGACTGTATTATCTTACCACCGTCGGGTCACTGGTTGACTTGGTTCAATCCAGCTATCAGCCAAAATCTGTCCGAGAAGCTCAAGAGACGGGCGGTGCAACTTCCACACATCCATCTCTGTCACACGACTTTGCAAGCCTTGTCTACAGGTTCGTGGACGATGTCTCCAAATATGGGAGGGTAGAACCTCCAAACCACCTCCCAAGCCCACCGCCTCCTTCAAACATCGGCATTAAGGTCGTCGGTCTCGTCACCGGCCTATGGAACATAACATTCGCGGCGGGTCTCCAGCACGGAATTCCACGATGGGGAGCCTGTCGAGCCAAACCAGACACAGGCTGCAACGGAAACTGGATCAAACACTCCATCCTCTCGCGCCATGGTCTCCTCGAATCTATCCAGCCTGTTTCAGGCGAGCCCATGGTCCTCGTCGATGCAAGCGATCACCGCCATCCTATCACACGCACAATATCACTAACGTGGTACCGCAATGAGGAAGCGACGTCTCGAACCACGGAGTTCTTCGTCATTGGTTCAGGGCCGTATGAGATGCTGTTCGGGGAAGAGTTCATTCTGGAGAATCTGGAGAAGTTGTTTCCGGGGCTTTATACAAAGCAGATTTTGGCGGAATTGGGTCTGGGACCAGGACTTGAGGGATCTGAGGGAACGATATTACCGCTTCAACCGAGGCCAATGAATAAAGGTACTGTAATCTCCTACATGGCGAAGCAATTGGGGTTGATTTAAAAAAGTCAAGACCGAAGCTGACGAGTCGTACTGTAGCCGAGAGGAGGCAACTTGACGAAGATAGACGGATCTACCGTCAAAGGAACCAAAACCTGGTCGCTCAGGAGGAGGAGGAAGCGAGGGCTAAGATTGCAGGACCCGAGCAGATGCCTGCCGTACCAATTGATGGTGAGAATTCTGACCTGAATGTCTCAGGGTCGAGTACAGCTGCTGCTTCGGTAGGAGTCAGAGTCTCGCAAGATGGGTTGCCGTTGGACCCACCCGAACCATCAGGATCAGGATCAGGATTAACATAGACATAGGCGTAGCTGAGAAATCTGCACAGCTAAGGTCTCCTGAGCTGCTAAGTCACGTTTCGAATTTTGAGTCTTTGAAGAACAAGAGCATCGGTCTGTAGGATACTTGCAAAGATGAGCCCTGATATAAAGAACGAAGAGAACGATAATATGATAGTAAGCGAAGCATCGGACATCATTTAGGAGTGCAAGTCCGAGCGAGACTCGACTTTGGTCCTCCGTAGGACAATATCTGTATCAGAGCCTAGGAACCCTGGCCGATACCTCTTTTGATTCTTAGCACCCAACGGTACCCAGGTACCCCACTCAACTGTAATCAGATCGACTCAACTCAACACGACTCAATTTGGATCGATTCAGTCCAAGAGACGCATCTGTTCACCACACAGCGCCCCAGCTTCGAAAGGTATTTAATCAGAGCCAAAGCCGTCGGCACAAAGCTCTCTCAACTTTGGACACGAGAACTGAGAGCCCCAACAAGAAATTCCAAAAATGGACTGCTGAATGTACACAGTTGTAACCGGAATCCTCTGCCACCAGATTTCTAGGGATCATAGTTCTCCGCTCAATAAGATTACTGTGTTCTCGGAGATGCATTCCCAGACTAGAAATGTCAAACTCGCAATGCAGGATTGGGCTTGGAGCACTTGCCAACGGCATAATTTTGGGTATACGAATGGAAATTATTTTCGAAGATACAAACGAACACAATGCTCGAAACCAACAATAAATTGTATTTTATGCGCCATTATCTAGTAACGCCTAAAGCCATATGTAGTCAACTAACATACCGTTCTCCCATATCACCACGCCACAAATAATCATCCCAGTAGATCGTCCAAGCCATTGCCCAGTGACTGTTGGTTCTGGGCAGGCTTTTGCGCTTGCGCTTGCATGGGCGTTGAGCTGGCTGCTGGAGCTCCCCAGATCCCAGCACTAGCCTTCTCCTTTGCTAGCTGTCCAAGAGCCGGACCAGATGTAGGCGTGCTTGTCTTCTTGATGCCGGCGCTCGCTGATGACCAGAGAGACCCAAAGGCATCTCCACCGGCTGGCTTGGCAGCTCCAGGGGACTTTACAGATGAAGCTCCCGAAGCTGGCTTGGCAGCTTGTGTTGATGGTGCCTGGACGGATGTGAAGTAGTTGGGCTGAGAGCCTTGATAGGCCGTTGGCCTGGGTTGTTGGGCGACTGCTGGAGGTGGAAATGCTGAATAGTTGACAGGTGTGGGATTGGCGCTGGATGCTGGAGAGATGGAAGAGAAGCCGACCAAGTCGCTTAGATTGGCGGCTTTAGGAGCGGAGACAGGTTGAGGTGCGGCGTATTGAGTGTTGGAGGTAGTAGTTGCAGTGGGTGCTGCGAGAGGGAAAGATGGAGCGGGTGCTTGAGCTGATGGAGTCGCGGATTGGAAATCGTCGAAATCATCGTCATCGTCTACAGCATTGGAGGCTGTAGGTGCAGCCACTGGAGCAGATGTTGGTATTGGGTCGTCGAATGAGAACAGATCCACTTCGGGTTCCTTCTTCTTGGGCGGTTCTGGCTTCTTGGCTGCAGGCCTTTCTGTTGTCTTTCGTCGACTCGCAGAAGATGATGAAGCCTCAGCTTGCCTCCGTCCTGGTGTACCCTGTGCGCCTTCGTCATACTCGTCGTATTCCTCGAATCGGTCTCGGCCACCGCCTCCAGAAGCTCCACGACTTCCAGAATCTTGAAAGTCGCTCGTCTGACCTCCAAAGCCACCCCCATCTCCATATACACCCCCGCTGTATCCTCCATACTCGCGCCCACCAGCGCCCCCACTCGCCTCTTCACTGCCAAATCCTCCATATCGGCTGCTGCTGGACAAGCCGGATCCGCCCAATCCGCCTCCTCCTTCAACACCTGTGTATTTATTTCGAGTCGCCCGGGCCTTCTTTCGTTCTGCTCGGATTCGTTCGACGTCACTGAGAAGTTCTGCAAGCTCCTTCGCCCTGTTACGGACGTTAAGTCCTTGATCTTTGCCATTCTGGTCAATGAAGTGAAATTGTCTCAGCATCTTAAGCAATGTGAGGTGAGAGCGGGCATCGTCAATAACACGTTCCGATCCATTCTTGATCAGGAACTCCAAAAGTTGGAGGGCTTTGTAGATTTGTCTCCATTCCTCGGCGGCCTTTTCTGTAAATCGCTTGTAGATCATGGGCATAATCTCATTGAGTAGTTGGCTAGAAGACTGGTTAGCAGAGCTATGATACACAAGGCATGTTACTTACTAGTTATATGTGCCATTGGCAATTTCTTGCATCAAGCTTGAACTTGCGCCCTAGCATAAAGTCAGCCTTTCATGTATGAGGTAATGGCTGGATACCGCAGGCATAGAAAGGCGGGCAAGCGAAGAATCGACTGGATCGCATACCCAGGGCTCATTGTTTGTTGCCTCTCTCACTTTGGCCTCCATCTCGGTATAGTTCATAACGGCTGCAGATTCCCATGTGAGCATCCGGACAGCTGGCGGAATTCGAGGACCCTACCATTCTGGACCTTTCGCACACCGGCTTTGAGATCGTACAAAGTCAAATTGGCCGCAGCCTCTTTCAGGCTGTTGAGATCCATAGCTGTGATGCGAGAATAGGCGGTTTGGGGTTGTTGCGAGGTTGCGCGTGGAAATAATTATTGTGTCCCCTTCGAGAGTTGTCACTGAACCACAGGACAAGGAGTTGACGCCAAGGGATGTCGAAACCCCGACCAGTTTGGTGTCCACGTGACCAGTAAGCTCCTAACTGATGACGATGGTAGTGGGAGCTGGAAATAGGAGAACAAAAAGTATCCTGTAGATGTGAAGCACGAATTGATATGGTAGATACTTAGAGCTAGGTTGGTGTATCGAATGTACAGAATATTGATCTTTACATCGAGGCGAGTTCCCAAGCTAATCCCTGTCTGGTCGGGCCCCTGATAGACTCAAGTAGAAAAGTCAGAGCATCAACACTTTCTCATTCCATCAACCATCAAACATTGATCTTGTACCAACACCAGCTGCATCATCCGAGCTCCAGATTTCGGCTTCTAATTCATCAATTGTCCTTACACTGTACTTTACAAGCTTCCTCCACTCCTTTCCGAGCTCTTCAACGTCGCTAGCTTTCATAGCTCTTGTACTTGTCCATATCCAGGTACGTACGGTTCTTTTGATGCATGCAGAGAGCGACAATGCACCTCCAGTGATCGGCGTTTGAGAAGTCGGTGATGGACGCAGCATGCGGCCTGATACACAGCCTTCGCAGCCACTGTAGGTGAGTGTGGGCATTATTGAGCTTTCAAAGGAGGGTGGGAAATCTGCTTGCTCAAGCTCTTTCTTGCCCTTTCTTGCTTTCCCTCTCTCCAGATGATGACTGGCATGGGGGAAACGGGAGCTCCCTGATTACCCGCAGAAGTAGCTTCTGGCTCCAGATAAGTCTATCACGATTGACGAAGAGTCTCCGGCTATTGGTCATTTCAAGAAGCAAGAAGCAAGCAGCAACTTTGCTCTTTGCCGCCTCCTTGGAAAGCTCAAGCGGTACTCTCGGGGCTATGTCCTAAAAGAAAGTACCGAAGTTGTAGCTTCAAGGGTTGGACAGGGCAATAAAGGACCACGAAAGAAGAGCGTTGAGCTCTTGAAACCTCCTAGCAGAAGCTGAAGCCATGGCTTTGGCCTGCCTGGCTTTTTCCTTTCCGTTAGCAAGCGCCCCTACTGCCCCCTTCTGCCCCCTCTCTGCCTCTCCCTCTGCTCCGATCCTGTCATCATCCCTGGCATCCCCGGCATCCCTCCATCATCATCATCGCCCGAGGACCATCCGCTTCACTTGCAGCTCTGCCCTGCCCTGCTTTCACCACTCTCGACCAATCATCTCTCAGCAATGGATTGAAATGGGGTGAATTCCAAGCTAACCAATCGGACACTAGCGTCTTCTCTCTCTCAGGTCAAAATGATGCCCCGCCTTCTTCGACAACCCCTCCATTCTGTTTCCTCCCCATTCGCAAAATCCTTCACCAACAAACCATCCACAACACGATACTTCCACGCAACATCAGCAAACATGGCCATCAAGACGTGAGTACCCAAGCTGTATCGAGTGTATATCTCGTCAATACTGACTGATTTAGTTTCTTCGACGTTACCTGGGAGGGCCCAGTTATGGATGCGTCCGGAAAGCAGACCTCAAAGGTTGCTGGTGAGTCTCTACTTTCCCACTCATTCTTCACCATTGATCATCCACATCATTATCAACAACTTCATACTTTGTCTCGAATATTCATGTTTGGAGCTGGCATCAATACGCCTTCACCTCCATGGTCGCATTCTAAAGTTGTCCTCACTGTTGACGTTGATGATGCCGTCGATGCATTACCCCACCTCGCTCCCGCCCAGTCAAAAACATGAGCTGACATTTCCCCCTCAACAGAGCAATCCGGCCGCATCAACTTCAACCTCTACGATGACGTTGTCCCAAAGACTGCTGAGAACTTCCGCGCTCTCTGCACCGGCGAGAAGGGTTTCGGATACGCTGGCTCTGCCTTCCACCGCATTATCCCTCAATTCATGCTCCAGGGAGGCGACTTCACCCGTGGCAACGTTCGTACCTCTTCTATACAACAACACATAGCATAGTCTCACATGTATACAGGGAACTGGTGGCAAGTCCATCTACGGTGAGAAGTTCGCCGATGAGAACTTCTCCAGAAAGCACACCAAGCCAGGACTTCTCTCCATGGCCAACGCTGGACCAAACACGTAAGCAACGCACGCCCCTTTCAATCCAAGACATAACAAATAACTAACATTGGGTTTCTATAGCAACGGCTCCCAGTTCTTCATTACCACCGTTGTCACCAGCTGGCTCGATGGCAAGCACGTTGTCTTCGGTGAAGTCGCTGATGAGCAATCCTTGGCTGTCGTCAAGGCCCTCGAGGCTACCGGATCCGGCAGCGGAAAGGTCAACTACAACAAGAAGCCAACCATCGTCAAGTCTGGTGTCTTGTAAATTTGCCTTCCGGTAGGAGCGGTGGGAGCTGCGAATCATACTTGAGATATGGCCTGGTGATACGATAGTGCTTCTTCTCTTGCATGGATTTGGCAGGGTGTTGACCGGGGACGAAAAGTTAATTATGAGTCCGAAATGACAATGATTTTCAAACACCATACATATTGCATTGACCTTGACTTAACCTCAACATGACTTTGTAACATTGGCATCAAACGAGTCGCTCAGTTGACTTGCTGGCTTCTCGCTACCGGCGAGCAACGATCAACACTATTGCTGAGCCCTGACGCTTCGTGGCCCCAACGGATTCAAATCAGGTCTGCTATGCTTGCATTTCCCAATGCAACTTTACACTTTTGGCAACCAATCAACATGTTGAATATTGACACAAGAATTGGCACCAACATAATATCAAACTCAAACTTCACTAACTTTGGTACAACCAATTCTCTTGCGCGTTACTTTGTAGCGGCGAAGAAGCATCGTGGATTCTGTTAAACCACACTCTGTTGGACGTCATTGATTTCTCTTGAGACATACAGTACATACACGCATCCAAGTTTATGCATCCTGGTATCATTCCATTCCCAAACTCCAGAGGCATTCAAATAGCCACGCCCATTATCCATCCAGCCATCTGGCGACGCTATGCATTTCAAATCAAGAAAATCTTTTTTGTTTCCCCCATCCATCCATCCAGTATTACTCCGATTTTTCATGTAGCTCCATCTGCCCTTTTGTATGTAGCGCGGATCTTGCCCGACTTCCTGCATTCGTTGAAACTCTTTGACGGCCGCTGAAGCTGACTCAAGCTCAAATGCTCAACCAGTCATTGAAATATTCACAATTCGATGGACTTACTGGCCCTCCCTCCTCGCAAAGGTCGAATACAGGACACCTCCCACAAGGCACCTCACTCAGAAGACTGTTCCTCTCCTCCTCGTCCCTCAGGCTCTTCCTCAACGCCCTGTACGAGACACCTTCACTGCCATTGATGACCCGATCAATCCTATCGTCATAACACATGATATCAAGTAACTGCTGAATATCATTCGCCGCCAGAGTCTGCGAGAAGATATTCGCATTCTCGACAAAGAGCGTGAGTTCGTTAAGCGTCGGGTATCCTTGGTAGCCTGCAGGCATGGGAAGCATGTTATCATATTTCCGCTTCTTAGCCGCCACCTCCGTATCTGGCTCATCTTTGACCCTCGCACCACCAAGACCCTGATCCCTCAAAGCCTTGATCTCCTCAGGCGTCATCTTCTTATGTACCTTCTTCGCCTGCCGCACGGGACTGACGTTGTGTTTCGAATGGTAGAATGTCCGCTTCATGATGTAGTCGAAGAGGACTTTGATGACCGTGTTGATGAACTCCTCGTCTAGCTCGCCGTCTGTGAACCATGGGCCACCGGTGGCGCGCTCAGAAGGACGGAGCGAGGAGAGGATGTACATCTTGCGGGTGGGGTGCTCGACGGATTTCATCTCGGAGATCATGTTGCGGGCTTTGAGGTGCTTGATGGCGGACTGGAAGATGGAGTCGTGGAGGTTGGTTTTCATCTTGATGGTTTTGGACCAGGCGCCATCTGAGGCGGCTTCGTCGATGAGGGCATAGACTATCTCTTGTTCTGCTGTGAGGCCGCGGTAGCTGTGTATATGTTAGCTATGCTCAACTCGAGACCAGAAGCCATTTGCATGTAAACCCAAGTCCAAATGTAGTGCTCAGTCCAAGTAGAACCAGAGCCTCAAAATGAGAGTATTGTAACGTGAGAACATACCGTTTCGCATCTTCTGCAGTCCTTAACATCCAAGCAACACCATCCGTCATCATCGTCCGGAATAACTTGTCATCAATGAGCTTCTGCACGACCTGCAGGAGCACCTGCAAATCGTCCCCAGGAATAACATCAAGATCAATGATATCCTGCTGCCGGAACGTCATCTTGGGATCCAATCCGTTCTCCTCCCAGACGGCGAAACAGCCATTGTAAACGGCATCCTTCAAGGCTGCGATGTCTGGCGCAGACGCCATTGTGTGGTTTGAGTCGCGGTTTGTTTGACGCGAAGCAGATCGGAACAGACAGGCTATTGGCTTGGGATTGACATTGAGTTGTTCGAATGGCTTTGAGAGCTAATTGGAGATCCGAGGAGGGGCTTTGTGCGGTGGTTGGAGGGGATATGTTTGGGTCGAATAATTTTTGGTTTGGTCTTCGCCGAGTCATAAAAGTTAGGGAAACTCTACGCGAGGGGTCGCGAGGCTGGCAGACAGCCGCTAGGATTTGGTAGCCTTCTGTCACGCCTTTTCCGTTTTTTGATCCTTCATATTCACAAGTAATCACTCATAACTGCATCATATTCACATGCAAACATCTCAATCTCAGCTTCATTGTTTCAGCTTTACTTCAAACTTGCTGCGCATTCATGCTCATCATTGGCGCTATCATATTGCTTTCATCCTGTGTAGCTTGACAAAAGCTCCCAACAGTTTGGGAGACATCAAGCATGAGCTGAGATGAGATGAGATGGCTCGAGTTCAGACTTGTGTCTCTTCCCATGGCTCCACAAACTGACGAGTGCCGTAGGACAACCACAAGGTCGTCAATACTCTCGAAGATCTGCACTTCAATATCCAGGTGTCATAGGCTGTTCATTGTCGCCATTACCGCGCTGCCAGCCTCATGTTTCCAGTGCTTGTAGCGCGGCCCACTGCCGCGCCTAACTCTCCGGGTCTCTCCCCGGTCATCAGCCTCTCATCTCAAACGCTATGTAAGAATAGGATCGCGGGTGTCTTGGTCGTAACCGCGAAGCTGAAGCTGTTGTTTGGCTCAGAGTCGTCTGTCGGTCAATGAACCGCCCGCCCAGCAATCGACCTTTTGCCCAGGATGCATTCCAATTGGCCAGCTCAGCGCCTGTCATAACAGGACTCTTGTATCAACAATTAATAGAGTCACAAATATGGTCTATCACTAATTGATGGTCGTGGTCTAGACTTTTCTCATTGTGTATCATCAATGAATACTTAAGACGACTGAGTCCGCTGGTTTGCTTTCGATTCTTCATTCCATCCATTCATTCCATCTTCCTGCCTCTCAACACTACAAAACCTTTCTGCTCTATCGCGCTTTCATTGTTTCATCTCCTTGAGACTGTCTCTTCTGATACAATACCATTGTGGTCATTCTTTCGCTGCTAGCTCAGCCACTTTTACTTGATCAATTCGGTCAATTTTTCAAACACCATCACGGCCAAAACTTCAACATTCATTCCTTATATAGGTCCAGTCATCATCAACGGTATCCTCTACACGCCTTCTGAGCCTCTTACACCAAAAGATCCTCAGTCATTGACGGAAGTCGACTATCCACAAGAAGTCGATTCAATACCAGAACCCGTTCCTCCAAAATCAGTCCAGATACCAGCCAGCGTCCACTCTTTTCACCAAGAAGTTCTTCAGCCAGAAGTCAAATCTTCCAATCACTGGCGATCTTTCATCCCAACTCCAACTCGAGATAACCAAACACAAACCGACTTTCCAATCTACAATTCTGTTCCCATAATTCTACCCTCAACCGCCATCATGCCAGGACCACAATTCGGAGCTCTTGGTGCCACCTTCACCGTCGTCCGTGCCATGCAATTCGTCTCCCTCATCGCCATCATCGGCATGACCTCAAACTTCATCGATCAGATGGTCAAACTCGACCAAAAGCCACCTTCCGTCTTGATCGGCACTCTCAGCGTCGTAAGTCCCATCGCCTTCTCATCCAATCCCTTCTCAAGAATCGACTCTAACAAAAATTCACAGACCGTCATCACAGTCCTCTACATCCTAATCTCCTACGTCCTGTACTGGGACTCCATGCTCCCCTTCCTCGTCTCCACCGCCCTCGACTCCACCATCCTCATCGCCGTCATCGTCGTCGCCGTCACAGTCGGCAAGCCCCTCTCGTACCTCGACTGCGCCGCCCTGTCCAACTCCGGCGGCAGCACCTCCTCCTTCCTCGCCCCCCGTAGGCGAGAACATGAGCAAGGTCAACTACTGGGTCTGGGCCGGCGCGTCCAAGACGACCTGTTTCGAGCTGAAGAGTATCTGGGGTCTGAGCATTGCCCTGTGCATTCTGTTTGCGTTTAGCTCCGTGGTTAGTGTTTGTCTGTGGAGGAAGTTGAAGGTTGTGGGCCCGGCGAAGGATATTGAGAACTGAGAACTGAGATTTTTTTTTCTCTCTTTCGTCACTCACTTCAGCGTCTTGGACGGAAAGGAGGCTGGGCTTAGTCTTCTTCTAGGAGCAGGCAAAATGGGAACAGATGTAATGGAACGTAAGAGACGGATACACAGGGCCTCAATGGCACAAAATGGCGGAGCACAGCGCTCGCACACTCGTTCTGATTTACAAAAGGTGGAAGAAGAGCGGTCATCGACTGATGGGTAATACTTGGGGGGAAATCGGAGTTTTTGTATTGGACACATGCCGTAATAATGAATCAATAGAATTGCATGGATATTCCAAACTTGTCTTCGCATGCTGAGCATATATTTTGCATTGTCAACAGTGGGTCGCCCTCGTCTGCTTGCTGTCTTTCTTACGGCAGATTCAACTTGATGGTCTGTGCGGAAATTCGGAGCCTGTGCTAGGGTTCCAGCTCTACATCCTGGTTGCACTGGAATCTAGAGATGCTTAGACGCGTAGATCAAACCTTCCTGCAGAATGCAAAGCACCAAAATGAGATGAAGAGCTTTTGTTTTGTTGCTGGTGCTAAGCGAGCCTGCGAGCACCTGGGTGGGGGGACAATATTCAACAAGCAGACGATCACATTCCAGATGCGAGGAATGATAAAACATGATGAATAATAGCCATTTGGCTGAAAAATGCGAGCGATATAGACCCAAGCAAGCATGATACAGTGGGTTTTGCAACGTCTTCAACGTAAGAAACATGGTTGACAATCGGATATCTAGGTAGGGTCCTCACTAAGACTTGGTGATTTGGTCAGGGTAAAATTGGACCAGACAATGCTCGCTACCCTGTCACTAGCTTGCAAATTTACGCGGGTGAAGTCACGGAAATCACAAGAGACTGAAATGAGAGTCCATCGCAATGCAATTGATTGATGAATACGCTAAAACCCGAGCATGAAAGTCAAGTACGCAAGCACATAAAGTACACCTCCTGCCCACCAAGATTAGGGAATGTCTCATTCATCGTCAAGCTAGTCCATCACTCTCAGGATCTCCATTAGCTCCGATAGCATCATCTCATTTTCCTCTGCTCAAACATCGTCACCTCAATGCTTTGGAGGATCTGCATTATCTTCTCCAAGCTCAACTCCTCTCCAGCCTTGGCCGCGATCATCTACCAACACGGATCACACCAGCAGCGACAAGCTTCTGGATCTTAACGCGGATACCGGGGTTCTTCATGTGTTCTTGGAGAGCAGCTGGGTCGCCTTGGGCTTGTTGAAGGATGCTCTGCATAATAGGGTCTTGCATGATACCAATGATCTGTGAATCTGTTAGCAAAAGCCTTCCTATATATCTAAGTGACCAATTCCAACATACCTCTGGATCTCTCTGGATTCTCTCCTTAGTCTGCTCCTCGGTCTCGTTTTCACGTGCGCTGTACATAGCGGCATAAGCCTTCTGCTGCTGCTGCTCGATTTCTCTGGCATTCGCCTTGGTGACATCAACTTCCGCAGCCTCGGTACAAGTATCGACACACTTGGAGTATTCTCTCATGCCGAAGTAGGCCTGGGCTTTACGTAGGTAGGCGCGGATGAACTTGGGGTCCTTCTTGATAGCAGTGTTGCAGTCGTCAATAGCGCTAGGGAACTCAAGAAGTTTAATGAAAGCTGCAGCACGATTACTGTAGCCTCGTGGATCCTCTGGTGCGCGCTGGATCATATCGCTGTATGCTGCAACCGCGCCTGGCCAGTCGGACTCCTTGAACTTTGCATTACCAAGCTCACGAGCCTCTTCTGCCTTCTCAGGGTCGATAAGTGCTTGTCTGGCGGCTTCAACTTGGCTCTTCTCGGCAGCGCGGAGCTTGTTGACGGTTTCTGGGATACGGTGCTCAGTGAGAGACTTCTTGTAGTTCTCAATGGCCTTGGGCAGATCGCCCTGCTTCTCGTATGAAGATCCGATACGGGCGTATGACTTGGCGATCATCTTGAAGTCTGCATAGATCTCACGACCTTCTTCAACAGCCTTCTCACATGCCTTGATAGCCTCGTCGTATTCTCCCTTCTCGAAATGGGCAGCACCAAGGTTATTGAGGTAAGTGATATCCTTGTAGAGCTCCCAAGCCTTGGTGTAGTGCGCAATAGCCTCGTCGAAATTTCTCTTCTTATAGTTCTCCGTGCCCAACTTCTTCTCTGCCTCGGCAGCAGCCTTAGCCTTAGCCTTCTCAGCTGCCTCCTCGTCCTCTGGCTCGGGTTCTGGGGTAGGCTCCTTCTTTGGCTGCGCCTGAGCAGAAGCTGGTCGAGCATCTGGCATAGGAACATCCTCTTCAGCTTCCCGTGGTGCTGAACCTGGCTCTCCCCCTGCACCTGGCATGCCTCCCATCATATCCATATCCACGCCCATGAGAACACCAAGTACTTGTATCATTCTAGGGTCCGAGAACATAGCCTGAGTATCATTGGGGTTGTTTCTGACCTGCTGGAGCTTGGCCATAAAGCTTGGATCTGCGAGGAACTTGCTTGTCTTTGGGTTGGCAGCGAGCTTTTGGATCATTTGAGGGTCGCTGAACATGCCTCCGAGTCCTGCGGATGGATCTCCAGTGACACCATCTAATACTGGTCAGCACAATTCTACCATATTGAGTATTAATTTGTTCTTACCTTCCTTGGCTTCGGCATCGATTGCGCGCTTGACAGAAGCAAGACCTGACTTATTCTGGGCATTGTTTGGATCCAGCTTCAATCCCTCTTCGTACGCATCCATAGCACCAATGAGGTCTCCTAAGCCATGCTTCGCAGCTCCCTTTCGTCCCCATCCTTTTGACCAGTCTGGCTTGATCTCAGTAACCTTGTCAGCGTCCTCCAGCGCATGTTGGTAGTCCTTCTTCGATGCGTAGGCAGCAGAACGGTTCGAGTACAGGATGTGGTTTGTAGGTTCAATTTCAATCGCCTCTGTGAATTTTGAGCTATTATACAGTCAGTTTAGGTCCTGAAAATAGGTAACTTTGCGCATGAGTTGTGCTATATGGGAAGCAAGCTCCAGCCTGGAGCTACCTAGGAATTGGAAGTAAACAAGAGGGGTTTTACTCACATAGCCTCGTCGAAGTTCTTCTCCGCGATCGCCTTATTACCAAGAGCTTTGAGTTCGTCCGCCATGTTGAGAGTGTTCAAAAAGAATAGGGTATCTTGATAATTTTCTGACGAAGTCTTGAAATTGGCAAAGTTGAAAAGAGTTGAAGTTCAAATCCGAGCATCAGACAACCATTCAGCACCTTTGATTTCTAGAGGTTTCTTTGAGAAGCGGCAAAACCGGAACCAGTAAGCGCATATTCACCGCCTTGTCTACCTGGCAGGGGTGGGGAAATCCTCCTTGCTCTCGCTTAGGTCTACTTTTCAGCAAAACAACAGCTTGGATTCCTAAAGAAAAGCGCCTGAGCACACCCACGACAAGGACTCTTGGATACCAGCATCATGGATTGGTGGAGCTGTTCTCTGAAGCTTCTTTTCAAAGTAAGCTTGGTCGAAGTGAGCCTACAATGCTAATGGCGGCTATCGTCCTTGCGTCTACCACCAGACGGCCAAAGACAATTTTAATGCTGGGCATTTTCACTCAAATTCATTCCTTGCGAGGGCATCCCTAGGAATGAAACCGTTGTAGCATATTTGCAAGGACGTTTCCCGCCATTCGAACATGAAGAACTCAGATATTAAGCCATTTTGAATCGATCATATATTAATCTAATTTTCTATTTACTTCGGCCATTCTAGTGGCCAATGCTGAAGACAACTCAAATAAAAAAGCTTTGTTTGCGACAAGCCACGCACGGGTGTTGTCTTCTTCGGAGCACGTTCGAGGTTTACGGGCTGCTCAACCCTTTAAAACAACGCTGAATGCCGGACCCAAAAACTCCAGTGAATGCCAATACATCTGATTTCCTGTGTACAATTCTAAGTACTATTTCTTCACCTCGGCAGCTCTCTGTGTTGCTGCGGGCGACATGGCCAGGCCGGCTCTTTCTTGCATCGACGAGATGGCCGATGTGACGGGCGTTTGAGCACCGGATGGAGCGGGCGTGTTTGTGCGTGTCGCTGGCGCACTTCTGTTGTGCGCCATGTGACTCTTCACTAGATGACCGGCTCTGAGAGCACTGCACAGTGACAGCTCTCCTGCAAGGACAGCAGCTGCAATAATGCGTGCAAGTTTGCGAGCATTGTCACCAGGGTTCGTTGGGTGTGAGCCTCGGACACCGAGCATGTCTAGCATGGCGGCTTGTGGCTCAAGGATGGTGCCACCACCAAGAGTACCGACTTCGATAGAAGGCATAGAAACGCTGATTTGAAGATCACCACCAAGACTAATAGGTCAGTATCATTCTGATAAAAGGTAAAAAGGATTGACTTACTTCTTCATCAAGGTAATACAGTTGGCACTCTCGACGACCTGAGCTGGATCTTGACCAGTAGCCAAGAAAATAGCAGCAACAATATTGGCGGCATGAGCATTGAATCCACCCATGGCTCCGGCAAGAGCACTACCAACAAGATTCTTGGCAATGTTCAACTCCACGAGCTCGTCAACGTCAGATTTTAAAACCTTGCGAACGACATCTCCAGGAATGATAGCCTCTGCAACAACACTCTTACCACGACCATCAATCCAGTTGATAGCTGCGGCCTTCTTGTCGGTACACATGTTTCCTGAAACCGAGATAATCTCCATATCGTCAAAGCCGGCTTCAGTGGCCATAACACTCAGAGCATGCTCGACGCCCTTTGATATCATGTTCATTCCCATGGCGTCTCCAGTAGTAGTCTTGAAGCGAGGATACAAGTAAGTACCTGCAAGAGCCGTTTTGATCGATTGGAGTCGGGCGAATCTACTAGTCGAGTTGAAAGCATCTGTCATAATCTTCTGGCCAGCTTTCGAGTCGAGCCAAACTTTGGCAGCACCTGCACGAGCCAGACTCTCGAAAGAAACACAAGGACCGCGAGTCATTCCGTCACCGATCAGTACAGTAGTTGCACCACCTCCGGCGTTGATCGCTTTAGATCCTCTGCTTGTACTTGCGACGAGAACACCTTCCGTAGTGGCCATAGGAATAAAGAAGCTTTGACCATCAATGACAATGGGGCCAGCAACACCAAGTGGTAAAGGCAGATATCCGACAACATTCTCGCAGCAAGCTCCTAAGACACGATCGAAGTCGTAGTGCTCATATGGAAGAAGAGAGCTCTCCAACAGGCTGGTAGTTTCTGCAGTGGCAGGCGTCCGGGAGATAATTGATCTTCTGATCTTGACGGCGCGAGTGGTATCACCAAGGGTTTTCTCCAGAGCATAGCCCGCAATTTTGCCTTGAAGCGATAGTTCCACCAATTCCCTATCAGTCAGTTCACGGGCGCGTTTTTCCTTGAGCATCTGCTCCATTTGGGCTTGTGTCCGTCGGAGAGCTGGCTGGGAGTCTGTAACAGGCTCAGGTCGTCTTCGCATGACCAGCGCATCCTCTTCGTCATCCGTGGTAGCTGGTGTTATAGGCAAAATCGCATCTGCGGCCCCGTTACCGATAGCTGGAAGTCTAGGAGGTTGAGCAGTGGCCGCATCGTTGAAGCGCTCTGCACGGTGGAGTTCGGCAGGATCAACGGCGTGATGAGGCGGCATCTGAATAGGCTCCTTGATGCTCCATCTGGCAGCATTAAACAGGTACCCATTCAGAATTACACTGAGAGCAAGGGCAAACACGATCCACTTAGAAAGAATAGGGTCCTCGAGACTCTTCAAGAGACTGTCAACAACATGGCCATACTCGCTGTCTTCGGGACTTTGCGTCTTAACAGGGGCTTGGGCGGCCATGTTTCCATAGTGAACCGAAGGATACTCGAGCTCATACTTAATAGGAGCAAGAATTGTGACGACAGTTGATTTGTCATTGGCCTTTGCCATCTCGAATATAGCATCAAGGCCATTGGAAGCGACCTTGAATGGGTCCATCGGTGGTGGAGTCATAACACTGGCAAATCCTTGTCCAGAAAGTCCAGTAACAGATGGGGCTTCTGCATTGCTTTTTCCTCCTCTGAAGGGAATCGTGCAAAGGTTCAGAATGTTGACAATGACGAATCCAGACACCATGAGAACCTTGAATTTCGGGACGCTGCTATCTCGGACCTTACGGCCGAAGATATTGGTTTCATTGTTCCCAGATTTGTCGGCTTTTGGCCACTCATCGCTCTGTGCAACATTTTCGGCAACTCGGTGATTAACTCCATCGTCTTCCAAGGCCTGGCGAAGAGCTACGTGGCGCTTGATTCGATTTATTTCGAGCTTGATACTCAAAATGGCAGTGTAAAATGTGAAGAGCAGGATACAATCGAAGACCAAAATCCAAGCGGCGAGGAAGCAGAACTGTTGTAGTCCTCCTTGAACACCAGACGCGGCTCCAGCTACCAGGATACAGATCTCGATAACGTAATCTCTAACAATCTCATATCCTTTCTCGTTGATAGCGACCTGAACAGCATACTGAATGGAAGTTGGCGAAACACCGAACTTTTGATCGGCTCCTCCGAGCTTTGGGCTGCCTTGTGGTTGGGGTCGTCTCGTCTCAAGCGATGCAGAGAGCACAGCCTTGGTCAAGACAATTGCCTTCTCAAATCCGATGGTGACTACCAAGAAAGGAAGACCTTCGGACAAGAGGACCATGTTCAGAGGCACACCCATCTTGGTCGTGACAATCAGACCAAAGAGGAATGCGAAGACAGACGAAAATAAAGTAGTAGCGAATAGCCAAAAGTTTGACCCCATACGGCGCATGGAAACGAAAAGGGAAACGAAGGTCAGGTGCATGGAGATATATCCCAGGACCATGATGATGATATCCAAGGTCTCGGCATTCTTGATCAAGTCCACAAATTCGGTCCAGGCATTCGAAGCCCAGTTTTTGACGCTATTCTTGGTGGTGGATGATTTTGCGGCCTTCATAATCCACATTTTCTCCTCCTTGATGGGTTCTGCTTCCTGGCCATGGCGAGCACTCTCATCTCTTGGCAAAGTGATAGCATTCGGAAGCTCTTGAGCTCTGGCTAGGAACTCGGCTGCCTGATCATAAGGAACTGCATATGCCAGTGCTGTATCCTGGGAGATCGCAGAGAGTGGGTTCGAGGTCGAGGGCAATTCTGTAACAGAAAGGTTCTGTGGAAGAGGGACGGTGTGCGACAATGGTGCGCTTTGTGGGGAGGAAGCTGCCAAAGAATCCGGGAAGACGAATGTCAGGAGAGCGAGATGGTCCGAATCCTTTGATACTGGGGCTTCTGCTTCAGATGTCTGCCATTTCCAGCCAGTTTCCGCACCAACCCTCAATTGTCTGCTTCCTTCATTTAATGATGTCCAATCTGCCTTTCCAAGTGTTGTAGCAGTCTCAAACAGACTGCCTTCAAGAAGACCAATGTATGTCGTACTGGCGAGGACTGCAACAATGACAATCGTGTGTATAGGGTGGAGGCATGCTCGGCGGGAGAGGGTCTGGAGGAGGGGAGTGACTTTTTTGTTCACCCAGACTGGAGTAGCAGGTGCTTCTGCGGTTGTAGCACCGCGTGCCCTCGTGGGCACGAAGAACGTTCCGAGCAATGAGCGAACCATTTTTTGTTGAATTCGGGGAGCACTCAATCGATCCTATAAATCCATCGACAGGCTGTTGGCGGGTTGCTGCTACACACCAGAATTAGCTCTAGTCCAGCCATTTTCATCCCAAGTCCTTGCGAGAACACTAGCTGGTAGATAAGAAGCTCAAAATATTCCAGAAGCTGATTGTGAATCGTGAGCTTGAAACGAAACATGTGTCTGACAGGCTGGGACTCGGTCCCTCGCAAGAGACGTCCTCACGCTGTACCAAACGCGATACCGAGGAGCGGCAATTCTGCGAATTATGATTGCTCAACAACCTGCAGCAGAGGCAGAAGAGCCGGCAGGAAATCCTCCGGTTTCGTGCAGATGCATACAAGTAACAAAGATGGAATTTGATTGCGACAAACCAGAAGGTTGAGTTGGGGAGACTGAATCGTCGGTACTCACTGAGTTTCTGCGGTGAAGGTTGAAATTGCGACTTGACGAATGGCTGGACGGCCCTAAGGCTTTTGATGTTGAATCCAACTCTAACAACGCAAGCTGCTTGCTCTCTGCGGGATGGGCTGGTCAATTGGAGCTGGAGAGAAGAGGGAGGAATGAGGAGAAGCAGCAAACTTGGTGGAGGTTGAGAGGTACGGTACGGTAGGCTGGTAGGGTAGGTAAATTAAAGTCGCCTGTCTGGGCTTGACTGACTGGGATGGGGCAAGAGTTGCACGCAGAGTGACAATCTGCCAAATCTATCGGACTAGCGAGCCGCTAAGGCAAGGAACGGTTAGAGGGATGCAAGATGATAAAGGCTTCTCCCGAGAAAGGGGCAGCGCGTTCAACACTCGATCAAAGAACTTGAGCAGACAATATCAAGAGAGTGAAGCTTGATATTGTTCCTCGAGTTCTTTGATACTTCTTATCTGCTCTTTTTCTCTATCCTACCTGCCTGCCTGCCTATTCTTCGCCCAACAGAACAGCCTTTGAGCTTGCGTATGCTGATCTTGCAACGAGCAAATCATCATCTCCAAAGCCGATCAACGGAGGCGCAGCGCCAGCAAATGTAGTTGGGTATCTCGGTAGTGGGGGGCGAGTGTGGCTACAAAATCCGACAAGAATGCGACCCCTATTTGTGACTAAGTGAATCGTTGATCCCGGAGACAAGCCGGTGAAAAGGAAAGAAAACCATCCTCGTGAAGGTTTTTGTTTTATTGCGCCTTTTGCGGATTGCGGCTTTATATTTTTGTTGTTGAGCACGTTGTTTGCTTTTCGTGGTTATCCTTCGGCTTGAATCCTCTGTTTTTGTCGGCGACCGAATGATTTGAATATTTGATCCGATCCGAGAGCTTTTATCTGCCAATGGAATTGGTCGGAGCTTTTTTAAGATGTTCTATTCCAACAACATCAATTGTCCATTTCTTTTATTTTCTCTACAATCAGAAAACATTGCCTGAACAGTGTTAGGTGGGGTAATTGCGTCATTGAATGTTCAAATGAAGGAGTATAAAGCAACCCTTGCTTATCTATCATACCAACATACGATGCTGCTCGGGATGTTTGGGTAAATGTTGACTGTGCATGAAGACAGTCAAGCTATCAGCAGGTATCCCATATTGGTTTGTAAACAAGTTCCTTCAAGAAGATTAATGCCGGACTTATCTATGATCTTACAATATGGGGAATAAGGAGAATATCAAAAACTCCGGATGTCTTACCCAACTTCCAACTTCTGTCGATTTAGGTAGCTATCGCTTTCAAGGAAGCAAGCCGGCTCAAAGCGTAGCTTCGTCGACAACCATTCCCTCTGCACAATCAATGAATCGACGGGATATTCGCAAATCTCCATGCCTTGAACGCCGCGCTGCCCTCTGACAAGCAACTTCCCATCTCAGACCTCCTCAACGAATTCATACTCTCGTAAATCATACTCATCGCCCTCCAGAACCCCACCATTACTTATATCTATATCTTCTCAGTCACTCATAAAGTCATGAACCATAGCCATCACTTCTCACTCCCCTTCTCTCCAAGCTCACTCACCCTCTGAACCTCCTTCCCCTCCACCCCCACAACACCAACCCCCATACCCTCCAACTCCCTCTCCACCCGATCCCAACCACCCCTATCAACAGCTCTCGTCCCCTCCCTCACAACCACCGTCTTAAACCCCTCCCTCTGTGCATCCACCGCCGTCGCCCTTACACAATAATCAAACGCCAACCCCACCACAGACACATGTGTAATCCCGCCTCCCCTCAACACATCCGCCAGCCCACTATCACTGACCCTCGGTTTCTCCAAGGGATCATAGAAAGCAGAATACATCTCCACCTCCCTCCTCATCCCCTTCTCCACGATCCTATCAACCTTACCAACATCCAGTTCCGGGACGAGAGCCGCGCCCGCCGTGTTCTGGATGCAGTGGTCAGGCCAGAGACGGGACTCGTATGTCTCTGCGGCGTTGTAGGGATTGACGATTGTGACGGTGTCGACGAACGGTTTCTTGTCTGGGTGTGAAGAGGCGAAGGAGATGTGGTCGGCGGGGTGCCAGTCCTTTGTGGCGATTTTGAGGGCGAAGGGGAGGCTGAGGAGGTGGTTGACTGTGGGGATTATGTCCCGGCCGGTGTCGACGGCGAGGGTGCCATTCTGTTTGTGAGAGATTAGCTGAGCTCTTGATACCAATGCTATAGGTATGTATATGTCTGTAAAGAGTTTCTACCCCGCACGTAGACCATTTTAAAATTGTCCCTTAGAGAAATAGTGCAGTAACAGAGAAATTCAAGCAGTGAAGGAGGGGCACAGACCGGTGGACAGAAATCCTCCTGGAGATCAACTATGATCAGAGCAGGTTTGAAGGTAGGCTCCGCCATGTTTGATGTACGAGCATGCTTTGGCGAGATAAGGTTTTGGGGATCTCTGTGATCTGTGTTGTTTGAGAGCTTGAATGAGCTTGGGTGTCTGATGTTGTCTGATACTGTTTGCAATGCGGTCATATCCGCTGCCCCTCCTCAACCCCACCATAAGCTTTGGTACCTGTCACTTATCACATGCTCGTATCTTGTATCTTATCTCCTTCAGCACATGGCCACTTGAATTCAAAGGCTGTTTTATGGGCTTATGTCCTGGTTGAATTGGAAACCATCCCAATGTGTTTTGAGGTTGATCGAATTTTTGGCTCGGTTTTTTTAATGGAGAATCACCAGTTCTGAATGTCAATAAAAAAGGCGTGTTCAATGATCTTTCTGCCCCACTATGTATCAGCTACTCTCATAACCACTATACCAACCCATGAACATCTCGTCTGAACTCATACATCATCTCATCCAACCTGATCCTATCGAATCCATGGCCAAACCACGACCCCAACCCTCGACCCCAGAAATAAGGTCCGTCATGAAGCTCGTTATAACCTTATTATGCACCGATTCTTACCCTCCTCTCCATGAAGTTTCACCTATGAATAAAGCCTCCGCAAATCCCATCCAGCCACCCAAAACAAAAAACATGTTATAATACATAGAGGGCAGAAGTAGTATTAAGAGAGTGTTCATCTTTCCAGAAAGTATATGCAAGCCGACCGACGATGAATGGGTATGGGGAAAACAAAGAATCAAAATTGCACAGGAACCAATACGCTGCAAATCTCAAATGTCCCCTTCTAAAAGCAATCCAAAGTACCACCCTGAGGTTATGGACTTGTAATGTCCTTTTCCGCATCAGAAGACCCCTCTGTTGAATCGCTGTCAGGGCTACCTGGTTGATTGGCTGCAGTTTCCAGTCTTGTGTCTGGCAGAGTTGCGATCGGTGTGGTGTTCAAGCTGTCTTCCGTTTTGCGAGCCTTCGTATCTTGACTGCTATTTCGGTCTCGGGCACCTTCTTGAGAGCTCGACAATGTCGGCGTGTTTGCTTGACTGCCTCCCCGTTGGCCATGGTAGTGGATGACTTGCGGCGGCGGTTGGCCAGCTGGCGTTCCTAGCAGATGCTGCGGATATGGATGCAGATCTTTCGAAGAGGTAGAGAAAGTTGAAACGATAGGTTGCTGATATCCGTTGCTCCCATTACTGGGCGTTGGTGTATGCCCAAACCCCTGGCCATGCTCTGCCTGAGTTGGTGTACCCGAATCCGGTGCGACAGGACTGAGTAACTGATCGGTGGCTTGCCCAGTCAAGGAATTCAACCCTCCTTGAATGTCCCTCAATAACCGAACATACTCTTCTGGAACCAGACCGCTCTCCTGGGTCTTCGGATCCTCAGCGACAAGCCATCCTTGTCCGTGCCGATAGGATACCCAAATAACCTGTCCCTCCACCAGAGGTAACTCGTTCTCGTTTTCACGCTCAAAATCGAAAAGTGCAACAGCTTTACCATGCATTTCCTCGTCTGGTGATGCGATTGTAAATTGATAGTCTCTCGAATACCTGGACTCGTCATGTCGTGTCAGCCCAGGAGAAGAAGCGGAGCTCGAAGCATCTGATTCCGATCGATATTCCTGCCCAGTCTCGTCGGTATATGATCTGCTAGGCAGAGTACCTGCAAAATGCGAGTCCCTTTGGCCTGGTACATTGTATGGCGCTAATGTCGAGTGTCGAGCTTGCTCTGGTGGATAAGTAACAAACTCCCCTCCTGGGCCATCTGCCTCGTCTCCTTCGTTCACATAATATCTTTCGCTACCATCACCTCCCCTACTGACGAAGAAACCCCTATCTTGCTCATAATTCTCTTGACTGAGCATACTGGTAGTACGCTCGCCGTCCTCTCTGCGATTGCGTCCTCTTCCACGCCCTTGTGAACTCCCAAATCCACTCGCAGAAGATTTGTGCTTTCTGTGGCGCGAACTGACTACCACAGGGCTTTGTAGATCTTCATCTTCACTCCATGGCGGGCCATCCCCAAAGTGTATAGGTGCTAACTGTTCGCCCTTCATAAGACCTTCAGTCGCCCAAGATCCAGGTACCCAACTCCCCCTACTATCCCAAGATGTTGGTGGATCAGAGAGCCGCCTATGTGTTTCGCTTGCAGGTGTTGACATTCCTGATGGTGGTTGAGAAGACTCCAAAGGCGGTCCATAGTGCATAGGATGTAAGACTGGATATGCAAAATCACGTACTGTCGTGTACGGTAGGCTCGAATGGAAGACTGGAAAGATATGCGAGGGTGGCCTTGATCGCGAAGGTACCGAGTAGTTTGAGTATTGAGATAATCGGTTCTTCGACGCATGTGAAGTCGGTCGCTGGAGAGTTGATCGTCGGGAAGGTGGAGATGTAATCAAGGGCGGTAATGGAGGATGATTCGGATTCGACGAGGGGGAAGTGACCGGAGAGGGTGATGTCGCTGGGGATGAAGTATCCAGCGTGGGAGACATGACGGCCGTCATCTTAAAGTCGTGCTTATGACCAGCCTCCTCAACCGGCGCGACGAGTATATCCGCTGTGTGCGATGATGCCAAATCGGCGGCAGCTTGCCAGCAAGCCTTGAAGCCCAACAGATATCGTGATTACGCTTGCGCAGATGCAGCGAGGGGAAGATCGGAGTATGCTCTGACTGTTCAGATCACTGGAACTCTGATCGACTGATACCGGGATAGTGATCAGCAACGATGGCAGTATGACAGTCCCGCGCGTGCGATGTTACTTAGGATCGAACGGAGGAGGTGTGGAATGTTCAACTGTCGATGCGACAATAAGTCAATATTGGCGCAAGAGACGCGCTGTCGGGGCTACGACCGGCTTGTTCGAGATAGATGTGAGACTTCAGATTGCGGTTGCGACTCTCGACTAGGTTGATGCTTTTGGAGAGTGGACACAGACAAATCTGATCTTTGAGTAGATCAAGGGAGCGCTGACCCCACCGCCTCCAACGTACCCAATGGTAAGCACCAATGCGCCTGGGAGCGACAAGATGAAGAGGAGGAAGGCTACTGCAAAGCCAGCGACCGAAATGGGCAGACAGGCGCTGAATTGGCCTGGCGCTCAGATCGCTTGCCTTCTGCTTGGTCTATCAGGGAGCTGGAGCTGGATTGACTGCTGAAGAAGAAGAAGACAGGGCTGTCTATTCGTTCGCGGGCGTGTGTAGGTAAGGTAGTAGGGTAGGTAGGTAGGTAAGGTAAGTGACAGAACAAGCGCCGAGACACAAACGCCGCCGCAAAAAGGTCCTCGATGCTAGGACAAGACCCAAGCCTGATGAACCCCGCAACGCGAAATGAGGAAGAGAAGCGTGAATTCCAGGTTTCGTGTGAAGGTGCTGTTACACGTGATTCTACGGGTGATCCTCCAGGTGCCTTAGAATGCGAACATCAGACTGAACCTGTCCTGTCCTGTCCTGCCGCCTTCTGTTTTGGCTGACAAGGCTTTTTATCACGTCCACACACTCACCACACACGATGGGTGCTGGCTGGAAAGACCTCACTCACTGTTGGGGGGTGGCATCTCCATGCGTCTAAAGGCCGAAAAGAAATCTATTTCCGGAATAGAGCTGCGAGGACACCCTGACATGAAACAACTAGGGGGGCAGCACAAGCGGGAAAGTCGAGCCTGGACCAATGGTATTCAAGCTGCGTTTCTACGCTGCTGGGAACACTAAATTTCTACAGGGAGTGACTCGATCCAGCCATGCGGTCAAAATACTTGGAGGAGCAATATTGAACCACATGTGAAGCTCTATCGTTTCCGGCCGAGTTTAATGTAACACGGCCCTGGTAGCGAAGAACCTGAAAGTCGACCTTCTTCTTCGCTTTCTCTGGCATACAGTCTTCGGCAACATGTTCTACCGGTTTCCGATGCCTGTTTAAGAGACACGTGCTACTCTCTGAAGCCATTCATGAGGTGACCGTGATTATCGCGTCTCAAGTGTTATGCGAATTCATCGTATAATACTTGGGATATTTGACATCAAGCTAGGCATATCAGAGGAGTTCGTATCTTTAGATGGGATGACCGATATATACAGAGTCTACCGGAATCACTTCATGGGTACCAGTATCTAGCTTGCCAGTCTGATCCAGGCGAGTTGCCACTGGGGTTTCGCTGGGGAAGGACTTGAATTCAGCTGCATGCTTGGAGAACCTAGAGAAGCTCAAATGAAGTTTTCCGAGTACGAACCCCTCAATCTTACAGCCAGAGAGCAGATCAGGCCCAGAATTCAGGCAGCTCTCTCGGGAACTCACCAGCCTTACAAATGACATTCGAGTAGTCGAGGCGAACTGCCAAAGATATCTGCAAAACGGACCTCGCTATATGATGCTTTAAGTGTAAGACAAGAACTAACTTTGGCTTATGATGATGACAATAAAACCAACAATAATGGTGATTTCAATATCTGAGACAACATTCCCATCTCACCGTCGGATTTTGCCAGTGACGTTTAAGAGGTCGCCGTAGTCGCTAAGCGAGACGCTAAGAGCCTCCAGACAAACCACAGCTTTTCTTTCATTTGCTCTGAGAGCTTCAAAGCTGGTCTTTAAACTCAACGTCGCAATACCATTTCCGTACAGTACGTATACCCAGCACATCTTACCCACTCCCTTTTTGCAACATGATGATATACCATATTGGAGCTGTCCTATTCCCCTTGAGGAGACACATTTTTTACGCTTAACTGAATTGCTTTCACTCTACTTTACCAATCTCTTGGAACTCTTCAATCCGATCAAAGCTAACAGCTTATAAGTTGTGAATAGAGCCCCAACGGAGACTACGTAACTGCAGATGTGAGCTGTTCATAATACGACGACGTGACATTCGTCCGCCGCATCAAAAACTCTTCAACACCTGCCATTATGGCTCAACCACAATCACAAAGCGGGGCCATCAACGGTGCATCTTCGAATGGAGACCGTTCAGACCCAGGAGGATTCAAGCTCAAGTTCTGTACGGTATGCGCAAGCAACCAGAACCGGTTCGTTGAAATGATCACTCCGTTCAACAACAATGCTGATAATCACCACAGATCTATGGAGTCACATCTCCGACTTGCCGCAGCTCATTATCCCGTCATATCCTTCGGCACAGGCTCTCTTGTCCGTCTGCCTGGTCCTTCTATAGATAAACCCAACGTCTATCAATTCAACAAGACGTCCTATGATAGCATGTACAAAGAACTGGAAGCCAAGGACCCGCGTCTCTACCGTGCTAATGGGCTATTGAATATGCTCGAGAGAAACAGAAATGTCAAGTGGGGTCCGGAGAGGTGGCAGGACTGGCATATTGGAGTACCTCGATTAGAACACAACAAAGATAGAGGTAGTGAAGGGGTAGAAGGCGGCGTTGTAGACGTGGTCATCACATGCGAGGAGCGATGCTGGGATGCCGTTATTGATGATCTTATGAGTCGAGGTTCTCCCTTGAACCGACCTGTGCACGTCATCAATGTTGACATCAAAGATAATCACGAAGAGGCGCTGGTGGGAGGTAGGGGCATCCTGGACCTGGCTGACTCGTTGAACAAGGTCGCCATGGAGGAGAGAGAGCGCAATCCCGCTGGCTTTGACAGTGGAAACGCTGCCAGTAGAAGTGGTTTTGATGAGAGAGTGCCTGAGATCATCGGAGAGTGGCAAGAGAGATGGCCAAATCTCCCTGCGGTATGGACTTTGGCTTGGTTTTGAGAATTGCATTTTGATATTAGATTACGGCTGGCGTCGAGGACCGGGATACCCAACAGAGGCGTTTCCGGGGGAAACCTGGATTAGGAAATGCTTCAGATATTAAGGAGTCAAATGTCGTTCCTGCAACCTGTATCAGGCAATTGTGAGGCTAAGAAGGGTGGATAAATCATCAGGCTCTTCTTCGGACGAAGCTTTTATGCCGAAGTGTCAATAATGTTGCATAGGGCTGTACAATTCTGGCGTGCAACGGTCTGGGATAAAATGGTGCCCCCATGTCTGTGGGTTGGCCTGACCCATAAATCGGACTTGGAAAGACAAGATTGGTGCTTCAGGGGGTTGGATTTGGGTATGGGTCTCAAGTCACGGTGAGCGGCTAGGCCCGCGGTACGTATGCTCTGGCTCTGGTCTGAATCTCTGGATATTCCAGAAGTCGGTCTGGACAACAAGCAAGAACCCTCCAATCGTCTCATCACCAGATGTCCTTTAGCCTGCCAAGTTGCCAACTCACCTCTGTACAACATGGCATTCCATCATCACCATTTTTTAGCTTGTCAGGCATGCAAATGGGACGAGAGAAGGCAGAATAGAAAAGAAATCGGCTCTCTGATCTGTGAGATGAGAATCAATGCTGGTTGTGGCTGGGGCCAATCACCGAACTGGGCCCCCTGGGGACGGGGTGGCCAGCCAGCAAGTAATATATCAACCCCTGAAGCGATTGTCCGACCTGGGGATGAAAGCACGTTGCCAATGCGTCTGGAAGGGCTCTGGATGTCGAGGAAAAAATCTGTGAGAAACAACAGAATGTCGGTGCAAAATTTGTGACTTTTCTTCTCGTCCATACTTCCTTGTCTTCGGCTTCTCTGCTCTGCTCTACTCTATTTTTCGTTTTTAAGCTTTTTTCTCTGTCGCGAACTGCTCCTGCATCACAATATAACACCAAACAAAACAAAACAAACTCTCCCTTGCCTGCGAGCTTGCTTCTGTGTGGCTTCCCGAACTTCGTCTGCCGCTGATCAAAGTCTAATTGGGACCTTAACGATCTCACACTTGGTTACTGGCGTTCCTGACCAGCAGCTAATTTACGCGCCGTCTCTTGCCCCAAAGAACGCCGTTGCCCGCCGTCAAAGGGGGAAGAACTTTAGAAATTCCCGAATCGAGTGCAGCCCACATCGACACGCGCGGTGCGACCCCTTTCCGCCGTCATCGTTCATCCTCAATCTCCAGAACTTTCAATTCAACCTGCTTGCCATTGTCATTATTTTCTGTGTAGCATCACAGCCCACGGTCCTTACCAGTCACCCATCCATCCAAACTCCAGCGCCAAACCTTCGGTACTCACCTATTCCCCGCCGGCACCACTAAGTCACGATCCGACACGCTCGCTCGCTTTGACAACCCTGCCAGCCTACGACGTTTCACGGCCACTATCGTAGCACTCTGAGGCAGTTTTGTATTTGAACATCCGATCCTATCTCTCAACGAGAGATCTCGCAGAGGCTGGGAGACAGTGGTTGCGCTGGTCAGTAATTACAGATTGTGGAGGACGCTCGCTACGAACTGAGGTTCCCCTCAACAGGGTCAGACACCATCCATCTTAGCAGCATCTACAATGAATGGCCGAAATGGCCCCTTGTCGCCTGTTTCTGTAGGAGATAGCGAATGGTCTGGGATTTCGAAATACCAAGGAACAGAGAACGATTCGCCCTACTTCCCTCCGAACAACCGTGGGCAACTTGCTTCACCGCCCATATCGAGTGGCTCAAACGGCACAATGAATGGAGGAGGATTTCCACCCAGAGGGTCATCTGCGGCGGGCAGTCCAGGCGCCGGTCAGCCCTCGCCGCCAAGCTCAATTGCGAGGTCCAGTGTTGGAACGGGGTTGTATGCGCAGAGCGAGAGCGGCAGGAGTAGGAAGGACGAGCAATTCGAAAGTACACTCTCCGAGCATTATGTCGCCCTCAAGAGATATTTGGCTGCGTCGCTACGGGATGAGAAAGGGAACCCGAGACCGAATAGGGCACGGGATAAGCTGCTGAGGCTGTCGCCCGTACAATTTCAAGAATTAAGTACAGATGTTTTTGATGAACTGCTGCGCAGACAGCAGTCTGGGAGGAGGACACCAAATGGAGGGACACCTGATGGCGGACCGCCACCATACCTGCTACCGAAAGATACATTCCATCCAAAGAGAAACCAAGCCAGACAAAAGCTGTCCACCTTACCGCCACCGAGGTTTCGCGACCTTGCGACAGATGTATACTATGAGTTGGAAAGGAGGTTTCCCAAATTCGCAGCAGGTGATATAAGTCGAATGGGCAGTCCTGCTTCTATGAGGGGACCTCCGAGTAGAAATGGGAACGGTACACCTGTAAACGGAATGCCTCGTATGCGACGACCTTCAGACGCAAGCTCTGTGGCAGGATACTCAATGAGGAGTGAATCGCGGAATGGTCCACGGCCAATGAATGGTGGGCCTATGAATGGTGGAATGAACGGCGGTCTTGGTGTGCCACCCTCGCCAGGTTTACCTCCTAATGATTATGGCCGACCTACTCCCAAAACTTTTCAAAGCAATACGATAGTGCCCAATAAGAGCACAATGGTTGAGGACGACGAGACTGGAGGCGAGGATAATGATGACGACGATGCAGATGCCTTCGGCTTGGAAGGTGCTGCCCGAAGTAGGAACAAGAGTGTTGGAGGCTCTTCTGAAGTATGTTAAAGTATTTTTTGTTTTGGTATACCTGCTGACATGTCTAGACCGACAAGAAACTCATTGATGATTATCAATCGCAAGTTGCTGAACTAAGGGACAAACTCGATGCCATGGAAGATACCCTCAAGCAGAAAGATGATGAGCTCAACAACGTGCTGGATGGCGAGAGAAGTCGGGCAACTGCACTAAATATGGAAAAGAAAGAGTTCTCGGATTTGAAAATGGACCTGGAGAGCAAGCTTGCGGATGCACAGAATCTAAACGAGTCGCTCCAATCGGAACTGGACCGTATGCGAGCTTCACAGGCAAATACTGAGAGAGAGCTTCGCTCCCAAATCGAGGAATTACGAGCAGCAGGACCCCCACCAGGATCGAGGGGAATGGGTGACCCGGATCTAGAGAGAGAAAATGAAGAACTGCGAAACGAGCTGCGAGAACAGCAGATAGTTACGGATGAGGTTCGTAGGGAAGCTCAAGAGTTCCTGCGGGAAATGCGAGTCCTCTCTGAACGGAGCGAATCTTCGTATGACAGAGAAGAGCAGCTCTCGAATACTGTCAATAAGCTAGAAGAGGAAGTCAAGGATTGGAGAAACCGGTACGCCCGGACCAAGACACAACTTCGAAGCTTAAGAGCATCATCCATTGGTCTCACCATCCAGCAAGACGCAGCAAAATATGCCAAGGAAAGCGGCTTCACCGAAGCAAACGGAATGGTCAAGGATGTTCACGTTACCAAATTCCAGATCTCGATTGACGAGCTCCTACGCACGGCTCGAGTGGATGATCCGGCGAGGGTGATAGAGTTCATGAAATCAGTTGTTGTGAATGTGCGAAGAATCACACAGGATATTGATGAGGCACCAACCGGCAGTGAAGACTTGGTCCAGCAGCAAACGAAGCTGAAGTCGAGGGTCTCGGCTACTGCAAACAACTTGATTACAGCCTCAAAGAACTTCGCTTCCGCAAAAGGCTTGTCTCCTGTGTCATTACTGGATGCAGCAGCCTCTCACTTGACTTCTGCTGTGGTTGAGCTTGTCAGGACTGTGAAGATCCGGCCAACGCCGGCAGGCGAACTGGACGACGATGATGATGGAAACCTGGCTCCAGTCGACACCACTGGTTTCTTCCCCGTCCGCGACCCGAGACAGGATATTGTCCCACCACCATTTCAAGGTCTCGCTCGCATGAGTGCCGATTCTTCGATGTATAGCCCAATCAACTCGCCTCGGGAGTCGACCATGCGACCTAAGAGTTCAGGGAAGGAATCCTGGGCGGGCCGTCAGCGATCTATGTCTCGGGGTGCCCAGAATGGAAACGGTTACACGAATGGCAACAAGGCTCTGCCGCCAGCACCAATGGGGGTCGGTTTCGGCATCAGAACACAAGATAGTGATGTCGAAGAGCTCAAGGTGAGATGGCCAAATCTTAATTTATAATATTATTTGCTAACGAAGCCTAGATTTATCTCGAGGATCAGACCGCTCTATTGGTGCAGAATATCCAGTCTCTCGTTTCCTCCATTCGCTCTGAGGCTGGGATAACTGCTATCTCAACACAAATCAACGCCATCGCCGATGTCGTTGGCACGGTCGTTTCTTCTACTGAAACTGCTATGTCCTCAACCGGTAATGGCGTTCTGAGGACCCAAGGAGAGCCTATTGTTCGCAAACTTGCAGGCATTCGACAGCGCCTGATCGACGCAGGAAAAACTGGCCGAGACATTGCAGATGAAGGACGAGATGATGACGAGGGCGAACGGGCATGGAGAGCATGGAATCAATCGCTACCACCGATAGCATTCGAAATTGCTCGCGAAACCAAAGAGCTGGTGCTACGTGTGGATGTTATTGATGGGGACCGAAACCAAGGCGGAGATGACGATTTCTCATGATGAATGATGCTACCTAATTCTTGATACATTTGATTTTTGCATAGCGATTGAATATGTTTTCGGGCATGCACAAGGATGGGATAGGGCTTCTACATGGACGGTAACATGCATGCTTCTTTTGGCAGCTTTGCAACAAAGTCTGCATTTTGGGACGAACCTTCGTCCATTTTCTAAGTTTTACTGGTGTGCGTCACTGAGCAAGCACACATGAGTAGAAACATGGAGTACGGTTGTCCATATGTACCTCCCTCCTTAAGGGACCGGGAAGCCAGTTTACTACCTTTCAATTTTGGTTCGGGGGTGCATGGCATGCATCTCACGTTGAGTAATAAGTTTTACGTATCGGCTAAAACGAGGCACGATACGCTGCGTACGACGATGTTTAGTATATGGAATGTAAACTGTGTGAATGGACAACTCAATGTTCGCTTTTGTGTTTCTAACTTTGACCTTGCTCATTGTGGTGTTCTCACACTGGTAAATGTTCAAGATTAAGCGAGCGTAAACATACACCTAAACCAGTTCGCTTGCTTCATTTTCTACCAACTACCCACCTTCTTCACTTCGTCCCATTCGTCTCACTCACTCCATTTACCCCGTTGATCCCCTTTTGAAGAGCCAGCTGCCACTTCAACGGCTTCTCTGCCTTCTTCACCGGCCCCACCTCTCCATCTTCTTTCCTCAATTCTTTCCAAGCTTCGATATCCCTCTGATCGACAAAATTCCCATGCAAACCCAACCTCAACTTGAACGGCATGTGAATCACTGCCACTGGTCCCTTTGCCAACTCCATTGCATCAAAGATCAATATATCGTTCCGTAGCTCATCTAAGTGGTTGAGCAGGACGATCAGATAGCCGTCGCCTTCGACCTCTTCTTGACCTCCATTTTCTGTGTCCCCTTCGCTTTTGACAGCAGTACCTCTCGGCACAAAAACTGGTTCCTGGAAAGTCGTCGTCGGCCCCGCCCAATAAACATCTTCAACCTTCTCATCCCACGTGAAATGCCCAATCGCATTGAACAATCCTCCAGCTGGACTCCCACACTTCTGAAAATCATATGGCTTCGTAGGATCGATCTGGACCTGCCAAAAATGGTTGTACTTCTTCGTGACGAAGCGGTCGTCGATCCGGGAAAACTCGCCGTTAATGGCGAAGACTTCGGCAGGTGTGACGCGAGTGTTAGTTGGGGATTTGGGGTCGAAGATCCAGCGGTAGGTGTTGGACACGAGTTTGTTGCGTTGTTGGAGGGTCTCGGGAGGTGTATCTTCGGGTGGGAAGAAAAAGAAGACATTGTCGCTGGCGACGGTTAGGTCGAATACGATGTGGCCAGAGGAGTTCTCGTAGCAGCCTGCTACGTGGCCGTGGAATCCTATATCTGTTAGGAGTTGTCCTTGCATTTTAGTTTCTTCAGCAAAGCAATAGAGATTTACCATTATCAGCTCTTAACCACACAATATCCTCCGGCTTTCCGCCTCTTCTCGGCACAATTCCGTAGAGCTGGTCCTCCTTCGGATCCCAAGCAAAATGATTTCCACCATTCTTCATCTTCTCCACACTCGTGCACTTCAACGGCGTCATTGGCAGCACAAGATAATTCTCACTCAACCCACAATCATGAATCATGCCACAAAAAGGAGCCTTATACCAGCACTCCTCTGTCTTCTTCCCATACTTATCGATCGTATAAACCACAATATCACAACTGCCATCATGACCATCACCTCCCGCC
This sequence comes from Cadophora luteo-olivacea, assembly GCA_026120085.1. NCBI lineage: Eukaryota > Fungi > Ascomycota > Leotiomycetes > Helotiales > Ploettnerulaceae > Cadophora > Cadophora luteo-olivacea. Next base: position 110,197 of record JALRMC010000022.1, read on the forward strand.
TCATACCCAAAACAAACCATCTCCCCCGTCTTCGGATCAAACTTCGGATGGGCCGTAAACGTCGGGCTCTCCACCTGTCCCTCAAAATCATACCTCCCAATCGTCTTCAAACTCACAGGATCCATTGCAAAAGGCGGTCCATCCTCCTTAGTAGCCAGCAACATACCCCTCCAAAACACCACATTCGTATTCGAAACTGTCCGAATAATACCCTTCACCATCTCACTATCCGTGTACATATTCCTATATTTCCCAAACAGCGCCTTCCTCGCCTTGGTCTCCGCCTCAAAGCGATCGGTCCGCACATACTTCTGGCTGAAATCTACATGGCCATTCTCGAATCTGAAGGCGGAGACGTTGCCGTCGCCGCTGAAGTGGATGTCTTCTTCAAAGAGAGGGGGGTATCGGTGGTCGGGCTGGATTCGGTAGAATGTCCCGTTGATGTCGGAGGGGATGGTGCCTGATACTTCGAGGTCGTAGATAGAGCCTTCGAGGCGGGAGGGTCGATTGAAGCCTTGGAAGACGCCGGTACTAGGGTATTTGATTTGGGAACTGGATTTCTTGCCGGTTGTGTAGTTGGGTGAGGGGACGGGGAGGTAGGAGAAGAGGTGTGCCATCACGTGGGATTATCAAGTGAGACTTGATGTAAGGTATGGAATTGAAATTGGACTTTAGTAAAGTTGGACGCCACTACTTGTAATATTGTATTGTATTTCTTGCTTGTCTTGTTGAAAACTTATTATGCGTCGTTTCCCATTGGTATAGAATGATGGGTGCCGTTGTGTTGATTCGGCTTGATAGTGCCGAGCAAGACCGCTTCAATTCAACCGAGCGTTCACATCCAGCGACACTGACTGAAACGGCCGCTAAACTTTATCGCGAATGGGCTACTTGAAGACAATACCTGACCTATCTAACCTTGCAATCATTCTCCTCAAATTGCCTCTAGACTTTTGATACTCTTGTGCGTTCACCCCTGCCACTTCCTCCAATTGGGCCTACGAGACTCGCTTAACACAGAACAAACAGTGAACGCATTTAAGCTTTGTGAGTATTACGCTCTTCACTCGATTCGCTCCAAGGTCCGAGATATAGCTCCTCATTTTAAATTATACCACTTTATGGATGTGGTAATCCTTGGATATGAGCTGAAAGCTGCTGAGCTCAGTACGTGAGCCAGATGCGGGGCAGAAGGCTGATATATCTCTAAGAATTCAAAGATCCTCAATTACAACCCTGCCGGATCTAAAACTCGACACTCAATACAATTAGAGCGGACTTTTACTTCGGATCGCACTGCAGCGAAGTTCCGAAAGACAATCCTTGTCTGAATCATGAGTTTCGAGATTCCAAAGACTTACAAGGCAGCGGTTTATGGTGAGCTTCCGGGTCTTACATGTTAAATCGATCTGATTAGAAGTATTAAAGTTTACTAACATACACTTCGATAGATAATCCTGGCCAAATCAGTACTCATATCGAAGAACTGCAAACGCCTGAGCCTGGACCTGGAGAAGTGTTAGTTCGATTAACCGTAAGTCTACCCAACCAAAGGACCTCCAAAATCTTCACCAAAATATGGAGAACACTTTGCTTGGCTCGGTACGCATCACTAACGATATTCAGCACTCGGGAGTATGCCACTCAGATCTAAGTATCATGAGATGCGGCTGGGCCGGTCTCCCACCAACACCTAAAGGCCAAGTAGGCGGTCATGAAGGAATTGGCATTGTTCAGAAACTAGGAGATGGGGCTGAGAAGAATGTCAAATTGGGCGACAGGGTAGGTATCAAATGGGCAGCAGCTATGTGTGAGAAGTGCGGACCATGTCGAAACGGGTTTGATGGGCATTGTGTCTTGAAGAAGTTCTCAGGGTGAGTCTTCAACCTGGCGTCGCTCTGGTCATGAGCAGCTGAGATTTTTACCGATTCCTACATGTTGATCACTTGGTTATCATAACACTTCATATACTGACTGAGAGATCTAGGTACTATACCCCCGGCACATTCGCCCAATACGCAATCGCTCAAGCCAACTACGTGACACCCATCCCCTCAAATATTAACTCCATCGACGCAGCACCCATGCTCTGCGCCGGTCTGACAGTCTACACTGCTCTCCTCAAAGCCAACGCCAAGAAAGGAGACTGGGTAGCAGTAAGTGGTGCTGGAGGTGGTCTTGGGCACATTGCTCTCCAAATCGGGTCCCGTGGCATGGACTTCCGTATGATAGGCATCGACCATCCCTCCAAGTCCTCCCTCATCAAGGATTGTGGTGCAGAAGTATTCGTCGACATGACATCTTTCGACGACGCTGGCATCGCCGAGGAAATCAAGCGGATCACCGATGGCGAAGGTGCAAAAGCAGTGATTATTTGCGCAGGGAGTAATAGGGCTTATGGACAGGCTTTGGGGATGGTTGGATTTGGTGGGACCGTCGTTTGCGTGGGCATTCCAGAGGGGGAACCTGTTCTTGTGGGCGGTGCGTATCCTGGCGCGATGTTGACGCAACAGAAGAGTATTGTGGGAAGCTCGCTGGGGAGTCAGAAGGAGGCGATTGAGGTGCTAGAGTTGGCTAGTAGGGGAGTGGTGAAGACGAAGATCAGGGTGGAGAAATTGGATACATTAACGGACGTCTTTCAGGAGATGGCGGATGGAAAGATGGAGGGGAGAGTGTGAGTGCCTTGATTCTTTCATATTTCGAGCTTCATGACTGACGTGTATAGTGTGATTGATTTGCAGTGACAATCGAAGACTTTTGCATCTTGCCATATAACAACGCGTCTCTCGCTTCCATTATTTAGATTTGTACTCGCTTAGACAGAGGAGGTAGACAATGATTTTCACTTGAGCGTGGTAGCACGAAGAGATTTTGACTCGATCCCGTAAAATGTACATTTAGTGGTATTATATGGCATCATATGCCTGGAAGCTCCCGCTGAAGAACTCCAGATTTGGCTGAAACAGATCTCCCGCACCATGCATATCCATATCCATGAACAGGTCCATGTCCATTAAGAAAGCATCGCCCACGTCCTCCATACCCTGGAGATTTCCTGCAGTACTAATGTAGTTGTGGTTTCTATCACATTGTTAGCGCCTGATATCCGGTCTATCTTGTGGAAGCCGAGAACTTACGGATCGAAACCAGACCACATCTGAGAGACAGCGTTTGGGCTAACCTCCATACTGGCATCCGACTCTCTTCTCTCCTTCTTGATACCCAATCTTGCCAGATGCGATGGCAACTCCTCATTGACACTCTTGCAGAATCCAATCTGCTCCATCCTATCAATCAACCCCGAACAGAACTCATACTCGGCTCTCAGCTCAGCTGACTCTCGCTTCGCTAATGCTAAACATAGGATCATGATAACTTTCAATGTACAAGTACAATCGAATGTTACTAAACTCGACAAGCTACCATCATTCTCCATGCTCTTCAACACCACAATAGCATTCTTCGCTGCATCGACACATATTTCGCCAAGTTTCTCAAACCATGCTTTCCGCATATCGTTCAGGCTTGCACCTCGTATTACGGAGTAAAGGAGGAAAGGCTGGGTGAGCAGCATCATGGCATTCCAATAGTTCAGATGCAGTATACCGATGGAGCGCCGATGGGTAGGCGCGACGGGCACGCCCCATTTGAGATGTGAAGGCATGCTAGCTTGCCATTTCTGAAGTGACGAGACATAACTGGTAACTTTCTGGAAGGATATGGTTCGCGAATCGGAGGAGCGCTCTGGGTATATGGTCTGGATTATCTCACGTTTCAAACGACAGAGGGAAGTGGAGACTGAAAGAGCTCCGAGAGGTGTGTTGGTGCCCGGATTGAGAACCTATGGATATTAGTATGTAAACTGACATTGGGCGGGATTTCAAAAAGACGTACTTGTTCGGACGGCAACGGTGTCTGTATCCTCACGCTTCGTTCGTCGCTTACACAAGGGCTTCCACATCTCGAAGCAATCTCTTGATCGAGAATGTACAACGTCCACCAAATCCGCCTATTTTGCTGTCTGGACATTGGACTTTGAGTGGTTGGTGATTGATCATGCTGGAGGCCGAGTGAAAAAGCTATTTGCATACTCGTTCCCATGTAGAGGTAAGAGGTAATTCTGAACTTGAATGTGAGAAGCGCCAGACTCTGTACTTCCCGTTAGTCTGGTCCCGTCCAAATCCAATGACAGATTCGCTTACCAAGATTGCAAGAGCTCGAATACTGTCAATATCCGCTTCATCATGCACAGCTGGAATGAGTGTCTTGGCCAAAGCTAGGTAGTCGTCCGAAGTCTTGAGATCCGGATTCGTTCTCGCCTCCTCAGACACGAGATCTGCATATAAAGTACTTTTCGAATTCTCTCCCGAAGCAGCACCAAGTGCAAATATGGAATATAATGAGCAAAGCCACGAACTCGTAGCAGCTCCACCACCTGTTATATATGTGTCGTCCAGCCGTGCATGAAATTGTTCTACTGGGTAAAGCCAATATATGCAATGCACCTCTTCAAAGTACCGAGCTACATAGTAATCGCAATATTGACGCGGTGGAAGGTATGGATGATTTGGCGATGCGGGCTCTCTGAGAAGCTTGACTCTTGAAGGTTTTTGAGGTGGATATGAATCTTTTGGTGGGAGGATTATCTTCGATTCTTCTTGTTCGGGGCTTGGGGCTTCGGCGATTGAACAGACTGCTGCGTTGAAAGCTATGTCTGAATATGCTCCGAGATATCCTGGTCATGATTAGCTCGACTTGTCGCATTCTATTAGATCGCAGCAAACACTTACGATATTCTCCTAGGGAATCCTTCATCAAGCACCCCAATTGATGATGCAGATCTCCAATCTCTTCAGTGTCCGAAATAGACTCATTACTGACAGAACCGTCTGCTTGCTCGCTCGAATCTTTGGCGCTGCTACTTTTCACAGTGTCTTGAGCAGGGCTATTTCCGATATTCAATTCCTTCGCTATGGACCTCAAAGTTTCTAGGTTAAGATCGTCCTGTGGTAGAAAATGCCGTAGGATTTGCATTGAACAGCGATATTCTTCTTCCGAGACATGGTAGAATGGTCTCTGTCTTGGTCGCTGTGCCACTCCACACTCAGCTCCGATATGTGCGCAGTATCTACATGGCCCGGGAACTTTGAGTCTGTTAGTCCTGAAGCATAGATGAAGATTGCAAGTGTGATGGTTGCTTTGAAAGTCGACTAACCTGGATCAATACACTTTTCAAGTCAGTACCATTGCTAGTTGCATTTTTCAAGACACAGGACGGCTCACCTTGGTTTTCCTACTCTTGCAACGATCACAGCTCTTCGGCGTACGGACTTTCTTCGCCTTCAGTTGGCTATTGCTAGCTCCGCTGCCTCTGCGGACTTCTGCGACTCGATTCTCAGTCATGACTAGATCTCAACCACGCGCCTCTCAATAGCATGAAAGTAAATAAAGTCTCGCGAAGCTGCTCGACGGCTTTGATTCATTCGAATTGCAAAATATTTTCAGAACACCATTCAAAGAAATTGAAAGGTCAGGAAGACGCGTCGCCACAAACTACTACTGACTCAAGACCGAAAACCGAAGACAGAGCTGTCTCTCGGGGAGGAATTCCAGGGTTCCAACCGGACTGGATTGGACTGTATTAGCTGCCAAATGCGGGGTAGTTCCTGCACTGAGCAGTAGGTACTCAGGTGGTGTTCTGGGGGACTGCCCCACATGCAGGATCCCTGAAGGCGCGGGGAGAGCCCCGCTGAGCTCCTGAAGGAGGGAGGCCACTCAAGCCACAAGTCGCTCACGAGTTCTAGAAACTCGCGGCAGTTGTATGAAGCTATTCATTCGTTGAAAAACAGGAAGAAGGCTTGAAAATGCCCATCTCATATTTCGGCAATTGAAAGTTGAAAATTTGAGACTGCAAACATAGTTAAGAAGAAAGGCATTGCTTTCCATATCACCAACTTCGGATGTGACAAGCCATGTGAAAAGTGTTGTTTACCCTGTGGGTGTGCTGGTGGTAATGTGCCTAAATTCTGGTGACACAACATATACTTGATGCACCTCGCTATGAATCGAGCTTAATAAGTACAGTCTTCGTCTCCAAAAAATTGTCCATCGAATGAGCGAATCCCTCTCGTCCGATACCTGAGCCCTTGTAACCGCCGAACGGGGTATCGCGTGCAGTGACCGGACTCGTAACATTAACACCAACTGTGCCTGCTTCCAGTCCCTTCGCAAATCTCATAGCTCGGTCAATATTCTTGGTGAACACTGAAGCGTAGAGCCCGTATTCTGTGTTGTTTGCCTTCGCCATAACCTCCTCCTCGGTCTTAAAGATGTTGATGTTGACCACTGGCCCGAAGATCTCTTCCTTCATAGCCTGTGAATCTTCTGGTAGACCGGTGAATATGGTGGGATTGATGAAGTAGCCCTTTTCATCATTCGCCGTACCGCCCAAAATTACCTTGCCGTCCTTCTTTGCTATTTCCAAGTATTTAAGTACGTTGGAATGCTGGACTTTGTCTGCTTGAGGTCCATGGTTTACGTCTGATGCTGTGGGGTCTCCAAGCGAGACTGGAGCAAATTTCGTCTTGAACAGCTCAATGAACTTATCTGCAACCGTATCTTGGACGTATACTCTAGAATTTGCCATGCATGTCTGTCCACTGTTCGTCTGCACAGAGTGCTGAGTAGCTTCTGCTGCCTTCTCAAGATCCGCGTCCTCGAAAATGATGGCTGGAGATTTACCGCCCAATTCCAGCATAACGACTTTCAAATTTGATTTTGCTGCTGCTTCTTGGATATGTCTTCCGGTTCTCGTAGACCCAGTGAAAGATAATGCTCGAACGTCCATATGGTGACTGAGAACCGATCCTGAGACATTACCAAATCCGGTGATGATGTTGAGCACGCCTGGAGGAAAGCCGGCTTCATTGACTAGAGAAGCTACTCGGGCAGACTTGAGGGTCTCAGCAAAGTCTTTTAAACTTTTTGGAGGTGTAGACTTACTGTCAAGGGTGCCTTCTCACTGCTTTTCAAAACCACGGTGTTGCCCGTGATAAGAGCAGGAGCACACTTTCCAGCGAAGAATAATAATGGGACATTCCAAGGAATGATAGCAGCGACGACTAACAATTCCAGTCAGTTTACTGAATTTTCCCCGGGGATCAGAAAATGGGAATCCTACCGCCAAAAGGCTGTCTGAAAGTCAAATTGACAAAACCAGGAGTATTTAGACTCGAAGTTCCCTGATTATTGTACCCAGCTTCGGAGTAGTGGTCAAAAGTACTGGCAAATGCATGAGCATGGAAGTAAGTCGACACCGGGTGACCCATAGAAAGTGCTTCCAATTCAGCAAGCTCTGCATTGTGCTGGCGAACAAGAGCTGCGAGCTTTTTGAAAGGCTTGGCTCGCTCCTCGACAGACAATGCCGCCCAAGCGGGCTGAGCGGCCTTTGCTGCCGCTACTGCTCTGTCGGCATCTTGCTCAGATGCTTCATGTACTGTTGAATGTTAGGCAAGCGGCGTCAAAGATTGCTTTTCGGTATGTTCAAATCAAAGGTTTCCATGGAATGAGTAAATTTACCTTTAGCAACGACTTCCAGAGTCTTGGGCGAGATCAAGTCGAATGTTTTTCCGTTCGAAGATTCGACGAACTAAAACCGGCTGTCAACTGATAGTCCTCGCCCGGAATTCCTCCTGGAATCACTAACCTCTCCATTTATGAAGAGTCGAGTCTCGATCTTCTTCAGATCAACAGCACTTGTCATGTTGGGCGAGGACTTTATTCGAAAACTATTGAATTTTGAGGTTGAGTGAAGAAAAATATGGGACAGAGAAGAAGATGTACGATGAGGTATACTTTCTGCACATCCTCCACCTGCCACATGGGGGAACTGAACTAAACCATGTGGGTGCAACTGTAAACGCCGATAGACCCCCAACTATCCTGCTTGGCACTTGTGGTTGGTCGATCATCATGTGATCCGCTCCCCTATTGTTTCGCTTAAATCGGGTCAATAGTCCCGGGGATGCGGAACCCCGAAGTCCTCATCGGCCATGTAATTGACGACGGCGGTATTATGGTGATACGAACGGCTTGATGATTGAAAGGGCTCAGACAAGGATAAAGATGATGCCGAAACTTACGGGGTTGATGTTAGGTCTGGTTGTCTATACGGGCTTCTAATCACAAGCTGTCTTTAAGTTTCCAACTTGGACAACAACAATACTAATCTTCCCACCAAATTGAGCATTATGGTTCGTGGTACAATCGCAGTCGAAGAGGCCATCATCGATCCATCAGGTGTCGCAGCCCTCTCACAATGGGCTTCTCTCCTCTCGCCAGCCCAGAATGCATCAACAACCATGACCGCGCATGAACGTCGCCTCCTCGACATCCATGACGAACGTCTCAAAAGCATGGATGAAGAAGGCGTCGAGTATATGCTCCTCTCCCTGACTTCTCCCGGATGCCAAGGCGAAGCCGACCCCTCCAAAGCAGAGAAAATGGCTACGGTAGCAAACGACTATCTCGCCGGGGAAGTCAAGAAAAATCCTAAGAGATTCGGAGCCCTGGCTGCGCTGAGTATGCATGATCCTGTCCAGGCGGCCGGAGAGTTGAGGAGGGCTGTGAAGGAGCTAGGTATGTTTGGTGGGTTGGTCAACGACTTTCAGAGTACGGGATCAGATGAGGGTGGGAAGGCGTACTTCGATACCGCGAAGTATGACCCGTTTTGGGAGATGGTGCAGGAGCTGGATGTGCCGGTCTACTTTCATCCGAGGTACCGTATCAAGCAGGATCTAGAGCCGGACACGCAGTACGGAGCTAGGAAACACTTGCTCGGTGCAGGCGTACAGTTCCACCTGGATTTGTCATTTCATCTGTATGCTGTGTGCTCGAGTGGGATATTCGACAGATTTCCTAAGGTCCAGATTGTCGCTGGACATTTGGGGGAAGGGTGGGTTGCTCGGACACGATGATATGAGGCTGAGACTGATACTGAACAGAATACCATTCAACCTGTGGCGAGCCTCGCATTGGTACAACCACTCATTCAAGAAAAATACTCGGCCGTCAAAAGAAGACTACATGTACTACTTCAAGCACAATGTGTCCATAACGACCTCTGGAAACTTCTCAACGACAGGACTGAAGTTTTGTATCAACGAGATTGGTCTGAATAGATGTTTGTACGCCATCGGTAAGATTCCTCCCCCACCCCCCCCAAAAATAAAAAATCAACCATGGGAATGCTAAATTTCCTCAGATACTCCATACGAAAATGTGAAAGAGGGCCAAGATTGGTGGAAGACTGTGGATCTCCCAGCTGATCAGAAGGAAGCTGTTGCGAGGACGAATGCTATTCGGTTGTTCAAACTGCCTTTGGAGGAATGATAGATAGCTGAGAATAGAAAACCTCGTTATCAAATGTATGCTGGTTTGGTTCGTAAGTAAACAGATGAAGTTATTCCACCGGAGCACATAAAAAGTACCGCTTATGCCGATTTTCTCTCCGTGAGAGACTGAATAACAGTCTTGGGGACACATCTTGTATTAGATCCGTCTTTCAGTTTGCAGGACATCTACAGAGCTGCTCATTCAATCGTGTGTTTACGCTGTAGATGCGTCATCTCACAATAATAAAAAAGACTAAGTTTTGATGAAACGAATTTCACTAAATTTCATGATATCATAAATACTCATATGAAGCCCATAATCCCGTAGCCCAGATCTCATAAAGCAAGCTCAATATCTCAACCCAATCTCTTCGACTCTCCCAAACTCAACGCAGGCAGACTACTCTCAACCGGCTTCCCGAACTCTGGAGCCCTCAGGTCCTCCTCCTTGACCATCTCTCCAGTGACCGGATGCCCATAGTGAAACGGCACAACTCTCGTATCAGGCCACAACATACACTGCTCCACAATTTCATCCGGTCCCGTCTCATTCTCCGGAAACGTCTTCGTATCGAACGGCACGAACTCCCCAATCTCCTTGTTACTCCACCCCCTCTCAAAATCTGCATGCCAGAATGGAAAGTACTTCAGCTTAAACACTTTCCAGATGCCGTTCTCTTTGATATACTCATTCTCGTAGACGCCGCCTTCCCACCATTGCACGAAACCGCGGGGGTGCGTGTCTTTGACGGATTTGTGCGTGCCGGCTGACATGAGCGCGCGGAAACGGCCGTTGGCACGATCGCCTGAGGGGGAGATGGTGATCACGTCTTGCATTTGGGCGTGGTCGAGAAGGAAGCCGTGGACTGGACCATTGCGGCCTGCTACGAAGCGGCTGGCGAAGCGGTCGACGTAGAGGCGCTTGACGCCTGCTTTCCGGCGGTATCGACCGCCGATGAATTCTACAAAGGTGTCGGGGTGGTCGGCGTAGAGATCGACTACCTGATTTGTATGTTAGCGAAGCTTTGTTCGAGTGAGCGGTGGGATATACCTCTTCGTAGAGACACTTATCTAAGTAGTATCCATACTTGAAGTGAAGTTTCTTGATCTCGGCCTCATCTACAAGACTGGATTAATATATCGCATGTGACATTCAGGGTCTTGATAGCTTACCACTAAGCCTTGTAACCTCCTTGCTAAGCTTCAGCACAAGCTGTTTGAGTTCCTCAATCTCGCTAGACATCTTCGATAATGATCGGGAGTTGTGTTGGCCGTTTGTGATACACAAGGTGGATGAGAGTCCCGATATTATCGAAGCTTTGAAGAACTAAATGATATACGCAATAATGCTATCTAATTCGCAATCATTTCACCGATATCACAATAAATGATGGTACAATGCCGACCGGAACTTTCATCCTGGCCTGAATTCCGGCATGATCATCCTTCGGCTCCATCATCCCGAAGTGAAAATCATTGGCACTCGGCTTCAATTTTTGCTTGGATTCTTTGACATAGCGATACTCAGGCTACACGCGTGGAAGGAAGCATGGGTGGATGGAAGGGTACATAAAGTTGTTTGAGCCGCGATAAGTGCCGAAGGGTTACAGGCTGCCTCGTTTCGTGTAAACAATGGTGCGACCAGGCAACGACCTCGGCAAATGACTAAGCGAGACTGTTCCGGTAAGTCAACAGTGGTGAGGAGGCAAGGATTCGGGGTAAAGATCTCATATCGAGATTCGTGTGAAAAGGGTCCGTTGTGCGCCTACCTTAAAACAAATTGTTTCCCATTGAGTCGCCACGTGACACGCCTCCTCCAACCGAGATGTTTCAGGCGAGCTGCTGGGCGGCTATATGCTTGGACGCTGAGGCTGGAAGCCGCAATGACCAAGTAATTTCCCAGAAAAGACGCGCGGGATCCAATGAAAAAGCGCTTGCTGAAGGTATCTGAGAATAAGTCCAATGCTTGTATTTGCTTGCACTAAGTGGTAGGTGCGCTCCAACATAAGCCAATGAGAGCTTGCGATACATAAAGTTCTCGAACATCATACTTAAGCAGCGATTCTCGAGAAGTAGAGAAGAGGTCGTCCATCCTGACATTTACGTACTTGTCTCGTGGAAGTGTTTTCTCGCTTCCGCGGCAATGTGCCTAGGCGCCATCACACTATATCTTGAGTCATCACTTTCCAGCCAGAAGTCATGAATAATTCCCCGTTTCTCTCCGCTGCTTGTGACTGGAACTTTTCCAGCGATGATTCTTTCAAAAAGACTCCGCACTTCCTGAATCATACACTCGGCATCTGCATTATATGTCAGATGCCCACATCCAACTTTGACCCTTAGGGCCATGCCCTGACTGGCACCGTGCTGGCGACGAAGCTCGGCATTTTGGTACAGTACGAATGAGTCTAAGATTTCGAGCGATGACATGAATTGTATCCAATTGCCGCCCTCTTCAGGGAATATGATCGCAGCTTGAGTTGCTGGCAGTCCCGGAACCTGACCTGCATCGTCGGGTAATCCAGGAATTGGAACAGCCCGTTTTCGTTCGTAAAAAGTGTCTCCAACATACAGATGGTGTTCATCGATATCGTACCATGCCAAAGAGTCCGGAGTATGACCTGGAATATGTAGGAATTGAATCCTAAATGGATGATCATCAAGTGACAGATAGTCCATGTGACCTGCCCATCTTGATATTTTATATTCTGGGGTCGGAACATTGATATACTTGCAGAGAGAATTCTTTGGGAGCTCATCGAGGATAAACGACTTGTCAGAGTCCGAAGCGATGATGGTCGGGCCGGCTTCCAAGAACTGGGTAATCCCCAAGATGTGGTCATAATGACAGTGCGAACATATGATGACATATTTATTCTTGCCACCTGGGTTCAGACATTTTCCGCCATGGGCGGGAAGGGGATAGGTCTCTAAATATTTACGCAAGGAGGTCAAGGACAGGTGTTTCTGACGGGGAGAGTTGCAGCCAGTATCTGTAATGAGAATATGGTTTGGATATAATTTGACGTAGATATAAGGCTCTTCGCCATACGAATCATCTTCGATGATGAGGAATGTCGAAGTGTTGACTCGAAGACTGAAAAAGCTTGTACTCATTTGCTCGACAAGTAAGTCTGTCATTGCGTGATGTTCCAGTCCCAAGGTGATAGGGGGATGTGTCGTGGCTTCCAAAAGTCCTGAACGTCATGTCATGGTCAGCAATTGTACGCGACTGTTCCGATGCTCCTAGATGGGAATAATTATTTCTCTCGCCACCTTCACATGAGATCACTTTTCAAAGGGCGAACACTCTGGATGTCTGATGTGGTGTCGCATGAGCTACTTGTGACGTGAGGATAAATCATGAAACTCCAGCAACCCCTCCAAGAGGTGACGGTAAAATGCACAAGGTTCGAGGGAATAATGGCAGGAGATGCATGTACTTGAGGCCAACCGAGAAGGGAATTTTCAAGGAGGCACTCTTAATGAGTATTCAAGAGAAGTTGAGGTTGTTCACTGACCTTCAAAGTTGAAGATTCAGATCCACGAAGGTGGGGGATGATCTGAGACAAGAGGTCACTGCAGAACAGATCAAAAAGATCCGCAGACAGCCGAGAAACCTTATCTCAAGGTGGAGATCCGAGAAATTTGAAATATCGATGTTGAAACAAAGGATGTTGTTTGAAATAGAGTTGACGTGAGAGAATTTGACGGGATGGGGGTTGGAGGGATGAGATGATTTGAGATGAAGCTGAAGTTGAAGTTGAAGTTGAGCGAGAGGGAAGGGTCAGTTCGGCTATTGTACTGTCTTAGCTGTGGGATACAGACAGTACAGTACCTTACTACCTACTTAGCCCCCACGCTAGGGCGCGTCGGCCGTGAATGGGCGCTGTAGACGGGTATCGTCCGCATGTCTGCGGGCTTTCCTGCAGCCCTTCCGTACCTACCTAGGTACCTAGGAGGTAGGTACCTAATTACCTAAGGTACCTTACTCTGTTGGCAACCTGCATCGTCAACTTAACGTAAACATCCCCGCCAGTGACCATGAGTACTGACAAACATTCAAGCACGCATGCGCGTTGCAGCCTCCCTGCCTTCCACACCCCACTCCATCAAGGGTTGCGTACCGTACCACGGACCTCAGATCCCTACAGTACCTGCAGCAAAGACATCGGGGTGATCAACTCAACCGTTGTAGCAAGAATTGCCCGAAACACGCGACGTCCCATCTCGGCGGACAAGACTGGAATCGACCCTTAGAACTTCTCTCTCGCCATCCAATGCTTCTTCGGCTTCAGTCTGGACCACACATGTTACTTGTACTCACCCTGCTCGGATCACGGAATCCCAACAGCCAACCAGATTCTGTTAGAGTGTGGCTCGCTGTCGCTTCGACCCTGTCATGCGAACGAAGAGAACAGACAAAGCTTCAAGGATACCATGCCTACCAGAAATTTGCAATCGCAGACAGGTATTTGGCACGGCACGCTCCTCCACGTTGATCGGAATCTATAACGCCGTGACCATGCCTTGAACCCTACTCGATCTAATTGTGGTGCAGGAGTATGCATCCTTGGATGTTGAACAGCAACGTCTCCTTGTTGTCCTCAAAACCAGTACAGCCATCTCTTGCTGGAGCGCTCTACTCGCGCGACTTGGTATTACTTAGGCGCTGGACTGGGACTATTCGCGGATATGTCGTGGCTGTCGCGTGTACCTTTGGCGCGTCCCAACACATCTGGGAATCTTCCACAGGTACTATCATTGGCGCCGTGCCACCACCCAGTGGAAGGCAAGTGGAGCGAGGTGGCTGGAACCCAGTGAACCCAGTGAACCCAGATTTCCACACGGGTACCGCTTCTGCATCTCATCTTCAGAGCCGTCGGAAGCTTTGACTGGCTGTCGTTTGAGGTACATTTTTATTTAGGTGGGTTTTGCCTGTGGCCGCCCCCTGCGTAACCCCGCGATTATGGCTGAAACCGCAGAAAATCCTCGCTAAGGCCTGGCGATAGGACGTCGATCTCCCAATCCGTTCTCGAACACTCGAAAAGTCCAGTCCCTCGAGAACTGTCATGAGCCTGAGATCCATTCTTCTGGCGTGACTATGCGTTCTTTGTTTCAATACCAAGATACATGACAAGGTTTGTTTCTCCAGGGCTCCTGGTCTTTCATGACTTTTCTTTCGTCCTGTCTTTGTCATTTAAGAACAGCTCCCTCGCCTAATTTCCTCTTTATTGTCATCCCTTCATATTGTGGTCATCTACCTGTTCACCTTTGAATCATGAACAACGAGAGCTCCGCCAAGTCAGAATAGTCATTGGCGTCGATGCTATTCACGTAATTCTTCCTATTGTTCATTGTTCACGCTGGCCGTTTCCTCCGACTATTTAATTGATCTCCATCTCCACGCCGGTCTGCTTTTTAATTTACTTAAATTCCCGCACAACAACCTCAATTCAGCCTCTTCGAAATACTTCAACCACATTCGAACATAATCTCGAACACAATATTTGTTCCCCATCGATCCGACACTTCATACTCGCAGGCGGGTCAACGCTGATCGATACCACATCACGAACACATCGTACAACACGAACATCACCATCTCCATCATGAGATCGACACTCTCACTCCCAGCAGCTTTGGCAGCCGTCATTCTGTTGGCTTGCAACACTGGAGTCTACGCCCACACTTGGGTAGAAGAACTCAGACTGATCGCGTCCAACGGGTCCTTCGTCGGCACCCCAGGGTACATTCGCAACTTTGGCCCAAGAAAGCCTGGGGTCAACATTGATGCAGTGAACTCACACCTTCTCCCGGCCAATGGAGGAACCAATGCCTTCACATCAACAGATCTTTTGTGTAAAAGCAATCAGCTCAAGGGCCAGCAGACACCAGAGTACCCAGCACTTACTGCAGGTCCCGGGGATCAAGTCGCACTTCGCTACTTGGAGAACGGCCATGTCTCACAGTTCTCAGTAAATGCGGGTAAACCTGCGGGAAGGGGCACAGTCTTCATCTATGGCACAAAGCAGTCTCTAGACAGCGATACCTATGTTGGTGTACATCGAGTCTGGAATGCAGACGGCACTGGAGGGGACAAACGCGGCAAGCTCCTCGCAACACGACCTTACGACGATGGGCGCTGTGCTCAGGTGAACAACAACTCACCACTAGCGGTATCTCGCCTTAAAGCGCTCGATAGCGAGGGCATCGAAGTTATGTGCCAGAATGACTTCAAGATCCCCACTGATGCCGGCACATCTGGTACCTACACACTCTACTGGGTCTGGGAATGGCCAACACTCGATAAGAATGGAGCTGTCGCGACCAACGAGAGCTACACATCTTGCATGGATATCAATATGACTCCGAACACTGTGTCGACTGTTGGAAAGTTTGCTGGTCAGCCCATTGGTCAGGAAGCTAATGCCGTCGCTATCGAAGCTCAAATGGGCGATGAGCAATTTCTCATCGATCCAACAGCTCTTCCAGTACTCACATCCGACAATCTTCCAGCTGGGGCAACTGGAGTACCAGCTCCAAAGCCCAAAGTAGGCGGTGGAGCAGCAGACCCAACAGCGGCGCCGGTCGTCACAACATCCAAGGCGGTCCAGTCAACATCCACATCTGCACCTGCGCAAGGCTTCAAGACCGTCACCGTCACGGCGAAGGAGATCGAGACAGTCTACATCACCAGAGACCCATCAACTCCGACTTCCAGTGCCTCGTCAAAATCAGCTGCGAAGACGGTGTTGACGAGCACGATAACAGTTCGTCAACCCAGTGCCAGTGCCAGTGCCAGTGCCAGTGCCAGCTCCTCAGCTCCTCCAGTCTACAACACCACCTTCACATCATTCACAGCAGTCCCGATGAGCTCAGTCCTCGCTACAGCTGTTCCATCCCCATCGCCCTTCCTCACTCCATACAATCAAGTCCAGCAAGCTGGCGCCCACGCTGATGCCGGAGCTGGAGCTGATGAAGCTGCCACATCCTCATCCTCGTCCTGCCCCACTCCTGCAGGACGACGAAAGCGTTCACGCATTGAGGGTCGCTCTTCAGACAAGTGAAGAGTCACAATGATGAAGAGAGGCCCGATAAAATGAACTTGCCGGAGGGAGGTCAGATACTGCACGAGAGTACCCATACATAGACACGACTCAGGCAACTGAGATAAACCAGCATTCGGGAGGGGAACTTTACATCTGCATTTGCATACTCGGTTTTTTGCTTTTCAGCACGGCGTTCAGGGACAACAACTAGACGGGATACCCAGTCACGATTTGCTCCATTTTTGGCTGCCATGACTCTACGGTCGTTCTTGTACATATTGACGAGGCGTTTGTATGCCCTACCTCCTGGATGAGGATGAGCTTGTTTATGGTTGATGAGCGACGGTCGCATGCATGCCCAGGCACGGAAGGACAGGAAAAGGAAGGGATGCATCACAGTACATACTCATGGATGCCTTTGAGGCATGACATATACACATAAATAAAAATATTTGAAAACGAAACAGAAGTTCTTCGCAAATGTGACCTTAATTTTGACAGACACCCGACGGAAGTGGAAAACAGTATCCCACGTGATAATAAATTCTACGAAATAGGCAGGTAAGTGACCATATCCAGGCTTCCAGTCTGGGAAATGCTTATTGTGCGGTAACAAAGAAACCTTCAGTCCTTCGGGGAGACTGTCTTCTTTGTCGCTGTTACATTCGTAAGTGACCCGGAGGGGGATATTTTTAGAAGCACGATACGGAATGAAGAAAGGTAGCTACAGCCTTACAAAGAACTATCCTCTAGCTTGAATGCTCTCTTCACACTGAAAATTCTTGACATTGCCATTGTCCTTTCAGGTACGTGGATTCTAAAAATAGCTCCCCTAACAGTTTTTGTTCACCGACTAATTCAATGTCGACCAACAACAAGGACGTCAACTTCATGAATACCAATATGTCTTTGTTCTTTACTTACAGCATCTCCGATGATACTATTGATAGATCAACTACAGCTTAGCTCCACCACAATCCCATTGTCACAGTGACCCCAACGAAGCACAGTTCTACACACGTGTTTACCCCATATATCCCCAAGCTTACGCGAAAGCTGCAATAGCATGGCTCTTTGTCCCGTCGGCAATCACGGTACTGGACGGCCGTTGATTTCAGTTACTGTGTCTTATTCTAAGCAGCATGGCAATACAGTCTACAACGATCTCATGCTCCCTAAGTACGAAAGCCGTGACGAACATAGATAAGCAGTGATGATTGGCTTGTTGCGGAACTGGCCCCCAACGTTGGTTGTACGTGTGCTGCTAGAGCAAATGCATTGATTGATGAGCTGTTTTATACGTATAAATATGCATCTTCTAATGTGGTTCTTGTTACCTGAGCGTAGTAAGAATAGAGAGGTAGGATCCCACGAAATTATTATGTAGAACATTGACGAGATAAAAGTTGCTGCAACAGTTTGAACACAGATCGACACCCCAAAATTATTATTAGCACAAGGCAGTTGAACGGTATGGAGCCGAATCTACCTTGAGCACCGCTGCGGCAGAGACATCTGGCGCCGTTTGGGTCCGGTAGACTCTGCTTATTTCTGGACTTCAATGTTTCGTTCTGCGTGAGCTTCTGCTGAGTCGATAGCTGCTTTGGCGAATGTAGGTTCAAGAGTGGCGGAAGGCGATGCTGTAGAGATTGTTCTAGCGAAGAGACAGAGGAACATTCCCGTGTATGGCAGATCTGAGTCTTTGGCTAGAAGCTGTGTATCCATGATGACTCGAGGTTATTTGCTGGGAATGTATGGGGGATTGTTTTGCTTGACGGGTGCTGAGCTAGAGCTTCATTTCCATCACGGAGATAAGCTAAGATCTAGAATGTGATCTTAACATGCTAAAGAGGAAAAGATGCATCAAAAATTCAGATGCTTCGGGATGTCAAACGATTTTCATTCTTCATTGACTGTTCCCATAGCTGAAGCCAATGTGCCTTAACGACCAGCATGCCGCCCCGACAGGCTTGGTAGATGCTGTCTTAGCTTGTACTTCCCTCGAAATCGATATCTGGATATATCCTTTGGAAGATAACCTCACATCTCGCCACAAAGACTAATCACAACCTCCTGATTGGGGATATCCTTCCCCCGGTACCCTGTCTTCGTATTCTCCATCATACGAACGACATCCATACCATCTACTACCTTGCCGAAGACGACGTGCTTGCCATCTAGAAACGGGGTAGGGACAGTCGTGATGAAGAATTGAGAGCCATTGCCGTTGGGGCCGGCGTTCTGTTTCCTTATTGTCAGTGTCTTATCTCGCAGGGAGTAGGTTGGTGGGGAGCCTGGGTGGGGATCGGGGAGGGGAGTAGAGGTGATACTTACAGCCATAGATAGTAATCCAGCCTCGGTATGCTTCCTCTCGAAGTTCTCATCCGCGAAGGTCTTCGTGCCGTAGATACATGTCGAGCCGGTTCCGTCTCCGTTTATGAAGTCGCCACCTTGACACATGAAATCTTTGATCTATGGTACATTAGCGTTTCTGCACTGCGTCTCACCCCGGCTGCCCATCATTACAGTAGTAAGTGTTGAAGGTTTCGTAGTACAAGCAATAAGTATACAAGACAGGCAAGACTTACGATGCGGTGAAATTTGCTCCCCTTGTATCCCTGCGGCCGACCCAAATGGTTCTTCGATTCACCCGTACAGAACTGTCGGAAGTTCTCAGCTGTCTTGGGTACAACATCTGCAAAGAGCTCGAACTTTATGCGACCTAGCTTTTCACCTGTGGTCTTGTCAGCTTCTTCTCTTAGTCCAGGAGGCCAATGCTCGAGGATGAATTTGCTTCATCACGTGCCAACTCCAGATCTTCAAACGGGCATGTCGTGGCAGGGCCCTGTCCTTGCTAGAGGCAAGAAGGCCCCAAAAAGGATTTGTCATTAAGAGGGAGGTAAATGCTCAAGACTGACCTCCAAGCGTAATATCGAAGAACACCCTGCGCAAAATATGAGTGAAAGGGTCTCATGACTGTACAGGTTTTCAGAACTTACAGTGGGTTGCCCGATGCGGGAAGAACTGTTGGAGGCATTCTCGCTGTCTGTGAGTCACGACTGTGGCGTTGATGGGTCGTATTTGTCAAAGGAGGGGCGTTGAAGGGTCTTTCGATGTTGATGTTGATGTTGTGGTGGAAGGCAGCAAGTGGGCTTGGTTCAGTTTTGCGAGGCGGTTCGCTTAGGGTGGAAGGTGGGCCTGAGGTTGACTCGTGGATGTCAACAACCCTCTTGAGGAACATTCAAGGTATTTTGCGGCTGTGGCCTATATACAGAAAGGGTGAATGAATCGTTCAATTATTCATCTACGTCACTTTCTATTTGACGACTCTGAAAGCAACGAGCGTTACCATTGGGATGCACGATTTTTTGTGGTAGAAGGAAAACCCCAAGTCTTGACAACAAATGAAAAGAGAAAGACTGCGGTTCTGGCAAGGACGTGCCCTTGGAAATACTTAGCTAAAGGATCTGGCATGGTCGTAGGTGTGTGGCTGAGTGATAAGAGACTTGATCGCAAGAAAAAGCATCATCTGTACAGTCTGATCTGCTCAGTACCCCCTTCCTACCCTTCTGGCTGACCTATCCAGTCCAAGTTCTGCAGGCCTGTCATCGAAGAAATTTCCCTAGAGGCACTGTAAATACCATAGGCTTCCAAGCTTCAGATGGGGTTTGGGTGTCATTCAATCTCGAGAAGCTCGTCGTAGGGAGGTGTAAATTACACAGCAGTCTTTGTAACTCTTGACTTCGTCGTATACATCCTGAAGCCATGGGACAAGTACTAGCTGGATTTCTGGATGGTGAATTTGAATTTATAGATGTTCTACCATAAAACCCTCAGGGGCCAATGATCATAACAGCAAAGAAGATAACTTGCCGTCAGGATTAGTGGACAGTCAGTAGCGAAGATGAACCATCCTCTATATACGAGAGGAACTTGATGCACGCTATTAGCGTGAGGAAGATGGTTGCCCAGGTGCCTGCTAGAGAAGCACTTGTCTATGTTCTGATTGGAAAACTTAACTGGAGGGACTTGTACAAATTCTTGATGGTGAGCAATGCTATTTACAGCACAACTTTCCCAAACGCTTTCATGGAACACTAAATGACTGGAAGTATAAATCGGCACTGCTAGTAGGAATGCAAGATGCATCGAAGATCCTGAGCTAGATGCCGTGCCCTGCTGATTGTATTTTTAGCTGGCGCCGGTCACGTTGGAAACAGCTTTACCTTGGAGAAAATGCGTATCGCCAGTGCCTGTCTACCAGACATGTTATCGGAGAACGAATACCTTCTAAATACGATATCCAAATGCTACTTAAGAACGATCTACAACTAAAGAAATATCTAGGATCTAGAACTAGATAGATTACTTTCTACGGAGAAGTGGAGCTGGGAGAGACCCCACCGAAGAAGCTGTCAACCATGGTTCAGCACTGATACCGTTTCACACCACCAGCAAATAACGTCTCATTCCCGGATCCAAACCTTCTCCATATCAACGGCGCTGCCGTCAGTCCCGTCACCCCTCCACAACTCCAATTATGGTTCGAACTCAAGACTCGGATGGTGATGCCGACTTCGCAACACTACAAAGACAAGTGCCCGGTACTACCGAGAAATAATCACAATCCCATACCTCGAGCCCGATCTCATGATTTGCCAATTCCAAATTCCTCAATGCTTCTTGTTCACAAACAGCAAAGACGGACAAAAAGTGCCGTTCATCTATGATGATGATGTTAATGTGCAGGGTTGGTGATCAACAGCAGCTAAAGAATTTGAAAGTGGGGAGATGATGCAGACTGAATGCACGGAGGTTGGAGAACCCCGCGCCACCATGATTTTAGGGGAGGCGAAGTCGCGAAGCGACGGCCGAAGTTCGGACAGCTTCATTCGGACGGCTTCATTTATCCAGCTTTGCGGGCACCGTAGTACGGAAAGCTTGATCTAGGGTTGAAGAGTAGAGGTTGTGTGACAGCCGCGAGATATCGGTGATCACGAGGAGGAGGAAGGGGATGGATTAGGAAGGTGTAGAGACATGTTTATCTGTATGGTAAGCGAAGGGCAGGTCATGATTCTTTTCTTGGACTCTTGGAGATTGAGGGGAGGACTTGGCAGAGTGCCGCATGAATAATCACTTTCAATGGATAATTCAGATGAACTAGATGGGGAAGGGCTCGCGAATCTTCAAACTCAGATCGTTGTTCCGCAGGTAGATCTTTGAGATTGCTTGAATGGAAGGAGATTATTTTGTGCTGTTTTGCTGGGGGAAGTTTGTTTATTTCGTACAGTTGTCATTTTCTGGGGATGGTCGTGATATGCAGACCGACCGGGCCTGCCGACGCGTCCGCCTGGGTGAGTTTGGTGTTTCGTTACATGTCCTGTGTACGGGAGTTCGTGGAGACGATGTGGAACGCAGGCCAATGGTTCTTGATGCTGTACGCAGTTGAGGGATGAGGGATTTCCGGTTCGCGATACTTGCTGTTCAGAGTTGTGCCAAGGGATGGGGCTGAGAGGAGGAGGGGAGAACAAAGGTGGATTTCTTGTCAGCACGAGGTTCATGCCAGCTCCCTTTGCCTGACAGAATGACAGTACCCGGAGAACATGCTGCTTGGGTATCATGAAGTTCATGCAAACATATACCCGCCGCTACGAGTACTATGCGTGGACGGGAGCAAGCACTGGGGTTCTGTATCTCCTATACTCTGCAGATGTTCGATAATTCAGATAAGGTATTTCTGAGCGTTGAAGGCTATCTGAGTCAAGCACATCATCACCATCATCTTTTTCTAGCGGTTCCTGTCTTGCCGTTCTGTAGATCCATGTAGCTACAGTCTTGATTCGTTTATCGCACCCGGTTCAAAGAAAACCGAGTTAAACAATCGGCCTGTGTAAGCTTAACGCCGCGAATATTCGCCTCCTTCCTGCAGTGTGAACTGGGCAGTGGACTCGTGTGGAGGAACGCTTGTTGCATTTTGACCTTCCTGATCACATCGGTTTGTGCGATCCAAGGCCAGCCAGGAGGAAGCCCAGCCCTCCGCCCAGCCTTCTCTCCCTATCAACGTGGTTGCTGACCCCCCTTCACTAACAACGCGGCGTTCTATGTGCCACTCAGATCAGGTTCCCGGCCTCGATAAATGCAAGATTCCAAAGAACCAGAATCAAGCGCAGGGAATTGACCAGCTAGAAGCAGCTAAAAAGCCATCCCCTAGGCCAGGCCCAAGCCTAAGGAGAACTAGGTAGACAGTAGACTGGAGAAGCAGCTGCAAACAGCGAAGCATCCATCGCATCGCATCGCATCGCATTGCTCCTGGCTAGGCTGGCTGGCGGGCTGTCTGGCGGGCTACCTACCTACTACCTTAGTATCATACCACTTTCTCCGCTTCTTCTACTCCCCACCTCCTCACCTCACCATCCTGACCCATCAGCCATCCTGCCATCCCACCCCCTCCGCTCGTTGCTTGATCTGCTGCTGCTGTTTGTCATACGAGGAGCGCCTTGTCTCTTTGTTGCGAGGATACATTCAGTTGTCAACCATCATCAACTGCGCCGTCCATTTAAAAATTTACTCACTCTGCTTCACCATCCTGCGTGAATAACAATTTGCGCTCGGATTAACATCTAATATCTCAAACCTGGCGGCTGACACTACGGCACGGTATCGCACGCAGCTTATCTGCTTTCCGACCAAGCAAATCCGGCGACCCAAGTCCCAAGTCCAAGTCCAGAGTCCTCCCCAATCTGTGTCGCACCGTTTCGAAGCTAGCGCTCTGGCCTCCTCTCTTTGTCGTCAACGCCATCACCTGGACTCAACCTCTCTTTAAACTTCACGATACGCCACTCATTCGTTCGAATCTATCAATCCAGCAGACCGCCAACTCCCATCGGCTGTATCACATCGAATGTTGTCGACACATTCCAGCGTGCAATTGTAGGACGAAAAGCCGGGCGGGACAACTCGATTCCTACGACCCTGTCTGACATCGAGGGAAGCGAGTGCTGCAATCACCCATTCCTTCCGCTACTTAGCCGCTCCGCAGTCCACGAGTTCGACCTCATAACTGGTTAAAGATGGCTGCTCTAAATCAACTCATGGGCGAGGCGTTTCAGGTCGTGGGAAGAGAAATTGTCGAGAGAAACCTGAACTCCGGCCAGACATCAACAGTTGCTTCTCCCACGCCTCTGTCACAAGCAACGACCACCGCGCCAACTCCGACGATGACCCAGTCGAACAGCAACCCAGGAGGACCTACCAGCTCTCCGCTGCTGTTCTTCGTTGCGCTTGGTTTTGGTGTCGTTTTTACGAATCTATGGTGAGAATTAATGGATGCGGATGGACTACGGTTTCAGGTGCTGACAATAATAAAGGATCATCGTAGGCGTCAAGTACTGCTTCCGATACAACGCTCGCAATCGTGCCATTCGAAATGGCGAAGATCCAGATCCAATCAACATGGAGAACATGCCTGCGAGACCGCATCGCAGGAGGAGGGAGAAGAAGCTCATGACAATGGAGGAAGTGAATGAGCGATTTCCCCTGACAAAGTACAAAACTTGGGTTGCATCGAGAGCAAGGGAAGGACTGTCAACAAATGGTGGCGTTACAGCACCATCGAGTAGGCCAGGAAGCGTCCGGGAAGTCGAAGGGGTCATGCCATCATCGCCAACAGGAACAAAGCACTCCGTAAACACTAGGCCTGATACTGCTGGATCCGACCGAGACGTCACTATTTCACCTGCGACGAACAATCTTGGGGGACAGTTTGGGGCTGAGCGAAAGAGCATGGATGCTACAGTGGCTGAGAAGGGCATCGCATCGCCAACCGTTGAAGAGCAGAACAGACTAGAACAGGTGAAAACCACGACTGAGACTATCGACAAACACCCGACAACGACCAGCGAGGAAGACGACGACGAAGATGATCATATCCATACCGCTGTACCGCCTGAACTTCTTACGAATCCTGGAGACTCTTGTGCTATTTGCATTGATACCTTGGAGGACGATGATGATATCAGAGGATTGACCTGTGGTCATGCTTTCCATGCTGGATGCTTAGACCCCTGGCTCACGAGCCGTCGGGCATGCTGTCCACTTTGCAAGGCTGATTATTACACTCCAAAGCCTCGTCCTGAAGGAGAGACAGTAGAGCCAGATCGAACCGGACGACGAAGGACAACAAACCTGCAACAACCTCCTGCCGCGTGGCTTGCCGTTCGCGGCAATAGATTCATGATGCCAGCACGCTTCGGTATGGGCGCTGGCAATGCCGCACCAGTATCAGGAGTAGACGGATCTGCCAACAGCTATCCTAGTCGACTTGGTCGTCGTGCTCGTGGAGCCGCCGCAGAGCAAGGAAACAGTAATGCTGCTCAACCAGCGGAAAGTGCAGGCGCTGAACAGAATGCTCAAGCTGCTGCTCCACGAAGATGGAATCCTTTTAGCAATATGAGTATGCCAGCAATCCGCCTTCCAAGACGGAACCAGCCTGCTCCTGCCGAGGCAACGCCTTCTCAGATGGAAGCTGGTACCGTCAGATGAGCTCTGAACACAAATATATCTCTGTGAAACATCTCATCATAGCTGGTATCGTCAGATGATCTATCCACACGAGGAGATCTCTGCGGAGTCTCATCCTGCGAACTGTATGAGCGATTTCTACTTTGAGACACATCTCTTCAGCACCACCATCACTTTACGACTTGTACACAAACCATCACAACTCCGACGTTCACTAACGAACATATGTCTTATGCAATTTTGCTCTTAGCGTTTCCCAATTTCGAACCTCTTTTTCTGTTCTTGCGTTCTGTCGAATTATTTAGGTTAGTTGGTTGGTTGATCCATCGGGGGATCGGCTGGCCGTGCGTGCGTGGAAATGAAGTTACCGTTACCAAGTGTAATGGATGGGAGGGAAGGACGCTGGATCGATTCTGGGTCCTAGTCACTTGCTCTGGACAGCTTGCGTGAGGGAGAGGTTGGGCGCGGGAGGAGAGCTCCTACCTGAGAGATATCCATGGATGAAGGGGAGGAGAGAAGATAGTTATCATGCGATGTGATGTGTATATGGGAACACGGATTGATCGATGGATTGACATAGCGAGCGGTGACAAAAACGGTGCAGAGACCGCTATCTAATCTTGCAGTTGGGATGAGATGAGATCAGATGAGATCAATGGATGGTAGCTAGCTGAATTTTAAGGAGAGCGGAGCTATCTTGCTGACAGACATTGACTTCTGAGCGGTGACTTGTGAATAATGTGAGGCTGTGAGTGTCAGTGAATAATGTAAACATAACTACTGATATGCTCGCTTGTCTTGTTTTGGTGCCTCGAATGAGAGTAGCCGCGATATCGATGAGATCGCCATCAGTCGCAAATGTTGCTGTGGCTCAAAGTATTCTGGACATTCTACTATTACCGACTCTGGGAGCTATTGAATATCAGACACTTCAACGCGATCACTATGCCATGAACGGTTGGAGGTTCCTGACAAGTGATTTGACATTGACAACTCTCCTGCCAGGTAGGAAGTGTCTGTATGCTAATTGTACTCGGTTTCATTGATACTCGGTTTCATTGGTTTTTTCATTTCCTCGAAGAAACTTCCAAGCTACTTTAAATAGCGTTTCCACGTAACAGAATATCTTTACACGACTCTACCACACAACGTGCCCACCGATCATAAATATCTTCCCTTCTGGAATCTAGACCCAAAATCCGCCGCCTTAGCCAACATCTCCTTCTTCTGGCCATTTCCTAATCGTCCACCAAGCGCCATATCCTTCTCTCTGTCGAAACCCCTCTTACTCGGATCGTCCTCCTCAACCTTCTCTCCCCTCTTCTCCTGCATCGCCTCCCTCTCCTCATACAGACTCCTCCCCCGATTCTTCTCATTATACTCCTGTATCCTCCTCGCCGTCGCCCTCTCCTCCATCTCCAGCTCCTTACTCACTCCCTTCTTCTCCCCTCCTCCTCGTCCGCTCGTAGCCGCCTCCTTGCGTCCTAGCACCTCATCCTCCAACCGCTGCCTCTTCTCCTCAGGCGTCTCGGTCCAGATGGCGCTGATGCCGCTCTTCTCAGCTGGTGCTTTGGCGCCTTTACCAGATGCAAATTTCCTGTTCTTGAGCTTCGTTGGGTCGACTCGGCCAGTCCAGTCGCTGTCTGTAGGTGGCGCGAGCATCCATTCTGCGCGCTGTGGTTTGGAAGACTTTGTTTCTGCTGCTGAGCGTGCGCGGTCTTCTGCCTGAGAGGATAGCAGTGCGCTTTCTGCTGCGGAGCCCGGGGCTGGTGGGAGGGAGGGCCCGTAGTCGTCTTCGGAGTCTGAGGAGGAGGAGTCGTTGGCGGGGTAGGAGGGGCGTTCTGAGAGTGAAGCTGGGGGAGGAGCTGGGCCGAGGACTCGTTTTCGAGGAGGCGAGGGAGCTTTTGTATTTGCTGTTGGGGCTTTTGCCGCAGAGGGTCCGTATTCGTCTTCGGAGCTTTCGTCGAGTGTGACTTCGTCAGGATTCTGGGTTGGTGGTAGAGAGGGTCCTAGGACGCGCTTTGGTGGTGGACTAGGGGCTTTTGCAGGTTGAAGAGTTGGCCCATAGTCGTCTTCCGAGCTCTCATCTATGTTCAATGCATCCGGGTTGGTGTTAGACGGGAGTGCTGGTCCTAAGGCTCGTGGAGAAGGAGCTGTTGCCGCTTGAACTTTTCGAGGGGGAGAGTGAGGTCCTTCATCTTCGTCGGAGGAGCGCTTGCGCTTGGCCAGGTGAGGCGGCAGTTGAGGACCGACAGAAGACATGGCGATCGGTGTGGAGTGCTATGTGAGTCGAAGTATACTGCGAAGTGTGTTCTGTTTGCTACTGGTGAGTCGCGCTCGAAATATATTCTAGAGTCGGCAAGGTCCGGGAGCCTTGATTGGTGCTGCGCCTTACTCGTGGACTTCTGAATGTAACACCAACACCGTGAGCGTTATCGTTGTCTTAAGAGAGTGCTTGTTCTGCTGCTGTACTCTATGTTTGGATCGTGAAGAACAGTTGAAGATCTTCACGAACTACTGCATTCACATGCCCTGTCCCTGAACCGCTTGGGTCCACCCGGTAGTAAGCGAAGCCTCGTATCTAGCAGCAACCCAGCCTAGCTGTAGCTATCACCAACTCCCAGCTCCAACCTCGAACCGGACCTCCACAGCTTCTATAGCTCTCCCGGATAGCGAATAGCTGCCTCGACTGCCGAACCGATATATTCCATCTAATGGGCTTGTAAGAGTTCAAGTTTCCATGATTCCACGGCCTGCGGCGCATTGACCAGCGTGAGTGAGGGTTGGTGGAACCATGTACCGATGAGCTCCTCCTCTGTGGAAAACGATAGTGGTGCGGAGGAGGCTACGATAAATGGAGATGACCATGATGGAGGAGAGCATACGCCGACGAGAACCTTGGACGGTAATGGCAGACCTGCTCAAGGACGAATCGTCGAGCTGTTGGAGGAGGCAAGAGATGACGCTCCAACACCAGACCAACTGGGCAATGGGACCAATCGATACAAGGTTGCGCGGCAGATAGACAGTCTTTCTGAAGATGAATCTTTGGATGCTCTGCCTCGAAGAGCTGGAAGCCCTATCGACTCGTTGCTCTCTGCCCCAGACGACTCTCCTTCAGTACAGGTAAGTTTAGGCAACATCAATTGGGGGGTCTTTTCTTTAACTCGATGCGCAGGGCTCGGTACTATCATCACCTGGTGGAAGCAGTATACTTCCCTCCGTAGCCTCCAGACCCGGACTCGAAAGCCCGACCCCTTCCTTCCGGCCCTTCGACAGACGCTTCCAATCTCGTCTCTCTACCTCCAGTCTCTCCGTACCCCGCGCCTCTTCCCCATTTCTCAAGAGCCACTCTCGCACTGCTTCCCTAAGCAGCCAACTGCTACCAGATCCTGGGGACACCGACACACCGTCCCCGCCATGGGAAGTTGTACGATGGACGAAGCTCAAGAAGATGAACGGGCAAGCATTTTCCGAGGTTGGCAAACGCAATTTTGGCGTGCCAACGTGTATATCAGTCTCTGCATCTATAGTGTTGGGAACCTCCAAAGGAATAATTTTAATTTTCGATTACCATCAGAATCTCAAGTCCATAATCGGACCAGGAACCAAAGGTAGGTGTCCGTATTGTTGGTTTTTTTTGGAGACATGCTGATCGTTGTAGCTGTGGAGTCTGGAGCTATCACTTCAGTGGCCATCTCGGCCGACCATCTGATTGTTGCTGGTGGGCATGCTAACGGTAGTATCTTCACATGGGAAACTGCTCGAGCGGCTCGCCCCTTTCTACACATTCCTAGTCTTGAAGCTGGGCAAATGGTGAATAGGACAATTGACGGACATGTGCCAAATGTTGCCATTAGGCATTTGGGCTTTCTTGGTACCAGACATACGGCCCTTGTCTCTGCTGATGATAGGGGCATGGCTTTCTCGCATCTTGCTACGAGAGGTCTAGGTGCTGTTGGACGTACGGTCAAAACTACCCGGATACTGGGACGATATCCTAATGATCTACCTACTGGAGGGAAATCAAGGAAGCCAAGTACTGTTTTGGCCTTTGCATCCCTTCCCCTAGGCAATGTCGAGCGCGGGACTGATAGCTTGGGACTGACTGCCATGCTCACTCCGTATCTCTTGGTCATTGTGTCGACAACTCCTATTGCTCAAACGCAGCACAAGGCAGCACGGCCGAAAGAAGTCGCTGCTCACAGCGCTCTGAGCGGATGCCTCGCATGGTTTCCAGCTGTTAAGCTAAAAGTCAGAGATCCCAAAACTGGTAGCGATGTTTCTAAAGTCAAGCTTGTTTACTGCTGGTCAAATGTCTTGACTGTATTGGACGTTGATGAAGTCGAATCGCCAGATAAAGACAAACCCTCAAGTCTTTCTTTCAAGCCTCGCAGCAGATGGAAAGCGGAAGAAGCTATTGTTGCAGTGCAATGGTTGAGTCGGTCTGTGTTGACTGTTTTGACTATCACTCAACGATTGATCATTCTCGAGGATGGCAGCATGAGAATGACAGAGGCCTTCGATCTTGTGCACAAACACATCTACCACCAAGATCTCTTTTCGAAACAGTTGCATACACTTGTGGAGCAGCTGGACGAGGAAGATGAATCGATGCATGGCGTTGTGGCAGACGCTTTCTACATGAGCTTCAAGGCTTACAAGAGTCGGATGTTCTTGCTTGGTTTTAACGATGTCTCTATTGGTACATTATCTAATTGGGCTGACCGTTTAATTGCATTGATGGAAGATGGTGACTACATTGGAGCAATTCAACTTGCCACATCATACTACACAGGAGCCGCGGACAAACTCACAATCGGATTACCCGAGGACACGGACCTACGACATTCGATGGTTCAGGACAAGCTCGTCGAAATCATGACGGCTTCGTTGAAATTCGCCTTTGGTCAAAAACAGAAACGGGCCGTTTCCACAGATGACATACCTCTGAAGGACTTGGCCGAGGCGTGTTTTGAAGCTTGTCTTAGCATAAGCGATGTTGATTTTCTCTTTGAAGAAGCATATGAATGGTATGAGGACGGGGACTCGGAGGGTATTTTCCTTGAGACTCTGGAGCCGCACATCCTCGAGAAGCAGATCACAATCATACCGCCAACCGTGGTGAAAGCCATGGTAACGCACTACGTCACCAAAGGATTAGAAAGTCGGCTTGAAGAGATGATCTGCAACATGGAAACATCAACTCTCGATATCGACCAAGTTACTACCCTGTGCAAACAGCACAATCTCTACGATGCCCTCATCTATGTTTGGAACCAAGCACTTCACGACTACATAACGCCCCTGATAGATCTTTTGACGCTTTTGATACCCCTCGTGCAGCAAGGCGATTATTTTACGAACGGAAATGTCATGGAAGATCCCATCTTCGGTGTCAATGCGCTGAAAATGTTTCCATATATGTCATACACTTTCACGGGACGTGTATATCCTACGGGCGAGATGCTTGGAGAGCAAGAAGCCCTGGATGCAAAGGCAGAATTGTACTGGTTCATATTCTCAGGGAGAACATTTACATGGCCTAAGGTGACCGGGAAGCCTTTTCTTACGCAACCGACTCAACAGCACGAACCATCATTCCCTTACCTTCGCATGATCCTGAAGTTTGATGCTCCGAGCTTTTTGAGTGCACTCAATGAAGCTTTCGAGGACTCTTTCCTAAACGACACCCCAGAGCGAGCTGTCAATGGAGGCTCAAGCAAGGATCTGTCAGAGGAGCATGTCTTTGGCCTCTCGGTGAATCGGCAGTATGTCATCACTATTCTACTGGAAGTCATGAATCACAACGACTTCGCAACTGAAGACATAATCTACCTTGACATGTTCATCGCTCGCAATCTTCCCAAATTCCCTCAATATCTGTTACTCTCAGGAACAGCCTTGCACAAAGTTCTCGCTGGCTTATGCGACTACCCTGGCGAGGATCTGGCTGGTGATGCTCAATTGAGCGCAGAATACTTGCTATCGGTCTACCATCCCCCCGACCTCGAATCTCTGATTCCATTGTTTGAAAAGGCTGGATTCTATAGAGTCCTCAAAAGCATATACAGATCGGACAAACAGTACAGTAAACTTATCCAGACATACTTCGATGACCCAGATGACCGGGAAGCCGTCTTCGATTGTATTGCGGATTGCTTAAGACCTCGTTCTGGGTTGACGAAACGACAGATTCGAGACGTGCACGAAGTTATTGAGACCCATGCAAGCGAGCTGGTGCACCTCGACGCGGTGAAAGCTGCACAGGCCATTGAATCCTATGCACCCACACTTCATCAGAAGTTCTTGGACTCCCTCCCAGATGACTCCGAACTACAATACATATACTTGCATACTCTATTCGAGCCAAGTGATGTTGATATCGAGACTTCAAAGATACAGCCACATTCGGATTTCACCGAGCGATATGTTCAGCTCATGTGCAAGTATGATTCTACGCATGTAGCCGCTTACGTGGAGTTGGTGCAGGCAAGCGATCTCAGCCTTGACAAAGTTCTTCCATATATGGAAGAAAGCGGAGTTATCGATGCTGCTGTGGTTCTGATGGCCCGAGATGGCCAGCTACGGGAAGCAATGGACCGACTCGTCAAGCATCTTAGGAACTTAGAAAGCACGTTGCTTGGCCTCCTGAACAGCTCAGCCGAAGACATGCAGTCGATGCATGCGGATGAAGCGATCGAGGATCTTCTGGAAGCTTTACAAAAATATACAAACGTCGGCATCTGGTTGTGTCAAGATCATACGAAGACATCTCAGCCACGACTGATCACGTCTCCTGTTCGAAAGAAGTCAGCTCCAAAGAATGAGCTTCTCCCTGATGAAGTTCTCTGGCTGGACCTCATTGATATCACTGTGCAAATCACCAGGAAACTTTCGGCCAGTCTGGATGATCTAGAGGCGGTGGAAGAAGTTGATCATGACAAGCTCCTCGCCCAACTACGAACTCTCGTGCAGCGGACTTTCACAGCCTTGTTGACTTCGACGTCCAGCCCTTCGCCATCTGGGGCTAGTTTGTCGTTTTTGAGGATCCTCAGGGCGTTCTTGACTAGAGCTTCAATCTCGTCGCCCAACCTAAGCGATCTTCGAGCTGTACTTGCTTCAGTCTTCTCCGCTTACGCTTATGAAGAGAGCATCCTCAGTCTAGCGAACCGCCTCCTTGACAAAGATCTTTTTGTCAACGTGCAATCAGCGACCGCTCTTCGACAACGAGGGTGGAGACCCCGTGGCTCAACATGCGAGGGCTGTGGTCGACGAGTTTGGGGTCCTGGTGTCTCAGGTGACGTCTTTTCTCAGTGGGAAGAACGAGAAGAAATCGATATGAAGAGGAGGAAAGAACGAAGATCAGAACAAGCTGGTGCGGAAGTCGAGCGCGGGAAAGGACGGGCACATACCCGCAATACTAGCAAAGCCAGCGTTACCGACATGGTAAAGGGCAACGGAAAAGGTGCCGGAAATGGCGAGGAAGAAGGTCAGCAGATGAAAGATGATGCTGCAGCGAAGGCGCAGGCGGACTTAGGACCGTTGGTGGTTTTGGCTTGTAGGCATATTTATCACCAGAGTTGCCTGGAGAATATGCAGGCTGATGACGTGGTGAGGACTGATGGACGGGAATATAGATGCCCGATAGATGGATAGGAAATACTAATAATCTATTTGTTCCAAAAACAGTCCACCAGGTCCTCTGAGCACCTAGACTTCCTGCTTATTTGCTCTTCCAGGCTAAACGCTGCCCGAAAACTCCGTTCGTATATAGGACAGAGTGTCCGAACAATTTTCTAAAAGTGCTTTCTGCGTCATAACCAAGTTTACTTCTTCAAGCGTAATTCCTATCTAAACAATATATAATCATGGTCAGATGATAGACCGCCCGTAACAGGAAATAATGTCCTAGCAGCCTCTGTGATGGTAGTGCGCTATGTGACTTATTTTTCCTGCTGGTATTCTGTTCCTAGGAAGTACCTTAGCTCCTTATACTGAAGAGCTCGGAAGAGTGTAACAGAGATGAGGCTCAACGTTGTATCCCACTTCTCGGTTGGATGATGAGGCTCCAGTTTAGTCAGGGGTACCGTACCGATGCATTTGAAGCGCGGCTGCAGCCGTTCCCTTGCCAATGAGACTAGTAACGCTTGAAGATTGGACGGTTATTTACTTTCACTCGGAATAGCGAAATCCGCTACAGCAGAGTACTGACTTTCATTCCACCAACAGTAATTTTGCCAGAAACAGACGGATACCAAGGGAACAGAACAAAACCAAACCACATTTTGCAACTTCAGCGTGTGTTGGGCGTCGGCATTTCGGCAAACAGAAACAAGCTCACCAGGCAAGCCCAACTCGCAACGCTCCTGAAACCTCGCATCGCACGAGCATTGTTCCAGCTTCAACCGGTTGGCTCAACGCAACGCAATCCCCAACTCTACTCAGCCACACGCGCGAGAACAAGCTTTCCTTACATAAACCCTTTTACACTTTCTTGAATGCTTGGCTCGACTCCCTCTCTCTTCCTCCTCTGATTCATTCATTCCCTTCATTTGACGACGCCATAGATTGATTGTTACAGATAGATGAGATAGTAATTCGAGACGTTCTTTCCCCGCCCGATACGATACGAGACCACACGCAAGGTGGTAATTTGAGATTACGAGCATCACTCCTTGCATACATCCAACATAATTCCCACGAAATACCCAACCAACACTGCAAAACCAACGGCTCGCCATTTACAATCGAGAGAGGAATATCTGGAGGTCAAGATGGCGATCATTGTGGAGAGACAGAACTTCAACGATGATGAGTTCCTCTACGATGATAGAAACAGCTTCTGGTGGACCAGAGTACGTCCCATATGCATCTGCTGGCATGAGATTGCGAGTCCAGGTTACTGACCGCTTCGTAGGATGGACAAATCGTTAGATGGTCGGTGTTCTTTGGGTTGTTCTTCCTGTTCATGGCGTACATGATCGGTGGTTATATGCATGCGAAGAGGAGAATCAATAAGGGCCTGGTACCCCTGGGATACCATCGTGTACGTTTTGTGTCCTGGCTGGCGTTGGTACATACTGACAGTCCACAGTGGCTTCTGAGCAGACGAGACAGAGCGAGATATGATCCAAATTACCAAAACCCAGCCGTGTATTACAACCAATACCCACCGCCACAACAGAACACCCAACATGGAATGTACCCAATGCCACCACCTCTTTACAACAACTCCGACCTTCCACCAACCTACCAACCACCTGCTGGAGCCACCAAAGTCGATCCTTCACAATGGCGTGCAGAGCCGACTCGAAGACCAGCAGAAACCACCGGCGAACCTTCACCTGCCTACGAGGCTCCACCAGGACCTCCTCCAGCAGCCGTTCAGGCAAATCATACCGGAGCGAGCACCGTGAGCAACAATCCATACAGGCCTTGAGATTTTTGAGCGGAGGGTTTGGGCATGAGCGACTTTGGCAGATTGTATTTCTTGTAATCCGAAGGAGTAATGGAGCGTTTTTCAGGTGGAAGGGGCATAGAATACCATAGACACTATCAGGAATAGAGAAGTCAACAAGCATGGAACTTGTAATAGATTCGTCTTTATTGATGTTTCTTTAATATTCAGCCCCTCGTTCATCCCAGGTCCATAGCATCAGGATCGTCGTCCAGAGATCCTTGGGTCATGAGTAATGTAGGCTCTCCCTCCATAGGCTCTGGTTCTGGATTTCCTGAAGTTGGTGTTCGAAAACCATTTCCACTTTCTTCCATGTGTCGATACCAGTCTCGGGCATCGGGTGTCTTCTTCAACTCAGCCTGCCGGGTCTCTTCGTTCCGTTTCTGCTCTTGCGCCGCCCGAGCTCTGGCTCTCGTTTCAATAATTGCCTTCCGAACGCTGTCCTGCTCCTCGGGCACCGTCAATGAACTTGGAATATTGTATAGCACTAGTTGGTTATTGCCTGCCAGTTCGCCCTCGCTGTTTGCCAGTACCATAGGAGGAATGCGCGTTTCACGGAGGTGCTTCTGGATATCTGGCAGGAAGACGAGCTTGCCATCGTCGGAGGACTCGCTGTCTGATAGCTCGGCGTCTAGGTCGTAAATATACACTTTGTGCTTCGTATCGTCCAATTGCATCATATCATCATCTTGTGGTGGCCGTTGCGCAGGGGATCTGGGCTTTGTGAGGTTAGGCCTGGGATGTTCCACAGGAACATAGAGCTTCTCGCCATTGCGCTCTGCCAAAAGTAAACATAAGTCAGAATTCCTCGACGTAAATCGGGAATAGAGATGACGCACCTAGGTTTAGCAAGCTCAGGCGTTTGTTCAATCGCTCGTTGTCTTGACTTTCGGCCTTTCTCTTCCTAATCTTGCTGTTCGCTACGCGGTCCATCCTCCCATCTCTCCCTCCCTAGGTAGCCAAACCACTTCAACACCGTGCAACCCAACGCGCCCTCCAATCAACAATAAAACAAAGTCGCAGACCGTCGCAGCAAGAAGCCAAAGTCCTGTGTTTCGCCTAGGCTACCTATCGGGATCGGGAAATACCAGAGGTCCAGTGCAGAGGAGAGAGGGCGCGGATGAATGATTTGCGAAGAGTCGGTTTGAGAATCCGCCTGAGTCACCTCCGACTTCGACGATTTTCTACTACTACCGAGCAACGCCTGCAGCACCACCAGCATCAGAGGACGACGACGCGAATAAGTACTTTTCTTGGCCGCACGCGCGCAACAACCAACATTCCAACCTCCCGCACATCTAGAATCTTCTCGACAACGATCGCAAGGATGGCGCAGGAGAAATGGACCGCCCCGCTGGTCAGGAAGACCTTCTTGGAGTTCTTTGAGAGCAAGGGACACACGATCGGTATGTAGCGGGGTAGTTTTCTATGGAGGGGAACATTTTTGGGCAGGACTCACGACGCACCTGAAGCCTCAATTGGAGCTGGAATACTGTCTATCCTCTTTGTACTCTCATTGAGGATCTCCAGGTGTATATAGCTAATATATTGTGTCTGCAGTGCCCTCGTCCTCGGTCGTACCCCACAATGATCCTACCCTCCTCTTTACCAACGCTGGTATGAACCAGTTCAAGCCTATTTTCCTGGGGACAATAGGCCAGACCGATGATATGGCACAATTGAAGAGAGCTGTAGACACGCAGAAGGTGAACCACAATGGTTGTTGAACTAATGGAGGGGCATGCTGACCGCTGTGCAGTGTATTCGCGCCGGAGGAAAACACAATGTGAGAATATATTGTACCGAATTGTACCAATAGAAGGACATAGCTGATGTTGGCGTTATATAGGACTTGGATGATGTTGGAAAAGATAGCTACCATCACGTACGTGGTATTGTTTGGTTCCTGCGAATTTGGCTAATGTGACTCAGACTTTCTTCGAAATGCTGGGCAACTGGTCTTTTGGCGATTACTTCAAGCAGGGTGCCATTGAGATGTCATGGGAGCTACTTACGAAAGTATACGGTCTAGATCCAGATCGTCTCTATGTCACATACTTCGAGGGCGACGCTTCTGCAGGATTGGAGCCAGATTTGGAGGCCAAGGATTTGTGGAAGAAGGTTGGCGTCGCAGAAGATCACATCTTACCTGGAAACATGAAGGACAACTTCTGGGAGATGGGCGACCAAGGGCCCTGTGGACCCTGCAGCGAAGTCCATTATGATCGGATAGGTGGCGGTCGGAATGCTGCAAGTCTAGTCAATATGGATGACCCGAATGTTCTCGAGATCTGGAATAACGTCTTCATTCAATACGATAGGCAGAAGGACAAGTCTCTCAAGACTCTTCCAGCAAAGCATGTCGACACCGGTATGGGTTACGAGAGATTGGTATCGGTGTTGCAGGACAAGTCTTCAAATTACGACACCGACGTCTTTCACCCACTGTTTCTCAAGATTCAGGAAGTCACAGGAGCCAGGAAATACACCGACAAATACGGCAAGGATGATGTGGATGGCATTGATACCGCCTATCGTGTCATTGCTGATCACATCCGGTTGTTGACCTTTGCCATTTCAGACGGAGGCGTACCAAACAACATCGGTAGAGGATACGTTGTGCGCCGAGTCCTGCGTCGCGGTTCTCGATATGCCCGAAAGTATTTCGATGCTGAGATCGGCAGCTTTTTCTCTAAGATTCTGCCTGCTCTTGTTGAGCAGATGGGCGCTCAGTTCCCCGAGATTGTGGAAAAGCAAGGCGATGTCAAGGAGATCTTGGATGAGGAGGAAGAGGCTTTCGCTAGGACACTGGATCGTGGTGAGAAGCAGTTCGAGAAGTACGCTGCTCTTGCTGTCAAAAATGGCGAGAAGAAGCTTTCTGGTGCAGACGTTTGGCGGTTATACGATACATTTGGATTCCCAGAGGACTTGACTAAGATCATGGCTGAGGAGAGAGGGCTGGAGACTGACGATGCAGAGATCGAGGTCGCAAAGGAGACTGCTCGATTGGCCAGTATGTCAGTCAAGGAGGCATCGCATACCTTTGCCAAGTTTGATGTACATCAAATCGCAGAATTGGACAAGATGGGTGTACCAAGACCGAACGACGATGCCAAGTTCTCGAAAGGAGATACCACTGCCAAAGTCTCGCTCGTCTACGATGGAAAGAGCTTCATGAAGACAACCGAGGGTTTACCATCTGACAAGCCATTCGGTATCCTGCTAGACAAGACAAATTTCTATGCTGAACAGGGAGGACAAGTTGCTGATACAGGCAAGATCATTATTGATGGTGTTGCTGAGTTCAAGGTGCTTGATGTCCAGGCATATGGAGGATATATTGTCCACAATGGCTACCTGGAGTACGGACAGTTGAAGGCTGGAGATGAGATCATTTGCGAATATGACGAACTCCGCAGACAACCAATCCGAAACAACCACACAGGAACACATATTCTCAACCATGCTTTGCGGGAACATTTGGGCGAAGACATCAATCAGAAGGGTTCCCTCGTTGATCAGGACAAGCTGAGATTCGATTTCTCCCACAAAGCTCAAGTCACTTTGCCAGAGATCAAGAAGATTGAGGATTCGTCAAATGCGTACATCAAGCAGAATTGCGAAATTTACTCCAAGGAGGTCGACCTGGATGTTGCTAAGGGTATTGAAGGTGTTCGCGCTGTTTTCGGAGAGACATATCCCAATCCAGTCAGAGTCGTTTCCGTAGGTGTGCCTGTCGATGAGCTTCTAGAGAACCCTACGAATCCCAAGTGGAGAGAAGTCAGCGTGGAATTTTGCGGTGGAACTCACGTTGAGAAGACGGGCTTGATCAAGGACCTTGTCATTGTGGAAGAAAGCGGTATTGCTAAGGGTATCCGACGTATCATCGCCTACACTGGCGATGCTGCTCATGAAGTTCAACGACTCGCCATCGAGTTCGGCAAGCGAATTTCGACTCTTGAACAGATGCCGCATGGACCAGAGAAAGAGGCCGAGGTCAAATCTGTACAGAACGATCTAAACCAACTCACAATCTCGTCTCTGACGAAAGAGGAGCTCAAGACTCGTTTTGCAAAGGTGCAGAAGGGTCTCTTGGACGAGCAGAAGAAGAAGCAGAAGGCCGAGTCGAAGACTGCCCTTGATACCGTCACTGGCCATTTCGCTGAGAACAAGGACAGCAAGGTCTACATTGGCCAGTTGCCTATCTCTGCTAATTCAAAGGCTATTGCCGATGTTATGAACCACTTCAAGTCCAAGGCTAAGGACAAGTCTGTCTATCTCTTCGCTGGTACCGAGACGGAGATTGTGCACGGCGTTTACGTCGGCACTGTAAGTTTCATGTTTCCCTCTTCGGTAATGATTTGTGCTGATTAAATTCATAGGATCACACGTCAAATGGCGTCACTGCCGAGCACTGGGCTGCCTCCGTCTCCGAAGTCATTGGTGGCCGCTCGGGAGGAAAGGAGCCTACGAGAACTGGCCAGGGTACCAACCCACACAAGATTGGAGAGGGTGTTGCCGTTGCGGAGAAGTGGCTTGCTGAGAAGCTGAAGTGATGGACAATAAGAGAGGCGTTATACCCGGGATTTCATTGACATACCCTGCGGATGTGAAAGATAGGGGCAGGGGATCTCATTGTCGGAACCAAGTGTAGCTAGTAGAGTGGGCGGTATTTAATCTGCCTTGGAGCTTGGTGGGTAGTTTTCTTGCTTGCTTTAGAAGGAATCTCATGATTTGAAAAGTATAAGATCTGATGCAGCTATGGGAAGCCACTAGTAGATTACTCACTTATGGGTGATATGCTGGTAGAACTTCGTGGTGGAGATGGGAAGCTTGCGGTTCCGCCACTCTTGATTTGAAGGGAAATATCAAGGCTTCTTGCCTCGAAGGATCTCCTTTTCTTCAAGTTCTTCGTTTATGAACAAGGCTGAGTAAACAAAGGCACTCTCTCTGATCTTGCCTCGGACCAGCTGAAACTATTGCTTGTATAGTTGCACAATAGCCCTAACCAGAGTCTCAGTTTGAACGAGACAGTCCGGCACGTTTGAGGACAGCGATATAAGCACAGGAATCCTCATATACTCGCCCGGACATCACATGCTACTTCTTATTATAAGCCCTGGTTTATATGGGGTTGCAAAGTCCACCTTGGTGAATGTAAAATCCTGGATTTTATTGTCTCAAATACATAACCAAATACACAAAGTCATCCTCATCCAATTCTCAAAAGGGGCTGTGACGCAGTGGTAGCGTGTTCCATTCGCATAAATGCTCCATTCTAACGAATGTAGATAATGTTGGAAAAGTCGTGTGTTCGAATCATACCTGCTCCAAAGAAATCATCTTTTTTTTTTGCCATTTTCCTCCCGGGCGAATAAAGTTATGGCTTGCTCTCTAAAGTAGACGGATATTGTCATTTATACAGACATGAGTGAGTTGAGATATACTGATATGAAGTCTTGTCATAGTCATGTAATCCTACTCGACTATGCTGGATCTCGACAATCTGGCAAGTGTTGTGTGTGACACTAGAAGAGTCTGTTTATTTTCGCTTAAGCTAAAAAACCTGTCCCCTTTTTTTTACTCGCTTGACTTTGCGTTTGTTAAAAGTGTACCCGGTGTGCAGGAAGAAATAAGCGAGGAGACGACCAGAATCAGAGCAAAAAGGGCCGCCTAAGGAAAGTAAAATGCAAAAAAGGGAGTGCCGAAGCACTGAGTATGTGTAATATTCTGGAGATACCGCGGATCGAACACGGGATTTCATCAAGTCATGTATTACTGCTGAGAGCAGAATGCAAATGATGCACGATACCACTTCGTCATATCCCCTGATTAACACATGTTAGGATGAAAACCGCTTATTTAGTTCCATACACTTGACAACGAAATCCAATTTTTTCTTCAAGGCTCTTGAGGTAAATTACTTAGCGAGTGTGTAGTGGAGATAGTGGAGCTGGTCCCGGGGTATGGCCGGAGGTTTACAGGAGACTCACTTAATCCAAACTAGGATATTTGTTTTCCTCTCCATTTATGATGCTATCTTCCAATTACAATGTCTAAAACAGAGCGCTATAAGCTTGCCTCTTGTTGTCCTAATTTGCAGCTCCCTACCAGCTCTGTTTTACTTTACAGCCGGGTTTGAGCTTCTTGACTACTGAGGGCAGACATTGGCTTCTGTAGGAATATACTGTCAATTTGTCTGACCAGCGAATTGTCAATTGAGTTTTCACATAGTGATCTGGCTGGCTGAAGCCGAGAGATCTCACGGAGCCTTGACAAACAGGTCTAGAGTCTTTGTCTAAGTATTTTTTTGAATTTGCTTGGGCACCAGAAAATCTAAAGCCATTCAACTTTTCCGGCTTGACGCCCATATATCCATCTACAAAGAGTCCTTGGGCAGAGTAGCAACCTTTTCTTGGAAAAGCTTCTCGGCCTTCGACCATACTGGGTGTGTTCTCCACTCTTTCAAGGACAGCAGACTTGGCAACAAGTCCTTGCTGAAAGCCTCACTTGCCTCTCTAGGAAGCAAACTTGGCAAGTGGTCGATGGAAATAACTGACAGTCTCGGCTCGCCTTTGACCTCAACTGGTACAGTAGGCTCGTTGAAAGTTGTGGCGACTGTGTAGACTGGGATGGGGTTATTTGGGTTGGTGGTGTCGGCGCTAACGTCGCAGATGACCGAGAGCTTGCGGTCGGGGGTATCGAGGCTCTTCATATCGACAAAGTTAGGGATCTTAGACATGAGGTATATGCAGTTAACGAAGATGTCGCTCTCCACAATCTCAGGGAATGGTCCGCCCTTAGCTGTCTCAGCCATATCCCACTTCAACACATTCTCGGTTGGCACGCCTGCTCTCAAGCAGAGATCCACAGCACCGCTACCGCATCTTCCAAGAGCACCGATGACCAGTACGCGCGGATCCTTGCCAGTCTTCTCCTTTCCAGCAGCAATTGCCTTCTTGACGTCCACAATCAGAGCATCTTCGTTAGGATAGCTTGATACGCTTGGGAAGGGCTCTGAGGCGGGGTGTGTGAGTTGCCATGCCCATGTCTCGAGAGCAAGAGCTGCACCAGCGAATCCAGCATGGTATCCGAATGCAGCGACTCTGCGGTTCTTGTCATCGGTGAGGAATTCAAGATCGAGGAGTGTGCCGCCGCCGCGGGGAAATCTAGACAGGACCTTCTCCCAACCACCTTGTTGCTTGTAGCAATGTGCGAATTGGACATGGACATGCTTGAGAGGGACTGGAAGAACATCAGATATTGCGATTGTGGTAACACGGAAGCAATTGGCATACATTCTTCAACAGGAAGCTCCTTCAACCCAATAATGATGTGATCTGTTGGTGCCTCGCGCCATGTGTTTTCTGGTACTAGTGTAGCTCCAGCGGCCTCGAACTCGCTATCGTCGAATATGCGCTCTGGACTGCGCTCAACATTGACTGTATAGCCAGCATCTATAAGGGCCTTGGTGGTTGTCGGTGTGAGGGCGGAACGGTGCTCGAGGGCCTTGCCCACTGCCGAACGCATTAGTAACTGTCGTAGCATGCTTTCAGGACATTGAAGCCTTACACTCGGAACGAAGATGGAGAATTGTTCCAGACATGATGATGAGTTTGTCAATTGAAGAAGAATTGATCGTTGTGAGTATAATTCAAGATCTGGTGACTGAGAATCATCCCGCCATTTTGTTTTGTTTTCTGCCGCCGGTGACGTGACTCACCGCCGTATGTTTTTCAGGGGTATGGAATTTCCGCATCCGACATCGCTTTGTGAACATCACATTCCGGTGCTAAAGGAATTTGAGTAATCATTGAAAGTACAAATTCTGTGTCGGTATTGGCTTCGAGGTTCATTATCAGATCACCAGTTCTTCCAGAGCACTTTGAAGTTTGGTGTCATTCAAGCGAGTGGCTTTCCTAGGATCCAGCGAGTTCCATCGTTTGGGATGACAACTTCCGAGAGTCCAATCCAAATCTATAGTAATCGCTCTGAGACCAGTTTGAGATCGAGGAGATGGTCTGCCCCAGGGTGGAGGAGCAAGTTTGATCCTCTTTGCATCCCAAGTGTCTGACCCGCTTGCCCCAGTTATTCCCCCAAGCCCAAAAGAGATCTAAGTTTATTTCAAAAACGGCATATATCCTCAATTTCCTTCAAGTTTCTGTCTCGCAAGCCACTTAAGCACAGAATATGACATCTTGCAGCTAAGCTTTCCATTATTACTCCTACTGCATATATAATGGTCACTGGCTTCACAGTCAAATTCAGAAGTTCAGTCCGTGCTTGTCACGGCGAGTTCTGAAGTTCGTTTCGTGGTTGTTCCTCAAACAACCTTAACTGGCTTGGCGAGCCAAACGAGATCCAGATCTAGAAACGATTGGGATCCTTCGTACGGTCACGATGATCTCCCGCTCTCCATCTCGGTGGGAAGGGTCGAATCCGGGAAAGTCGACGTTTGACCCGCATACTTTGAACCTAATCTAACGAACGAAGCTGCGTTGCATAATACTGCTGTATATAGGTTCCTGGGTGCTCTTTGAATGCGTTCGTCGAATCTTGCTGGCACGTTCGTTGTCTCTTCGAATCCCGCTGGGGTATTCTGACCCTCCTTGCTGTTGCTTTTTCATGTCATTTCCACTGTTTTGTTTTTGATGAGATAGCTGCAGGCATGGCTTTCCTTTCGAGAATGCCTGGTGCACTCGCCATTCTTTTATATCTTCAATGTTGTTGTAATGGAGTACGAGCACAGAACCGAACTTTGCCAGGCTTTGGAGACACAGTCCAGGTTCTGGGAAATGTAAGTCTGGAGCGCAACTACTCGCAATTTCGGGAATCTAATCAGTACAGATGGAACGAACGGATCAAGACTTCAAGGACGGCCTCGCCCTCGACATTCTCTCGCCCAAGCCTAGGACACTCGTCGTTACACAAAATAAAGCGCCATTGGCAGCAATATTCATGACGGGAGAAACCGGCGGCCCATTTGTCGCTGTATCCAATTATTCATATATCATCAAGATGAATGAGACAGCCAACGACCTCATAGCCAAAGTCGAAATTCCGTATGATCCAGCCAAACTACAGCAACAAGGTCTCCTAGAGGCCAACACGTTTGTCGCCTCGCTGGCATCCGATGGGAAGAGCTGGACCGTCGACGACCAAACGCGGAATGTTCATCGTAGCGAGAACAATACTCGGATAGTGAAGATGACTTCCATAGAAGGAGAATTCATACTCGTGGCTCGGAAAACTGTCGATACCAGTAATGTCTTCATACAATATGGACAAGGGGAATCGAGGACCGCGAACATGACTGCTGGGCCTGGACTTCAATGTGCTGAGTTCATTGATGGGATGCGATTTACCGTGCAGACCAACGTGGATTTGAGGATGAATATTGAGCTCAAGCATGGCATCAATCCTGGAACGCTACCGCCGAATACAGTATCGCTGAACTCGTATATGTGGATAATAAACACCAGCGCGCCGATGGAGAGAGTCAATGCCGAGATGCTAGTCCCATGTATGTATCTCTGGATGGCTATGCATTACCGGCTAACCGAACCTGTAGTCAACAGAATGATGCTTGCAGCAATGAGACCCGAAGGATCCTCTCCCTCAACTATGTTGACGGTCGGCAGACGAGCCTTGAATGCCACGAGCGGGACATTTTTACCCTTCAATCGAGTCGTACAATTTGTGAAAGAACTGCCAGACGATAAGGTGGT
The DNA here is from genome assembly GCA_026120085.1 of Cadophora luteo-olivacea. Lineage (NCBI taxonomy): Eukaryota > Fungi > Ascomycota > Leotiomycetes > Helotiales > Ploettnerulaceae > Cadophora > Cadophora luteo-olivacea. Next base: position 154,349 of record JALRMC010000022.1, read on the forward strand.
TGTACCGCAGGTCACTCAGCTGGATGGACAGTATGTCATTCTTGTTACGCAGCCCAAGGCGATTGGTGAGAGTAAGTCAACACGAAATCCTCGAGCAACAGAGATTTAGGCACTAACAACGTTAATAGCTACTCCACATGCTGGGATCATAAAGCCTGGAAGACGGGATTTGGAATCGTGGTCGAGGTCGAGGTCGAGAGGTAGGGGACTTCCGGATTCTAGATATAGAATAGCTGTATAACATGTTTCATTGTTGAATTTCCACAATTCATAGTTGTTGAATTTCTTATTGCATTGGGTAGCTCTAACCTATGTCTTCTACTGCTGGCCTCACTGTAGGCGTGTTACCAAAGCTTTCTAGCCCTCTATCGACGATCATGGGAACGGCGAAGCCATTATTGATACCACTTAGGCTTTGAGGATCAGCCACAGCGCCGTTGGTATCTGCTTTCAACGCAGCAAAACGTGCTCCAGCTTGCTTTAACAATTCCTGAACTTCGACTTCTCTTGCGGCAATCTCATTTTTCTCTTGCTTCGACGCTTCCACCTGCTTTTGCCTCTTGGCCAACTCCTGCTCCATCGAATTGAGTGTGGACTGCAGTCTTTCTAGACATTCTGACAGTGCCGGTAAAGGTGTGATCTTTGATGGCATCTGGGTCGCATTGACCTCGGCTGATTCATCATGCTTGTGGAGGCCGTCCATACCAGCACGAGTTTGAGCAGACTCATAAGCGGCACGCCTCTCAGCCTCCGAATCATCGGAATCCTCATCTGAACTTCCTTCGGCTTGGTGGATCATATCAGCCATTTCCTTCCTTTGACGTTTCTTCGCTTCCCGCTCCTGTTTCTTGCCTAGCGAGATCCGTCCATCATCAACAAATTCGTCGAAACCTTCCCCGAGATCCTCATCCTCTCTCACTAATCTACTTTCTTGCTTCTTCTTCTGAGGCAAGAGAGAGATCTGTTGCCTGTCACGGCCATTGTCGTCGCTGAATGAAATAAAATCCTGTTCATTGGCAAGTCGAGCTCTTCGTTCTTTCTTCTCTCTGATTTCGGCTTCGCTGGGTATGAAAGCTGGGGCACTATTGGAACCTGTGTCATCCAGATCTACGACCATGGCGCCCTCCAGTTCCGAAGCATCCAGTCCATCTTCATCTTCAGCCGTGGCATGCAACGCAGCCAGATCCTTTGGAGTAGTGGGTGTCGAGCTCTTAAGTTCATTGAGATAGTCCTTACTGTATGTTGGCCGCTCCTCATTGTCGTCGTTCGAGCGCATGGGTAACCCTTGATGTGGCAGAGTCCTTTTCAGAGCATTTCCCTCAATTACTCGTCGTCCCAGCGCCGCTTTTTTGGGGGTAAAGGCTTCTTCATCCTCTAATGCTTCTGCAGCGTCTCCAGATATTATCTCGCCGGGTCCAAATGAGAGTTTCGAGGATGACGGCTTCTTCTTCTTCATCAACGAACTCGATCTGCCTATGGTAGGCTTGTTCATAACCTGCGGTCCATCATTTTCGTCTCCATCTTGTGATTGATCGTCGAATGCTATGCTTTGTCGCAAAGAGGACTTCTTAAATGTCTTCCGGCCTGGTATCGAAGACGAGGACCCCCCCGTATTAGCTAAAGACAAACAGTCAGATGGCTTCTCGAAATCAGCTGGGCTCGTAGCTGTAATAGCTTCGCAATACTCACCAGTGTTTACAGGCTCCACGACCTGAGCATTCTTTGCGCCATCCTCATCATCTTCGTCCACCTGAATTCTGCGAGCTTTTCGTTTCGATCCAAATGCAGACTTCATCTTCTCGGATTGGAAGTCGAACCGTAACCAATCCCTTCAGCTGCGCAAATGCACTTCTGGGCTAGCATTCATGTAGATAGAAGGACGTTCACGAAACCTTGAGCCTCAACCGCGACTTATTCTTATCGTCACGTGTTGTTATCAATTAGCGCCTCAAATCGCATAACTTTCAACGAGCAGCAACTCTCTAATAAGTCGCACTTCCAAAGAACCCACTCAAATCAGTCAATATGCCTCAAGCTCAGCCAGAGCTGAAGAAGGTAAGTCTCCCTCCAATCCAACACTATGAGGCGTCGGCACTTCGTGGTGCGCGACGTACGAGCGACAAGCGGAATGCGTTCACTCCAAAGCATGAGTATGGTATAGAGCGTGTGCCTAACCCGGTCTCGCAGTACCTCGATAAACGACTCTTCGTGCAATTGAATGGAAGCCGGAAGGTCATTGGTGTTCTGAGAGGTTACGATGTATGATCTGCTTACCCCGCGGTGGGGGCTGTGGCTAATGAGCGGTCCAGGTATTCTTGAACATTGTGCTGGACGATGCGGTGGAGGAAAAGGATGGTGGAGAGAAGGTCAGATTAGGAATGGTGGTTAGTTATCGCATTAACTCCGTGTCGTTGCCTGTTGAATTAACGGAGTATACAGGTTATTCGAGGAAATTCCGTGGTGATGCTCGAGGCTTTGGAGAGAATAGGCGGCGGCCGAGAGAACAGAGGGGATTGAAGCACCAACCACACGAACCCGCAAGAAATCTATTTCGAGGAGACCTAGATGGAGAATCAGGGAGGTGAAAAGTTGTTGCTGCTACTGGAATCATGGCGTTTGTGAAAGGGAAGGCAAGGCAGGCTCGATGAATACCATCTCACGTATGGCAAAAGTCAATAAATGGATACCGGTTTTCTGCATAGAAAAATCCAAATCATTATGCCATCTGTCGGCTACTTGAATTGCTCCCAGTATTTCTCTTCGAAACCGTCCATCATCGAGCCCTCAAAGTCTTTGACCCAGCCCTTAATGCCCCCTTTCAAAATAAGCACTTTGAGGTTACTTTTCCGCCCGAATTTGGAAACATCCTCGATGTAGTCTTGCATCCAGTTTGCACAGCGAGGTCCTCTACCGCTCGAAGAGCCTGTGTGTTTAACCACTATCCTCAAGCGATATCTAAGGTTAAGACTTACCACAGTAGAAGATGACTTGCTTGATCGAAGCTCTGTCACAAAGATCAAGGAGCGTTTTACGAGATTGGTAAAAGCTCTGAGCTGGCAGGTTGAGAGAAGTCTTGATCGTTCCGCCCTGAAAAGGATAATAATTATAAGCATATAGTTTCACGATTTACTTCGCAGTATTTGAGTGTCACATACCTCCCAATCATTTCGTCTCACATCAACAAGCAAGAATGATCTCGGCTCCGGCGTGAGGTCCATGTCATCAAATGCCTTCATCAACTCATCCGCCGTCATCTCTGGGCATTTCGCTCGAGCAGCTGGGAAGGCATCCCACCAATTGCCGGCTTGTGTGGTTTGTGCTTCTGCCATGTTCGTGTAGGATTGTTTGTTCCTGGACGGAGCCGAGGATAAGAGACAGTCTCGAGTTTTGAAGGATTGGTTTGTGGCGCTTGTTAGGCAGAACTTCAACTTTCAAGGTGACTCAAGAATTCTGACAAGGCGAAGTCTTGACTATGACTGATGCCATTTTTATGACTGGAAACATGACTGTAAACTATGGCAGTATGCCTATGTGCAAAATCTAACCCTGCTCTTCGTTATGGTAGTTTGTGCAGCAGATAGCGTTTGCGGCTTTGAGTCGGCGAGAAGGCACAATCCGCAATTGAAGAGCAAAGTTGGTATTTATTATACGATTTAATTTACAGTTCCGCTCTAGACTATGGACGATCCTTTTTTGGCCCCTTTTTTGACTTTTTGTGCGCCTTTTCGCCCATTTCCTTAGCATAAATCTCAGCAGCTGTCTCGTCTGGTTTCCTCTTGCTCTTAGCACTCTTCACACTGACAACAGCCCCCTTCTTGCCACTTTTTCGGATCTGCTCCTCCGCTGCTGCCCATCCAGGTGCACCTTCCTCGATCTCATACTGCTCTAGTGGCAATGCATCGATTAGTTCCCTCTGCTTCTCCCGTAACGCCTTCAATGCCTCATCACCACCCTCCTCAAGTTCCTCTTCCAGCCCAAGCTCCAAAGGTACGAACTTGTCATCCACAACTTCATCATCGTGGGCCCCACTCGCATTCTCTCGGCTTACACCAATATTGTCTCGGTCTGGAAGCTCGGATTCGTATGCCCCCGAGACTACCTCACTGAAATGTGAGCTCATCTTGCGTATCGTCTTGATGAACAATGCTAGCAACTGCGATGACTGAACTTTCTCAAGTTCTTTCTCTAGCATATCAAAGTCCTTACTCTGTAGTCCGATGGCAAGAAGTACAGATTGCTGTAGGCCACTAAGTGTGATTTCTGATTTCAGTGGTCCAATGAAATAAGATTTGGCGAGGTCGGGTACGAGATCAAGGATGACATGGTAGTCCAGCATGTTGTTTGCGTATGATGCTAGTCGCTTGAGATCCCATGGATTCAATATCCGGTCAAGGTCCTGCTTTGAGAATCGTTGTTGTTGGAGAGATGTGTCTAACTTCGCTCCTTTGTTGGCCAGCTCGTCGATGATAAGAGCAAGCTCGGCAGGGAATTCCTTGAACTGGAATTGAAGGAGCTTGACAAATCGGTGTTGGAAGTCCCTTGAGAATGAACCTAGCCTGTTGTCATGTTAGTTTGGGTTATGTGAATATTGTAGCTCTTGCGGGCTACTCGATACCCACTTCGGACTCCCAAAATGTTCATGGAGATCTTCCTGAGGGGACTAAGCTTACCATGATATGTCTTCACCAGATCCGAGAGCCTTGACCATGACGCAGGTATGTTCGCCTGTAAGGTCGTTGGCAGTTTGCCTCAGATACAATGGCGCAAATGCAGCTTGGCCCCAGAATTTGAGTAACGGCTTTGTAAGTCCGTAACTTACACCTACGTAATCGAGCTTCTCAGGGCGACGTTCGGAGAGCTTGGAGAATAGCGGTGGCATCTTTTTAAAATCCCTGACCTTGATGTTGTCATCAAGAAGAGATGAATTCGCGAGTTCCTCGTCCGTCACTCTTGTGATGGTCTCCTCAACATATGAGGTAGCATCCTCGGACAGATTGGCGAACTTGCCCTCGTAGAAGTCGACAAGCAGTTCTAGTGCTTTCTTGCCATAGCCCATTCTGACGTAGTTCGGATTTGTGGCGATTCTGACGATGCGCGCACCAGAAAGCCCTGCAAATTCATCGTCCTGGAACTGCTGGCTAACAATCCAAGGTATCAGATCTCCAGCAGCTCTCTTTCCTCGACTCAGACTGTTCGCAACACTTGCTTTACTGATCCTTCCTTCAAGAGCAACTTGAATAACACATAGTGGCTCTGGCAGGCGCTTGCTGTTTTCCGAGACAGGTGGTATTAAGACGAAAAGCTGGTGTGCTGGGGCATCACTCATCAACTGAAGATCGTCGGGCGAGTTTTTGTAGTGACTTGCAACGTAGAGAGCAACCATCTGTTGCAGGAATTTTTCGGAAACATCGTGGAAAGAGAACAGGGTATCACGATTGACAAGAACCAGCTCGCAATCAGAAGGATGAGGATATCCTACGTTTCGTAGGGAAGTCAGGGTCGCGTCAAGGCCTATTTGGAATCAGCAAATGACTTGAATCGCGCAAAAGAATCCACCAGTTCGATCAAAATCCAAGGGGAGAAACTTACAGAGTACCGTATTGAGCCATTTCTCAACAGTATCACCTTCTGCGTAACGAATCGGTTCTTTCAAAGACACTTCCCGTAAAGAGCGACCGCCCGTGAAGGTTGTCTGAACCTTAGCAGCTTTTCCAGTTGATCGATCAGTTACTTGTGCATCTTCTGATCCGCTGACTTTGGCGCCGCTCGACTGTTGTCGCAGTTGCTCTATCAGCTTCAAGGACAATGACCTGCCAGTGCCTTCGTATCCGTTTATCGTTGATGCCATGAATACCAAGTAAGGACCGATCAGCTTTCGTACAAGAGGGAGGGGGATGGCAGCAGCTTCATCGATGACCAAAAGCTCGGCCTGGCCAAGTACATGTGCATCCTGTGGCTTGATATATTGGATAGTCTGTCGATGCTGTCGGTGTATATTTACTCGCACAATTGCCTTCTTGAAGTCTGGATTCGTAGACTGCACGATGGAGTAGTCCTCGTGATCCAAGTATCCAAGAGCATCGAAACCTTTGAATATGAACTCGAACAAAGTCTTAAGGTTCTCCGGACTTGGAGATGTGATGAAGATATTGCTATATCCATGAGCAACTGCTGCAGCGACAGCGACGCCTAGCGCGGCCGACTTTCCTCGTCCTCGGGCAGCCGTAAGAGTTACTGTACTTCTCAAGGTCTTTTCCGCGATGGCATCGACGAATGTAAGCAGGGCCTTTGCTTGGTCGACAGTCTTTGCTAGTGTTACAAGCGGTCCAACGGAGGGTGTGTCTTGAAGAGCTTCCTTCATATTTTCCAACTCTATTTGCGCTTTGCTCTTCGGTTCATCCAGATCTGGGGGTGGAAGAGCAGTGACATTCTTTCCGCCAGAGATTGGTAGAACGTTCATCTCATCATCTATAACAAGACATGATTCGCATTTTCCCAATGAAAGTATGAATCTCTCGTTGAATCTTGCTGTGACGTCGTCGTGCGCTTCTGTTCTGTACCGCGAGTGAACATCCATCGAGAGTGTGTATAGCTGCTTCAAACTGCTCATTCCCTTGAGCAGAAGTACGACTAATCCTCCACCCTCAACTGTTTCTATAGTTCTGGCCAGAAGATTTGGCGTGATGGCTTCAAAATCCTGCAGAATACACATCCCATAGGTATTTCCCAAGATCTTTTCGGTTTCCTTGTAGTAGGTATATCGAATATTGTGTAATGAGACGAAGAGTTCGAATGGGTCCTCGGCGTTTGCTTCTCTAATTCCTCGCTTCACTTCCTTCTTGATCTTGTTTTCTCTCTTCTTGCGATGACTTAGAGCTGTCAGCAAATTCGGGTCCAAAACTCGTGTAAGAAGAACTTCAGAATATCCTCTTGGATTTGATATCACTAGGACTTTCATACCTCGTGAACCCAAGAAGATCCTTTTTGTATGCCCACAACACAGACTTGTTCTGCTTCATGTCCCTTTGTGACATGATGTAGTGCAAGTTCACAATAATGTCTTTCGATCGATCCCCCACCACCACGAAGAAGCTGCGCTTCTTTTCCTGCATGCCATTATGGATGAGCGCTCCAATGCGCGAGTCACTGGAAGAGTATTAGGGAAAGCCACAATTCAACTTTAGTTTGGGTAAGAAGATTGTATCTTACATTGCCTTTTTGACCATAGTGCAGTTTGGAGCAGCAATTGCAAAGGTGTGGCGGAGTGTTTGGAGAATTGACGATGTTGCTTGCGACTCGGCGAACTTTTTTTTATCGGCAGCTTCGATTGAGCTCTCCCTATCGCTAGCGCTACTGATAACGACAAGGCTGACACCATTGCATGATTGGTAGGGATTCCCCAGGGCCTCAGCCTTGTCATGCTTTCTATGTATTCAAGCTCAAAGCTTTCTACATGTAAATGAAAGGTATTGAGACTGTCCTGTGCCTTCACTGGTCGGCATCAATTCCGGAAATATTATTAGAAAAGGGTGTCCATGGTACAGCGCGATGTTCACACCGCAATATTTACACGGAATATAAAATCCCTCAACTTCGCCAGAAAGATCGTCTATAATGTGTTTGGTAGCTGTTTACCTAGCCAGTCTTATTAACAGAAACCACGAACTTTTTACTGCAAAGACTCAATAACAAGTGCAGAAGCTCCGCCACCACCATTGCAAATACCTGCAACACCAATCTTGGCTTTTTGTTCTCTCAAGACATTGATCAAAGTAGTCGCGATTCTAGCACCCGAGCAACCAAGAGGGTGGCCGATAGCCACTGAACCGCCATGGATGTTAACCTTGGTCTCATCCAGACCAAGGATTTTCATGTTGGCCAAAGCAACAACCGAGAAGGCCTCATTGATCTCATAGAAGTCAACACTGGAAGCATCAACCTTGGCGTGCTTGAGAGCTTTTGGGATTGCCAATGCCGGGGCTGTGGTAAACTTGCTTGGGGCGTGGGCCGCATCTCCCCATCCGAGGATCTTAGCCAGAGGCTTGATACCAAGTTCCTTCAACTTAGCCTCAGAAACGAGCACCAAGGCAGATGCACCATCGTTGATTGGTGCTGCGTTTGGAGCAGTAACAGTGCCACCGTTTGGCATGAACGCAGGACGCATGGCCTTCAGCTTCTCAATGTTGAGGTTCTTGACTTCATCATCCTTCTCAACCTTAATAGCTGGCTTTCCTCGGCCTCCGCTGACTTCAACTGGAACAATTTCGGTCTTGAAAATGCCTGCCTCTGTTGCCTTTTGTGCCTTTTGGTATGACTTGATAGCATAATCGTCCTGCTGTTCTCTGGTAACACTGTGGTCTGATGCGCACTCCTCTCCTGCCATGCCCATGTGTTCCTTCTTGCCATATGCGTCGGTCAACCCATCCTTCAAAACACCATCCACCAAAGTTTGATTGCCATATTTGGCACCAGTTCGGAGGGTTGGGAGGTAATGAGGAACATTCGACATAGACTCGGTACCGCCAGCAACGACGATTTCGGCATTACCAGTCATGATAGTTTGGGCACCGAGGATAATGGCCTTAAGTCCAGAGGCGCATACTTTGTTGACGGTCGTGGCAATAGTGGCTTCAGACAGGCCTCCAGCGAGGGCACATTGACGGGCAGGGTTCTGTCCGAGGCTATGTTTGTTTATTAGCAATCCCCATTAGAGGGAAAGGATTAGAGGGAAAGAAAATGCTTACTTTGCAGACAAGACATTTCCAAAGAAGACCTCCTCAACATCCTCGGCCTTGATCTCAGGTACACGCTCGACAGCAGCTGTTGAAGCGATCAGCAATTATCAGACTCTATAAGATTCATCTTATTGACCTTTGATGGCAATGCCTCCCAAATCAGTCGCGCTCAGACTGGAGAGGGATCTGATACCGTTTCGTCAGTATGTTATTCGGGGTCTGGCAGAAAGCGGAGCTCTCACCCCAAAAATGACCCGATAGGGGTGCGGACTGCAGAAACGATGTAAACTGGGGCTGAGGCCATATTGTCGATTGCTTAGTCTTAATGTTGTGAAGCTTATGGATTATCTCGAGATCTGACGTGAAAGTGGGAGGGAGATTAATATGGGAAAAGCGTTGGGCGAGCAAAAGTCCAAACAATGGCAAAACAACTTTTGAAGCTCAACATCGCATCGCATCGCTTCACGGTGGTGTTCACCGCCTCTCAGAATTAGCGCCTGGAGTTGCATTCAGGTACCCGCCTCTACCGTTTTCGGCCTCATCTACAGCCAGTCACAGATTGCTATCAAGAATTTAGTTCTCACAAAAGTGTCGAAAGTGGCCAGTTTCTTTGAGAGCCTTACGTTATAGCCAACGCAAAGGTTTCTGCCATTTTTGCTCCCCGCGATCGGAGAACCATCCATCCCACTTCGAGCAGGGAGGGGCAAGCAGGCAAGGCTGAAAGGCGAGCTGAAAGGTCACGTGTCAACGCTAAATGCTTTACACGCTAGTGAAGTCTGGGTGAACTTTTTGAAGCTCATCGTCGCGAGAAGTTGACCGGACGAGGAAAGTCGCATTTCCTACCCACAACCAAGTACCTTTCTTTTGCACATTTGCCCACTATGGATGACCTCTATGATGAGTACGAGATCTGTCTGTATATTTTATTATGTTTTGCGACTAATCAATCTGCAGGTTCGGTAACTTCATTGGTGAAGCCGAAGAATCAGAAGACGACAGTCAACATGGGGTTGATGCCGGCGCATATGTGTACGATGAGGACTACCCAGAGGAGGAGCCAGAAGCAACGGGACAGGAGTTAATGGAAGTCGATGGTTGGTTCCGTGCCTTTGCATTGGTGTATTCGGAGAGCTAACTGCTTTTCGCAGATGAGGGACCATCGAACGCTGTCATATTACACGAGGACAAGCAATACTATCCTACTGCGCAGCAGGTATATGGGGAAGATGTTGAGACTATGGTACAGGAGGAGGATGCCCAGCCTCTTACACAGCCTATCATTGCGCCTGTCGAGCAGAAGAAGTTTACCATACAGGAAGCAGATCTTCCCCCAGTGTTTTTCGAGCGGAGCTTTATGACAGATCTTATGAACTATCCAGATCAAATTCGCAATGTTGCTTTCGCAGGCCATCTGCACCATGGGAAAACGGCATTAATGGATATGTTGGTTTTGGAGACACACGACATTACAGAGCGATTGGAGAAGAAGACAGGAAAGAAGAGGGATGAGCAATTGAGGTACACCGATGTGCACGTCCTAGAGCGGGATCGCGGAATCTCGATTAAGTCGGCTCCCATGAGTCTGGTACTACAAAGCTCCCAAGGGAAATCACATCTCCTGAACATACTCGACACACCTGGCCATGTTAATTTTGTGGACGAAGTCGCATCGTCATTACGGCTTGTCGATGGTGTGGTTCTTGTTGTCGATGTCGTGGAAGGTGTGCAGGTGAATACCGAGCAAATCATCAAACATGCGGTTCTCGAAGGGCTGCCACTCACTCTTGTAGTAAACAAGATGGACAGATTGATCTTGGAGCTCAAGATTCCCCCAACCGACGCCTATTTCAAGCTCAAGCATGTTATTGAAGAGGTCAACACTGTTATTGAGAACACCATTCCAGGCCAAGGAGAGAAAAGGCGCTTGAGCCCCGAAAAAGGCAATGTACTGTTCGCATGCAGTAGCATGGGCTGGTGCTTCACTCTACAATCATTTGCAAAGATGTATGCAGAAAACTTCCCACCAAAGACGAAAGGAGCACCAGGAATCAATGTTCCAGAATTCGCTCGCCGGCTTTGGGGAGATATCTTCTATAATCCCAGGAAACGGTCTTTCACCCGAAAAGCTGTGGAGGAAGGAGCTAAACGTTCTTTCGTGAACTTCATCCTAGAGCCGATCTATAAATTGTACTCGCATACAATTAGTGAAAGTCCCGAAGACCTCAAAGACACACTGGCAACTCTCGGCATAACTCTTAAACCGTCACAATACAAGACGGATGCAAACGTCCTTCTGAAATTGGTCTGTGAAAAGTTTTTTGGGGGATCGAATGGATTTGTTGATATGGTAGTTGAGCATATTCCTTCTCCAGTTGAAGCTGCCGAGGACAAGATACAGCGGTATTACACTGGACCTCTTGACACCAAGGTTGCGAAAGCTATGCTAGAGTGCAAGCAAGATGGTCCTTTGGTTGTTCAGATCTCAAAGTTGTTCAATACAAGCGATGCCAAAGGATTCCATTCTTTTGGACGAGTTATGAGCGGAACCGCCACACCTGGTTCCCAAGTCCGAGTTTTGGGCGAAGGTTACTCTATCGACGACGAAGAAGATATGAGCTTAGCAACCATTTCAAACGTCTGGATAGCTGAGACACGGTACAGCATTCCAACCGATGGTGTGCCGGCAGGAAACTGGGTTCTACTTGGAGGCGTTGACAATTCCATTGTCAAGTCCGCGACATTGGTTCCTCCCGTCTTACCTGACGGTGAGGACGCTTACATTTTCAAGCCTATCACGCATTTCACCGAATCAGTCTTCAAGGTGGCCGTGGAACCAATTAATCCTTCGGAGCTCCCGAAGATGCTGGATGGGCTGAGGAAGATCAACAAGAGCTATCCTCTGATCACTACCAAAGTCGAAGAGTCGGGCGAGCACGTTATTTTAGGGACAGGAGAGCTCTACATGGATTGTGTTCTGCATGATCTCCGAAGATTGTATGCTGAGATGGAAATCAAGGTTTCTGATCCGGTTACACGCTTCTGTGAGACCGTGGTGGAGCAGTCAGCCATCAAGTGCTATGCTCAAACACCCAACAAGAGGAACAAGATCACCATGATTGCGGAACCATTAGACCAAGGCATCGCAGAGGACATAGAGAGCGGCAAGGTCAGCATCAAGAGTCCTAACAAGGTCATTGGCAAATTTTTCGAAGAAAACTACGGATGGGATTTGCTTGCCTCGAGAAACATTTGGGCGTTTGGACCCGATGACTTGGGACCGAATATTCTCCAGAATGATACCCTGCCATCTGAGGTGAGTATCCACCAAATTCCGCCACCCGGTGCAATCGGTCCTTTTTGCTGACAATTGACTAGGTTGACAGGCGACTCCTGCAAAGCGTGAGAGACACAATCCGCCAGGGCTTCAGTTGGGCAACACGAGAAGGTCCTTTGTGTGAAGAGCGTGAGTCTCCCCCAAACCCCAGATTTTCTTTCCACAGTGCCGGCGCTTCTACAAGTGCCAAGTTCTGAGAGCCGTGGTCGTATTCATTGGCCAACACCAGAGCCGGTCCGAATTTTATCTGACAACCCTTGTAGCAATCCGAAATGGCAGGTTCAAGATCATGGAGGTAACATTGGCTACCGAAGCGATCTTCCGGGGGGGTGGCCAGATCATCCCCACTTCCCGACGCGCCTGCTATTCTTCGTTCCTAATGGCTTCTCCACGACTTATGGAGCCCGTTTACTCCTGCTCCATGACTGGACCTGCAGACTCCGTCACATCTCTCTACACTGTACTCGCGCGTCGCCGAGGGCACGTCCTCTCTGATGGCCCAATTGCCGGTACGCCATTGTACCGTGTCAGTGGTCTCATTCCAGTCATTGACTCGTTCGGCTTTGAAACCGATCTTCGAATTCATACACAAGGCCAGGCCACTGTCAGCTTGGTGTTCGATCGCTGGAGTATTGTACCTGGCGACCCGCTTGATAAGGATGTTATCTTGAGACCGTTAGAGCCTGCTAGTGCTCAAGCAACTGCCAGAGACTTTGTCTTGAAAACAAGGAGGCGCAAAGGACTGAGCGAAGATGTTAGCGTGGCCAAGTTCCTTGAGCCTGAGTTGTTCTCGAGCTTGAAGGAAAGTGGAGTCCTTGGAGATTGATAGCGATGTTTGAACAAAAGTGCAAAGATAAGTCTTGGAGTTGGCATGGGCATGGGATCTCTGACCTTGAGATAATATGGGGCATTTCAGGTGAATTGGCGTTCAGAGCATGATAGCTGTAGGATAGCCCTAGAGCACTTTCCAATGTACAGGAGCGCCAAGATTTGGTAGCATTGGATTTTGTCCACACACCCACACCACCATCAAGTCAATAGGGAAGTTGACTGCCTCTTGCTGCAATTGGTCCCCCTTTCTGCAGGGCGGGATATCCGACGTAGCCGAGCCCGTTTACTTGAGCATGCAGGACTAGCTACAGCACATCTGCATGCTCTATCGAAGAAACCCCCAAATTTCAGACCAGAGAAATGGGCCCTGGATATTAACATACATACTTTGGACTTTGCACCACCAAACAGCGTTCAATAGCGCTCACTCACTCGCGGAAATACTACCATTGGCCCGCATACATAGCATCCCTCACCTTGCACGCCCAGAATATAGTGTCCACGTAATTCTTTAGATGATCAAAAGCCGAAAAACCTGAACACCTGAACAAGAACGAGAAACGAAGGGATGCCAACAGGATCTATCGATGATTGACACGAGGATGGTAAAAATATCTTCTAGAAGGAGTAATCGAACACCCACAGAATACGAAATGACGACGATTCCCGATAGTCCCGGCCTTGCGAAAGCAAGAATTAAAGGAGAATTATGCTTATCTCTCGCAAGGGTTTCTTCTTTTTTACTTTTCCCACGTTTCCCAGCCCATCTGTGTCCTTTTCCAAGTCGGTCCGCCGGGCGGCCCCCCTCTATTCCCCTCTTTTTTTGCCTTCCCTGAGCTTCCCGAATGGACTCTATCTCTATATAATCGTGGAGTTATAGGCGGGGGGAACCAACCTTGTTTTATCGATTTTGGCTCGTTACCCACTTGGCCGCGTCAGTTTTTGGACTGGGGGAAGCTGAAGGTGAGCTAATTCAATATGACGCCTTTCTGGAAATGATATATCACCGAGGCATACTTTTTTCTTGTTGATGGGATGACAGGATGAGATGACAGGACAGGGGACTCGGGGAGAAGGGAAGAGCACGAGCTGTTTATTTGCTTCTGGATCTTGGTGGAAGAGGAGGGCTGGAGGGCTTCAGGGGTGCCTCCGCGAAGCGAGGGAGGGGAAAGGAAGAACGTTTTTGCCGGATCTCCCAAGATTGGTTCACTTCTGTTTTTTGTGGATGCGTGGGTTATGTACTCATTCTATGGGGAGGTTGGTGAGCAGTACATGGACCAATCGACTTCCCGTCGAGCCTTTTCGTGGGAAGCAGGGTTTAGGTTTCTTTGGGACACCGCAGGGCAACATCTCACGGCACCATGTTGTTCCATTTTCAAGCTTGGAGACGATGGTGGGGCAGACCTGCAAGAACATGGATGAGGATCATGGGAAAGGGCGAGGAGGCTTGGTTTTTATTTCCTTTGATTGGGTGGCTGGTACGGTTGACACTACGATGCGTTTGTTGATTGGGTGGGAAGAGAAGAGCTCGCTTCCTGAGATGCTGCCCAGGAATGCATTCAGGGGTGCGGTTGTGCTGGCCAGGAACTCAGGGTGATCGACGATGATGAGAAGTGTGACCGCTGGCGATGTTGCAGATGACAGGGAGGAATGCACATGGCTAGCAGGTGAGCTGCAGATGGCGATTGCCGCAATTACAAGGGTCGATGAAAAACAAAGAACCTTGAAGGGGGGGCTATAATATAGAGTATTGTGGCCCACGCGAGATGACCCCTGCAGATGTCAATACTCACTTTGAACATTGCCCCTTTTGAAATTAGAAGTGTGGAGAAATATGCGCGCGCTTGAGCTCAAGATAGAATGCTATGTACACGAAGAGAGCCGTGCAACTGGAAGTAACATTATGTTTCCATGCAAGGCTTCATCATCTTCTTCAGGATGCCCATGAGATTATCATTCTCTAATGCGGCAGCAACACGCTCCTTGTCCGCTAGTTGCTTATTGACTTCGTCTGCTTGGCTATGCGTGCCCTCCTTGATCTTCACTTCGACCCGGTAACTTGGAGGCAAAGCTTGTTCCAAACGCACCCGAACGCCAAGGCCTATAACCGTCGCAAGTGAGCAATGCGTTACCGTGGGGGTGAGCTCAACAAGGACGCGTGACAGAGCGGCGGGATTCGTAAGGTCTGGAGGAGAGACGAGGTGGACGTCTTGTAGCTTCACCACGCCTAAGGATTCCAGTGAGAGCGGATGTTCAGGGTCTGATATCGGCGCAATGAGGTCTGTGAAACGTCAGTCGTCAGACCGTCCGAAAGCACACAAGGGTTCTCCAGCTTTCTAGCAATAGACTTCCAACGGGAAAACGTCGATAGAACAAACTTTAAATATAAAGTTCGATGGCTCAAAATAGAGATCTGAGCCATAGCCTTCGCAATGACGAAAGTGATACCGCGTCCCTTTATAGCATGATCTTGAAAATGGGAAGAAAACTTTGGCATCGGAAACCGAACGCGACATCATTTCGCAGCGGAAATAACGTACCGTATATCTCTTGTTCGTCAATTGGTTCCACACTGGAGTCATCGGAATCGGTGTCTGAGAAGTCTGACATGTAAAACGGATCCAAGGCGTAACTTGGCTTCGCCATCAAGAGCTCCCGGATGCCGCTCTTCTGGGGCCCATCTCCTCTATTTCTGCGTCTCTGTCTGTGCGTAGCAAGTTCGGATTCGCTCAATATTGTAGGATTGGCATTGTCGAGTGCCGCCATTACTATGAAAGTGGCGAGGCTGAAAATGAGGGGTTTGTTTGGTACTTTGAGACTATCGAGTTGGTGTCCACTTAGGTGAGCCAGACAGGATTGGGTATGATCTCTCTGGAATAGTCGTACGATACGAAAGAATTCTAAGAGGCTCGAGTTGTTGCGGTTGTGATTTGCACCTTGTGTTGGATTGTCGTTCAGCCTTTCGAGACTTTTTGGAGATAGGATTTATCGATATCGGCCGGCAGAATATCGGAACGGCGCTTCCGCGGAGACCTCAGGCACAGGGATCTAGCGCAAGGCTGCGGATGATAGCCGGTAGCATGGACGTTTTCAAGTTCACAGAGCTTCACACCTTTTGAATCAGGAATGTATTGTATTATCTATCCCAAGAAAGTATCGCTGTGTTCTCGCTCGCCGAGTGGCGTTGCCAGTGTCATAAAAGGAAGAAGATGAACGTCGGAATAGACATCAGACAGCCTGTTTCGACTTAGTTTTATCGCAAAGTTTCTGGTCCCTTGTCAGACTACCCTTGTCGTTCTATTTCAACTCTTGCCTTCGTCCAAACCAGCGACTGGGGGTTGCCAAGGAAGCAGATCGCCGTCAAGCTCTAATTCCCAAAGTATGCTCTCGTATCGGTAGTGTTACATCATTCTTAAACCTTCCTGTGGCCATTACCTCTGTCACAAAAGTCAATAAAGAATCGGCAGCAAGCAATTAAGTCGGTACTGAGACCTTCTGCCGAACGATTGACCAAGACATTGTTGGAGTCCACCTGAGAGACAAGGCTACTAAGCGATACTCAGGAGCCGAGTCAGGAAATACTACGAGCCGTCCTTTCCAACGCCAAAGTTACTTAGACGTTTCACGACTTTTGTAGTTCTTCCACAAGGGCTATTCAGCTGAAGAAAGTAATTAAAAAGTCCGTGTGATACTATATGTTTAAGGAGTGTCTTGGATTTGCTCACGCGGCTGTGAATCTTAGGAAGATTAGGTTCATGCATTTCCCTCAAGTTGATTCAGTAGCGTCTATCTCACTCTTCTTCTGCGGCTGAATCCGCAAGTCTAATCATGGCTTTTCGGATTCGGTCTCTGTCCGAGTCTTACCGAAAAACGCTCTAAAGGACACTGCCCCAATTATCTCCATTGTTTGTCCTGATTCATGATATCATGGTCAATCTCTCAATCCGCTGGCGATCCGGACAAGCGAATAGGGTTCTTTAAAGGACACAGAGGCAGCGCCGTAATCATATCTCACAACTCATGCCGCAAGCCACCCAGTTTACTAGTGCTAGCATGAGATAGCTTGGTGCAGTTCGTGGAATGTGTGGTGGGGCAAGGAAACTCTGCATTTCCAATGCAGCCGCAATGAGACCAGCCCACCCCACCATCCTGCCGTCTGTATCCATCCGCGCATGACGAGGCCATGAACATGATGAAATGAAGTTTATTATGCATAGAACAATGGTCGGTGTTCTCCCGCTAGGAGAGAACCTTTGCTAGGACGACCCCTGCTCATTGAATCCGTGGAAATTCTATCGAACATTCCAAGCACCAAGACGCTTTCGTGGGGTGGCATCAAGCGCAGGAGATGAGCGTTGCCCAACCGCTAGCATGTATGCGGGGTAGTATTGATCTCTAATCTCTATCGATCACCTTCGATGGGGCACGACGATTGTCTTATTCCCAGCTTACCTTACAGTAGTACCTTTATCTCCTTTATCTCACTAAAATTGCCCCAAGAGGAAGCTCAGTAAAAGTGGTACTTGGGTACTTGGGTACGTTGCGGTAACTGCCGGGCTTCTTGTCCGCAGATGCCCGACTTCTGCAATGGTGCTGTCCCCCAAGGAACGCTAAACCAGGTGTCTCTAGTCAGGGAGAAATGGCACATGGGGGTTGCAGAATCGGAGTATCTAGGTACGGCAGGTGAGTAGTACAGCGAAGGTATACAAGTGTGTCCAGAGAGAGGCTCGACTTATTATCTGCATGCAAAGGGCTCAATATGGGAGCGGCCGCATGAGAAGTAGGCTGGCTGGCTGGCTGGCTGGCTGCCATGATGGCGTCCTGGATTCTGGGAAAGTGTGCATCACGCAACAGAAAACGTGGGCTAGGCTAGGGCGTGGTTTTGCGTTACATCGACATGGTTTGGTTTGGCCCAAGTCTGGTTACTCGATTTTCTCTCCCTTCTGTATGGTCGTCGGTAGCGGGAGAAGGGGAAATGTCTTGCTTTGCAGGCCACCAGCTTGTTCCAACCAAACGGGCAGCCGGGAATGCACAAAGCCGTCGAGATCAAGTCCAGTCCTTAATTGCTCCTTAACTGCCTTGCTCACTTGCCCACTGGTTGACTAACTCCCGGATCCCAACCACCAAACAGACATCTGTGCCATGCATTACCTTGCTTTGTCTCGCCATACCATGCCATCTTAACAGGATTATTGCTTGCGGGCGTTCTTGGTTCGTTCCTTGAAGCTGACAGCTCTGTGGACTTGGACTTGGATACTCCGTAGTGAGTGGACCGAACTCTTCTGGTTTTACAGAATGCAGGGGCGTGGAGATCCTTTCCCCTCCTCTAGTCTAGTCCACTCCTTTCCTTTGTTCCTTTGTCAAGACTCAAGTCAAGTCAGATCAAGTCCACTTGCAACTTAGACAATATTATCACGCCACTTTAGTCGTAGTCCTTCCATGTCCTGGTCATTCCTAGATCTAGGCCTTTTGGGGCAACTTATCTGGAACCCAAGGTTTCACGCAATTCTAGCGTTGCGGCAAAGGCACTATCGCGCAAAGTAGCTTTGACAGCGGCAGCTGGCTAGCTTTTGCCTCTTGGTGCAATTGTGCAGTGCAGTGCAGTGCAGTGCAGTGCAGTGCAGCGCTCATACCCCCTCCTTCGAGTCTTCTCCCCATGCCAGAAAACGTCCGGCAAAGCCACTCCACGACGACGACGACGACAACAACAACGACAAAGGAGCTACCAGGACACACGCGCCTGTGGCAACGCCAGCAGCCTCCTCATTGCGTTTCAGCCCCAATTCCATGGCGACAATAATAGAGTTCTTCCGGCAATCATCAACCTGAGATCGCCTCTCCAAACGCCTCGAGTTAGCCTCGGATCTCCCAGCGCCCCTCGACTTCCTGCGCTTTCGTCCAATGTACATGCGGTTGCGCTGCGCTGCATCTCCGTCCGGCATACAACGAGCCACACCTCGAGTCATAGCAGACTGTTCTTTCAAGCTTCCTTGAAGCTTCTGCGGGGGACACAAACTGCCATCAGCCACTTTCCCGCTGCGTACGGCATCGCTTCCTCGGCATCATCAAGGCATATCAGGGCATATACATACATACAAGGGCACACAAGGAGGACAAGGGCCTTGTCCAAAGACCATCTTTAGCACGTGAAGAGGCCTTTCTCTCGCCTGCCTGCCACTGCCAGCCGTCAAGCCTTACCGCAGAACCCCCATGGTCAGGGGTTAGAGCCTTGCAACAACAGACATATTTTATAATTCTTTATTTTATCAGCCCAGCCCAGAGAGGGGCATGCCACCCCCGTCCAGACTGCAGGGAATACAATACCGCTGTTAGGCTACCCACTAGGGTTTCCACTAACCTTTTGACACCCCCCAGACGCCCATAATCCCTCCCCTCCCCCTCTTACGGCGGCCCATCCTGCTGTGGAACTTAGATTCTCGACGGGCCACAAGTACACCACAGGGACATCCTCATCCTCTTCAGTTGCGCCGAAGAGTGTTTTTGGATCAACCTTGATCTGTCCTGTTCACAGTTACGCTATTGTCCAACTGCTCTTCTGGTTTAAGATTCGGCAATTATTTCACTTACGCCGTTCAATTTGCATGGCTCTCGAGTACACTTGAGCAGCATTCGGTCTGCTGTTTGCGCGGGTAAGCTGGCGGCTTCAACGTCTGACAACAGCTCGCGTGGACTTCAAGTGCTTGTATCCTCCCACAAGAACTGTGCCCCTTGAAAGGTATGTCTTGATCGCATTAAGTAGCTTCGTATACCCAAGCTCTTTAGACCTTGGATTATTCCGACGACTCGTGGCCTTGCTGATATATATACCAGAGGACATATAGCCACATCGGGTGAAGCCTTCGGAATAATCCCCCTGCTTTAAACTTAAACATATCTACAATCATCGTCTCCTGTCGACCACCACCTGTGTCTCAATAAATACTTCCATCGACCTTTAACCTCAGGAGTTCGCTCGTCTTCCCAGCTTCACAATCCACTCGGCGCGTTACGTCGCGCCCAGCTCAACCCGGTTTCGATCATTCGGGGCAGCATAATAAGTACCGAGGGAGAATGGTTGGAGACCCAGGGACAAGGAGACTACTCCCACAGAGCTCACAGATGCAGAGTTTCTCTTTTGCGCCCAATAACTTTGGGCAAAGAGAAAATCAGAAGAGTACGCTCCTCAGATATCCTAAGCCGGGCTCCAGTCTAATGAGATTTAGATTATGTATTTGTTGACGAGCACAATCGCCACAAGCGATTGAAGGGTATGAGCAATGCTACGTATCCCCTGGCTTCTGGTTATTGACGTTTGGTAGTGATGAGAGCATGTGAAGGATGTCGGAGACGAAAGATCAAATGCGACGCGGCAACCACAAACACCTGGCCCTGTTCGGCATGTATTCGACTAAAGCTGCATTGCGTTCCCCCTACTGTGAATTATGACCGAGACTTCCCAGCAAATCAAGGATTCGAGGGAGAAAGGATAGAATATGAGAGCGGCGGTAGTGGTGACGATGATTATCAGCACCAATTGGCGATGCAACAGCAGATGGGTGGACCACATAAGAATATTCCTCCGATTTACACACACCAGATGCCATACCCAGATCCCGCTGGTGTGTACCACCCTGGACCCTATGGCGAGCCTTCCTCGAGTCATAGCCAAGCTAGTATGCACTACAGCAATTTACAGACACCTGTGAGTGTAGTCGACCAGCACCAGAATTACCCACCTCAACCCAACTACTCGTCGGTACCGCTACAGCCACAACCTTCTCATCCAGAGACTCCGGAGGCCTACGAGCAGGATCAGTATGGACAACAAAATCTTGCCGATCTATTAGGCGAGTTAAGGATGAACGAAGCGGGGTCAGGTATGTATTACTGAATTATCGTGTGAAGCATATTCAACTAATCCATTATAGCACCATATCTAAACAATAAGAACAAGAACAAGACATTGCAGGAAGAGCCAGCTTTTGAAGATGCTGACGATTACAAACTTGCCCTGCCGACCACTCTATCTGGCCCTGATCTCAAAGTTAGGATCCCACCCGAACTGATGCCAGATGACCAGACAGTCATGGAGTATTTCGACATGTACTTCATGAATGTTCACCCCTACGTTCCGGTCCTCAATAAATCGCTCTTCTACCAGCAGTGGCATACAAATCGAGACTCGTTATCGCCTCTAATTCTCGAGGCCATCTTTGCAATTGCGGGAAGACTGGCTGATGAGCCATCACAAGGGCATCAATGGCTGGCGCTTGCATCCAGTAAGTTCTGTTCCTGTATACCTGGGCCATTGAGGGCAGAAGTTGATAGATTGACAGAACATGCCGATTCCTTTATGGATGTTCCTAGACTCAGCACACTCCAAGGAATGCTCATCGTCCTCAAAGCCAGAGAATCAGCGCCAAAGAGAGGCTATTACTTTCGTTCGTGGATGACTGTTGTTGCATGTGTTCAGATGGCAAAGGATCTTGGATTGGATGAGCACTTTGACGAGCACAAGGCTGGGAGACCCTGCGGGTCTGATCTTGCAGATTGTATTACGAAAACACGGATTTGGCAGACAGTTTTTGCTTGCGAGCTGATGGTCGGCTCACCACAAGGTTTGCCCTACCACTTTAACCCCATCACTGATCTTCAGCTAAATGAACAAAGGTCGGACTGATTTGGCCGTTGATATGGAGTCTTTGGATTTGAGCATTCCAAGATCTGTTGTTGGAAATGATGAGGCAGAATTTCACGTCACTCGAAATTTCGCTTATTTCACCAAAATCGTTCGGAACGTTCGAAGAGCGAATAATGTCTATTCGAAAATCAAGAAGAAGAAGGATTGGGGTATCGACCCAGATTTCGTGCAATTGAACCCTTCATTCGAATCCTGGATGAACGACCTACCGCCCGATCTTCAAGTAACCTTTCCATCAGATGGCTCACGGCCATGGCTACCATCTCATTTCATCGGAAACCTTCATTCTTACTACTACCTCAGTATCATCATGCTTCATCGACCTCAACTCACGTTCATGGAACCAACTGGAATGGACGGGGGCTGGAAGCATCATATGATGATTTGTTATTCTTCCGCGAAACTATTGTGCAGGCTACAGGAGGCAACTTTGGAGTCCTTCGGTTTGACTGGGCTTCTGTGCATGCTAAGGGGTATCAACTTCACCATCTACTGCATATTGACATGCACTGTCCTCCACCTGGTAAGTTTCAAAGGTTCAAGATACTGACCAGCTTGCTAAAGTTACACCCCTCAGGTTGCTCTTACTTCGCCAGATCCAGATCTCAATACCGACGCTCGTGAATACTTCACTCGTCATATGAGGATTTTGGAGAAGTGCACCAGTTCTTGGCCTATGCCGGACATGCAACAACAGATTGATGCGCTTCGAGAGGCATTCTCTGCCGATACCAGGAAACCGTTTGTCCTTAAGCCAAGCTTTCCTTATGGTAGTCCAGGAGGTTCCATTCATAGCACTCCACCACGATCAAATGCTCAGTATCATCCGCATGGATCGTCACAGCAGGTTTTGGAGCAACAACATGCACCGCAACAAGTCAGTTACACTGCCCACCCTATTTCACCACCTATCTCTGCCGGCGGTGTGGACACGAAGAGTGACTCTCCTGCCGTACAGTCTCTTGTCATGATGGCCACTGGTCAACGAGGTCCCCAACCTCAGCCGCCGATTTCAACTGGGGTTCCCATGTCCGACCCGTCGACATGGAACCCCTCGCGCATTTTTGAGTAAGTATTATATAATCAATTCGAATATTTTCTCTTCATCATGCTAACTCTTTACAGTCAATGGAACACCACATTTGGTACGAACCCTGCTCAAAGCACCTCCGCTCCCCAAGTCACCCCTCTAAAAATTCCGATTTCAGGTGCACAAGAGATACCCACATTGCCCGAGTTGCAAAATCTACCAAACGCGAATCTACAGCCAAACCCCAACTCCATGCCCTCGCAACAATATTCTGGGCCTGCCATACCCTCATTCGTCAGCCCAAGCATGTGGCAAGAGAGTGTTGCAAGTGTATATGAAGGTGGATTGAAGAGGCAGCACCAATGGGACTATGATGAGAATGTCGCAAAACGGGCACGATGATTGAGATCTGGCGACAAGACAGTATGAATGATGAAAACAATGGACAACGGATGGCGCCAATGGGAGGTTTGGGACTTATTGGACAGCTGATGGTACAGATGTGATCGATAACCCGGGGTTGGAACGGTGGTGGGCGGGGCAGGTGTCAGCATTATAGGTATTCACGCAGCGGGCGTGAGTGAGCCTATAGCATTTGTGGGAGTCTGGTGTCAACTCTGAATTGGATCCGTTCTACGAAAAGCACGAAAACAGGAGTTTTGGCTGGCTGGGGGTGTACATGGAGAGCATTGTTGGCTGGCGGAGTTGGAAAACCCAGTGTCTAAAATTGGGCTTGGAGTTCTTTGTCATCTTCTGGTACATATTTGGATAGGCTTGATCATATGGGACATTTGACACTTTTTCGATTCGGCCTCGAGAGGAGTACTACAGCGCAGCTTTATCAGAAGGTGTAAGATTTATCAACGAGGGGGGAAAATTGCAAATCATTCTTCACCTTCCATGATTTCGTGCTTCTATTAGGAGTCATTCATCATTCGTGAATTGTCGTGAATCGCGGGTAGTCTATTCGCATGTTTCCTTCAACAAGGCATGCTCTTTCCACCCAGAGGCCCGAACCTGTATCTGCATACTCTCCAACAGCCTCTGCTTGACGCTCGTCTTTGACCCGCTCCCTCCATCCCTCACTTCCATATCAAAGAACGCCCCGTGCGTATGTGTGAACTCATGTTTCTTAATGACGTTCCACACGCCCATGATCGCATCCGGACTGAGCGGAATCATATTCGGAATACTCCACATGAAAACATAGGTATTCATCCCCTCCGGTCTCGTATCCTCGCCTCCACCAGGCCCTTTACTCCAATCACCCTTCCCGGACGGCGTCGTCACAATGGTGTCAGCAATCAACAACCTCCCATACGCCAGACACACCAAACTGCCAGGAAAGTGACCACCAGGCTTCAAGATCAGCACGCCGGTCTTCTCGCCGCGGACCTCGATCTCTTCTTCGGTGCCTTCGATGAAAGTGCGAGCTTTGCCCATGCGGTCGAGGCGGTTGAGCCAGCCTTTGTCTTCCCAGGCGAGGTAGACGGGGCACTCGAAGGCGTCGGCCCATTCGAGGTGCGTGGTGTAGTAGTGGGGGTGGGAGATCACGATGGCGGCAAGACCGCCTTGGTCATTGATCCAGTCGATGGTTGGGGGGTCGAGGAAGGCTATGCAGTCCCAGAGGATGTTGCCCTGTGGAGTTTTCACGAGGATGGCTCGCTGCCCAATGGCGAATTGGGGTTCGGTATAAATCATCCAGAAGCGGTCTTCGTCTTCGTCGAATTTCTTCCATTTGCTTTTGTAAGGACCTTTTCTGAGCTCGGCCATAGTCGTAAATGACTGGCCGGCTGGAGGAACGAATTGGCGAGGGTCATCACAGATTCGACAACGCTTCAATAAAGTGCGTGATTCTTCGTCGAATTGTGTACCGCACTAGTTAAGTGTTAATTTCATTTCTCATTTCAAGTATCCAAAGTAACATTAGTGAAATAGCTTGGATGCCAGTCATTTATGTGCAGTACTTATAATAACATGAGGTAAGCAGAAGTAGAAAGATGGGGGAGTACCATTGTGCATATGAGTAGGTTATCTGTTTGAGATGCCATGCTGGCGTTAGGTGTGTGAATGTTATATTCGTGCAGGGGTGCTTCAAATAGTTCTTCCACCCTCGGTGTATCAAAGTCGACAGTGGTAGGCGTTTGTGACTTTGTCTGTGGTGTTTGGCCAGAGTTGGTCTGAGGAGTGGAGGCCGCAGACATTTTTATAGATGTTGATCAGGAGGAGCTTGATTAAGCTTTTGTGTTGCGGGATAGTTTGTATGTGCTGCAGTCACATAATCAACAATGCGGGGAACTGAGATTGCTTTGCAATTCAGCTGGGTCTGGGCTTGCGTCTGTGTCATATGATGAAACCCGTGCCTGGCCTGTCGTGTTGTAGAGATGGATAGAGGTTGATGATTTTAGGTGGCACCAAAATACGTAGCGATGCCAAGCGAGCAGATAAGCTCCCGCTTGGGCTCATTCAGGCAGGTACAGCCGGTTATCGAGAAGTGCGGAATGGAATGGCGAGGGGCATGTGCCGTTTTTAAGTTACAGGTTTCCTCCTTCTCTTTCTCCTTTCTTTCCTTTCATTGGAAAGTTTCAAAGCAAGATCTACACTTCGAGATAGAAAATAGCTTCAAGATGGTTTTTCTACTGGATTACTTCCAACATAAACGTGACTGGTAAGCAGATATTAGATATACTTACCCCACCATCCTTACCCCGCGTTATCGGAGTACTGCACTTATTTCACAACTCCGAAGCTGATATTGGAGTGTAGCAAGTTCAAGCAAGCAGAACGTACTCAGAGAATACAAGATCTGACGAGCTATCACGGAGCTTTCACTGGTTCCGAAAGACAAGTTCTCTCAAAACCTGTTGAAGAGCTAGTCCAAGATGTACACAAGCAAGTTGTGCAACCTATTGATATTCTCCGCGCATATGGCAAAGCGGCGCTCAAAGCACACGCCAAGACGAATTCCGTAACCGAAGTCATGATATCAGCAGCTGAAGGCTGGACTTCAGACGGAAGCTTCAATTTCAAAGGTCCATTAGCGGGTATTCCTGTCAGTTTGAAGGACTCGATTGTGGTTGGGGGATTCGATACTACTGTCGGGTACAGCTCCAATGTGGGAAACAAGGGGGAGAAAGATGGGACGATGGTCAGACTCCTGAAAGACGCTGGTGCTATTCCGTATGTGAAGACGAACTTACCTATTACGTTGTTGAGTTTTGAGAGTACGAATGATGTGTGGGGTCGTTGTATGAATCCTCATAACAACAAATATTCACCCGGTGGGTCGACTGGCGGAGAAAGTGCTTTGTTGGCTGCTGGTGGTGGAAGGATTGGTATTGGATCTGGTAGGGCCTTTTGAATCCTCGTTTCTAAATCCAATACTAACTCGGACAATCAGATGTTGCAGGGAGCGTGAGAGTGCCGGCTCATTTCTCCGGTATCTACAGTCTGAGGTGCTCAACTGGACGATGGCCAAAGAATGGAATGGTGACTAGCATGCCTGGTCAAGAAGGCATTCCAAGTGTCTTTTCACCCATGACGAGAACGCTAGAAGACCTTTCCTATTTCACGAAATCCATGATCAGTATGAAACCGTGGAAGTATGACCACTCAGTTCATCCCATCCCATGGAGGGAAGACACGGTGAAGGAGTTCACCGAGAAGAAGAAACTCCGAGTCGGTGTTCTTCGGACCGATGGTGTAGTAGATCCTAGTCCAGCATGTGCAAGGGCAGTAGAGGAAGTCGTTGCAGTATTGAAGAGAGAAGGTCATGAAGTCATCGACGTCAACCCACCATCACCATACGAAGCCCTCTATCTGGGCTCTCAACTTCTCAATGCGGACGGCTGCAAAACTTTCAGATCCTTCTTCCGCACAGGAGAATGGGAGGACGCAGGTGCGAAACAGATGAGTTGGCTCATGTCTCTACCTTCTCCTTTCAAGTACTTGTACTATCTGTGGGTTAAGTACGTGCGTCGAGACGACATATGGGCGGGCTTGATTGGAGACTGGAAGGAGAAAAGCGCGTATGAGCAGTGGAAGTTGGTCGCGAAGAGAGAAGCGTATAAAGCGAGATGGCATGATTGGTGGGAGCAAGAGGCGAAGATAGATGTTTTAGTTACGCCGCCAAATGCCACGCCTGCTGTTCCGCATGATGGGATGCATGATGCGGTTAGTAGTTGCGGATACACGTTCTTGTTCAATCTGGTAAGTGCTTTCAACATTTCACCCATTCCTAATCATCGTCAAATGATCTCCCAACGATGATTGGTTAATTTAACAAGAGATAGCTGGACTACACATGTGGCGTCATGCCGATTACACATGTCGATAAAGCACGCGACCAACTTCCCCGGAATTTCTCATTGAAGAACCTGAACGGGGTAGCGCAGGGAGCGTACAAGCATTACGATGCGACGGCTATGCATGGTCTCCCTGTTGCGGTGCAGATTGTTGGTCAGAGACTTGAGGAAGAGAAGGTACTGGCTGTTATGACGAGGATCGAAAAGGCGTTGGGAGATGATAAATATCAGTTGTTGGAGATTGACTAGATGTGTGTTTGTACTATGGACGAGCATGAGCATGATGTGTGTGTTGAAAAGTACTGTCAAGTAGAGTATTCTAGCTGAATTTTTGTCAATGGCCAGCACGGAATTTGTTGCAACTGTTATGATGTAGCACTTGGTGCTTAGGACTGGACTTACTGGCGTACTTTTCTGCCTCGCTTGACTCGTATGCAAGGCGCACGAGATTTGTCCTTGCAATATATTCGTAATAAGCATAATCTAAGAACTTCAATTCGTTCATTGAACCCTTGTGGTCCCATTTCTCAGTCCCATCTGAAGTACTCGAGGATGAACTGCAGTGCTTCGCTCCGACACCGGACCTCGCTACCCCTCTGTTTCTGTCAACACCCCAACCTTAACTTCTCAAGCCTCATATAAAGCCAAGAGATCGATACCTATAAATTTTCTTTTTTTTAAAATCTCTTCGCCCATTAATTAGATAAATTGTCAGAAGAGCCGAGGAACCATCTAAAGTTGACTAGTCAAAGTTAACCTGTTTCTAACTACGACTTAATTTTCGTACTTGCTACGGAGATATGGCGACCAAGCAGGACAAGGAGGAGCATTGGAGCTCGCAGGTATGTTCTCCTTTCTGAGCCATTCGATTTGTGTGAGAAATATCAAAGTAAAGCTGATTTCAGTAGGCATATCAAAATTCAGCCAGTTTTGTGCCGAAGCTGGCTGGGAAGGTCATTGGGTGGTTGGATGTCCAGGAGAATGATATAATATTGGATATTGGGTGTGGAGGTGAGTCACTGTGTCTCGTTGATTGATTGCTTTTTGAAATTTGAAGAACGCCTGGTTCTGGGTGTCCTTTACTAATACCCTCATTCAGATGGCATTATTAATCTACAACTCGCCCAAACCGTGTCTAAAGGGCGAGGAAAGATCCACGGTGTCGATGCCTCACCTGCTATGATAGCTTCCGCGCAGAAAGCTGCAGCTGCCGATCCAGCTGCAAGCAAGACTTGTTCTTTTGAAGGTATAACATCACCCTCTTCTTACTCTTACCCTCATATTCTCTATTACCCCTTCCGAAATTGCAACATCTTAGAGCTTAACAGACGTACTGATGCGGAAAACTAGTAATCGACGCTACCAAACTCCACACCGATCCTTCACTCCAGAAAGAGAGCTACGACAAAGTCTTCTCCAATGCAGCTATGCACTGGATCTTGCGCCGTGAGGAGACTAGGAAGGATTTCTTCACGGGTGTGAGAGGTGCTTTGAGAGTTGGTGGTACATTTGTTTTTGAAATGGGCGGCATGGGTAATGTAGCTGAGGTGAGTTTGATCCTCCCTCTTCCCTCATGTACTCAAGGTTTCGGCCAGCTTAAGAGAACATTGAGGGACTATTGTATTGACGCTTGTGATTGTGGAACAGATGCGCACCGCTCTCCTCAGCGTTATCGGCCGACGTATCGGTTTACCTAAGGCTCGAGAAGTCGATCCGTGGTTCTTTCCCGATGAGATATGGATGACTGAAATGCTTGAGACTAAAGTCGGCGGCTTCAAAGTCGAGAAGATCGAGAGGGAGTATAGACCTACGAAGGCAGATCAGGGTGGGATTGAGGGCTGGGTGAGGTTGATGGGGAAGCAATTTTTTGATGCCGTTGTAGAGGGGGCGGAGAGGGAAGAGTGTGTTAGGGAGGTTTGTGAGTTGTTGGAGAGTGTTTGTGCGAGTCCGGGAGGTGGGGACTGGATTGGATATATGAGGTTGAGGGCGTTGGTCAGGAAGATTTGAGTGCTTGAATGTTGGTGCATAAGGGACGGAAACAATTGCATTAGACCTTGGTCACTAGGAATGAGAGCTTGCCTTTGCTATGAGTGAGTGATTGATCTCGGTTAGGACTGTTTCCTCGATTTTGAAAGTACCGAGCATTTTCTTCGTCTTGTATTTATTGCAAAGTAATTCTAGAAATGAGGGGCCCATCAAGTCCCATCAAGTGAGGTGTGTTTCTGTCAGAGGTATCATGAATCAAATATCTTTCTTGTGGTCTCACTTCACAATGCTCCCAGCCTGACACTCGACTGCCGAACGCTTTGTCAGCATCTCAGGGTCTTTTCCTACTCGCTCGAGTACCGGTACTTTCACCTCACAACTCTACAAGACCATCTGACAGGTTGAAAAGTGCCCCTTGCTGTTAGTAAAACCATGACAGCGACGTCACAGCAGACCCCGAATGCCCTAGACAGAGGACGACCCCCGTCCAAGGGATCAAACATCCCCTGCGTGGCTAGTCCTCAGAGCGGGGAAGAGCTTCAATCAGGGCTTTGCATTGGTGGGCACATACACAAGATGCACGGAGTCGTGAAGATCCCAACGGCCATCGCAGACAGAAAGAAGCAATTCAAGTGAAAATCTCCGGGCCGAAGCCAGAGATCAGCAAAGTGCACAGGGCCGAGATGGGCCTATTGCGCTTTTTCCAAACGCCCAAGTCTTGCCAGTGCAGTTGCTTCTTTGGGTGAGGATTTTGTGATTTTGAAGGACTCTCGAAATCGGGATACTTGCAATTTACAGTTCGAGCTGGGCTGGCCCTTTATCTCATCTGAGTTTATATGATGTTCTCGAACGGGTACTGCACGTGTGATGGCAGGGGACTGCAGCAAGCCACATCGTCATCAGAACGCCTTGTCCAGATACCCGAGGCCAGAAGGGCAGGGTAAAGCTGCCTTCCGTGAATGTGCATCTACCTATCTTTTCGGATGCCTTTAGCAGATCTTCAAGGCATTCATGAAAATCCCATCAGAAAGTACAGAGATACAGATGTTTCCAGGTGGATGACCGGACATGTGTCCCAATGAGAAGAGAAGGACGCCCAGAGATGATGGACACTGCTGTTTCTCCACTGTTTTCTCCTCTTCAAGACGTCCAGTCCAGCTCATCCTCATCCGCATCCGCATCCTCATCCTCATCTTCAACCCACCTCGCCTCCGTGCGGCGGGGAAACCCAGGGGCAGGGTCCATGATGACGAAGTGTGTCTAGGCTCTATGGTATTTATTCTTCAGTGACTTTAAACTGAGTTTTCCCATTGCATGAACACACAAAATCCACACAAACCGAAGTACAGTATAGTACTGTATCAACAGAAGAAGTATTCTCAAAAAAAGTTACTATTTTTGTTATTTTGTTCTTTTCATCTAGCTCTACTCGCACTAGACATTTCCCGGTGTCTCTATCCTGCCCCCCTCTGCCCCCCCTGCCCCACAAAGTCGCTGGACCAAGGGCCTGGATCTCGCAGACCAACCTCGAACCGTCGCTGGTCGCTTCTCAGGAAACTCTAATGGGAGGCTATCCAGCCTATGCTACCCACCGCCTTCAGCGCCGCTTTCTCGCTGTCCAATTTCTTCAAACAGTACCTCCTCTCTTGTCAACAATGTCTGGTATGTGAACACTGGCTGTCGCAAACATCATATGGAAACAGCCGGTTTCAACACGCAGAATCGCTGAGTTATTGTCACTGTCGCTGCCGAATTGTCAAGTCAAGTCACATCGCTTCTGCTTCTGGACGTGGAGATATGACGCAGTGACTTGGCTGACAAACTCACGACTGCTCGGATACCCTCCGTTCTAACACCTCGAATTCGATATTACATGAGTATGTCGGCACTCGATACCTTTCACGATGCCTCCAATATGCCGGCTGGGGATCATCAACCCATCTTCGAGCACGGCCACCCGAGGAGCGACGATGATTATGAGCGCCCCATCTCCCCTCTACAAATGCCTCCGGGTCAAATCGACGGACTGGAATCCTTACAAGCGGACAATTGTCACAGGAGCAGAGGCCAATCTCCAAATGGAAGAGACTCTGGTGATAGTCTCCTCCATCTCAACATACCTCGAGGTCCCTCCGCCGCAGATTTAGCGATGTCCGCACTACAATATCTTCCATACCCGGTGATGGTCTTGAATGGCATGAAGACTTTAGTAATGGCAAATGATGCCATGGGTAGAATACTCGGCATAGAAGACCAGGATGGCGATGTTGTTAGTGATGACGGGATCTCTATATCAGACAGGCTGAAGGGACAGACATTGAATCAGCTCGGTATAGATATGCTTCAGGAGGGAAGGCCTGTCTGGGTGACTTGGGACACCTTTCTCAACAGTATCGCCGATGATTTAGGACAACAGATGGTCGAAAGTATGGAAGCTCCGCAATCCGAATCGGGAGAAGGGGACATAACACCAACTGCAGAAAGAGCAGAACCTGCGATTGGAGCATCGAAGTCTCACCATGACCGACCTACCGTTCATGATGCTGTGATAGAGGTAATTATCGCACAGGAAAGGGTATCTCAGTCAGCTTTCGTGACCAAGCACACGAAAGGAGTGAAGCATACATTTGCTAAGATGATCATCACTGTCTGGGAAATCGAGGACGAAAGTTTCTACACACTCACTTTTACGAATACCGACACGAATCAGACATCACTTCCATCGTCTAGGCAACCGAGGCAAGTAACGAGGGCAGCCAAGCATCGCTCCTTTGGGTCAGTAGGGTCAGGATCACATTCTAGTCCATCATCCGGTGGCTCGGGAAAGTCTTCCAACCAAGGAGGGAGCAGTTCTTCGTCGTCTGCAATAACGAGTCCGACGAATGCTTCTATGTCGACAAGTCCCTTTCCCCCATTAGGTCCACCATCACAAGCGAGCCTCTCTAGTGCTCCATCAACGCTTCAGAAAATAATCTTAATGAAAGATGCCCTCATGGACACAACTTCTGTTCCGATCTTGGCAATGTGGAGGGATGAAAGTCTAACTATTCCGAACAAAGCTGCCAGAAGACTATTCCATCCCACGGCAGATCTTACGAACGTCAAGGATGGGTATGACTTGGTTACCAAGTGGCACGTATGGGACGAGACTTTCACGACGCGGATGGATCCTTCGGACTATCCTATTTCCGTTCTGATCAAGACACAAACACCATTCTCCAGTCGCAAGATTGGGCTTATTGACCCCGAGACAAATCGCAAGCTTGTGTTTGACTGTCTGGGAGAGGCAATTAGGGATGAGGAAGGCACTTTCTTGGCGGGTGTGGTTACGTGCAGGTTAGCAACACCCTCGCGACTTTCTGTTTCCATACATTCTCTCCTTGAGGCCAGGCAGCATCGAGAGAAGCCTTTTCGAGGGTAGACCACTTACGCCATGATTTACTGACACTCTCAATAGGGATATAACAAAAATGACAGAGGTGATCACCGAGATCAAAGCCAAAGATGAGCAAAGATTTCAGCTTATTTGCGAGAGTATGCCGCAGATGATTTGGACGACAACTCCAGAGGGATTGCACGACTGGTTCAGTCCGCGATGGTTAGTATTGTTTGTGGCTTGCTCTTTCAAGACATTTGACTAAGGATTTTCAGGTACGAGTACACCGGACTGACAGAAGATGATTCCCTTGGCATGGGATGGAGGTTGCCTTTCCATCCAGATGATATGGTGAGTACAGGGAAGAAATGGGCACATTCTCTCAAGACAGGAGATCCATACAGCACGGAATATCGCTGCAGAAGTAAAGATGGCGAGTGGAGATGGATGTTGGGTCGTGCTCTGCCGATGAGAAACCTGCAGACAGGCGCTATCGAGAAGTGGTTCGGAACTTGCACAGATATTCATGAGTCGGTTGAAACAAGATTCGCCGCAAAGCGACTGGTAAGAGACCACTTCCTCCTCAGGATTGACATGGACTAACCATAAATTAGCGGCAACAACTGCTGTCTGTCATTACACATGCTCAAGTCACACTGTTCGCTGTTGACCGGAATCGAATGATCACACTCCTTGAAGGAGCCTTCATCTGGGATCTTGAGAAGGATGCCGAGTCTGGTGATGAGAGCGTCAGTAGTAAGCCGAACGGTGGTGATCATTTCGTTGGTAGATCGGTATATGAGGTTCTTAGCCAGAGCAAATCACCACGCGACAAGGACGGTATCCCGTCCTCCTTGAAACCAATCGAGGATATCTTGACTGGAAAGTCCATGGAAGAAGTCCAGGAGCACTGCATCGATGACAGATGGTACAGCACGAAGTTCGTTCCTGTTCTCGGCAAGAAAGACAATGGCGGCCGTGTTAACGAAGCCTGGATTGACGGCGTGATTGGTGTCAGCATGGATATCACTGAAATCAAAGACCGAGAGTTGGAATTGCAAGCACAAGAGAAAGAGAACACAAGGCTATTGGCCAACGAAGCAGCTGCTAAGGAAGCAAGCAGGCTGAAGAGTCAATTCTTAGCCAACATGTCTCACGAGATTCGGACTCCGATCGCAGGTGTGATTGGAATGGCAGAGCTACTTGCAGACACGGATCTCGATGAAGAGCAGCGAGACTGTGCTGAAAATATTCAGCGGTCTGCTAATGGTCTTCTGACTGTCATCAACGACATCCTCGACTTCTCCAAAGTCGAATCTGGTCGGTTGGACATCGAGGAAGTTCAGTTCTCATTGTCTGTTGTGGTTCGAGATGTCAGCAAGATGCTCGGCTTTGCAGCTGAGCGGAAAAATCTCATGTTCAAATCCGATATCGCGGTTGGTGTGGACAAAGATCTGATTGTCATGGGTGACCCAGGGCGAGTCCGACAAATCATCACGAACCTGCTCACCAACAGTATCAAATTCACAAGCGAAGGATATGTCAAGTTCTCCGTACTAAAGCAGCGGGAAACAGCCGATGTTTTCGAAGTGAAGTTCGTGGTTGAGGACACGGGTATCGGTATCGAGGAAGAGGTCAGACAACGGCTCTTCAAGCCTTTTAGCCAGGCGGATTCTTCAACAGCACGACGCTTTGGTGGAACTGGCCTTGGTTTGACCATCAGCAAGAATCTTGTAGATCTCATGCATGGGCAGATTCGTCTAGAGTCAACTCTCGGCGCCGGCACTACTGCTACGTTCACGATCCCCTTCAACAAACCTCAATTCCACAACGGGACTGCTGCGTTGATTGATATTGGATCGCTTCCTGATCGCCTGCAGTCTGAGATGAGTGTTTCATGCAGCAGTTCTGACTATGAACAAGCTGTCGGTACTCCGCCACTACAAAGCCCTATCAATATGCGCAGAGGTGGTCATAAACCACGGTCGATTAGTATGACTCCACCTGCACCGCCGGAGCTCGAGTTGTCTCGTGAAGAGAGATCCAAGATCAAGATTTTGCTTGTTGAGGATAAGTACGTACCCGCTATTTGGAGATTTTGTTCCGTAAGACTGACATCAAATAGTGCCATCAACCAGCAGATCGCCTTGAAAACGATCAAGAAGCTAGGCTTCGAAGTTTCAGCCGTGTGGAACGGAAAGGAAGCACTTGATTACGTCTTGGAAGCAGACTCTCCAAACGCGACTCACCGAGAACCAGACATCATCCTCATGGATGTGCAAATGCCCATCATCGATGGATATCGTGCCACCCACTTATTGCGTCACCATGCACCCTACAATACACTTTCTCGCAATATCCCGATCGTGGCAATGACTGCCTCAGCAATCCAAGGTGACCGCGAAAAGTGCAAGAAAGCTGGAATGGACGATTATCTCGCTAAACCCGTGAAAGGCAAAACATTGGAGAAAATGCTGGTCCGCTGGGCAATCAGCAAACGTATTCCCGAAACACCAGGCGGTAGCGAGTACGATAGTAGCGACTGTCCAGAATCGGAAGAGCATAATTGCGGCACTGCTGCGATCCCAATGTTTGGACGGGCCAAACGAAGTCCACCTTCTTCAGCCACTGCTGAGCCGCAACCACCTGCTCTGCAAGCCGAGAGACCAACCATGAGTGAGCGTCAGAACTCCCACCAACTTACACTCCCAGGCCCTGAATCCGAGGGAGATCGAGCTGGGAAGCGTGAGAAGGCTGAAGAGAAAGCTACCGCTTTACGAGACGAGAAATTAGTCATTGCCGCTGCTGGACCAGGCGAGATCGTCAACCTCGCGCCGAGTTCGCTAGGAAGTGATGATGGCTCTTATCAAGCTCTGACTGAGGAGAATGTGGGCAAGCTGGAGCAGGAGGTGGGGAAATCCCGGAGACCTGAGTACAAGAAGCGGAAGGTCAGCATGGCCGTGACGAATGATAGTATGGGTCTTGAGCCGGGCAGTGCCCAGCGATCGCCGGAGAGTGATAAGAGTAAGAAGGGTGAAAAGGAGAATAGGAGGAGTGGTAGTAAAGAGAGGCCTGCTTTGGGGAGGAGATGGAGAGATAGTGAGAGGACTGTTACGACGCGTGATGATGAGAGTAGCAAGAAGGCATGAGATGGCGAGGAATAGACGGGCTGTATAATTGGATTATTTTGGTGGACGACAGGAAGGAGTTCATGGATTCTTATGGGTCATATGGTTTGATAAAAATGGATGGATGGATGGATGGATGGAAGAACAGGATCAGAGCGCAGGATATGTATGGGTTGTACAGTTCGCTGCTTCATTTTGCTTTGATTTGCTTGCATAGCGAGCGGCATTTGGGTACCAGGCCATGGTTTTATCTGTGTCATTTGTACGAAATCTTTGTCGAGCTTGACGGCACTTACGAGGACAGGAAAGATAGGCAGGAAGGAATCTGGTATGGTTAGACATACATATGTATATACGTTAGAATGAGAGGAGATGAAATGAAGCTTAAATACTTATACTATGGTTCTTTTGAAAAGCGCCGACTGGTAATAAGTGTGGGTGTGAATGTCATATCAAAATTGTCAGGCTGGCAATGTCAGCCGAGCTGTACTGAAAGGAGGCAGAACGGTGCTTGTACATGTTTGGGCGCTGATAACTATTCAACTGAGATTGTACCAGATTTACCACGAGAATCTGGCAGCTGTATCGGGAGACTTGATGGTACTTGAGGTAGTCATATTGGATATAACATGCAGCGATGTCTTCTCAGCATACAGCGCCCAAGAAACGCAACTTGGAAATCAGGACTTCAACTTCATCATCGCTGAGGCTTGGCACATATTCGAGTCATACAGCCCATCACGACTGGACGTTTCCAAGGTCACAAACTCGTGCTCATAAAGTCATGCTTAGGATTAGAATGGTATGGAGGTATGCTTCTGTTGCTTCAAAAAGTATTGTTCGTCTTAGCTACGTCTGCTCATCATGCGTTATCAAGTTCCAAACCATGCATTTAGTCTCTGCCTCCATCCCAATTCCACGCGGATACAATCCGCAACATTGTCGATCGCCACCTACTCTCGTACATAGCTTCTTCAACTAAGCAACTGCTCAATTGCACCCTGAACACTTCCTCCACTTCGTCTTAGAGCTGCGACATTACCTGAATAGTGAGTCAGTAAAAGTGCATACCTGCAAGAAGAAGAGGGCTATGACTTACGATCAAAGTCAAAGAAACCCATATCGTTCAACTGTCTCAGCTGATCGGCATACATCTCCTCGGGCGGTCTTGTATCAGCAGGTGGTGGTGGACTCGAAGCACCTCCTGCACCCCACTGGTTTCCACCGCCAAACAAGTTTCCCATTCCACCGTTCTGCAGCATCTGCATGGCTTGTTGCATCATCTCTGGCGTCATCGGAGGCATTTGACCAAAGGGATTCTGACCAGCACCACCAGCATTTCCTGCACCACCGAAAAGAGAAGCGAAGGGATTGGCGGCGTTGGGGTCGCCTGTGGGCGGCGATTGTGGCGTCTGTTGTCCTGCAGATCCTGGCGCTGGAGGTGTCTGGACAGGTGTCTGGCCTGGTGCACCGAAGAGGCTTGCGAACGGGTTGTTACCACCTGCAGCTCCAGGCCCAGGTCCAGCTCCAAATCCTGGAGGCATAGCAAAGGGATTGAACGGTGCTTGGTTTTGACTGGGATCACTGCTAGCTGCGCCACTTGGTGTAGTATCTGTAGCTCCTGGTGCTGGAAAATTCCCAACTCCTGCTTGCTGCATTCTTCGTCTCATCTCTCCGGCCTGTCGAAGGGCGGCTGGATTTGTCAACATGCGTCTGAACTCTGGGTTGTTGAACATTGCGCGAGCATTGGGATCATTCCGTAGACTTGGGATTGAGTTGATCATCATATCAACCATCTGTGGATTTTGGAGGGCCTCGTTCATGGTTTGTTGAATATTCGGATCGTCGAGCATGGCGGCAACTTGGTCTTCATTTGGAGGAGCACCCATCTGCGAGCAAGTCAGTATTCCATTTTGAGATAGTAAGCAAAGAACAAACTTACTCCACCATCCGCACCGAACATGTCCATTCCTGGTAGTCCCATATGTCCGGCGTATCTAGCTCCCGTCAAACCAGCAAGAGGATTATTCGCCGTACCAGCTGCCATATTGGTAGGTACTCCTGGAGCGGCTCGGGCAGCTGAGCCAGTACCAGCGCTGGCACTGGCGGGATTTTGTGCAGCATTTGATTGCGCGCTCTTCACCATGTGTATCGTGTTGCCCGCCTTGATCTTGTACGTGCTAAGTGGTTCGGGGTCCTTCATGACTCTGCCCGAGTAGATCAGGCGCATTCTGTCCACCGATACATTTTCGAACTCTCCTCCTGACAGCTTGGTCTTCAAGTCGAGAACTGTGGCACTCTCTGCCATCGTAATGCTGTGCATGCCATCACTGGAGGTCTTGACTTTGAAGCTGATTTGAGGGTCGGCGCCCTCAACAGTGGCGGCGTCTTCGGTGGCCATCTTCACTTCCTTGCGCTTGGTGCGGCCTCAAGATAGTACAGGTTTTATGTACTGTTTGAGCGAGATTCGATGGTGGTCGAGGGACGGTGCGTACTTGCTTCGCTCGTGGAATCGACAAGGCGCAGGTGCTTTCTTTCTTTATCAACAGATCAATCAAGTCAAAGTGCAGGGAGACGAGGCGGCGGCGGGCAGATGACGTTGATTCCTAGCCTGTCGCTAGAGCAGGGGTCTCGTATTTTGGTGGTCGAGACTGAGGTGTGAATCTGAAGATTGATATGAATCAAGACCGAAGACAGTGTTCACAAATTCTTTGTCGTTCACTTCCCTTTTCCTTTGATACTCGAGTGTCATTTCTTGCCGAATCCCAAGTTCAAGTCCACTCGAGGCTGCCTGCTGAACACGAGGCAGTCGGATCACTTACCAAGTCCGCCTTCCATATCAGTCTACAACCTTCTCAGGCCAGAGATGACTTGATGGAAGTCTATCTCAACCCCACTACGCCATTTTGCGTACTCAAATAGGGAGTTCAAAGCAAGGCGATTGACTCGTCTTTCTCGAATGTTTTCGCCAGACACAGGACTATCTTCCAAATCAAGCATCTCGAGTGAGAAACGCAGAATCCACGTGATATGTCGGTGGGCGGGATTTAGAAAGCAGTCGGGCCTCGGCTTTACCCCAGGCTCGGTTCCCCGCGATAGAGCTATCAACAGTTCAGTCCCTACTTTCTACTTGTTGTTCTTCAATCATTTCCAGCTCAACCTCACTTTTGTTTTACCAGCAAAGTAAAACCTTAAGCAAAATATCACGGTCTTCGATTCAATTTGAACTTTAGCCCTTCTTGTACCAGTAACAACAGAACCTTTACAATGCGTGGAATCCAGATCAAAGAATATGTCAAGGTAAGCCTGCCCCAGCCTACTGATTCTATTTTTCCGTCTTCCAACAAAAGTAGTATCTAACAATCATCTAGGGTCCATCCGACCTCAAAGTCCAGGACCTCCCCGACCCAGTCCCTGCAAAAGACCAATACCTAGTCGGCATCCACGCCTCCGCAACCAACTTCTTCGACCTCCTCCAAATCGCCGGGAAATACCAGCACCAGCCCCCTCTCCCCTGGATCTCCGGCTCAGAATTCGCCGGCGTCATTCTCTCAGTTCCTTCATCCATCAAATCACCCAAATACAAAGTCGGAGACCGAGTCTTTGGTGCCTCACAGGGAGGCTACGCTACGAAAGTCGCAGCTCCCGAGAAAGCGCTCAAGCCTGTGCCGAAAGGGTGGAGTTTCTTCGAGGCAGCAGGATTGTTTGTTACTGCGCCGACGAGTTACGGTGCCCTGGTTACAAGGGCTGGTGTCAAGAAGGGAGATTACGTGCTAGTTCATGCCGCAGCAGGTGGAGTAGGACTTGCCGCTGTGCAGATAGCGAAGGCGTTTGGAGCGACGGTCATTGCTACCGCTGGGACGGAACATAAACTCGAAGTTGCGAAGTCGTTTGGTGCGGATCACACGGTCAATTATACGGATCCTAAGTGGCCCGAGATTGTCAAGAAGCTTACGCCCAAGGGACGAGGTGTAGATATTGTGTTTGATCCGGTGGGCATGATTGACAAGAGTACGAAGTGTATTGCGTGGAATGGTCGATTGCTTGTTATTGGATTTGCGGCGGGGGCTATTGAGAAAGTGGCTATGAACAAGGTGCTGCTGAAGAATATTAGCATTGTTGGACTGCATTGGGGTGCTTATACCTTAAATGAGCCTGAGATGATCGAGCCTGTCTGGGATGGACTGTTTAGATTGATCGACGAGGGAAAGTTCAGAGGGACTGTCTTCACGGATAAGGAGTTTGTCGGACTTGAGAGCGTGCCTGATGCCCTGAAGAGTTTGGGTAGCAGAGGCACTTGGGGCAAGGTTGTGGTCAAAGTGCAACAGGAGGGACAGAGCAAGCTGTAGAATTTGATCGTAGATAGCGTGTAGGAACAGGAGAATTCATAGATCTCCGAGCCAGAATTATTGTTTCACACCACGTTCAAACATTGTAAAGGTCTGTAATTTTCCAAGGGGACAAGTGAAGTAAGATTATGCTATCTTTGCAACACTAAAATATATGGGCACCCAAATATACACCGTTTCGCTCGCCAAATGCTTCATCCATCTGTCCACAGGAAACCCTCTTTTCCCTGGCTGGAACGCTAGACGCCCACTCCAACTCACTCGGTATCGATCATGAATCAATCATTTATTTAGGTAGGACAAGTAGAAAAAAAAGTTTGACAAAGGACTAATCGACATCTAGAAATGCTCCTTCCAGAATGAGAAGTTCACTTCGCGACTCGTGGCCTTCTTACATGCCTTCCTAATTTCTCTTGCTGCTACATTGGGTCCTGTTGGTATGTTAGCGAGGTGTCATATAAGCGAGATAATGGATGAGACTTACCACAGAAGTAGACACCGACATTCGTCTTCATGTCGCCTTCTAATCCGCTCAGATATGTTCTATCCAAGATACCATCTCTCATTCCCTCAAACAATCTCCCAAAGTCGGGACGGCCAAAGTTCGTGCGAGACTTCAGCTCAGTAAGGGGATCTAGTGCCGCGCCAACACTGTTCAGCACGATGTTCTGTGCAGTGTCGATGTCAAGCTTTTGGGTGAGATAAGTGTGGATGCGTAAGAACTCGTTGTCTTGGCCACCGCGGCGTGCAGCAGCTTCTTGACTTTGGGCTTCCAGTGACGAGAGAAGGACTTGGAACCATTCGAAGGACGTAGTGTCTTTGCAGACCCAGATGAATTCGACACGGCGAAGACGAGTGGGTGGGTTAGGACCGTTGCGCATGTGCCAGATGTTCTTGAGGATAGCGGCCCAGGGTGTGACTCCAATACCTGTTCCGATAAGGACGGCGATTTCGTTGTCGAAGACGTCTTCGGCTGGGGCTCCATAAGGACCATCGATGCGGAGCTCAGGCATTTGCTGGCCGTTCTGGAGAGCAACTTCATACATGCCGTTCTGGTCAACGCTGTCGTACAACTTGGCTTGGGCGGGACCTGCTCCGAGAGCATCACCGAGAGCCCGGGTAAAGTCA
This sequence comes from Cadophora luteo-olivacea, assembly GCA_026120085.1. Lineage (NCBI taxonomy): Eukaryota > Fungi > Ascomycota > Leotiomycetes > Helotiales > Ploettnerulaceae > Cadophora > Cadophora luteo-olivacea. The sequence goes on from JALRMC010000022.1 coordinate 195,251, forward strand.
CCGACTTGACGAACGTGAACCGAGATATAGGGGTCGAATGGACAGGAAGTGATGGTAAATGGATGCCATTGGTGCTGAGAGACCGAGGGGACGTTGAGGAAGAGCCATTGTCCCGCCTTGTACTTCATAGAAGGCTTTCGGAACTGGATTTCCATGGCGTCTACGTCACTGTTAGAAAATACCATATCGTTATTGGAAGGTAGACATACCATATGGATGACGGACGACACGGACGATCGAAGTATCTCTTCTTGATCTGATCTCACGGTAGAGACGCTCGATAAGGTAAAGTCCACCTCCCCAGAGCTCCCAGCGCCATCCCTCATACCCAATACAATGTCCCCAAAAGTCTGCGCCAGCGAAGGGTGAGAATGGATCCGTGGTGTCGCGAACGAAGCATCCAGTAGCGTGAGTGTAAAGTCCCAACAAGAATGGAATGAAAAGGTGATGCGTGTACCAAAATGTTTCGAAAGACTGTTGACGGATTTTTGCGTGTGCGGTCGTGTACATGAGAAGCATGCATAAGAGCATGATGTGACCAGTGATGCCTCCTGCTTGAGCGTAATGGATCTGGAGAGCAGAGACTGGACGAATTTGGGTCTTCTCAACGTTGAAGAAGCTGTTGACAATTAGTGAAATTCCCCGAAGAACAAAAGTCGATTGCTTACTTGACATAATGTGCCGTAGTGTGGAGAATGGTGTAGAACAGCATTGAGTATGCAACTTGTCGATGGAACCATTGCGACTCGTCAAGCGGGAGAAACCTGACCTTCGGTCTGATGAATCTCAAGATGTTTCTGCACATAGGTAGAAGAATCATTGCTCCATCCACCGACAGGACTAAGCCTGCACCTCGAGATATCCAAACCGAGAAAGTGAGGGTATTGAGACCCGCGAGCCTAGGGTCATCTGATTGCTTTTTCCTGTTGGATAGTTAGTCTCGCCCAAAGTTCCTTCAATCTTTCGATGCTGCTTACCATCCAAGAACGAAAAGGAAGATGTGAAAGCCATGGAAGAGGAAGTTGAATAATAATTTGGACCCTCGCGTCTGCGCCTTGAACTCGTCGGAGAACCCCATCGTGATATCGTCGTTTCCTGAACACCACCCAAGTCCCCAAGGTTATATTAAATGTCGACCAGCGACGGAACTGTCGTAAGAGGCAGTCGTCGATATGTATTGGCAACCGGTGAGCGAATGAACGGTGCCTCTAAATTCGATCCTCAGAATTAAAACTTGTATTCCCACCTGCGCAACTGAATGAATGGACGACACCCGAGAAAAGAAGAACTGAGCCAGCAGGACAGGTTGTTATGAAGGTTGAAGGTGAAAGCTTGTTTCTCCTTGCCGTAAGAAAAGAGGAAAGGGATCCAGGGGTTTTGGGTGATGAAGAGATGATAAAGGTTCGTACCAGTTGGCTTCCGTTCAGAGCCGTGGTGGTTTGGGCTCGAGCGGATGTTCTATGCGGGGCAGAGCAAGCAATGATATCGGATACCACTGTTCCCATGAAACCCTGACACCGTTCCTGTGAGGTTAAAAGGCCCCCGAATGATAATCTTCCTTCGCTACCTGGGTTGTCACGGCCCTCTGTGGCATGCCATCTGAGCTTGTATGGGCCGTGATGGGGTCGATGTCCGTTGTTGTGTCGAAGATCAGACGTAGCAGACAGTTTCGAGAGCTTGCAGCCCTGTATCAGATCAATCCGATATGAGGAAATCAGATGCAAGCGGTCGTTTCGCAGGATTTTTGAGCGGTGTCAAAAAGCTTGGCCTGTCGAGAGTGTCACTTTGAGACGTGGAGTGTAGCAGAGTTGCTCGGACGCTTGGACGACCGACAGAATCACGGCGGGCCCCCCTGAGATCTTGTCTGATGTTTTGAGTTCGGGCGAGAAGGGCAGAAGTGAGGTCAGAGTATGCAAGAATCGTACGATTTTTTCAGTCGTATGTCGAGAAGAGATATATTGTGGGCAGATTCCTGTCGTTGTTGTTGAAGACTTCTCGAGAACTCTCAGAACTTGAACGAAGTCAACTAACTACACAACTACACAGCGCCAATTCGGATGACCATCGATAGGAAAGGCTGCCGACGCCTCGTGCCATCCCGGCGCTTGGGCTCTTCAGGGATTCGTCGACCAAAATGGGGCAGCCTGCCAGGCCTTCGACGCAGTGCATCCGAACCAGTCACTGTGCTCCATTCCAGTTGCCATGCACGCCGGCCGCCGTGATGAGATGGATTCAAGCCCGCCACCTGTGACGGCAAGAGATACTGTGTTCGGCCAGGAGGACAATACCTTGTCGATGAAGGAAGCAATCCAGGATCGAGAGCGGAGAAGGAAGGGAGGAATTGTCTCGCGCCTCGTCTCAACCCCACGACAAGTGCAAGGCGCGGATTGATTGACTGCAACTGTCTGTTGGAGACTGTCTTGAAGGTCCTGGAGAATGAGGTAATTGCTTGATCATCACGGCAATTTCGTTCCCAGCAAGACGATGACAGAATCCTGGGAATTATAGGTAGACCCCGACAATCGCGAATTCATGACAATGAGATCTGTTCCTGGACCAGCAGATTACACTACTAGGATACTGGAATACTGGAACAAACCATTGGACTGGACTCTTCGAGGCTTCTGCAGACTGCACCCAATTGCTGCAGAAAGTGATATTAATAGCGATTTCCAGGCCTCTGATGTTGGGACTGGCGCTAAGATCGGTGATTGGGTATGCTAAAAACGAACCAAAGGGTTGGCAATGTTGCACCCAATGGCTGGCTGCTACACCTGTCAGGGTTGCACTCGTCACAAACCTTGACCGCTTCCAGACGATTCAGTAAGTATTGAATGAACAGTGGACGGTGCTTTCAATTCGATTCATGAACTTCCTTCAAATCGTCATTGCAGTTCGGATCTTCGGCACTGTCGCATATGGTTTTGTATCGAACGCTGGTGCGTTTTACTGGATGTGACCAAGGTGGATGCTATCTGCGACATGCTGCGGACGAGAAATAACGTTAATTGTAGATCATTAAATGCCAGCCTTCTTTCCAGCCTTGCACTCCCACACGTGATATCTAATGAATTTCCATGCTTTTCAGATTTTTCCTTTCTATGTTCTGGTGGCGGGACCTAGAGAGCTGTGTAGGAAGTGGCATCTTCCCTGCCGCAATCGATATAAAGCTTATCCATCTTTGTTAAGTTGTGCCTTTCGTGCGTGGGATATGGTTGCCAAGTCATACTTGAGAAGGCATTGACCGGAGAGGCCAAGCTTCGTGATCCCCGACCAAACCTTGGGAGCATGAACATTGCACCAGTCGGCTATTGAGGTGACAACTCAGAGTCGTATGCGGCATGAAGCACTGGTCACATTGAGACTAGTCGATACCGCTTGTCCTCGATCTCGGTAGCATTTACCCCTTGAAAGTGAGCAGATGAGGCGACAGTATCGAATGATGGAACGATTGTGAAGGATTGAATCTGGCAATGCCGGCTGGCAACTGGGCGTCCGAGATTGTAAGAGTGAGGCTTGAAGTCAAGCGAAAATATATGGCTGTTGCCTCAATCGTGAGAGTAGCAAGAATCGTGCCTTTTTCGTGACGCAGACGAGGAGTCTAGATACTTTCTAGCTGTTCCTAACGTGATTTGTCCAATTGGAATGTGGTGTACGGATGTCACACATGGTCGATCAAGACACAACCTCTGATCGACGCGGACAATACTTTCAGTGAAAATTTCGGTTTCTGGAAATCGCGGAAAGCCCTACTGTTTGTGAATAACCAGAAGGAGTAACAGAATGCTGACAGCCACTGATTTCTTTGAAACTTTGAGACTTTGACGGTTGTAAGTTCATCAGGTTCAAGAAAGTGCCCCCTGACTGTTCCCTCAGACGTGCCTTCTCTTTCGGATTACTGGTAATGAAAGTTGACACATCTACACTACCTTTGAACTGATTCTCCTTTGAATGTGTTCTTTTCTTGTCCGTGACAGAATACCAGGATTGGAATTTTGCTGCCCTTCTTTTCCTTGAAATCATATCAATGCAGCTGGTGGTCAGATACCCGATACCTTCCTCTCGTTGAGACTCGTAGACTTCTCAAATGATGCTCGGCATGGAGTCTAACCAGATCCAAATTGCCGTATTGGTCAATGTGTGTTCAGAGATGATGTCGTTCCAATTGTCCCATCACATGGAGAAAGATCACTCGAAGATACTTATGGAAGCTCAAAGGTCTCTAATACAACAGTGTTACTAATGAGTGGCCCTTTTCAAGCTGTCAAAACGCGGTGTCAAGAAGCAAGAACACCCCCAGAGGTATAAGAAGCGAGTACCGTGATGTAAAGCGAGGAGACAACCATAGCAAGTGTCAAAACGAGGTGCTAAGCATTGTTCCATTCAAGAAAGCATGCTATAATGAGAGGACGAAATGAACGTGCGGTATAGACACTCAAACATTTAAAAGAGATTTGTATGCAAACCGCCACAGATCCCACGGCTTAACTTTTGGCTCAAGTGAAGTCAAGATGGAGCCTGACATGCTTCTATGGATCCTGTCTTGTCATGTCTAGTTGCAGCAATTAGTGAGGTCGCTGAGCACATTTAGACAGGCCATAGCTATCGGAAGTTGAGATGAAGTAATTCATCAATTTAATCGAGGACAGCTGCCCATCATCCGGGTTGGGAGGCTATTCGATTGCCTCTCTTAGAGAAAGAAAAATCAAGTGATGTCAAATCAAGGATAAGAAAATGCGCCCTTCGATGCCAAAAATTGGTAAAGGCTGAGAGACTTTTAGTACATGCCTCATTGAGGGATACTGCGTGCTTACCTCTCGGACGATGACTACGCAACAAGCTGGAAGGATGATGAATAGCAGTCTAGCATTCTTTCAGCCTCGCGCAACTAAGCTAATCAAGTAGGCTGCGTCCTTTGCATGCGAAGTGCTAAGTCTTCTAGAAGAAGGCATCCTCATCCTAGTACTCTCTGCTGTTTCTTCGTCATTGAAAATCAGAGTGAAGCTGCTGATTGACGTGAGAGCGACAATCCCCTTGGAAGCAATTCACCAAAGCTTCGATGAGAGAAAGCGTAGTGATGTATCTCAAGTCCAACTTGAACCACAATTATTTGAAGGTATTGAATGTCCAACAATGCTGACCAAATCATCCTGCATAAGGTGGCAACTGCGCAAAGTAACTTTACGTGGACGAGGCGAGGCCACCAGTGAGGCTGAGTTATGTTCCACTTGCGTCAGCTTTGCCTTTAGAAAAGTCGGTGGCCTTGGGGTGTCCATCCCGACCCCACTGAAGCGAACAACGGAACGCAACCGTCTGTGTTGAACCTCTGACGATTCGCATTTCCCAACATCCAAATATTTCGAACTTCTCCCCCCACTACTCTTTTCTCTTGATGAGACTTTGCCGCATATCTCAACAGTGCTCTCCATCATCATAACACGACCTGGCTTTCTCGCACACTGGTAGCGGCAACCAGTGAGCTGGGCGCATCCTGAAGCAGACGTTACAGGCCAGGGGAGAAATCCAATATGGTAAACTATTAGCAGTCCCAATTTGCATCGCGAAGTACCTCAAACTAACTGCGGTCTCTCTGTAGGGCATAAGTAGAAGACCAAAGGGCGATAAAGCCGCGAACCCAGGCGGTGGTCGTGCAGCGGCATCAGGCAGCTCGAAACCTAACATTAAGAAGGCGGCATTCGATACAACCAAGAAGAAGGAAGTTGGAGTGTCGGATCTTACTCTGATTAGCAAAGTAACGAATGAGGCTATCAACGATAATCTGAAGAAGCGATTCGAGAATGCAGAGATCTATGTACGACATCCGAAATCCGAAACATCACCACGCTGGGCGACTGTTGCTAACATCTGATAGACATATATCGGGCATGTTTTGGTTTCTGTTAATCCCTTCCGGGATTGTAAGTTAGACAGTTGAAAACAGACTAACAAGCGCTGATACTGTTGCAGTGGGGATATACACAGAAGCTGTCTTGGACAGCTACAGGGGAAAGAACCGTTTGGAGGTTTGTACTGCCCTATCCGGGCCTTTGAGGGGTTCTAGCTGACTCCCATCAGATGCCTCCTCACGTCTTCGCGGTTGCCGAATCTGCCTACTATAACATGAAAGCCTACAAGGACAACCAATGTGTAATCATTTCGGGAGAGTCGGGAGCTGGAAAGACAGAGGCTGCGAAGCGAATTATGCAATACATTGCGAACGTCTCTGGGGGCGGTAATTCTTCGATCCAAGAGACCAAGGATATGGTTCTGGCTACAAATCCCCTGTTGGAATCGTTCGGAAATGCGAAGACGCTACGGAACAACAACTCCTCGAGATTCGGCAAGTACTTGCAGTTACAATTCAATGCGCAAGGCGAACCTGTGGGCGCAGATATCACCAATTATCTGCTGGAAAAGTCGAGAGTTGTTGGACAGATTCAGAACGAGCGAAATTTCCACATCTTTTACCAGTTTACAAAGGGAGCATCAAGCACTTACAAGCAGAATTTTGGTATTCAGGGACCTAGCACGTATGCCTACACGAGTAATTCGAAGTGCTTGGACGTTGATGGTATCGATGATCTTGCAGAATGGAATGATACACTACAAGCGATGAACGTCATTGGGCTGTCGCAGCAAGAACAGGATGAAATCTTCCGAGTTTTGGCTGCTATTCTTTGGACAGGCAATATTGGGTTCAGGGAAGACAAAGACGGCTACGCTGAAGTGGTCGACCAATCCGTTGTGGATTTCCTAGCATATCTGCTTGAAGTGGAGCCCGCGGATGTCATCAACGCCATCACAATTCGAATCCTCACACCTCGCAATGGGGAGATCATCGAATCTCCAGCAAATCCCGCTCAGGCTTTGGCTACGAGAGATGCTCTTGCCAAGGCGCTCTACAACAACCTCTTTGATTGGATTGTGGAGCGTGTTAACGTTTCCTTGAAGGCCCGGGCGGCGACTGCCAATTCCATTGGTATTCTTGATATCTATGGCTTCGAGATCTTCGAGAAGAACAGCTTTGAACAGCTATGCATCAATTACGTCAATGAGAAGCTCCAGCAGATTTTCATTCAACTGACATTGAAGACCGAGCAGGAGGAGTATGCGCGAGAGCAGATCAAGTGGACCCCTATCACATACTTTGATAACAAGATCGTGTGTGACTTGATTGAGTCTACAAGGCCGCCGGGTGTGTTTTCTGCTATGAAAGATGCCACCAAGACTGCTCACGCAGATCCTGCTGCTTGCGATCGAACATTTATGACTGCTATCAACGGCATGTCAAATCCTCATTTGACTCCCCGACAAGGCAATTTCATCATAAAGCATTACGCCGGAGATGTGGCCTACACTGTTGATGGTATAACAGACAAGAACAAGGATCAGCTTCTGAAGGGTCTTCTTAACCTTTTCGGCAACAGCCAGAACGAATTCGTGCATACGCTTTTCCCTCACCAGGTCGACCAGGACAACAGAAAGCAGCCTCCTTCTGCCGGAGACAAGATCAAAGCATCTGCAAATGATTTAGTGGCGACACTGATGAAAGCCGAGCCTTCTTACATTCGAACGATCAAGCCCAATGAGAACAAGTCTCCGACCGAGTATAATGTTCCAAACGTTATGCATCAGATCAAGTATCTTGGTTTGCAAGAAAATGTCCGGATTAGACGTGCAGGATTCGCATATCGACAGACCTTTGACAAGTTTGTGGAGCGATTTTACCTTTTATCTCCTCAGACTTCTTACGCGGGTGACTACACCTGGACTGGAGATGCAAAGTCGGGTGCAAAGCAAATTCTGAAAGATACCAGTATTCCAGCAGAGGAGTTCCAGATGGGCGTAACAAAGGCATTTATCAAAGCGCCAGAGACACTGTTTGCTTTGGAGCATATGCGTGATAGATATTGGCACAACATGGCCATCAGAATCCAGCGGGTCTGGAGAGCCTTCCTCCGAATCCGTATCGAGGCTGCAACACGTATCCAAAGGATGTGGAGAAAGAAGCGTGTCGGTGCTGAATTTCTTGCGCTCAGAGATCGTGGTCACAAGGTTTTGCAGGGTCGCAAAGAACGGAGACGAATGAGTCTTCTTGGCTCAAGACGCTTCATGGGAGACTACTTGGGCATTGCTGCCACCAGTGGGCCTGGTTCTCGAATTCGAAATGCGATCAATCTTTCAGCAAACGAAAAGGTGCTTTTCTCTTGCCGAGGCGAGATATTGGAGACGAAATTTGGTCGTTCCAGTAAAGCTAGTCCCCGGATTTTGGTGTTGACCCAGAGCAAATTCTACATCATCTCGCAGCATCTTGTCAACAAGCAGGTTCAAGTTGCTGTCGAGCGATCGATACCGCTTGGAGCCATCAAATTCGTAGGCACCTCAACATGTCGAGATGACTGGTTCTCGCTAGGTGTCGGCTCCCCGCAAGAGGCAGATCCATTGTTGAATTGTGTGCTCAAGACTGAGCTCTTTACACATATGTCGATGGCCATTCCAGGGGGTGGCTTCAGTCTCAAAATTTCGGACTCGATTGAGTACGCCAAAAAGCCTGGTAAAATGCAAGTTATCAAGGTCATCAAGGACTCGCCTTCGGAGCAAGATTTCTATAAGAGCGGTGCCATTCATACCAAAGGCGGAGAGCCTCCTAATTCGGTATCACGGCCAATGCCAAAGGGCAAACCCATTGCTGCAAAGCCATTTACTAAGGGCAGACTCATCAAGCCAGGCGGACCTGGTGGCAGACCTTCAAAGTTCACCAATACCAATCGGAATACCAAGCCTGTCGCTCAACCAAATGGCGGAGCCACCCAAGGACGAAATATGCCCGCGGCTCCTGTTGCCGTATCTATGCCCAACCATACACGCAACAACCCTTCAGCATCATCTGGCAGGTCTATTCCACCGCCTCCCCCTCCAGCTCCCCCCGCAGCTGCTGCACCTCCGCGAGAGCCACAATACAGAGTCCTCTATGATTTCAATGGTCAAAGTGCCAATGAGATCACAATGGCAAAGGATGAGCTGGTAACCATTCTGCAAAAGGAAAACAATGGTAAGCTTTCCATAGAGCCCTAGCTTGCTCACATGCTAATAATTACAGGATGGTGGCTTGCAAAGCATCCCTCAGGGCAACAAGGATGGGCTCCCTCAGCATATCTCAAAGAAGAAGCACCGCCGCCACCGCCAGCAGTTGCCCCAGCTGCTCGACCTATGCCTCCTCCACCCCCACCCGCGGCAGCAAAATCAAATGGTCACGGCCCGGTTGTCCGCGCCAAGCCCACACCTCCTGCCCCTCCAGCAAAGCGACCCGCAGCTGGAGGTCGTAAGCCAGCACCACCTCCTGCACCTCGCGACTCTGGCTTGAGTGTCAATGGCACTGATAGCGGCCGAAGCACTCCGACTCCCAGCTTTGCAGGTGGATTAGCCGAAGCACTAAAGGCAAGACAAAGTGCCATGCAGCGTGATAGAGACGAAGAGGCAGATTGGTAGAGGAGCATTCCCCAAAAGTGCTTCCATGTTGCGGAGATAGACGCTCGTGAGCATTGATTGGCATTTTTGAAATTGGTCACTTTTTTGCTTCCTGGGAGGATTGAGCGTTGATGCATAGACGAGCTGTTATGACTTCTCCAAGACTCTTTTTGCGAACTTTCGATTCTGTATGTCGGGCAAGCATGGATTGATCACGTTGATTGATGATGACGATGAGAGTTATAAAGCATGGCTTTTTTGTATGAGATTTCTTCTTGCGCTGCTTACCTGCTACGCAGGTGGGTGGCTTAGGGACGTAGGACGGGAGACGTAAATAGAATTTGATGATATGTCTGAGATGGCTTCGAGTTTCGATCACGATCTTCCGCTCTTGATTTGATTGTGCTGTAATTGTGTCCTCTGTCGGTCTGAATCTGAACTCGCGATTCGACGTATTATGATGACTTTCGTGCGACATTAGAAGACTAATAAACGGCTCTCATGTTATATGGAAACTTGTATGGAGTGGATCAAAATTTTTATTAGTTGAAGCTGTTTGTAACTGTCTATATGTGCTATATTGTACACTCTGCTCTATACTTCACCGTATACCTGAACGCCTCGCTATGCCATCCGAAAGTTCAGCAGAAACCCATCCCACCTACTGCCGGTCTGCTTACAGCAACCAAGTCCTTGCTTCTCAGAGGATATCAAGGGTAAGGTTCTTGCTCAACCTCGATATTGAATGAAGGAAATGCGCGCGCGAGCGACTATTCCCTCCCACTCTTCTCCGGATCGGCCAACCTCTCCTTATCCTTGAATCCCTGAAGTGTCTTGTGCTCCTGATTAAGCGAGTAACCTTTCGTTGCCAGACTGGCCACCAAACCCACCGCACTCAAAGCACACATAACGACCCAAATCATTTTCAACGCATCAGCATAAGCCTGGATCAGTTGCGTCTTCTCAAGGCCATCCTCCATGGCCTTGATAATACCGATCAGTGCCGTAGCATCTTTGCTATACGCATCCGCGAGTGGAGCAAGTAGTTCATAGCCTTGCAGCTTGATTTTGATCTGGTTCTGGAAAATCACACCGCCGATTGCAACACCGAGAGATTGTCCGAAGACACGCGTGAATGAGTAGAAAGCAGCGGCGTGTCCTGCGTCTTCTTGTCTGCCAGCGGCTTGGATGGCGAGGGCCATGGCGGGGAATAACATGCCCGTGCCGATGCTGATCGGGAAGTTGAGGAAGATCCAGGAGACGATAGATGTGCTTGGGCCGAGGAGGATGAGCACGCCGGCGCCCATAGTTGTCAGGAACCAGCCAGTATAGATGGCCCATCTATAGCGGCCGGTCTTGGCGCAGATGATACCGACGACAACAGACATTGCTGAGGCGTTGTTAGAATAGTCTTCTTTGTCATGTGATGGGGCATTTTGAGTACTTACGAGCGACAAAACTCGTCTCTGGAAGGATGGCTACCCCTGATATGATGGGTGTATAGCCTTGAACTGCCTCATAGTATAGTGGGAGAAAGTAGAGAAGCGACCAGAGGACGATACCGTGGATGAGTGTTTCAAGATATGTGATAAGCATGGTCCGATTGTTGAAGATTGTAAAGCGAATAATGGGTTCAGTGTGGTTGCCGGGAAGGACATTGCCCTCGGAATCGAAGGCTCGCTTAGAAAGCCAATATTCGTAAACACCAAATCCGATGACACCAACAACACCGATAATCAGTGGGAACAGAGTCCTCCAGGATGTCCATTCGTACATAATCCCTCCCCATGTAAGGGGAATGAGGAAGGAGACACTTGAGGCGACGAAGAACACGGATCCGATCCAGTCGAAGTTTTTGACCTTTTGGATGAGCTCTCCAGAGGTTTTGTTGAGTCTAAGAAACAGAACGATCGCGACCGTTCCGGTGGCGATAATGGGCACGTTGATCCAGAATATCCACCGCCATGTAACATTTTGGGCGAAAGCTCCTCCCATCAACGGACCTGTGACACTACCTATCGCCCACATGGAACCAAGATACCCGAACCAAGCTGACGACCGTTAGTATCAGTGGTAGGAAGGAGAAGTGGCTGATATGCGTACCTCCTCTGACTGCAAGAGGTACAAGATCCGTAACGAGGATTTCTCCAAGTGACATGATCCCACCGCCACCAATACCCTGAATTGATCGTCCAACCAGCATCATTGTGAAGTTCTCGGCTAGGGCAGACACGACCGATCCAACGAAGAAGAACACAATCGAAGCGAGGACCAACTTCACAACATTAGCATATTCCAATTATTCTAGCACAGAGACTTACTTCTTTTCGACCGAAGACATGACTGAGACCAGCAATAACTGGCTGGAAGACAGCCGAAGTCAACAAGAATGAAGTTCCAGACCAGAACGCTTCGATGGCTGTTCCTTGGAGCTTTTCTGTGATAATGGGAAGCGCTATACTAAGGGAAGTTGCATCAAGAGCTGCTGCGAGAGTAATGATGCATATTGAGGCGAAGGCGAGCAGGAATCCTCTTGTTGGCTTAAATACGGGTTGGGCTTTCTCGAGAGGGGAAAGGTCTGTTGACTGGTTGCCATCTGACAAGCTTGCGCTCGACGGCGAGGGGAGGATCGTGTCGAGTTTCTCTCTACTCAAATGAGCAGCTGGAAGAGGATTCATGGTTGCCATAAAAGTACAAGAATGGTAAGAATAGCGAGAGCCTCGAGGAATGATCCAATTGATGAATAGTGAACCGTGAAAATACGAAGACTTGATGCTATGAAACAAAAACTTCAAGGACGAACATCAATTACTTATAAGTTGACTGAACTTACAACTTCAGTGACGTAGAGAAGACCAGAGGGAGAAGAATTATGAATCAACACTGCTACCTACGCACAGATAGTTACGCCGTGTGGCCTTCTCACCGCACCTCTACCCATTGGGCTGAAAGTTGTGAGAGCCGGTCAGAAATTCCCGACGGACGCATTCCTGAACGAGCCTCCTTGGGGACGAAAGAGGCTTGAAAATAACATAAGCGATTGCGAGTGCGTCGGACAAGAATCTCTCCTTTGTTGACCGGTGTGACATTGAGCCGAGCCAATCAGAGTTATCCACTTAGTTGACTCAGCAAGAATTGTCTCAAACCGAAGGGTCGACCGAATGCCTGTGCGGCTTGATTTTGAGCCGAGTCCACTGCTGGAGGTTTTCGCAAGGCTGCGAGGCTGCATCATGCCAACATCTCACATCTTGTGGCTCTTCGACGACTAGGCATGCCGGGTTTGAGCCTTCCATTCGTTTTGCCTGCCGCAGAGCAGATCGCCATACCATTTGTTGCGCTTCTTATATCTTTTCTTAGTTATTCTTCTCAAGTACTATTTTATTACATCGAACCCGAACCCCTGAGCCAAAAACAGGCTGTGTGGTTCAATATCTCCATTGCTGCAATATGGTGGTGTTATTGGCGGGCATGTACAACGGACCCAGGGAGGAAAGGATGGGTGGATACAGTCACTCCAGTTAGGGAGGCAAATGAAGCAGACGGGAGTGTCTTGACATTTGACAGGAAGTTGAGATGGTGCAAGAAATGCGATGCAGTAAAGCCGCCGAGGGCCCATCACTGCAGGAAGTGCGGAAGGTATGCAACTCTTTCATTATTGCCTTGTAAAATGTCAGCTCTAATGTTCTACAGATGCATTCCGAAAATGGATCACCACTGTCCATGGACAACGAATTGCGTCTCCCACACAACCTTCCCACACTTCTATCGCTTCGTCTTCTATGCTGTGGTATCCATGTTCATCCTCGCATACCACCTTTTTATACGACTGATGGTAATATGGGATAACCGCAGCCTTCCGTCATATCTGGGACCCCCGGTATGGGCAATGGTGCACTTATTTGTCTTGTCTGTGGTCAACAGCTTTACCCTCTTTGCTCTTGGAATCCTTCTCATCCGGGCCGGATGGAGCCTGGTAATCAACACTACAATGATCGAAAGTTGGGAGATTGAGCGCCATGAAGCTCTTGTCGACAGATCATTGAGAACAAATGGATATGTCTATGCTAGTGGTGGGCAACGGATGCGGATTCAACACCAAGAATTTCCATACGATATCGGAATCTGGAATAACCTTTGCCAGGCAATGGGTACAAAGAATGTTCTGATGTGGTTCATGCCGTTCGGTGGAGGACCGACTGTTGAAACTGCAGGAAATTGGGAGGTCAACGGCTTCGAAGATGCTGACAAAGTCTGGCCCCCGCCTGATCCGGATAAGATGTCAAGAGGCGAAAGGGTCGAACGACAAAAGGAGGATGAGAGGGTGTATGGCACGCCTGAAGAAGAGATGGCTGCTTTCAGGAGACGACAACAGCAAGACCATAAAAGATGGAAGCAGACCGAGGATGGTGGGGAGAAAAGCGAAGACGAAGAATCAGAAAGTGAGAGTGAAGAGGAAGAAGCTGCCCGTACAGTTACGCAGAAGAGATGGACTAATAGAGATGGAGATACATTGCACGATTACGGGGTCGACGAAGATGCAGAAGTGCTCTCTGAAGATGATATCCCATTAGGAGAGTTACTCAGGAGACGGAAGGCTAGAGCCTATGATCAGACCTGAATTATATAGACTATCGCAATTAGCCCAGACAGAACCTCTGACTCCAAGTGCAACCGGTCTTCTGTGCCTCGCTATCGCTGGATTACACAACCAACTACTCACTTACTGGTACCAAGTCAATATCAGAACTATAAATGCCAAGGGCTCGGCAGGGGAAAACGGGGTGTTTTCACTAGCGTTAGATCACCAGCAGGGGAACACGAGTGAGTCGATTAGCGAAACGACCCCACCACAGCTTCGTCATCATACCTCGTACGTTTGACTTCAGAGCTGAACATTTCACTGCTCTCTCAAGACATCAAGAGAGCATACGAAAATATCTTATTTTTCAGAATAACCGCTTCGAAACGCAACAACCAGATACTCAAAGTCTTCAGTAAGTGCTTGTAAATAGTCCAGCAGGCTTCATTGTCGCTTGTTTGTTGTTCGCGTTTGGAGTACCCCGCTAACAGATCGTCAAGACATGTCTGCCAGAGATTATTACGACAACGACCAGTCCGGCCAGAGCGGAGGCTACGGAGGTGAGAGACGTGATGAAGGTGGGTATGGCGGTCGAGGCAATGACGATAACTATGGGGGAGGAGACAATGGAGGACGACGTCAACAAGGAGGCTACGAAGGAGGGGAGAACGAATACTCTGGCCGCCCAGTTGAGCAGGGAAGACACAATAACTATGGCGGAGGGGGAGGCTATGGAGGAGGAGATGACGATGATCTGACCGGTGCTGCTGAGCATGCTGAGAGACATGCTGGTAGCTCTGGAGATTCATCCCTATTCTCCAGCATCCTGAGCTCTCTTGGTCAGAATAAGCAGAGCATTGGCAATTCGAACCTCAACGAGCAAGGCAAGTCAGCTTACGGAAAGTTTCCAACAGATAACTAACACAGGTTCGTCAGATGCTGTCCAATCTCACCAACAATTCTTTGGGAATGGAGGTGGTGGCCAAGCAGATTCAGGCTCTATGGGAGCTGCAGCCGCTATGCAAGCTCTCAAGATGTTCTCTGGCGGCGGCTCAGGCAATACTCAGCAAGGCAACTCACAGAATGCATTTGTCGGTATGGCCATGGCGGAGGCTAGCAAGCTATTCGACAACCAGTCCTCCCAAGGCAACGTCTCGAATGCCAGCAAGGAGTCTACAGTTCAAAAGGCCGGCGAGATGGCTCTCAAGATGTATATGAAGAGTCAAATGCAGGGAGGTGGCGGCTCAAGTGGTGCTTCTGGCTTGTTGTCGATGGCTAGCAAGTTCCTACAGTAGATCTGAGGTCTTTCTAGGTTGGGAAGCTGCCATGCATGGTTTTATGATTATGAACAAATGCGGCCCAGTGGGCTATTAAATGAATGCGATGACTTTGCTCATATTCTTGATCGGTTCTTCCATTGCTGGTGTGTGCAAGGAGGAACTGGGTTCTTGATAAGGAAATGATAGTGCAGAGGTGAATGTCGAGTATGGTCTCATTCCACATTCGATAATACCATTGTCACACTTGAAAGAATGAAGCATTGCGTCAGCCTCCTGGTATGGATATCATCTAGCACATTCCTTGATGGTACCGCGTGATGCATTTCACGAGGACAGCAGCTCCGTGCTGGTGGTCTCTAAATGTCTCATAAAAGATCATGGAAGCACAAAACGTAAGTCCGAATACTCTATATTATGTTCCATATTATATACTGACTTCCCTTTTTTTCATATACATCACGTATCACTCGTGATATTCAACTAATATCCACTCCTTCAATACCTCGATGTACAAGAATCGTTCGGCTTTTTACAACACAAGAGCAGCACCGATCAAGGCTGCGACACCCATTCCCCACGCCTTCACGCCAAGAACTCTTCCAGCATTGGCCGAGATCAAACTTGGGGTAGCAGTAGGGTAGCCTGTGATTGAAAGGACAAGGGATGTTGAACTTCCGGTACCAACAGCTCCCTGAGCCGATGACGTTGCGGTGCCGTTGGAGTATCCGGAGGGGATGACAGCGGCAGCAGTTGGGTAAGTGGGGATGGCGGCAGTGCTTGCGACTGGGATGAGCGAGGAGTTTGGAGTAGGCTCCTCGGTTCCAGCGACTGGGTAGCTGGCTGGGGCTTCTGGGGTGGCCGCTGCGCTCGCTGGGTACGACGCTGACTCCTCGGGTTTGGGTACAACAGTCATGGTTGAGACTGATGCTGGGCCTGTTGGGTACTCGGCTGGAGATGACTGAACGGCTGTGCGGTATACTGTTGAGGTCGAGTAGCTTGTGGAGTGGCTGGTGGTGCCTGGAACACCTGGAGCTGAGCTGTATGGGACAGGCTTGACTGTTGTCGCAGATGGAGCTGGGGTCTCCGTGTGGGTTAGAGCAACCGGGCAGACAGTTGTGTACAAAGAGACGATCTTCGTGGTCACTTGTCCGAGAGGGCAGTCGGTCACGCTGGGAGCACAGCTGGTGATTGTGTACACTGAGGTCGCATACACTGTGGATGTTGTCATCGGTGTGGCGATGGAAGTTGGGACTGGAGATGAGGCGGATCCCAAAGCTGAGCTCTGCGTCTCAGCAGCAGTCACTGGGCAGACAGTGGTGGAAACAGCAATGGTCTCCGTCGTCACGGATCCGACTGGGCAGTTGGTGACAGTTGGGGCACAGCTGGTGATCGTGTATACTGACGTGGCGTACACAGTAGACGTCGTCATTGGTGTTGTCGGGACTGGAGACGAGGCAGATGAAGACGTTGCTGATCCCAAAGCGGAAGATTCGGTCTCAGTGGCGGTGACTGGGCAGACTGTCGTGGAAATAGCAACAGTCTTGGTGGTAACAGATCCAACAGGGCAATCAGTGACGGTCGGTGCGCAGCTGGTGATGGTGTACACCGATGTTGCGTAGACTGTGGAAGTTGTAAGAACTTCTGACGACTTTGAAATGGATGAAGATCCAGTGACATATGGGACGGAAGCCGAAGATGAGACGACTGGAGCCGAAGAGCTAGACTCCGAAGCACTGGTTGGTGAGCTTACAGGTCCGGAAGCTGAGCTGGTCGAGTCCACGGGATATCCACTTGGTGAAATACTGGCGGTGGAAGACTCTGTTTGCGAGTCGGTTATGATTGTCGATGATGGGAGAGACGAAATATCACTGGTTGCGAGGGAGCTGCCAGATGATGCAGTCGATACTGGATGGGATACAGATATTGAGACAGATCCCGTGGAAATGGGTACCAACGATGAGTTAGGGGGAGTCTCTGTGGGGAGAGACGAAGAAGTCTCGGTGGATTCGGTCGATGTTGGGACTGACGAGGAAACATCGGACGAACTTGGCTGGGCAGACGAGATGTAGGATGACTGTGACGAAGATGAGGCTGATGAGGAGACATCAGTTGATGTTGGTAATGCCGAAGAGCTCTCGGATGAACCTGTCGATGTTGGGAATGACGAGGATATATCAGAGCTGCTCGTTACGGAGGATGTGGGCTCACTGCTCGAAACTGTGGACGAGCTTGTAGACTCCACAGAGCTCGTTGAGCTAAGCGAACTGGTAGAATCGACGGAAACCGAGGAGCTGGATGAGCTGATCGAGCTTGTGGGCTCTGCCGAGCTCGAGAAACTAGATGAAGTTGTCGATTCTGCTGAACTTGTTGAACTAAATGAGCTGGACGAACTTGTTGGCTCTGCTGAACTTGTTGAAACGAGAGAACTGGATGAAGATGACGACATCGAAGTTGCGGAAGAGCTGGTTGCGCTTGATGAAGTCGTACCGCCGGTACAGGTGAAGCAAGACTGGTCATATCCTTTGTACCAGTCATCCGTAGAGGTCGAAGTCCATCCTGCTTGACTTCTTGTACCACTTTGCAACTCACACCACACTCCGACCTCAATATCGAAAGACAAACAAGAGTCCTTTGCGGCACATGCAGCTGCGCATCCCTCGGCAGTGGTAGATTGAGCGTCGAATAGGTCTATTAAATAATAATCGAAGACACTGATTGTGCCAAACGTTCCGCAGACTGCGTCCGATGGAGGGGAGGAGTTGGCAGTACAGGTTACAGCAGCGGATGCTGTACTCAAGCTGAGAAGCAAGATTGCAGCAGCACCGGAAAGAGTGGAAGGGGCCATTATGAGAGTATCAAAAGAATGTGGTGAATGCTCGAAGAACAAACGTTGGGCGGTGGCGGCGAAAGGAGAGCCTCAATCTTTGAGGCGCGACGCCTTGCTTATAACGAAAAGACAAAAATACGCAGCATCGTGCACTGATCGCAACTGGCTCAGAGTTTTCAATGCATGGCTTCGTATTTGCAGTGAACATTATTGACCCATTGGTGCTGTGGAGCATGTTTACCCCTGAAAGGGGGAATTAGCCGAGAAAGAGGAACCTTACACCCTGGCTCAGCCAGCGATTCCGCCTCCTCCCGCCTGTCCCCGCGAGAAACCAGGCACCGTGATGCCATTTCTGTGGGGAAAGGCTTCACGATGCCAGCGCAGCAAATTTGAAATGAGCCGTTTTTGTGTCTGTGCTTAGTCTTCCGTTCCTAAAGCAGATTTCTCATCCTTGGAACTGTGTGATGCCAAGCGAATATTCGGACCCGAGCGACTGGTCTGGGCATGCCCAAAACGTGGATACACCACATGGGGAAAATCACCTTATTTCCCAGGAGATGGTATTTCTAATGACGATCCAAAAGAAAGTCATAGGCTACAGGACAGAGTCAAATTAGCTCAGAGAAAGGTCGCAATTCAGAGCAGAACCGCCAGCTAAGCATCAACTTTTCAGTAAACAAAAGTGTCAAAGAAGACCGAAGAAATGAATGCCGACATTGCCGAGCCCGTCTTCAGGCCTTGAGAGCTCGTGAAAGAGATGCGAGCGAGTTCTCAAGCGCTAAAGGCAACTTTTCATGGTAGAATTGTTCCAGAGCTTGGATTGAATGATAAACTATATGCTGAAAGCTTGTTGCCATTACAATCCGAGCAATTGTAGAGAGACTAGGATTCCGACAAAGAGATCAGATGAACTCTGCCAAGCGAGTGTTGTCTTTTCAACGCTCGCTTTCGTCGAAAATAGCATCGAGTGGGTCGATAGTTTTAAACAGGGCGGGAAGCGCCTTGATGAAGATTACAAAGGGTCACAAAGTGGATCTGCTGTTCCGGGCGACCCCTGGCGACCCCACACCCCTCGTGCCGTCCAGCGCCTACGGAGTAAACGAGTCAGGCAAAGCCATTTCTTCAGCTGGCTTCCAGAAACGACATGTTCCGCGCAGTCCACGAATCAATTAATTTGGCATAATACGGCACGATTAGCATGGATCCTCTTCCCAAGAAGCGTTCAATGAGAGGAATTACCTGATCATGTCAATAGTATCAAAGGAGCAAGAGCGTTAAGCACCAATTGCCGGAGCTCTTCGTTTGTTTACCCCCGATCTGTCTCACCGAGGACCAAAGTCTGTCTTTTCTTGTGTGCTGAAATTGAGAGTGGCACCGCACTCACACCTTCTCGCCATAAGCTGGAGGTCCCTCAGCTACAGTACGTCTGGAGGGTCGATTGAACTGCAAATCGGATCCTTACCAAAATCGAGGAGTTAATATCGTCAAAAGAATTTCGGGTCCATAATAATATTTACTTGATTCAGACGTTTTTTGATCCAGATGTCTCCTGGTCGAGATGTCTCCTAGCTTGCTTTTTTTTCCTGTTTCTTAATGTATCGTTGAATCAGATATTGCCCTGATCTGAAGAGTCCTTTAATCCAGGTATCTCTTTCGATCCAGATCTTCCCTCGACCCAGATAATCCATAGATCAAGAAACACCGATCTGATTCACTCTCGATAACCTTATTGCCCCGATGCAGATCCCCATACCTGACAGCGATCTCTACCCCACGGTATCCATTATTCGGTATAACCAGGGGACTCTCGCAATGAGACCCCAAATACAGGCAACCATAAATTTATCACCTCCCATCGAGTAAACACATTTCAGGGGATTGTTGAAATGAGTACTGACGATACCCCAGCCTGCTACTGTTGTACCTCACCAGCAATAGGATGGCAAAGGGGGTAGGTTTCAATTTGCACATTTTGTAAGGTTTATTTGCAACATAGGATACGGTAGAAAGCCAGCACATGCATTGCAGGATTGTCTTGACTGGAATTACGATTCGTCAAAGTTATCGAAGAAAGAAGAGCCCATAAGCTTAATGAGCAGTACTCTAGTTTTGTGGCATTGGTTGAAATTCGGTTCGATGCCGACATTTCAGAGTCTGAGGCATGGCGATCTCTTCACATTGTGGTATGTGCTGTGTGTCCTCCAAAACTAAAGACTGGAATATGAACTTCAAACATTCTTTGGCCAGGTTCACTGTGGAAATCCGTCTACAAGGTTATACCAAGGAAAATGTACAGATCATGTTTGCTGTTACCACTTCCATCATTGCGGTCATATCTAAGTGCCCAAAACAAATAAGTTCCTCTATGATAAGAAGAATTCTCAACCATTCTTTTATTGACATCACGAATCACACTCCAGAAAAAGGGCTCGCCAAATCCTCCATTCCGCCCCACTCCGCCCAAACATCAGGCCATTCTTCAATCATCCCCACAAATAACAAACTTCATGCACCTCTTACACCGCACGGCGAAAAATTCCAATCTGTCTCATAATATTACCCCTCCAACCCCTCCTTTCCTTCTCTCATCTCCAAGCCTCCAAGTACACTACATCA
This sequence comes from Cadophora luteo-olivacea, assembly GCA_026120085.1. Taxonomy (NCBI): domain Eukaryota; kingdom Fungi; phylum Ascomycota; class Leotiomycetes; order Helotiales; family Ploettnerulaceae; genus Cadophora; species Cadophora luteo-olivacea. The sequence goes on from JALRMC010000022.1 coordinate 216,021, forward strand.
TCAATCGATTTTGCCGTCGCCATGCCACCAAAAAAAGCAACCGAAGATGTCAAGAGTAACGTCGTTGCTTTTGGACGTGTTCGAAAGAATCTGAAGATGGGATGTGTCGGCTTGCCGAATGTGGGAAAGTCATCGCTGTTCAATCTTTTGACTGATCAGAATGCTGCGGCGGAGAACTATCCTTTCTGTACGATTGAGCCCAATGAAGCGAGGTGTGCTGTTCCGGATGCCAGATATGTATGTGCTACTTCTCTCATTGGTTCGTTATTTTCGTGGTATTCATCAAGATATGACCCTTTCTGTGGATCTGTTTTGTAAGAAATTGAATTCTCTGAGGATTGCTATGCTAAGAAAACTGGCAATGTTTCTACCTCTATTTGCACGACAGAAGTGACTGCGGTCTTTATGTTTCTAGCTAGCTGAGCTAGTAACGTACCACGCAACGCAGCATGAGAAAGCTAGAAGCATGGAATTTGATCTTGTTTTTCTCGCTTCCATGCTCTCGTAATGTCAGTATACAAGAATCTGAATTCGCCTAACGCTTTCAACAGGACTTCCTCTGCGATCTCTGGAAGCCCCCGTCTATGTATCCAGCCTAGTATGTTTAAATTCCCTCTAGGCATCTGTCAAGACACTCAAGAAGCAATACCCACTGACACAGCATCACAGCCTCCAAGTAACCGACATCGCCGGTCTCATCAAGGGTGCTTCCCAAGGAGAAGGACTCGGCAATGCATTCTTGTCACACATCCAAGCCGTCGATGGCATGTTCCATATCGTGCGAGCCTTCGACAACGACGAAGTGCTGCACGTCGATGATTCGATTGACCCTGTCAGGGATTTGAGCAAGTTTTCTTGCGCTCCACGCGCTGAATGGCGTTAATTTGTGCTGTGCGGCCGTCTAGATACCATCCAGAGTGAGCTCTGTAAGAAGGATTTGGGTAAGCGAGCCCGCCCCGACGTATCTTTTCAATATTTGGATATGAAGTAGTGATGGACGACGTGCTAACTTGGGGGTAAACAGATATTCTTGCCAAGACCATCGTCTCTGAAGAAGCAGTCGTGAGGAAGGCAGGTGGGAAGTTCAAGATGAACCCGCTCTTTCCCAGCACGGTTGCAAAGATCAAGGCTGTATGTTTCTTTCTTTCCTTCCCTACCAACTGTGAGAAAGATGCAAGCCAGAATCGAATGCCTGACAATAGAATTAGATGCTCGAAAAAGACCAACCTGTCCGTGACGGATCTTGGACGTCAGCTGAGATCGAATTGATCAACGAGAAGGTTTGAAATGCCATCGCATTTTCAGATGATCGCTCACTCTTGACTGCCACAGATGCAACTAATAACCACCAAACCCACAATCTACCTTGTCAACCTAACAATGAAAGACTACCTCCGCCAAAAATCCAAATATCTGCCCCTTATCGCCAAATGGGTGACCGAGCACGGCGGTCTCCCCAGAGATATCATCCCCTTCTCGATCGAGTTCGAGGAGAAAGTGTATAGCTTCAAAGATGATAAAGAGGGCTTGGAAGAGTGGCTGAAGGAGAATGGTGGTGGGAAGGTGAGGAGTCGGTTGGAGAAAATTGTAACGGAGGGGTTCACGAAGTTGGGGCTGCAGTATTACTTCACTGGTGAGTTGTTTTCTTCCTTGCTGATCTTCAAGGGCAAGACGAATATATGGATGAGACTAATGCTTTGCAGCTGGCGAAAAGGAAATTCGCTGCTGGACTATCCCACGGGGGTGTCTTGCTCCACAGGCGGCAGGTGCTATTCATGGCGATTTCGAGCGTGGCTTCATTAAAGCGGAAGTCGTGGCGTACCAGGACTTCCATGATTTGTGTGAAGGTGGTAAGAGTATGGGGCCGATTAAAGCAGCGGGCAAGTACAGGCAGGAGGGAAGAGGGTACGAGGTCAAAGATGGTGAGTTTTGTTTCGATTTTTGGCATTTTCTTGAGTTCTTGGATGGAGTGATACTGCTGGAATGATTAATGCTTTCAGAGGGAAGGAACCGACGGAGAATGTCGTGTTGTCGCGTGGAGCGCCTGAAAGTGTGAATGGAAGGAGTTTTTGTGTATGCGCGCATTTGCTGACTGCCTCAATCTACTCTAGGTGATATCATTCATTTCCAATTCAGTAAGTTCTCCACTTCATCTTGAGGACTGCTCAACACAAGTCTCAGTGTGAGATGCAAGGATTCAGCTAATAACATGATAGACGTGGCGCCAACGAAGAAGTAGCGTTGCGAATTCGAGACTCTGGAGAGGAATGAAATGATCATCATAGTTACGAGGGCACAACTTAGACAGAAGATTGGTCAAGTATAGGTGTAGATCTGTAGACGGCTTTCTCAGGATAGACCACAAAAAGAAGCCCTAGGCTTCGCAGATTTGTGATAGAATTCATTGGCATTCGAAATTGACATAAAAATTGTTGCTATACACTCCTTCACAAAGATTTTCTTCAGAGAAGGCAAGTACTCATTGCATATCGTCTCATCAATTAACTATATCTGCTTTCCGCCTGCCTGCCTCCCTGCCTGCTTGTCTATCCTTCATGTCCACGCACTCTCTAAAAGTACAGCCTACTAAAATACATCTGCCTCTAGGAACATCACAAATCAGGCAGGGCAGTCTATCCTCCACGATCCAAAAGACGACAAAGAAAATATAGATGTAAGTGCAGGGTTCGAGCTCAACACGCCAAAACGCCTCCCAAGAAACGATGCAAACCCAGCTTTAGGATAGCTGGTCTAATTAAAACGCGCTTGACTGGTGCCACCCTCTGCTTTTGACTAACAAATGAAAACGCAAGGTATAGATAACGGAATCTAATGTGCATGGTTATGGCCGTCATGATCGGAATGGTCGTGCTGAGAATCGGCTGCTTTGGTCGAGCAACAGCCTTTGCCCTTGCAGTCGTCGACGCATTCTAAGAGACAGGTGTCATCATCATCCAGACCGCATCGAGGTTGTCCAACGATTCCATCGAGTCCGACCGCGCCCGGCCTCTCACCGGTATGGTCGTGAGCTTTGTCGAGACAGAACTCGGGTTGGATGGTGGCGCTGTGGATGCCGTAGGCGTGGAGGCACTTTCGTACTGCTTTAGCTAGCTCCATGTACTTCTCACCACTGGCTTCACTGATTGGAAACTCGACCTGGATGTGCATGGACGCGACTATCTGAGTATCGCTGAGCTGCCAAATATGGACGTGATGACAGCTGACGACACCCGGAAGCTCCTGAATGTCCTCCTTGATATCGGTGACATCGATGTGGTCAGGAGTAGCCTGGAGCAGGATTTTGGCGGTTGCGAAGGTAAGAGGAAGTGCGGACTTCAAGATGATAAGAGTGATGAAAAGAGACACAGCCGGGTCAGCGTAAAAACGTCCGGACCATGTAGTCTGCCAGATGATCAAAGCAGACACAATGACTCCAAGATTTCCTAATGCATCTCCCATGACATGAAGAATCATTGCATTCATTCCCATATCATCATGGCTGTGGCCGTGACCACCCTTCTTAGCCTTCTTTGGTTTGTTATGGTTGTGCTCGGCATGCCATGAATCGTGTCTTGGTTTTGGCCCAGAGTGCTCATGGTCGTGATCATGCCCTTTTGACTTCCCATTCGAGCTGTTTCCAGTGAGTAATGGCGAGTTCTCGGTAGGCTCATCCAAAACTGCTTCATCCTCGGAAGACGTGGTCTCGCTCTCAATTCCGTCAAGTGGCGGTTTGCTGGCAGCAATAATTTCCTGTCTGAAGCTGGCAGGGTGGATACTGAAGTCATCTGGGGTTGAGTACCGGCCATTTCTGATACTGCTAGTTCTTCTGCGGTGCTGCTTCGAAGATTTGGGTGATTCAACATTCGTAGTAGCATCTGAGTCGTCGGAAGTGAATCGAATGTGTGGCCTAGACTTGGCCCTGGCAACAACTGCTTCTGGATAGATATCTCCAATAGGTCCGTCGTCTCCATCGTTCGCGTCGGCTTGTTCTCCATGACTGTGACCGTGGCTGTGGCCATGTCCTTCCTCCGCGTCCCTAATCTCGTCATGCCCATGATCATGCCCCTCCGGTCCATGTGAATGTCCATGTCCTCCGAGAACCAAGAATCCCGCAAGATTGGAGGCCAGTCCCAATGATCCGACAACAAGGATGAACTTCGGGTTGCTGATCTCAGGAGGATCGATGAGTCGTTGTATAGCCTCTAACACAATCGAGAGGCAAAGAGCGATCAAAAATACTGCGTTGAAGAATGCACCCAGAATTTCCGCGCGCAACCACTACCATATGTCAGCCCCATGTCCGCGTATCTGTACACGATAGATGTACTGACTCCGAAGGAATATTTGTCTGTTGAAGACTGTTGTGCAGCTTTGACGGCCCACAATCCAACAACAAGGGAGATGATATCGTTCAACTACACGACCGTTAGCCACTCAACGTCCAAGCTAGTCCACCGTTTTAATGCCCATCTGCGATGTGCTTTGAGGTCTCTAGCCATCTACTGACCATATGGAAGGCATCCGCCATCAGAGCCAAACTCCCAACCCATATTCCTGTCCCTAGCTCAAGAACCAAAAATGCGGCATCAATCCCCAGCATTATCGAAATGCGCGTTGACTTTGACCACGCCATCTTGAAGAGTGCCTAATGGCAATCGAAGGGCGTAAAGATAGAAGTTGTATGCAAAGAGGCGATAGTTGTGAAAAGTTGAATCCCACTTCTCGGGGATGGGGTTGATTTGTGATGTGAATGCGGCTCTTTTTGCAAGTGAGGAGGCGTTCGCGGCCTTATCGGTAGGCTTGTGCTCCCTTGACGAAAACCGACAGCAAACTTTGATCGGTTGATACCCGAAAAAGTCAAAGGATGTTTGCTAGAGTCAGATTTGTTTCAAGGTGGCTTGGATGCGCCTGCGGGATTTATTTTATGCGATTAGAAGTTTGTACAGAAATCAAACAATGGAGAAAGAAGAGAAATGGCGAAATCGGATATCCGTGAATTGTCAGGTGGATTGAAGTCGACTGGGTGGACTGGACTGCGACTGCGACTACGCTATCGCCTTTGCCAAGCCAGGGACCTCTCACTCAGGTCCCGCCGTGTTGCTCACTTCTGTTGCACCTTACCTTAGTAATCAGCAAGTGTTCATCATGTGATCAGCATGATTTAGATCATGTGACTATACCCACTCTAATCGTTGCAGGTGCCTTTGCCTTCCATTCTCCACTTGTCGTGAGAGCGGGGTAAACATCCTAATAATACAAGGCTATTATGGCCAGGAGTACAGGATAGAAGGAAAGGGTTTGCTCTTGCGGGGTCTTTTCACAGCATCGTTAAAGCACCTGACACGTCAAGACTTCAACATCTTTCCCCGTTCAGTCTCAAGTGGCAAATGGGAGATCAGCACATTTTGGACATGCCGTTTCAATTTATATAAACGTCGCGGCTTTTGGCACAAAGTTGGCTACATGCATGGTACATGTTCCATGGACTGGCTCCTCACAGTAGTAAATGGACCGGCAAGGCGCCAGATCTCCCGACTCCAGTTCCCAGAAATTCTGTCCAAGCGTTGCTTGATCGTTTCCAGTCCAGTCTATCTTGCTTCTGGAAACTTTCCGGTACGTCTGAAGGGCTTCTCGATATTGAATTTAATATCTTCTGTGGCATGTGAAGACATGCATGAACTCCCCCCGATGCTGCTCTTAACCGGCAGCATACAGATGGCCATGATTGAGGGATTCTTCGTGCCGAGAAAGGCCTCCAATCATCACACATTAGTCCGGTAGTTTCTGGCAAATACCACCTCGTTATCAGGGTTCACTCGGCTCGATTTGCCTATCATCGAGATCAGATCATGGGTCGATGGAGGTCAGACCTCTTTGGATATGTCGACCGCGATGAGAAGCACGGTGAACATAATCAAGATCTGGGTGCATGAAAATCAGTACGTGGCTTGCTGAACTGAGACACTGATAGACTCACGGCGCAGATACCCCCAGCGAGAGCAACAATTTCATAGCCTCCAGAAATAGCCTTTCCCCTCACAATTGCATTTTGTGATCTCCAGGTCCTGAAGACCCCTATCAAGGTCGTATAAATTGCTGCCCCCTGGCAAATGATCGCCAACGGTTTCCCCAGGACAAAGAAGCCGAAGTGAGGGTTTGGCGTTGGAGAGTGCTGGAGTCGGCTACGGCCAAATCACCCGTCAGTATATATCCCAGTGAGCCAATTAATGTGGGAGTGTGCTTGCAATAATTGAGCCACGACAATTCCGAGCATTGACAGGGCGAGAGAGGTCCTCAAGTAGCCAAGAAATGTGCGCTCCAAAGCTATATGTGCTTGTTAGTGAAGTTCATTAACATGGGATGCCATACAAAATTCCTGGAACAACGGCAACGGTAACGGCAGACAGACAGGGACCAACGTGACACGGTGCGTGATCCCGCGTCTTCTCCCATACTACGCCATCGATGAATGAAGTTAGACGAGAAGTGCTCGTCGGTTCCAGCAGGTCTTTAAGCTGCAAATGACTTCGTGACACACTAAAATAGGAACAGCAGATGACTTTCTGCATAAGAAGGCTTGCCAGCCACCAACCTCGGAGTTCCTGATCAGGCAGCAGATATGGACACAGCGTTGGAGCTCTCCGAGAATGGCGAGTATTGGGAAAGACAGGCTTCATGGGAGTGGGGATTGGGACGTGGGGGGTGGAAAGAAGAACGTGCTGCAGTGACATACCCAGGTGGTCTCTGCATGTGCTGTGAGGAACAGTGATGCTTATCTGACGGCGCCAGAAGACTCTGATGGTATAGTTGAAACGTTCCAGAAGGCCATCTGGCTTCGAGGACCTTACACTAGACCCTGCGTGGTGATAGGACGAGGCCCTGGTGTAATTGCTCCGAATACGCGCGAGCTCAGTTGCTTCACGCGCGCTTGTGTCAAGGCTATCTGCGGATGTGCGAGCCGGAGAATTGAGATGCACCTGATGGGGCTCTTCTGGAGGCTCGTCTGGGACCTCAACATGTCTATGGCCGGGTGTCTCAGCCATAGCGGCGGATCAATGGCACTGGACCAGCGATAGAGATGCGGGTGTGGATGTGGATGTGGATGTGGAGATCTGACGCGGTGTTACGGGCAGAAACAAGGGCAGGGACATGGACATGGATTCATGGCGAGGCGAGACGAGATGGTGGAATGCAGAAGAGAGAAGGCTGAAAGCTTCGTCTGCAATCTGGCTGAAGTTGCGGAGAGTTTGTTGTTTATGGGCGGGGAGACTTGAGTTTCAAGTGGTTCGACTGGACGTTGACTCCATAAGTGGGGAAGATTAGATTAGATCGTTGATTAGGATTGGCTTGTCAGACGAGGTGAGCGATCAGGTCCCGCCTTTCAGGAGAGGAGCAGGAGGACCTTTCCCACCCGTTCAGTGTTCATCCATCCGCACCCTGGCCATGCTTTTCTCTAGAACCTCCAAACGTCCAAATATCTTACCAAAGTTCAATCCTAGTTACCTCACAGGCTTACACAACAATTCATCTTAATACAAGTATACTACTGTACTCTTTAGTCTGGATTTTTTTCTAATCCCTGCCGCCACATTGTTTGTCTACTACTATGCGAACATGCGACGACCTTCTCGAGCATGGCAACTCAGCCAGTGCTGAATGCATACACATATATGCAACGGAATATTACACTGCCGCAACCCTCAAGCATTATTAGCAGACACATGCCTTGCCTGCTGTATGTAGCCTCCCATCGTCAAGCCCTGTTTAAGGTACCCGTATCCCTTCGCACATGCGGATGGCTACCTACTACAACCAGTTTACCAGTCCAGTGCATCTATTGCGGAGACTTACGACTTAACGACCACCAGAGCCAGAGCCTCGGCGAAGGGCTACGAGAAAAACAAGCACTGTCGTCTGTTCCGACTTGTCATAGTCTTTGCATTTTCGGATGTCAGGTCTTGTGTGAAACAATGGCGATCGGCCCGTCTTGCCGGCGCTGGAAACGAAGATCACTCGCGGCAGGCAGTCGCAGGCAATCCTTTGAGGGCATTTCGTTTGAATATCAACACCGCCAGTGGCTGGGTCTGCAATGTACTCACACACATGCAGACATGACTGGCCTGTCTCTTGAATATGCATTCAGGGCACAGGGTCTGGGTCGAGTCTGGCCCCTGGTACAAATGTTTTCGCCCCCCAACATACATCCCGCCCTGACCGGATTCTCCCTTCTCGTCTGCAACATCCACAAAGGATATTGATTGACACTCGATATGAAGAGCCTGACACAGACTACTGCTGGAAGACAGTTTACTTCCAGCTCTGCCTACGCCCATCTTCTCCATTGCAAGCTTTCTCTTGAGAATTGCCCCACCGAAATGGCACCGCCATCCCTGGCCGGGCCTGAGGAGAGGAGAAGTCGTCTAGGACAAGGAGGCTCGCTCGGTCGGTCCGCTCACTCCTACCTTTGCTCGTCTGTTCGGACAGATCTCCAGCGTACCCGTCTTCTCGCAGCAACCCCGTCACCCATTTTCTCACCCCAATTCCAACTCCAAACCCAGCCTTCTCCATCCAACGACTCACTAGTGGTCTCTTGCACCCGCCGCTGGCCTGCGGGAAAATGCACACAAAGTCCCCACACTTGGACCTGTACGGATGCTCGGTTGCCCCATGCAGCATGTAGTAGAGCCTGTGCATCTCGCTCTGGTTCGCCCGCCAGTTGACTTGTGTTCATCAGCGTCCCCATTCTCTCCATAGTGCCCTTCAATTCAGCCGCCACGCCTCAATGGACTGTATCCATTCTCGTCTCATCTTACTTTTCTTCTTGCTCTTTACTGGCGGAATATGCCCTGCTTTATCCGCTTAAACATCGGGTTAGAGTTATATCATCTGAGCCAGCTGATCCATTCACTTCTCTCTAGTCCTATCTAGGTTCTGTTGTATATAACAGCCTCTCTCCCAACTCGTCGTGACTTGAGTTACTTTGGAAAGCTACCATCCTCTACTCTCGCTCTGGTGGTCATTAGAGTTACAGTACCACTAAGATTTGTTTCCTGTACTGTTTATTCTGCAGAACTTTGTTAGGAAGGCGTAAAACAACTTTTTGATAGCCCAGTGGTCAACTTCGACAAGAAGAGAAGCCAAATACAGTCACCATGTCGGCATCACCAGATAGCCAGATCAATGATCCAATCTTCGACAAGTACGCGGAAGATTCGGAGGATCGTTCAAGTGGAGATACGAACGACACACCCAACTCAGAATTATCACCACCAGACAGCCCAATCGTCAAGAACGCAGGCATCACCCAGCCAGGCGACAAGAGGGCAGGTGCTCGCGCTCTGGCAGCATCACTTACACTTGAGGAACAGGTAGGCATAGGGACTGTGCAGCTTATTCAACCTACTAAGCTAACAACGTCGTAGGTTTCCCTCCTCACAGCTGCAGATTTCTGGCGTTCAAAGTCGATACCCGAGAAAGGAATCCCAGCATTCAAGACCAGTGACGGCCCGAATGGGGCTCGAGGTGCGATATTCAAAGCTGGCACAAAGGTCGGATACTCTACAACTCTAGAGTTTGAAGTCAGTCTAACAGATTACTAGGCTGCTCTATTTCCCTGTGGAGTCTCGCTAGCGGCAACATGGAACAAGGACCTCCTTTTCCAGGTCGGGAAGCATCTGGCTGCAGAGGCTAAGGCACGATCTGCCCAAGTATTGCTGGCGCCAACTGTGTGTTTACATCGGGGACCTCTTGGTGGTCGAAACTTCGAATCTTTTTCCGAGGATCCATTTCTGACTGGGAAACTTGCTTCCTCGTACATCAACGGTCTCCAGGGGAGTGGCGTTGCGGCAACCATCAAGCGTCAGTGCAAGCCAGTCATTCCTCATCACGTGTGGTATTTTAATGTTCTGTGTAGATTTTGTTGCCAATGAGCAAGAAACGGAGAGGTTCAAGATCGATTCGTTGGTACAAGAGCGTCCTCTTCGCGAACTGTACCTGCGCCCCTTTGAGATTGCCATTCGTGAAGCAAACCCGTGGGCTGTGATGTCTTCGTACAATCTCATCAACGGCGTGCACGCAGACATGAACGAACACACGCTCAAGAACATCCTCCGAGGCGAATGGAACTACGATGGGTAAAGACACCAACTCCTGCAGTCTGGCTTTACTAACATGATCCAGCATGGTGATGTCTGACTGGGGTGGAACCAACTCTTTCGTCGAGTCCATCGAGCACGGATGTGATATCGAAATGCCTGTTTCGACATTATGGCGTGGAGAGAAGACGATCCGAGCTGTCGAGAACGGAGAGCTTAGTAGGAAAGCTGTCGAAGATGCTGTGGCTAACATACTCTACCTGGTCGAGCGAACGAAGGGTACAGACATGTCGGCCGAGCTACCTGAACGTGAAGACGACCGAGCGGAGACTCGTCAACTGATCCGAGATGCAGGCGCCGAGGGTCTGACTTTGTTGAAGAATGAGGGTAGCGTCCTGCCAATTAAGCCCTCCGATAAAATCGCTGTTATCGGCCCCAACGCAAACCGAGCCATCGCAGGCGGTGGAGGTAGTGCCAGTCTCAACCCATACTATAATACCCTTCCTCTGGATAGTATAAAGGCTGTCGCCGAGCAAGAGGTATCGTACGCTGTCGGATGCCAAACGTACAAATGGCTGCCTCTAGCAGCTGACTACTGCACAACCGCTGCTGGCGAGCAAGGCGTCAGCCTCGAGTTCTACATTGGGGACAAATTCGATGGGGAACCAAGAGTAATACAACATCGGACGAACACGGATCTTTTCCTGTGGGATTCAGTACCTCTGGAAGTTGGTAACATCTGGTCGTGTCGTGCGAAGACAACTCTTACTCCGAAGACAACTGGCCTGCATACCATGAGTTTTTCAAGTGTTGGCGCTGGACGCCTGTATGTTGATGGCGAGGTTAAGGTCGACATCTGGGATTGGACGGAGAAGGGAGAAGCCATGTTTGATGATTCACAACAGCAACTGTTCGACATGCAATTAGAGGCCGGCAAGCCCATACAACTCGTTGCAGAGCTGACTAACGAATTACGACCATTCTGGAGACAAAAGGCCGAGAACCGCACTCACGGAAACGGAGGAGTCCGCATCGGCTACAAAGAAGAAGACAAGAAGGACTACCTGCAAGAGGCAGTTGATGCTGCCAAAGCCGCTGATGTTGCAGTCGTAATAGTCGGGTTAGACGGAGAGTGGGAGTCGGAAGGATACGATCGCAAATCCATGGATCTGCCTGCAGATGGCAGCCAGGACCGACTGATTGAGGCTATTATCAAAGCAAATCCAAGAACGATTGTTGTCAATCAATCTGGATCGCCTGTGACAATGCCTTGGGCAGATCGCGTACCCTCAATCCTGCAAGCATGGTACCAAGGTCAAGAAGCTGGAAATGCCTTGGCCGACGTACTTTTTGGATTCAAGACTCCCAGTGGAAAGCTTCCCGTAAGTTGTGATCTGATTTCAGATATCTGGCTTGACCTTTAGCAATTTCTGACTGCGGACTTAGACCACCTTTCCCAAGAGACTCGAGGACAACCCAACATACCACAACTGGCCTGGTGAGAATCTGAAGGTCGTCTACGGTGAAGGGCTGTACATCGGATACCGCCACTACGAGCGTATGAAGATCGCGCCACTCTTCCCCTTCGGTCACGGCCTTTCATACACAACCTTCACCTACGGCAAGCCTGTGATCAGCAGCACAGTCCTCGCCGATAGTGAGAAAATCACCATCACTGTGCCAGTGACCAACAGCGGCAGTGTCGAAGGTGCTGAAATCGTCCAAGCATACATTCACGATGAGAAGTCTCGATTGCCCCGACCAGAGAAGGAACTGCAAGCTTTCGCTAAGGTCTTCCTGAAGCCTGGCGAAACACAAGATGCTGTGTTGAGCATCGACAAATACTCTGTTGGGTACTATGACACTGACGAGAAGGAGTGGATTGCCGAAGAAGGAATTTTCAATATACTGATCGGCTCTTCATCCGCAGACATCAGGCAAGCTCCCCCCACCTTTACCACTCAAAGCTTCCAACTAACACCCTTGCAGAGAGAGAACTTCGTTCGAAGTCAAAAAGTCGTTCACTTGGGTGGTCTAAAGAACTAGGAGAGTGCAGATGACTTGTCCAGGATATAGACGAGATGAGATACACACCGCTTACTTTGCGAAGGAGCAGATCTCATATATTCTTTGAGTTGGGACTTTTTATGGGGATTTTCTGGCATCATCATATATCATGTATTTATTCCTCTTCTAATGTTCCCCACTGGATATTCTGGATCTGGACATGAGGATTCCGGGGGAATCTACGCCGTTATTAGAATTCATGACTTTTATGAGACTATCCTTGGGCGTTGCAATAAGATATAACCTCCAAACTGCAACCCCTCAAAAGTGACAAAGGGAAGTCAGTGAACAGAGGTTTGACATTTATTGTCGAAATGAATATTGCTCACACATAATGTCTCGTTTGTTGATTATCTCGTGGTTCTTGAATTGAGGAGTAACAAAGACACATTTGACACTCGATAAACGATAATCAGGACGTAGTATTAGAAGAGCTTCCATTGTACATGCTCAAAGCTTTTGATATCAGTGCTAGATCACAGTTATGAAGCTATGCATAAGTCAATTTACACCATTAAGGAAAGCTATTAATAGTCCGCACCCCTGAATTCTTATCGGAATCCGGCTTATCGGTCAGGGGGGATTCCAGACCATCACACGACGCTTTCGCTTGCCATGCAATTTAACCAACAAGCATCCAGGCCTTGTCTTGTCTTGTACTTGTACCCCCAGCAGAAAAAGGCGTTCCACTCCTCTCCCATGTGAAGGCTTTACTTCCTCACCCTCCCTTTCCCACCTGTTTCCAAAATTGCCTCCCCTCTCGAATATCTTCAAGCCACCAGGAGAATATCTAGGCGGAGGACTTAACATTATGTGCCTCGTGGACTACGAATAAGGAAAGAAAAGCAGGAGTCGACATGGCCAATATCCAGTCCCCAATGCAATAAGAATTCGTAACATGGCACCCTCCTACTATAATTCCAACTCCCACTCCTCAACCCGCGACCACTTCGTCGAATCGCCATCCCTTCTCTCGCGCATTCTGCTCAGTCTCCCGCCGAGTCTGGCAGCGCAGATGCAGCGACTTTGGAGTTACGCGTCCTCGGACAAGCAGGCCTACACACCAGTCTCAACAGCGACGCCGCATTCACGAGTACCGCGTCGCTGGCAGAGATGGCATCCGCGGCAGCTTCTGAGCCTGCCACATTTATTCGTGCTGGCTTGGGTGCTGGCTTTGCTGTGGGGAGAGAGATGGGTGTTCCAAAGTAGTGTGGAGAGCTGTGGATGGGACTCTTGGGAGAGATGGGTGAGTTCTGTTGGGTGGTATGATTTGGAGATATACGGAATAGGAACTGATGAATGGTGTCTCGATAGCCCAAGGAAGCAACGCCGCATCACTTAATCCTCATTGCAGATCCGCAGCTCATAGATCCGCATAGTTACCCAGGAAGGCCGTGGCCGCTTGACAAGTTCACGATGATGCATACGGACAATTATATGAAAAAGTCCTACGTTTCGCTGCAGAAAATGCTGCATCCAGACACGGTTTTCTTCCTGGGGGATCTGTTTGATGGAGGCCGTGAATGGAAGACGGCACATGGGAATACGAACGACCCCTCCTGGGCGAATGGACAGCGACCATCGTACGAGCAAGGATTTGTGGAGACATGGGGAAAGAGGTACGGCGAGGATTTCTGGCTGCATGAATATGACCGATTTGGGAAGATATTCTACGATTTCTGGAATTTGGCGGGTTCAAAAGCTGGAGCGTGGCAGAGAGGGAGGAAGATCATATCAACATTACCAGGAAATCACGATTTGGGTTTTGGGGACAAGATCAAGCTCCCCATACGGAATAGATTCGAGACGTATTTTGGAGAGGGGAATAGGGTGGACGTTATTGGGAACCATACTTTCGTCTCGATTGACTCGGTGTCATTGAGTGCAAGGGGCTCAGAGCATGAAGACAAGGAGATCACAAAACCAGTGGAGGAATTCCTGGACAAGGTCCAGAGCATGAAACGAAAAGCTGTTGCTCGGGAGCTCAGCATAATTGCAGGCGATGAGAAGGTTCTACAGTATCCTCACAAAGTGGAGGATCTCGCAAAAGTCGATTTCAAGAATCGTCCAACTCTCGACCCAGGTCCAGATGGCCCAGAACTTCCAACTATTCTTCTCACACATGTACCTCTTTACCGAGATCCAGGAACTCCTTGTGGACCGAAGAGGGAACACTGGCCCCCGGAAACACCACCAAAGGGCCAACTTGGCCCCGTGATCCCAGACCACCGAAATGCCATTTCCATTTCCAAAGGTTACCAATACCAGAATGTCCTTAGCGAATCCGACTCCATCAATGTCATCAAGAGTATTGGGAATGTTGGACATGTCTTCTCTGGCGACGATCACGATTACTGCGAAATCGTGCATTCAGATGCTAAGAATAACGCTCGTGAAATCACTGTCAAGAGTACCACTTGGGCCATGGGTGTCCGAAAGCCAGGCTTCCTCATGCTCAGTATGTGGAATCCCGTCGATGCTTTCGGCGTTCCATTACACTCCACGCCTTCCGGCCACGGACATACCCCAACCGGGGCCGTAACAATGGAGAGCCATCTCTGTCTTCTGCCAGACCAACTGGGCATCTTCATGCGTTACGGGCTCCTCATAGGACTCACTGTCCTCGCGATCGTCATCCGTGCCATCCTAACTCCCATCCTCCATCTCGAACCCTTCTCCTCCACCTCCTCTACATCAGGAGAGAAAGAAATCGACTTCCCTCTTCTCCCAACCACAAAGCAAGACCTCAGACGCTCGCCCTCCACAACAGAAATGGCGCAACACCGCGCCTCAATATCAAACTCCTCTACCTCTTCCACACACTCCAATCCAACCGCTGGTCTCGCACCTCGCTCCTCTGCAGTGCGAACTCGCAGCGTCAGTCCCGCGAAAGGCTACGGCTTGCCAGCATCGCAAGTGAGGTTCGCAACGCCGCCTCTCATGAATGGTGCTGGTAGCTACCCTTCCTTGGATAAGAGTAATGGGTCTTCCACAAGATATCTAGAGGATTTTGGGAAGAAGAAGAATGAGCCGACGGCAGGGAAGCAGAGAACGCCGTTGGGCATCATGTGGAGGGAGGTTTGGAAGAGTACGTGGCGTGTTACGTGGGTTGCGGTCTTGGTGTATTTGTATTTGGCCAGGTATGGATAAGCCTTTAGCTCGACGTTGGATATGAATTGATAGGCGAGGATGGGACGGGATGGGAAAGGACAGCAAGAGACGTTCAAAGTCATGAGATGGATGTTGGAAAGGATCAGCATTCTCTCGTCTGCCAAAAGATAGTCCCAAGGCGAATGATATCGAAGGTTCGGTCGGAACAGGACAGGATACGGAACAGGGTATTGAGATTCTCTTCTTGTATTATATATTTTGGATACGATACCACCACTTGGACTGGGTGTGTTTTCGGGCAAGCATGGGACGGCGTTCTCTCTGCGGTTTCACGTGTAGGATCGAAACTTAGTTGTTTGTGTAACGATAAGATCAGTCTTGAATTGTATTTTCGACATGCCACTGATTTCATGAGGACTGGTTTTACGAGTGGCCTAAGTCAACGTATGTGCTTGACAGGCCGGAACTGACTTCGACGTCTTGGAGAATCTAGAATGGCTGCTGCGTAGGATAGTAATGAAGTCGGAGCTAGGCTGATTTTATAAATCGCTACATACAATACGAGGAGACGGTCTGAACGGGAAGAGCAGACTGATGGATGCGCATGCTTTATATTCTGCCACACTAGGCTTTCCGGTTGTTTCTGGAGAAGCTGGAAGGGTCAATTCCAAGTGGTTAGCGAATTTGTTTCCGTATAATGAGATAGTAGAAGCAAGCATCTTGAGATTTCTTATATTAGTGAGTTATCATACTAGACAGATCTGTTACCTATCAAGTTCTATATCTATCAGATCTTACATTGATCAAACTCTATGAGATAGGTTAGGGACTTCGGGAAACATTTTGGCTAAGGGAAGTTTTCTTTCATAGTGTCTGTCTCACCAATGCAACCACACACAGCCTCACATTTGAATAATACTGGGAGACAGCCTCACCACTCTTGGGGCTCTCTTACTATCTTGTCTGAATTACAGTGTCATCAGGACCTACTATTATTTGCACCTAATCCAAGTCACAGCTGACACAAATTTCTGACTTGAAGTAGAGATCAATTGATCGATTCTATGATACATTCATCCAGCCGTCCCTCCACCCAGTCGCACTGCGAAACAACGAACCCATAAGAGCCAACGAAGAAAAGCCATGAATGAAAATAAATATCAGAACTGCGCCAGTAGTGTGTACACACCATCCTCCCAGCTGCGCAATACACCATTTTTGTAGAGATGAAACGAGGAAACCGAAGAACAGGCGATGCAAATTGTGAAACCCATGCAATGACGAAGCTGGAAAAAATTCTGTGCTTTCTCCTTAGCACCAAGTCGGAGATTGAGCGATGTGAAAAAAGAGAATTCGTGGACGATGTGACTGAACAATGCTGTGATGTCGATATGCAGTGAAGACGCCGTATGAGCAAGCGTTGGGCCTCGGCGAAGCAGGTAAGAAGAAGATTGCGAAGGGAATCTACTGGACCATTGGCTCAGGCTCAGCCGCAGCAGGTTGGTCACCGTCAATCCACTTTCTAAAGTCGTTGTTGACCTTGGCAACCTCGTCACGGTCAAGTCCCTTCATCCAAGCATTGTTCATCTCGAACTTCTCCTTGAAGCGCTCAGTTCGCACGTTCTCGAATTTGCGGAGACGCTCGCGAGCAGCACTCTCGTTGGTCTCAGGATCGTAGGTGAGAGGATTGCCGCTGTAGAAAAACCACTCTGTACCTGGCTCGCGGTAGATGATCTTGTAGGTGTTCACCTCGATGCGTAGGTTCAAGTCCTCGTGGTAGATCAGAGGTTTCTTTGGATTGCCCTCATCAAAGTCGCTGTCGGCACCAGAGATGTTGCGGAAGAGAAGGACCTTCTGTAGATTGCCACGCGGAACGCCCTCGGTTGGCTCGGCGCGTACGTAGGAAGAGTTGTAGTATTGCCAGCGCTCTTTACGTTCCATGTCGTCCATGTCAAAGGTAGTCTCTTCCTTCTGAACCCACTTCAAAGTGGCTTGACTCTTGTTTGGGTACTGGGGAGGTTGTTAGCAGAGTGCAATGAATGGGAGACTGAAGAAGACTTACCCATTTGATCAGGAAAAGCTCTTGCTCTTTGATGTACTTATCGGCCTGCTTTCTCATGTTGATCTCAGTGTTGAAGGATGTCTCCTCGTGCTTTCGGTTCTGGTAGAAAGCCTCAATAAGATCAGGTGTCTTCTCCTTGATGTCGTTACTGGAGCAGACAGAGCCGAGTCTGGAGATATGCTTAAGAAGGTCCTGAATGGTGTACAATTGCCAGCCCTTCTTCAAGTAATATCTTCGGAACCACCCACTGTAGGCAGCATCGTCCAGATCGCCCTCGATAAAATGTGTGACATGCTCCAGAGTCTTGGTGTAGTAGAAGATAGGATCGTTGAGCGCTGCGGCGGTGTAATCCTCATGCTCAGCGACTAAGCCAATTGCTTTCGCGGGCTTCGGCTTTGCTGCCTTGATGCCTTCCTCTCTCGCGGAACTTTCGCTGTCCTTGATCTCCTTGAACCGACGATATAGAGTTTGAAAGACGCTGAAGAACACAAAGATACTTTGATTGGCGTACAGACTGTACCAATCCCGCTTGAATGGTTGGTCTGGGCTGAGGCTGGGATACTGGGCAGTGCGACCCAACTCAATGGCACCAGGAAGACTGGTCCAGCGTTGGTCAGTGACACGGTTGATAGCTGGCTCTTCTGAAGCATCTGCATCATCTTCTGCGACAGAGTCGACGTCTGGTGTTGATTCCTTGCTTCCGGCGGCGCTATCATCCTTCTGACCACGGCCTCTGACTCCATTTCGGGCCTTGTCTAAGACACCGCGACGAAGATCGGTCTTCTTGCCATTTCCGCCGCGTCTGCCTCTTCCGTTTGTGAGTTCGACGTGAGCAGTGTCCTCAGAGTCGTCATCAGGAGTTCCGCGGTCAACACCTGCACTGCAACGAGCGATGTCCTCTTCCGGAATGTCGAAGAACTGCGCGAGGAACTTCTCAAAAAATCCAGAGATGCGGAGACGTTCAGCTGGATTGTGCTGGCTGGCATTTGAGACGTAGACAAGCATGATACGGAGAACATCGAGAATGACATCGCGATCTGTGAAGTCGTAGGCAAACTGGTAGCTGAGGGCTCGTCCCTTTAGGCTTCGTTGACGTCGTTGCTCTTCGTACTTCGCTTTGATCGCATCAATGAGGTGCTTTGCGGAGAAGTTCTTCTTGTCTGATTGCTTGGCTTGAATGCCCATGTGGTCGAGACTCTTGAGGTAGATGTTGGAAGTCTGAGCAGCCCACACCTTCTCCCATTCGCGCTAAATTTGTGAGCGTATTGTTATGTAGTAAAGACGGAGGAACTTACCTGCGTGAAGCGCCATTCTTCGTCCTTCTGCTTCAATCTGGCCAGCACAATTGGTAGCACTGCGCATGGGTCCTTGAACAAATCCGCAACAACCTCGGGACCACGTTCGCCATAAACCTTCTTGAGAACACGCTTGTAGATGGCTTGAGAAGCACCACCGAGACCGATTGGCATGCGGAAGCTCTCTCTCTCCTCTCCATTCATCGCAAGAATTGACTGGGCGATGGGCTCAAGAAGCTGGATGACCTTGGCGTTGGCTTCGATATTGAAATCGTAGTCGTGGCGTTCTTCTTCGATGCGGTGGAGACCCTCCTCGTAGATGTTCTTTCGGTGGGCGACAAAACCAGAGTCCTCTGATGCCCAAGTTGGATGCGATGCCCAACTGTCGTTGAGCACTTCATGGCACATCTCATCGCGGCCGGAGCAAGGCTTCAGACGTTCCTGATGACTTTGGTCAATACGATCCCAAAAGACTGTTCTCTTCTTCTGGGCTGCTTTCTGCTTTGGTGAGAGCTTTCTCCGCTTGGAGGAAGCCTCCTTGAAGGCGTCACCTGAAGAATTCTTCTCATCCAAGGCGCGCTTCGCGCATCTGCCGTGGCCGAAACGAAGGTAGTTCTGGCCTCCTGGCCCATCCGGGTTGGGAGCACATTCCTCTCTGCAAGAAGAGGTTTCGTATGGGATGTAAGCGTAGGGTGGTGCCATAGTGTTGGTTATGGAACTGGGAATGGGAATTGATGATGGGAGACTTCGAGATGGAAAGGAAGGAGAATGTGGATGTTGGAAGAAGAGAGGTACGATCATCCAGTAGGATATGCTTTGACGATGGCGCTCGACACTTGTCAAGAGCAATAGGAAGTGTTTCCAGCTCTGAAGCGAGGAACAATACTTTGAAAATTCGTCGACAATAGCAGCCCGCGCAGCCTCGCTAAGCACAAAACCAGATCCACAATAGCAGCAAACTTTGAATGAATTGAAGGAACAGGGGATACGTACTCTCTTGGGAAGCAGACGATAGCTGGGACCAAGCCCTCTGCAATTGCTCAGTGCGACGCGACCGGGAGGCGCTCTTGGACGGTTATCGACAACCTCCTCGTGTCCATCGTAGGTGACGAAAACCTTGAACCAATTCATCAAATCCGGGTTGCCGCCGATAAAGTTGCTGACCTTATGCACAAGGACGTTCTTGTCGATGAGGTCTTGGGAGAAGAGGTTGCAGAGTTTCAAGAATTCGTTCATGGCTGATTTGTTTCCAATGTACTTCTTTACGCGGTCGAAGAAAGCAAGCTCCTCCGACGTGGCACCTGAAGTAGAAGTTGGAGGCATGGGTTCAGGCATAATTGGCGTCAAGGTCGGAGATACTGCTGGAGCATCTGGAGCGTTTGATTTATGTGTCAATTTTGCTCTCTACGACCGAGATTAGCTTTGCTCGAGCAACGGAACGGTAATAAATATCAGGAGGGAAAGGGTGAATTTGAAGGGATCAAGCGCTCTCTAATCACTCGCATCATCGCGTACCTTATTTCCTGCACTTCCTTGTGCGACTCTCGAACTTTCTGCAACGACATTGGGCTGCGAGCCTGGTGCTACACCACTATTGCGAGGTCTCTTTCTGCCCTCCTTGCCTGTACTTGCGGGCACAACGAAATTGCCGATTGGTGGCATCTTTTGCTCTCCTCGAGGGCCGTGACTTTGAGGCGTCTGCGTCTGTTGGGCTTCTTCTGCGGCCTTGGCTGCTGCGGCGGCTTTGGCTTGAGCAGCGGACTCAGGAAGGAACTGCTTGAAGTCTTCCAGAAGGTCTGGGGCAGTATTGAAGAGGGTGGTAACTTGCGCGTAGACGTCTTGAATTGGCTTGGACTCTCGTTGATAAGTTTGAAGAATTTCGAGAAACTGCTTGTATATTTCTGGTCGGTCCTGGAAGCGATTCTGCGGAGAAAATTAGTATTGTCTCGCTTAACACAATAGGAACCGCGGATAGTACTAACCTTGATCTTATTCACATAGCTGATAGCGTGATTGAATTCGACAGGTCCGCGTTTCTCCAGCCCAGGCTGCGCTGCGTTGTTCATTCCTGGCTGACCACCAGGAGTTGGAGTCTGTGCATTTCGTGGGTTTTGTCCCAAGGTTGCTACTGCGCTTGTCAATTGAGAGACGCCTCTTTGCTGTTGCTGATGAGCAGTGACGGCTGCACCATTTTCGTAGGCGTGTTGTGGAGGAGCTGGGTTGTAGATCTGTGCTCCGCTTTGCGCTTGAGGGCTGAAGACTCCTTCTGGGCTTTCTATGCTATGTTGAGGTTGCTGTTGTTGCCAACCGGGTCGTCCAGGGTTGTAGTAACCGCCACCTTGAGCTACAACAGCGTCGGGTAGCGCGCGGCCGCCTGAAATAGATTGCACGGTTGTGCCCATGGGTGTAGTAACTCTGATGGTGTTAGGATCGTTCCCAGCACCACACTCAATGCGATAGCCAGGAGGTAAAAATGTATTAAATCCTTGGATAAGCATAGGATGACCCGCGAAAAGTTCGGAAACGCGATTAATGACACCAGGTGTGTCGATTCTGTGAATCATCAGCAAACGCGAAGTTACAAGATTTCGGAGAATCGCAGCCGAAGCTTTGTAAAAGGTCTATAACATACGCTTGGCTCTTGAAATCTTTCATAATATCTAGAAACCGGTTGTAGACATCAGGTTGGTCGGCAAATTGCACTTTGACCTGATCCAGGTAGCTGAGAGCATCCTGTACAGCCATCATGAGTCAATGTTCTTTTGTGTGTTGAGAGTCAAGAAGGGAAAAAAATTGTGAGGGTTGAGATGACAGGGGCCGCGCCATTTTATAGTCTTGGGGCGGGTTAGGTGCGGAACGCAGTCCAAATAACAATAGCCCAACACCACATTATGAAGTAGTGATTTGTTGCAATGGCACAAAAAGGAACGAGGGCATATGTGCCAGGTAGGCGAGGCGTGGTGACTAGAAAGGGGACATTGAAAGGGGGTGAATGTCACAAGGCGGAGACTCACATTCAAAATCGGCTGTTGTCCCGCTTGTCCCAGCGCAGGAGCTCCGGCCATTTGATGACCTTGTGGGATAGGTCCGCCAAATGGAAGGGCCTGTTGCAATCGACTGGCGGCTTCTTGTTGTTGTTGCTGCTGCTGAGCCGCCTGCTGCTGTTGCTGTTGTTGCTGAGCCTGCTGTTGTTGCAGTGGTCCGCCAAAAGCAGCATTTCCTCCAGGACCACCGACGGAATTATGTTGCATGATATTCGGACCAAAGCCTTGCTGTTGCTGGAGCTGGCTGGTAGCTTGTTGGGGGTTATGTTGTATTGGGCGCGCTTCGCCATGAAGAGGTCCGCCAAATGCATTCCCAGGGCCACTGGGAGCACCAAGAGGACCAGATGGAGGGGCACCACCGTGATTTGCAAGAAGTCCACCAGGGCTAATGGCACCTGGCAGTCGAGATGCTACAGGTTGGTGGAGAGGAATCGAGCCGGCACTGTTCTGGTGGGGTGGAGCTGGTTGATATTGTTCTCGATGGTGCCTTTCCCTCTCATGTCTTTCATTTTGTTCGCGCTCGCGCTCCATTCGCTGCCGATGTAAAAGGTCTTCTTCTATTGCACGGTGCCTGTTATGGTCTTCGATGTCGCGCTCTCTGTCGAAGGGCCCCGGCGGCGGACCGTGAGGTTGGGAGTTCATGATCACTTGCCGATATTGCCGTTAAAATGTACGAGAAGCTTCAGATAAATGGCTGATAAGGTCTCTAAATATTTGTAGGTTTAATGCGCTCTATTGAAGGTCAGTCCCATTGAATCTTGCTTTGCTGGTAGCAGTGAAGAGAGAATTGGCAGAGGGGCTCATACGTGCCGAAAGGCTCAGGCATGTAGTGTTTTACGCAGTGAAGCTCTAGATTGAGCTCCGATTACTCTTCAGATTCGCGGGATATTTGATTCAGTGGTGGACGTTGAAGAGTGAAATGTGATGGACTGGCAAAGAGGAGGGCAGAGCACTTCAGAGTGAAGTGATGCGATAACTGCCACCCCTGACCGAAAGCGGCAAGTTCCGTGGCAGAAGGCTGATAGCCAGCCTCGTCAACGTAGTCTATGGAGGAAAGAGAAGAACAACCAAAGGAAATAAATATGGATTATATATAATAACCGGCTTCTTAATTACTATTCAACTGAATTCGTGTGTTTTGTCTATCTCTTACGCAAACATTCGAAGCCACTGTGGTCTAGGGAGAAGCCAGTTGATTCTGATTGCGGGCTCTAGCAGTTGGTGGCAGGTAAAATCTATCTTGAATGATGCAATAGCCTTCAAGTTTCCTTTATCGAAGCACTTGAAGCCCCCTAACTTTGAGTGATTTAGTCTCGTCTCGCTTATGTTACTATACGAGTTGGAAGTGCAACTATCCAAAGAAGACTTCTTGTAGTCGAGGTTCGCTGATGTGGTGATGTGAAAGTTACAACTTGCTGAGTAGCCAATGATATCAGTCGCATCATAATTTTAACGCTTCACATGATGATCAACCGTGTGGAATTTGTTCATATTATCATGTAAAGTCTCATAGCTCCCCCTCTGGAGCCGTCCTTCGTCAAAAGCAGCTTAAGACACATAACCATATCTCATTATCTCCAATGGCTGCCGTCATGTTTTAGCGAAGCAGGACCACTCTCTGCTGAGGATTCCTCGTTCGCTTATTCAAATAGGCCCTACGTTTGTCAAATAGTACGCCCGAATGACAAAACTCCGATTAACGCCAATGTATGTCCAAAACGTGGTATATCAACTCTCCGCCCACTACGCGTAGTTCCTCACGCCCTTCAAGATCCATACTTCCCCATTATACACTTTACTCGCCACAGAGCTGACCTCAATATTCCCCGGTTGGATCTGCAGGTAACTGATTAGCCCAAGTTCACCAGAATGCTTGAAGTCTCAACAACAACACCTCAACCCAACCTTTGAAAAAGAGAACTAAAGGAACAAAACCGTCAAACCTACAAATTTTACTCCATCCTTCCCTTCCCACCAAACCTCACTCCCCTCCAACGTCTTGATCTTCGCCCCCTCCTTCCACGGACTGGCAGGCACAACATGCGCCTCCACAAACCTCCTCATATTCCTATGCGCCCTCTCCTCCCCCTGCTCCCCCTCATACGCATCCGCTCCCAACCCCTCATAATCCTTGGGATCCTCCCACGGCTTCCGCGGTAACGCCATGATGGCCGAGTTGATCGGTGCCAGGATCGTAGTATTGGTATTACTGTCTTCAAAACGCTGCGAGATCGTCGCGAAGTCGCGTGTGAAGCCCGCGAAGATGTTGATGCTGCGGTCGTTGCCCAGGACGTCGGATAGGATTACGCTGTCGCTGCCGCTGCCTCCTCCTGTGCTTGCGCCTGGGGAGGAAGAGGATGGTGGGGAGGGCATGGCGGGTCCAAGGTTGGGGTTTGCGTGTGGGTTTGAGAGGAGTTTTTGGTTTGGGAGAGCGGCGGATACGAAGAAGGGTGCGAAGAGCAGTGGGTAGACGAACGTCTTGAGGCGCATTTTGGAGGGTTTTCTTTGGAGAGTTGGGACAGTGATATGGAGGGGAGGTTTGGATGTGGAGCCATGACGATGCTGGCGATGCGACGGGAATCAGTTTTCTTGGCATTGCCTGACTAATGAAATGCCTATTTTCTTATTTGGAGAGTCTTCAACTTCTTGATGCTGGCCTTCACCATATTGAACAGTTCAAAATCTCTGATAAACATATGAAATTCATGATATATGTTTGCAATTCAAACCGTCATATTTTTCGATTTCCTCTTCATGGATGTAAGTGCTTGAGTTGAGCTCCATATAGTCATCAAATCACATCTCAGGTTTCACCAACGTCAACCTGCCAAGATCTATCTCTAAGTGAGCCTTGACTCTTGCTTGTAGGAGTGTTTGGCAGGTTTAGCAAGATGTCGATCATAAGGTGAGAAGAAGACTAATGAGAAAACTCCAGACTTATAGCGGACGAAAATGTGCCCATTTGGCAGGCCGTAAGTTGTAACCCATCAAAAGGAAAAGAAGATCTAATAGTGTAGGAAGGACATTCTGCAACGCTTATTCTAACACACTAGTCATAGAACCTGATGCAGGAACATGAAGAGTCAAATCGGGAATCAAGTAGTACATTGACAGTATGCAAGTAGCAGATGGAAGATGTCATACATAGGTAAAGTATATATATCATTGTCACTGCACCATTTTTTTCTGGTCCTAGCAGTGGTCGGTAGGTATCTCGCCATCCCATCTCGTTTGGCTGCTCAACTAGCTATCATGATGCTAAATATCTGCCTTGATATATGATGATAACCAATGGTATATGTTGTTTCTCCGACGACGACTGTTCCATCGTAGGATTCCCTTATTGCAGGAACCCCATTTGATCGCCGCAGAAATGATGTCGGACAAGCCGAGGCCCCAGATACCCCAATCCCAATTCCCTGATAGAGGTGTGTCCCAAAACTCCAAGGGCGTGGTAGCCTCCCATAAACTCCATGACGGAAAACTCCACGCTGAATTACATTGAAATAAGAAAAAAAAGCAAATACAGGATATTAGTAGCTTAGATCAACATCCCCTAGCTGGGCGATGATCTTATCTTCCTCTGTCATCCCGTCCGTTGTGCTGCTATCAGCGGTACTGGTACTTGTGCCAGTCCTCCGTCGAGGCTCTTCGGTTTCGGTCAGCTGAATGCCACTTGCTGAAACTCCTTCATCACGCATCTCCTGAAAGCTCCAACTTGGTTGGAAAGCTTTGCTGTTCCAAGCGCGATCAACTCTCTCATACATCTCATCGATCTGTTCCAGACTGATCCTGCTCGTTTCATAGACCATTGCCCAGACGAATACAACTGCAATAGCGCAAAAAGTTCCCCATATGAAAAAGACCTTCGATTGCAGATTTGCGTAGCCTTGGCCGGGATTCACAAGATATGGAGTTCCGTATCCAAGAGAAAAATTGAGCAACCAGTTGGACGCTGTCGAGATGGACATAGACTTGGCACGGACCTTGAGGGGATAAATCTCGGAGGTGACCACCCAAGCAACAGGTCCCCAAGAGGCGGCGAAGAAAAACAGATACAGGCATACGAAGACAATGAGGACCATGTTTGCTGCACCAGAGTCCGGCATGGCTGTTCCAACAGAGGCCACTATGACTTGACAAATGGCCATGCCACCAGCACCGATCATGAGAAGTCGGCGTCTACCCAAGGTTTCAACAAGAAACATTCCAGGGATCGTCGATACCACATTGACGACATTAGTGACCAAAGCGACCACGTAGGGTGATTTGACGTTGATACGGCCGAAGAAAGTAGTGCCGTAATAGAAGATGAAATTGCAACCGGATAGTTGCTGCAGTATTTGTAAACCACATCCGGTGACCAGGCGACGACCGAGATGAGGAGAACCGAAGAAAACGTCGCGATACGTAGAAGGGCCAAGGCTCAGTTCATATTCGTGATTTGCTTGGATCTCAGCAAGCTCTTCAATCAGAGCTGGATGCGTAATATCAAGTCGTCGTAATCGACTCAGAGAAGAGGCCGCCTCGGCATGTAAATTCCGCTTAATGAGGTATCGAGGGGTCTCCGGTAATAAGATCAAGCCGAGGAGAAGGATGCCGGCCCAGATAAATTGCAACGCAAGTGGAATGCGAAAGGCGTTGCGGTGGTTCATTCCTTCGGTCAAGATATTGACAACAGCAGCGAGGAAAAGGCCTGTAGTTATGGCAAGCTGATACGCACAAACTAGAGTACCTCGAATCCATTTTGGAGCCATTTCGGATTGGTATAGAGGGACTAGGACAGACACGATCCCAACACCTAGTCCGGCAAAGAATCTGTTCAACTCAGGTCAGTTTGCAGCAAAGTGCAATAGAGCAGATTGATCGTACCTTCCCAGAACTAGCAGAGTGATTGCCATTGCTATCGTTTGGAGAAGCACACCGAAAGAGAAAATAATCACAGCAATAATCAGTGAAATACGACGGCCTATTTTGTCACCGATAGGTGCTGCTAGAAGTGCTCCGAAAAATGTTCCCGCGCTGAGTATCGCAACTATTATCGACGACTGAGCTGGGGAGACGTTCGGGTCCCCATCGTGCGGATCAATATATCCCGTCGAAAACTGCTCTCGAAATGCTTTCATCGCCAGTATTCCAGATATTGTGCTATATCTGCGTCAGTCTCCATCCACTTTATCAACCGTCGTCCGCCCTACTCACCCAGTGTCGTAGCCGAACAGCAGCCCTCCAGTCGCGACAAACAGCCCGACCATAATGGCCGGCGCTGATGAGCCAGCGACATTATCGGGTTTGTGCCAGGCCATGGCTATTGCCATGGTGAAAGAGATGGGTTCGTCAGGTCGGCGCAGATAATGGTCGATGCTGTCGTCCAAGGGATGAGGTCGAAGGTTGGTCTTTGATCATCGGATTCTGGTGCATGGGAATAGGCATCCCTATTGGCAACCGGAAGTTCTTGCAGAGTTGTACCCAGTAGTCGTGAGAATCATCCCCTCCTTGCTCCAATCCTTTCCCAGTACACCACAGTCGGTCAATCCAGTCGCAGGCTCACGTGGGTATTGGAGGTGGTCGACGATGATCGAGGAAGGGTGGAGTAGTAGTAGTCGTCGGAGATGGGAGTCGACAAGAGGACGAGAGGGTGGTCTGTCGGAGAGCGGGTCGCTGAGTCGAGGATGGCGAGGAAGGTTGCCGGAAGACAGAAGAGGAGGAAGTTATGGTTGTTAGGGTGGTGTGGGGAAGAAAGGCAGTCCAGAGGATGGATGATGGGGAAGGGGAGCAAGCGCAGTGGTCCAAGGCAGAGCAGAGAGGAAAGGTCGCTGGGCAAGCAAGACAAGACACGCCAGCCAGGCCGATACAGTGGACAGTGAACAGTGGAGGGGGTGAGTGGTGGGAATGCAGCACCACTGGAGTCGCAAAGAGCGGCCTGGGCTTGAGTGCTGGGGGAGACTGGGCTTGCTGCAGACTACTGGCTGGGGCGGGCACGATGGCTTGGAGCTGAGAAGCTGATGGGTTGCGCAGGCTGGGTGTGGCACCTTCGCCTGCAGGGCCTGGTCAGTTCCGTGCTCCGAAATAGGGTGGTCAAAAAATGCCACGAAATGAGCAGTGCGGTGCGATGCCGATGCAGGTAGGCGGCGAGGAAGGATTTCCTCTGGGGACACAGCAGGAGGACGAAGAAACCTTGATGACGAAAAACACGAGGCGGAGCAGGGGTGGAGCGGTGGACGATGAACGATGGACGATGAAGTGACTGTTGATGTTGAGATGTACAGTGGGACAGTAGTACAGTACCGTGGGTGTGGTGATGATGAGTTGAAGGGATAATAGCGAGGTGCCCAGACTCGAGTAGACCAGATCTGGGGAAGGGAAGGGAACCTGGAAGGGCAGGGCAAGGGAGGCGAGGCGAGAGACAGGACAAGAGTCTGAACGTGCGGAGACGGGGTTTGATTTTCTAGAAGGACGGGTCGAATGGTCAGTCTGTGACTCTGACAGGAGAAACAGAGCGCATAAAGCGTAAAGCGTAAAGCATCAGATGGGACTCATGGGAGGGGAGGAGTTTGAAGTTCCAATAAAGCAGCATCAGAAGAGGCGCTCCTTCTTTCATCCGGAGCATGGGATAGGACGGCTGGGTCAGGGTAGAGTAGGTAGGATACGCTGAGGGTGGACTGATGCCCTGGGGCTGGCGCTGCCGTGAGGCCTTTGTGCCTGGTGCGGGATGGATGTGGCCTGGGATTTAGGGAGAAAAGTGCTTTCTGCACGCTTACGCCGCCTACTGAGGACCAGATCTAGTTTAGCTAGAACTGAAATGAGCTTAGCTGACTCTTTTGTAGGATTGCCGAAACCCGTCGCCCTCGGTCGCTCACCAAGTCCACTTGCGTGCTAGGCATGCGTGGGTGAGTGCAACACTCACTCACCACTCCTCCGAACACCCTCGCATGTTTCTACACCGCGACTCCAAGTGCCTACCAATTATCATGACACATTGGCTGACATGCCCTGCATACATCACTATTCAGTATTTTTATATCACCACAATCATCCGCTACTTGACGTGGAATAGGGAGGGGCAGCCTACTTGTCGTGACACCTTCTCTTCCTTGTGGTGATCATCGGTAGGTACCCTTCTTATCCTGTCCGTAGCTCAAAGTCTGCCCTTTTGTTTTTCGTCACCTTGTGCATCCTCAGCTCAGTGTTCCGGAGTTCGGAATGACTTTCGTGTGACCAAGGATCCCAAGAAGCCCCAAGGACTTGTGGTCTCGTCAACTTTTTCTTCCTCCCTGTTTTCGCGCTGCTGCAGCATGGTTGGCCGTGGGGTAAGAAGAGTCAACCATAAGCTCAAGCCATGTTTGTTTCCTTTTAACATCCTGCATCTGTTGTTTCCCTCCCTGCCTTCAAACTCCCACGTTTCAATGGTATTGCACGGGAAGAAAGATACCGGACGCATCACCTATTTATATCCATCTCCCGGAGTCTGCCGTCCTGGCCAACAGTATCTCTAGTATCTATAATTGTTACTGTACTACGTGTTGGTTTTGAAGTCCGGAAATGCTGTTTGATAGGAGGAAGTAAAAGTTACACAAGAACCACAAGCAAATCTACTTTTGATGTTATTGATTTGTCGCTTCGGTAATATCTGCCTCGTTATTACTAGCAGCCAAGTACATCTCCAAGTCTCGCCAAGTGAGGAGAAACTTCTTTACCAGCCTTGGGCACCATCCTTCCAGCCGCCGCCAGCCTTGTCATAATCTCCAGTGAACAATTCTTGAACATATTGTCGAGCGGAAAGTCCTGCCAAGTTTGCATGCATTCCGCCAAGCGGAACAGATCATTAAGTGTGCGTTATCCTCTCCGGTACTTCCAAGCCACCAACCTAAACCAAATTCCTTCGATGCATCAAATCATGATCTACCATGACACGCATATCTCAGCGCCCTGCTTGAGATCAAGAAGTCGAGATCCTATCAGGAGATTTATCACATTACCAAATGCCAACTCCGAATGGGTTGTGGCATGACCACGGCTGTCATCGGATTGATACTTATTGGCGGCGCGAGTGTGGAAATGACTATCACACGTCTGCCAGCGTCAAATGACTCCACTCGATGGACACCGCTTAAGCCCCAATCGTCGTGGAAATACAGGAGTTCCAAGGCATCTGTATATGCTTCCGCAATGCAGGGTTCGCAAATTTTGGAACCGCCAGACTGTCAAATAGAGCCAACAGATTACTCCACTGAGTATCCTCTCAGCCGCCTCTGTCAGGCTTTGTCAGGCTCTGTCAGGCTCTGATACCAAGGACTATTGATAATTTCTACGACAACTCAATGCAACCTTTGATCATGAACTGAACAGCAAAGAGATATGCTGCTGGGTTCAGTTTTGATGCTGCCTTTTAATGTCTCCTCATGATATGGATCATTTGAATGTTCTCTCCGTTCTACAGCCTTGTAGTGCCACAACACAAACAATAATCTGACAGAATTCAGATGAATAATCGCCGGCACGATTCTGCAATGCGATTACATATCAATATAGTTACATGCCGGTATCAGCAACTGCCAGCTTGGGATGCAGACAGGTTTCTCTTCTATGACGATCCATTTCTCAGATTTTTTGGTGTTGGACATCCTGCCTGGCGGATATCAATTTTTCCAACCTGGAATCAGAGCTTCTTAGTCCGGAGCACCAGTGAAGTTTGATGGGGTGGACTGAGTTGTCGACGAGTCCTGCAGCATTCCAAATAAGATGCCACAGTCCACCATGAACCCTCCAAATTTCTTCGACTTTTATACACCGCAACTCTGCAAACATGCATGACTACTCAGCTACATATCTCCATTATCCCATCGGCAGTATTAAGGCAACGCATCCTCTTCTCAGGTACAGGGACCTAAACATCTCCACATTTCATGATATGAACACTGCGACTGAAAGTATCCCCTTCTATTGATCACAGATAGACTACGAGTTCCCACAGCATTTTTGAAGAACAGCGATAAAGTATTGTCCGTCAAAGGTAAAGTATGTCTTCCAAATCGAGAGGTTGCAAGTAAACAATGCAGTTACCTGGTCGATCCAAGCGAAGCGAGACACAAAAATCGATTGCATTATGCACAACCCAACACAGCAACAAGGACACGATTATCGTTCCACCATGACTTGAATCACAAGGTCTTTCTTATATCATACACATGCATCGATTCCAGCTGCTAGCCATTAGGTGCAACCATATCTCATACTTATCTATCCGTCAAAACGTCGACCGAACTACTACGCAACAACAACTTCAGCAACCACGACGTCAATCCTCAAAACCTTGGCAAACCCATCAGAAATCTGGGGTGCATAAGGCACAATATCGCACATCCACATCTTCTGCACCATCCATCGCTTCGGGGCTCTAGGTCCGTTTCGTTCCGTCCTTCTGGAGCTTCTTTCGGGCCGTTTGTGGATACATGCTGGACCTGACAGGCGGGATCATCCACCACTGTATTTATGCATTGGTATCGCCGCAGGTACACTTGGGCTGCCACTGGTAAGGACAGCCATGAAGTGATGAGGCGCGTGGATTAAAGAGGCGATGGGTGGCTGGGTTGGGCTGGCATGGAGAGGCTTCGGTTCGATGTCGGCGGTGTTTTGGAAGCACAGCAAATCATTGACGTCGTAAGGTGAATCGTAAGGTGAGTTATGATGTTATTCTCACATTGCGTACGTTATTCCAGTCAAGGAAATTGACTGGTAAGAACCTTGGAATCGAGTAAATCCTCGGCTTGCGAAGTCCAATGGCGTATGAAATCATGTGCGGAGGTTACTCGGCCCTACAAACACGCTCTATGTTTTATCACCCATACAAATTGTCTATATCGCTTGAGCTTCAATCCTGGCATTCGTTACGGCATTGTCTTTTTACGTGCTTTAACTCATTCATATCTTCATAAGGTTCTTAATTTTGCCTCAAAGATCTTTCTCGCCGAGACGAAACCCTGTAAAAGCCTCCTACTATCAACGGTGTAGAGACGCCAGTTTCCCAGCGTTCTCTCGTAATCATTTTTTATGGCATTCACCTCATTCTCGCCATCTTCTCAAATTCTCACATCCTATTTCTCAAGATACACACCTTCTCCTCCTCCACTAACCATACCAACACCATAAGCCCCTTCAAGCCATCCGAACCCTCACCCACATCTCAACCCCGTGGCCGGAATCTTCTCCCTTCTCACTTCCTCCTTTCCCCCCACCCATACCGCCTCACCCTCTCAAGATCGATACCTACCTCCCAATATCCATTCTCAGTCACAATTTCCTTGCCATTCCTCATTCTCCACTGCACAAATCACAGACCGTTCATTCCTCCAATACTTACTTTCATCCTAACTCTACACACTCTGCAGCCGATCGGCACTCTCCTCGGTTCTACGTTTTCCGATTCCGGACTTCCTAGTCTCGCAATGTACCATTTACCTATCCTCGACGGCTATGCTGTGAACTTGAAGACATCTGCGCGATTGTTATGACTCTACTCTGGCTCCGTCCCATTCTCAGACAATCGTTCCACAACTGCCTACAGCAAGCTGCCCATACTTGATCTGTATTCCGACTCTCACCATTCTTTCTTATCTCCCTTCTTCGCAAAGACTGCCTCGGAGGAGTGGGTACTGTTCCAAACCCAATAAGGCAAGACTGCGATACGGGCAACGCGCCCAAGTGCTCTTTACCACACCAGGCTCTTTATTGCTAAATCAAAGGCAAGATAGGAGATAGTCAAGTCACATGCCAGAAGCGAAGTCAATATATCATTGATAAAGTGAGATAGAGGAAAACACAAGTCATGCATTTTGTAGTGTATGTATGTGTGTGTGAGAGTAAGGCTAATACCCAAAAAAAGCGAGTACGCAGGTAGGTAGGCGTAAAACAGTGAAACTTGCTAGCTATCAATACACCCTCCCGAAGCCCACCAGTTAATCATCCATCCAACTGTTCTGTCAGCCCCAAAATCATCCATCCATCCGTTCATCAAACACAATCTATGCCTCCAACGTAACCTTCTGTCCCTTCACACGTCCAATGACCTGCGAGGGCGCATACTTCCTAATAACCTCGTCGTCATGCAACATCTCAAACTCCTCAGTCGCATCACGACCCATGAAGTTCATGATGGCTTGTGGCCCACCTGGGTGCTCATCAAGCCAATCCGACACATCCATCACGACACCCTTGACCACAACCCAGAGGTCCTCCTTCTTGTTGTGCTTAGCAACCTCCTCCATCGAGTACTCCTTCTCAGGAATCTTAAACTCAGCAGACTTATTTGGCTTGCTGACCTTTCCTGGGTCAGACGAGTCGCCGTTCTTGCTCATGACAGGACCAGCTGAAGTCTGTGATTGCTGGGCTTGCTTGGAGCCTGTGCCGGAGCTGGCACCGGAACCTTGGCTGTCCCACTCGACGGAGATCTTGCCTGGCTGCGAGGGGTCGATGTGAAGGGAGATTTGGCCGAGACGTGATGATGCGCCTGCGCTGCCATTGAGAGCGTTTCTGAAGAGGTAGTTGCTGGCGGTGTCACCGGCAACACGTCCGTAGACGACACAGCCGAGGAGAGAAGATCCTCCGAGACGGTTGGCACCGTGGACACCTCCTGCCAACTCACCGCATGCATATAGACCCTCGAATGGCTTGCCTTCCGAGTTGAGAATCTCGGCCTTGTCGTTGATCTCGATACCACCCATGGTGAAGTGGAGAACGGGCTCCATGACGGCAACGTGGAAGTCATCATCAACGTTCACTGGGCCGTTGTGGAAGAACTTCTTTCCGTATGGGTCCTTCTTCTTGCCATCGGCAATATCGTTGTATGCGCTGAATGTTGATTGGAGGTGCTCTGGTGTGCAGCCGATCTCCTTTGCGAGCTCCTTGCCAGTCATCTTCTTCATCAGACCACGACCGGAGTAGTGGCGAGTGTGGAAGTCGAGAACATTTGAGGCTTTGGAGTTGAGGACTAGGCGGACGGGGAATTTTCCCTTGTCCTTCTCCTTCCACATCTCACCAGACACGTAATCACGGTGACCAAGTTCGTCGCAGAAACGGTTGCCGTCTCCATTCAGGAGAAGACCACCCTCACCACGAAGGGCCTCAGCGGCCAAAAACTTCCACTTCGAGCCGGGATCCTTAGGGTCAACGAGACCGGTAGGATGTACCTGGACCTTGTCCATATCAATTCCATTACCGCCGATAGCCATAACCATCTTCTGTCCATCACCAGTAGCGTGAACGCCGTTGGTAGATGCAAGGTCGAAGGTATCTGGTCTCCATTTCTTGAGAAGGGAGGTCTCTGTGAAATCGGCAGCGTATCCACCAGTTGCCAAAACGACTGGACCCTCAATAGTGTCGGTCTCTCCGCCGAACTCGTATGAGACACCGAGGACCTTGTTTCCGTCCTTGTTCAATCCGGTGACGCGGGCCTTCTTGATAATCTGTACACGCTCTGGCTCATTCTCTGCGAGCTCCTCGAGTCTTTGCATCAATGCATATGTAATGGCCATACCCGGGAACTTCGCATCGTGTCCTCTATGTGTTCTTGGCTGGGAGTGACCTCTGCAGAAAATTGTATTAGCATGTGATTGTACATCTTGAACGAATCAAACGTACCCTAGCCGCGAAACGAGGGTCAAATCTAGGTTGAAAACATCTTGAAGCCACTCAACAGCTGCTGCAGACTTATATGTCAAGACCTTGATCAGATCTGGTCTGGCCTTGTCTCTTGCGGATTTGAGGGTATCATCGTAGAATTGCTTGACGCTGTCTTGGATCTTCGAGTCGACTTGTGTCCGAGTCAGGGCTCCGTTGATGCCGGAGGTGGCCTTTGTCGAGTTTCCACCGAAGAAACCTGCGGCGCTGTCAGATTGCTGCAGACCAGAGACAACATTTTCACATACCTTGCTTATCAAGAACAACCACGTTGCCACCGGCCAGGTAGATGGTGTGCGCAGCACTGAGGCCGGACACTGTTCATTCAGATGTCAGTAATCCATTGAGTGGGGTCATTGGGATGGGAGCACTCACATCCACCACCAACAACAATAACTCTGGGTGTCATTTTGTAGGATGTATGAGAGAGATGTAGAGGAGATGAAGGTGAGAGAGATCTGGAGAGTTTTGGTTTGTGTGTGAGAATGGAAGAAGGTGGAGAAGAAGGCGGTTTTGTTACTTCAACGATGGCACGCGGAACTAAAGACGGGGACAGGACATGGGCTGGCTCGCGGGATTCTGGGGAATGCCGAGGTCTGAGAATCAGGATCACGGCTATTCGGCCAATGGGCACCCAGTGTTCTGTCAGCCGATTCTAGTGTATTTGGTGCATCAACGCAAGTGGGCGGGATCTTCTTCTCTTCTGTTTGCCAAAGAAAAAAAAGTCGCACACTTTGAGAAGTCTACTTGAAGCTACTGTACCGATACATTGAGAGCGAAGTCGGACCTCGATTTGTATCTTCAGTGAATGCACTTCTTTTTAATTCAACAATTGCCTTTCCGGCCTACATCAGCCCGAGCAGTCATCGCATCGCGGTCCGGTCAACAACGAAAGCCGGGGAAATTTCCTTCTTTCAGCGAGCATGTGAAGGCGCCGCAGCAGCTGGAAAGCCCACCAGCCCACCAGCCCACGAGCCCACGAGCCCACGAGCCCAATGCCCACCCCACACCCGCGCTTCTCCAGACTTTTCCAGTCGCATCATCTGACCCGGATGACCAGAAATCAGCGCATAAGGTAAGGATCCGGCATTGTTAGCATGTGAAAGACACATTTTCTGAACGTGATATTCAGGGTCTTCTCCTTTTTGCGCCGGTCTGATGTGGCTTCGAAGTCGTTGTCGCTGATGCTTACGCTCTCATCTCAAGCATTCTGATTGTCTCCACCAACCCCAGGGTCCGGCTTTCTCGCCGTACGGAAGTAGAGGAGGGCTCGGCTTCTCGCACCAAAGAGTGGCGAGACCAACTCGCAAACTCCACTGTACTTTTATATGGATGGTCATCTTTCTATTCTCACCGCATTCAAAAAAGTGCTTTCTAACCTAGATATGCAGGCTTTTCCTCAGCGCCACCGAGTGAACGGAAGGAGGAACACGGCGACTTGTATCTGCCATAGCGACATCACAGGAACCATTACCCACTGGTTGGGTTACGAATCTTTTCCTTTATTAATTGCTACATTTACTCGCTAAGATTCTATCCGTGTCAAATTGTGATGTTATTGAAAGGACAATGCTTTGGGAACTCAGCAAAGCTCAAATTTTGGGACCCCGCTTCAAGCAGTCAAATTGATGTTGCGGGTCTGTGATAACCATTTAGCAGAAGAACTGGACCCCGGAATATGAAGCCATTTCAGGGCGCCATGACACTGCTCGCAGATTCCCTTCTCGTAAGCCTGTCTCGCATTATCTACCAACAATTGATCTTGATATTCAGCCTCGTTCCATGCTGTATCTTGGTCAAGTCTTTCCTTGTATCTTCGAACCCGCCTCTTCCATTCGACAACTTGATCTTTGCAAGGTTTTCTCGAGAAAAGGCCACAGCGATGACAATCCTTCCCTTCACTAGAGACGACATTCAGTTCGGACGTATCCTCAAACACTGACAAAAGTGAAGTCTCCGTCCACCCATTACTCCGGAGCTCTATCTCTTGTCGAACGATGTCAACGATGTCGTTGGATGATTTCAGAGCATTACGAAGAGCAGTGAAAGATCGCGGGTAATCTAATGCCAGGGAGATCGGTGTCTCATTCGAAATATTGTCAACGAAGTGCGGACCGCCACACGCCTCGAGCAAAAGTTGGACGTCACGCGTCTTATGTGTGAGCGAGAGCGCCTCAGATATTTGCCGAAGCAGAGCTAGCAGACAATGCCTCGTCGAGTCGACACTGCAATGGCTTAGAAACCACTCTGTGCAGGGATGTCTTTCAGAATGTGTGCCAATTGCAGCTTGCAGACAGTCTTTCCAGAATGCGGAATCCACAACGGATGGGTTTAAAGCTGGCAAGACGTCTGCTATTATCCATTCAGACGGTCTCAAGAGAATGGTATCAGTGATATCACCGAAACTCTCTGTTTGAATTAGACGCCGAATCAGCCAGTCATCTTCAACATGTTCAAAGTCTTCTCCAGCTTTCAAAAAAGCTCGGATGGTTTGTTCAAACTGCCGACTTGTCACACTGTTGGAACTCATGGAATTTTCGTCCAAAACCTCGCGTGGGGAGAAAACGCGTGCAAATGCTGTACTTTTCGAATGTCAGAATCGTTAGAAAGGGCATGAAGATCAACGCTCTTGACTTACTACGGGCTGTACGCAATTTGGCGAACATCACTACATGAACCTGATCGAAGCAAGAAGTCGCAGAGGTCTGCATGGCAGTGGCCAGCCGCGACCTGTTTGTATTTTAGCCATTTGCACAACCAGCTAGTTTCGAGTCGACTTACATGCAATGGAGTCTCCCCAAATTCATTCATATCGTTGATGGAAGCTTGCCTTTCTAGAAGTAAGTGCTTCACAGCCTCTATATTGCCGAGGCGGCAGAATTCAAAGATCAACGAGGATTTGGAAACACGCTATTCCTTGTCAGCTTCTGCTTGTGCTCTCTGACCACCATTTGTTCTGTGGGAAGCATGAGTACGCTGTCCGAACACCCACATTGAAAGTCCTAAGATTGTACTGCCATCCTTGGGAATTTGAAACCTGCGATATCAGGTCCAATACTCTACAGACTCCAAGCTTCATCAGCCACCATGAAGGCATGAATCTGAATCTCGTCACTACCTCAGTCTTCTGCGCCCCGGCGCTTTCTTCAGACTCGTTCTTTTCGAGTGAAACGAAATGACATGTCGTGGTCGAGTAGTACAAAGTCCCCATTGGTGTTCGTGTAACACTTTCCTGGCGATATCCAGCCACTTTACGTTCCCGCAGGGTGTTCTCAAAGGCGACATTCTTTCTCGAAGTTGAAGGCTCCATCTGTTCATTCGTGGGATTGTACAATGTCGCTGACGTGGTGGAAAACACCCTTTGCACTGCCAACATGGGATCTCCAGACTCAGCCGGAACCTCAATCAATCGAGAAGTCACGACCTGATTCTGACTTCGAACCATCTCTCGCATTTCCGCAAACCCTTCCAGGAGCCTAAATAGCGACTGCTGATTAGTAATGTGTTGAGTTTGCATGTATCGTCTACAAACACCTCAGCAATCATTCAGCACACGATCAGAAAGCGAATACTCACTCTACGTAAACCTGTTGCGCAATCATAAGATTCAACTTCGCATCTTGAAGCTTGGCCCTCAACCTCGCAAAGTCATTTTTCTTTCCCACCGCCTCAACAGCAGTCCATCGCCTCCTTAAGCCTTTCTTCGAACTTAAACCCGAGGCGTATGATTCTGCTAAGGAGCAAAGATCATGGAGAGATCTCTGGCATCGCTGAAGAGCTAACTCAGTCTCTGGCTGTGTTGCAAGACCTTCATGGTTTGTGGTAATTTGCATGAGGAGCAATCGAAAGAGCTCAGCCTCGTCAATAATGGATGAGATCTCGGCAGGCGCATCTTTGATCGCTTGGAGAACCTCAAGAAATTTGTGTATGCCCTTGCCGATTTGAACGGATAGGGGCACGATGCCGATCGCGAGGGAGACGGGTTCCATTTCGCGATGCTTGAAAAAATATCAATTTCTTGCTCTGATATCTGTCTGAGGGTGCCTCTTCATATCACACAAGGATTGGGGCTGGTGGGGCTTGGAAGCAAAGCCTCGCTGCAGCTGCAGGTGCAGGCCTCGCTGGAGCAGCTATTCGTCGCCATTCATGCAGGCGGGCAGCCTTACGTTCTACGAGTCCCCCAAAGCCAAGCTTTCGAGATTACTGAGTAGATGGTTTTCCACTATTGTTTATTCAGAAGCGGCTCAAAATTAGTAAGGACACCATGTTAAGACTTATTGAAATCGAGGTTTATTTACTCGGCACTTCGCTTATTGTAAGCTTTTTCTAGCCCCCTAGTGCTCGATTTCCTTGAAGTATGTGAGTCCATGAGCAAATCGAAATCATTGTAGAGATGGAGCTTGCATTGGACGAATGAACAATATCAAGACTGGATCATTCATCTAACTTCACATCGCTTTCTTCGAGTCTAGACTTAGATATCCCAAAACCGCTTACTCATCTCCATTGCAAACTTGTCTTTTTTGCTGTAGCAAGACCAACATGTCCCCGCCTCAAACTCTTTGCGTGCCCGATTCCAAGACTTATGACAGCGCTTCTCGTGTTTACTCAGTGGTGAGTCCATGCTGATGCCGTATTTGAATCTCCTCACTTTCTCCTGCCACGGATATTCCCATCCTCTCACCGGTCCGCAGGTATCCCAAGGGCAATGTTTACATTTGACAATTGGATCCTCAGCCAGCACAAACTCACTCCTGTCTTTGAGAAATGCGAGAAGGTTTCCCTCCGTCCATCCATTATCGTGAAGCTTAACTTCCCTTCGGACGATCTCAGCAAAGCCATATCCCGATGCTTCCAGTAGAGTACGAAGAGCTGCGAACGCTGCAGATCGTTCAAGTGATTTCGAGAGTGGCGAGTCAACCTTACCCCAAAGCTCTTGCAGAAATGACACACTTCCACATTTCTCCGCCAGCATATTGAATTTCCATCGCGCAACGTTACTAGGTTGTTGATTCCACCTGAGGTCATTGACAAAACAGATGAAGGCCGACTGTGCTGTCTGGATATTGCAATGCTTGAGTACGTTTATCAAGAAGACGTCTTTTTCCTGTCCTCGAACCATCGCAGTGAGCCAAGTCTTCCACCACTTTTCTCCTAGATCGTATGTGCTGGTAACGGGAAGAACTTCATCCATGATCCATCTGAAAATCTCGCTCCCTCCTGCATCCACCTTCATGTCCGCTATAAGGTTCTTCGCCCGCATCAATCTGACTAAACTTTTCCCATCTTTGTCGACATCGTCGAGGTCTTTTCCGCTTATAAACTCGTGAAGTGTATCTGTCAATTCTCTTTGAGTGGTGTGGCAACCGTTGAATGTTGAGACACTTGTATTATCGCCCGGAGAGCACGCACGAGCGAACAGGGTTCTATCAGACGTAAGCGGGTGGACCTTGTTTGTACTATGGAGAAGGCGGAATTCTGTTTACTGTCTGTTCATGTCTTCCGCGGCTTGATCAGCACCTCCGCCCAGCAGAAGCTTACAGACATCAGCTTGGCAATGACTCGCAGCTACCTAGGTACAATTAGAACATTACAATGTTAAATGTCGAAACAATTTATGACTTGCATGCAGCAGTGTCTCATCGTATTCGTTGACATCGTCGATAGATGCCTGGCCCCTCTGCAATAGGACTCTGACGGCAGCGATGTTTCCGGTACGGCAGAACTCAAATATCGGAGAGTCTTTTGGTATCAGCTATACCGCAGTCAGCCTGCATAGGTAACTATCTAGACTCTGACCGAAGGCTGAGCAGAGAGTACTGCAAGTACCTTGAAGACACGTAACCTTGCTTGCCAACCTTGGGTACTCATCTGTAAAGCCTTGACACCGAATCTCACGACTTGCCTAGATGGCGTATAGCGAAAGTAGGTTTCTCGCTGATATGTTCCTGGACCGTAGTCGCCATTCTCGTCGTCATTCTCGTCGTCGAATATGTCGGTATTGACGTCCCAGGGTTTGACGACTTTGTACTTCGTGACTGAGCAACAAATGTTTCCCAGGAACGTGCGAGTGACAGAAGTTCGTGTCGTTCCAATCTGTTTTCTTCTCGTCCCAGCCACAAAGACTTGTTCCGACCCACGGATTGTATTCGATGTCGATGTCGTTAGGGAGTCCAGACTGGTTGAAGAGGTTGCGTCTTCACTGGCACCGAACATTTGCTGCTCGAGGACAGGCTTAAATTGCTAGACCGGCCACGATTTGCACAGGTTATGGATCTGTGAAGAGGTTTCGTCTTCCACCATCTGAAGGCCGTTATCCTGATATGTCACAACAGTGCGGCCTTGACATGACAGCCTTTCATGGATCTCAGCAAGTGTCCGAGACATGTCATGATATTGCCGATGCTGCGCACGACTATTACCTCATTGATCAGCGTCGATCGATAGACCGGCTGGGTAAACTCACCTAGTTGAAAGATTCTGTGTAATCAGGAGGTTAATTTTGGCCTCTGCAAGCCTATCTCTGAACTGCTTTATCCGGTCACTCTTCCAAACGACTTCCATCGCCGTCCATTTCAGAGTCATCCTGCTGCTTGACGCGAGGCCTGCTGTGAAAGGTTTTACGGCGTCACTAAACTCTTTCAACAGCTCAGTGCAGCGATACAGAACTTGCTCCATCTCTGGCTGCGGACCGTGAAGGTCATTGCTAAGCTTGCTTTCGTTCAGGACGTTCTCGAGGATATGGAGGTCTTCGATGATCCATTTGATCTCGGCCGGCGCAGCTTGGATTGATTGTAGGAAACTAGAACTTATTTGAGTTAAATTGCCTCTGAGAAGGGTTGAGACTATCAGAATCTTGAACGTACAGCTTGTGTATACCTTTCGCAAGTTGTATTGCGAGGGGGACCGCACTCAAAACGGTGGAAAGAGGATCCATTCTGCCAGTTTCTGCGATGCTAAGAAGAGGCGGCTGAACTCTGTGTCTTTGAAACTTTATGGATTTATCACACGAGGCAGCCCCATCTTGAAGTCGCACAGAAACAGAAGCGCAGCACTGAGATCACACGAAAGATGCAGGTCCCCGCGGATCTGACGAACTCGACAGCCTCACTTTTCCCAAGATCAGACCTGCGAGAACACAGCACTTGAATGCTCCTATATGAGACATTTGAGAGTCTACTCCACTCATTATGAAATAGCTTCACAGTAGTCAGAGATTGACGTGTTCATCACGGTCTCGATGCGCTCGAGCACAAAGCTTTTACACATGACCTGTGGCTTAGTATATTCGATACGAGATTGTTTCTTAAGGGCTGCCTAAGATAGACGGTGGCCTTCATCGTATTTTGGGCAGTTCTCTCAAGTATACATATTTTAGTGGGCAACCGTGTCAAGGTAAACACAGGATCTCGCTTACTGCACCCTATGCTTTCAGGACAACGATTAGGTAAGCTTTCACAGTTATGTGGACTGAGAAATATCATTAGATAGAAATGCCAACAGCCGGTCTATGAGGTAACTACAAAAAAATTTTAACGTCCCAGGTTCAGGCTAGATAGTCCCAGTGACGTCGGCGTGAAGACGACGGAAATGTGCACGCTTTCTGCCAAAGAATGGACAACAACATATCAAAACCCTATCATTCAATGGTTAAATGGCGGTCTAGCCGTATCATATATCTTTTGTAAATCTTATTATAGTGTTATATCATTGACATGGCAATCGGTAAGTTGCGATGAGGAGCGAAGAAATTGACGCTACCGACAAACACTTCGTTGGACTGACGGCAAAACATCAAAACTTTACTCACATTTACTGTAGTTGAGCCTAGTCAAAAGAGTTTGATACATATTCATAGCTTCACGGCACATATTCAGTAATAGGCTTCAGCATAAAACACCTCCCAAAGAATCCGGATATTCGTTTCTGGTTCACGCGCTCTCCCCTCACGCAGAAGGTTGAACACAGCAATAAAACAAGGAATCAGAAAGAAATAGCTCAATTATCCAACAAGGCTTCAAGAACTACTTAGCATACTGCTTGTCGACCTACTTGATCACGGCAACCGAAATCCATCTCAACGATCCCAGGAAATTCGACTATTCTTCACCTCGATCACCCATCTTCCGCCCAACATGTGTACAAGATGGTTGATTACATGTCCTATTGCTGGATTTACGTATAACGGTTCCATCGAAGGCCGATGCTCACGGAACCCTTCCGGACCAATCGAAGAATGTTACGGATATCAGGCAGTTCCTCGTATCTATCACTGTCCTGGTTGTAGGGATCAAGGTGGGAACTCAGGAGAGCAGAGGCGATGATAAGACTGCTTCCTGAGAACAGTATTCCTACGGAATGGATAAATGTACACTAGTCTAGATCGAAACCCCGTCGTCGCTCGAGTTGAAATCAAGCAATGTAAATGCGCCTCTGAAGAACGTTCCCATAAGGAAGCTTTCGCAGCGACTTCCTGTCACTTGTGGACAACGGCGCGGTGATATAAGTAACAATCACTTAAATATATTAGGAGCAGCTGAATTGGGAGGGGGCATAAGCTCTTGGCACGTCTGGTGAGTTGGTGAATTCATGAGACGGGCAGGTCTTCACTTTGAAGCGCGTATTAATAAGGAGACCAAAACAGCTAGACATATTTTGTTTCAAGACATTGCTGAAGGCTCGGAAAGAAGACGCAACTTTTACCAGGTAGGTAATTCATTAATCTCATTTGCGATTGGAAGAAAGGTTTCGAGGTTCGCCCGGGAAAAAGGGAAAGGTCATGTGACTCAAAGTCAAATCCGCCACAAGTTCCCGACGACAACTCTTCATGACGCATCCTTCTTTCCCCAAGTTGAATGTCTTCGCAATCTTTACATGAGCCTGCCGGCAGTTGTTGGAGGTAAATTCTTCAGGAATCCTTCACAGACTAATGTTCCCCAAGCCGGGTCATGTTCTATGGATCCGTTTATCCTCGATATTGCTTTCACTCACCCTAGTACAAAGCACCGCGTTTCGATGCCTCACAGAACAATCTATTTGGTGTTCGGTCTGCGGCCCGTTAGATTGTTTACTAAGATGTCAAGTGACAGCTGTGGCATGTTGATCTTAGCGTCAGATCCTGCCCTGGTGACCAATGGAGTCCATCTATTCAGCGTGTGCAGTTGTCGTTCAATTAAGCCTATCTACAGCCAGTTTCATGTAACCGAACTGGGATTCAAGAAGAGACCCTGGCAACGGCATATTGAACATTTCTCTTCAAAGCGAACCCTCCCCGCGTTTTTCATTTATTGCACCCTTGGTGATGACCGTGATTTTCATGGTGGAAACCTGGGGTTTCGCGGCCCATAAATTGAGTGTCAAGCCACCCACTCTCATCAGGCGTTTCTTCAAAAGTTGAAGTCTTTTTCCTTGGTATCTTGGTACCTGTATTAAAGAAGTCGGATCTCAGCAGAACCGTCCATTCTCAATCAACCTTCTCAATTCACATCATCATCATCATCATCATGCGGACTTCAACTATTCTCTCTCTTGCTACCTTCGGTGCAGTTATCAATGGACATGGTATCTTCCAGAAACTTCGCATAAATGGTGCAGAGCAGCCATCATTGTATGGTATCCGAGCACCAGCCGTGAACAATCCAGTCACGAGTGTATCTGGATCCTCCATCATTTGCAATACAGGCCTCAAGCAGCCAGTCTCGAAGGATGTGGTCACTATTCCTGCTGGTGCAAAGGTTGGAGCATGGTTCCAGCACATTATCGGAGGTGCTCAAGGAGCGAACGACCCAGACAACCCAATCGCGGCCAGTCACAAGGGACCTATTATGGTTTATCTTGCAAAGGTAAGCATCCCAAGAAGACCTATTTTTTGCCGGTATTGACATCTTAAACAGGTTGACAGTGCTGGTATCGCAAGTGAAGTGGGACTGAACTGGTTCAAGATTGCCCAAGAAGGTCTTGACACCTCACAAGGAAAGTGGGGAGTGGACACCATGATTGCCAACAAGGGATGGTGGGACTTCACGATGCCTTCGTGCCTTGCTCCCGGTGATTACCTCATGCGGATAGAGCTACTTGCTCTGCATTCCGCCTACTCTACGGGTGGTGCCCAATTCTACATGTCGTAAGTGTCCAACGTCACCCTGCACTCGGTGGGCCTGGCTAACAGATACAAGGTGCGCCAACATCAAGGTGACAGGTTCTGGCACTAAGACTGCCTCTTCTACTGTCAAGTTCCCTGGTGCATACAATAGCGAAGACCCGTAAGCTA
Organism: Cadophora luteo-olivacea; assembly: GCA_026120085.1. Classification (NCBI taxonomy): domain Eukaryota; kingdom Fungi; phylum Ascomycota; class Leotiomycetes; order Helotiales; family Ploettnerulaceae; genus Cadophora; species Cadophora luteo-olivacea. Next base: position 260,639 of record JALRMC010000022.1, read on the forward strand.
GATCTCTTCTACAAAATGTATCCAATGCTAACATTTGGTAGTGGCATCAAGATCAGCATTTACAGTGGTACCATTCCAAATAACGGAAACAAGCCCTACACTCCTCCTGGAGGACCGGTTGCTCTGTCATGTTAGATGTTCTCGACTTGACACTCGAGCTACGCTCATACATATGCTCGTCTGGGGGCACCAGACAGGTGAAGAATTATCTTTGCATGATTTTCAAATTCTTGTATATCAATTAAAGATGTGGTCGCTTACGATCGCTTTCTTTGTGCTTCTCGGTATCGCTTGCTTCTTCTTGATGAATACTCGTTGTTTCGCTTCGACGCTTTGTCTGAAGCACTCCAGGTTCATTCTTGGAGCCAGAAGTTGGCTAGCTGCTGGGGGGCCGTGATAACTACAACATACAATCGCGTCTCCTGTCTGCATGACTTCAAAGATCCTCAGCAACGTCTATCGCTACATGTATGTCTTTCTTCAGTGATGAGATTTCTGTTGCGTATGTGAAATATTGAAACCCAGAGAGTAAAGGCTTTCGATCCGTAGCGATTTTTGGTGTAACACAATGTCTGTTTCACATCATGGGAATAATCCTTGTCACATAACAGTATAGTGTTACTATTTAGTTAGCATTTGCCGGTATTCAAGAAGGTTAATTTCGTGGTGAAGGTATCTGCTTGTGAAGAATTTTCAGTATTCTGGCTGAAGAGTTTCAGAATGACGTAGAAATTGCCAGTAGACTATTTATTATTCAAAACATGGTTCATTATAGCTTGGTTGGGATCTAGACTACCAAGATCGTCACTTAGCTCATTTGGCGCTTCTACGTTCGAGCCTATAAGGTCGACTTCAAATCAGTTTGCACACTTAAAACACAAACCTGCTTCACCACACAACCTTCAGTCAAATCAAACTCCGATTTTTCAACTTTAACATGAGCCTCCTGTCAGAAAAGAAAATGCCGATGACTGCCGAAGACGCCAGGGATACCATTCCCTTTCCCCTCATTGCCGCAACCGTCTTTACCTTTATTCTCCACGGTGTCATCAAGATGCTGATGAACGATCCATCAATATTCGACAACGAGTCAAAAACCAACCAGGGAACTGCGGTTTTGGCATTATTCACAATAATAATCATGTCAATGGGTTGTGGCGTCAGCTGGGTCTGCTTTGCGGAGTGCGTGGATAAATTCTTACCAGCACAGACATCCCGTCGATTGAGTCTCATCATAAGTTCTGCTATTGCGGCTGCAGTTGGCGTCATTGTGTTTTACTGCGAGGACAGGGGTCCTGCATTTTGGTGTTTGGGGGGAGTGTGGTCTCAACTGGCAATCATGGTTGGGATTGGAGCATTTGTCCTCCTCAAGAAACCTGCTGATATCTCCCTATGAGTGGCAAGGATACTGAGAGGTCTTAAGTAAGCATGGAGTCAAAGCCTGGATGCTCAGAACTTCCTTGGTGCGAAGGAACGTGGTCAGTGGGGGTACAAAGGGCCGGAACGAACTTTAGTCTGTCCACACTCGCTTGGAATGTACATAATAGATCTTCGCCTCCGTAAAGCTGGCACATTCTCACCTCTTGGAGACAAAAAGGCATGTAGTGTGAACCGTTACTAACCAGCTTGTCCTTAACTTCGTCAGAAGCACTTACAGTCAGAGCAAGACTTAGAACATTCAAGTGATGTATCAAAGTTTGCGTGGGGTTATGTGGCCAGTCAAAACACCACGGAATGTTGGTAATGTTACCACCAATGAAGAGAGTGATAGCGACCGCAGCTATGTCTAGGTTGAGGATCGTGCCGCTAGTAGCGAACACCACACCTCCACGGAGCGATTGAAAAGACATGCTTGATACCCGAGTCGCACATTTCATCGCACCAGAGCACAGAGAGGGAGCCTTTTGTGGTATCAATCTTCAATATCATTCAACGTCTCTGTGTGCTCATAAACAACCACGCTCGCCACTAAATATTTACAGAATTGATTATCAAACAAAAGAAAATCAGGTTGCGTAAGAGCAGTAGCCTCTCCTTGAATCACAAGATCTTCACTCCACTCTAAGCCCAACTGTAGCACTTATCCAGAAGAGGAACCTCAACCTCGTACAAAGTGGCAGAGTACCATTGTGTAGCAAATGCATCAAGAGCAAATGTGAAGTTGCTGTTGAGTTGAAGGCCTTGAGTGCAGCTAGCACCATTGGTGATGTTCTTCAATCCACCGAGATCAACACCGACGCCCCCGGTAAGTGTAAAGCTGTTGTCGAATCCAGGCTTAGCAGTGAGACCGGTGGACAGGTCAATCAGTCCGCCGAATGCCTTGGCTGCAATCTCGACGGTGAGAGATGCGGAGGGGTTGAGATATGCTTGAACTTGGCCATTAATATCGGCACCGGCGGAGTAAGTAGGTGTCCAGCCGGATACACCAGTCTTCGTGGAGTCAAGCACATCGAGATGGACGTTTCCGTCAGCAAGAGCAACTTCGAATGCGGTGGAGAGTTGAGCAGCAGCCGAAACACCAATCTCGGTACCAACAGAGAACTGAAGCATGGGACCAAGTTCCAAAACGCCTGGGACAGAGACACCGTAGTAGAGGGACGCAGGTGCGTAAGAGAATGCTGTCTCGTAAGATGCCTTGACATCGGCAGTCAGGCCAAGATCAGCCTTGAAGCCAGCATCAATGTCGAAGTAGAGGGCCTCTAATTTCCAGAGAAACCAGTTGTATGCCAAGTAGCCAGAGAATGTGATCTCTGATGAGAAAGATGCGTTGTCAGCGGTGATGGTAACGTATGGGTCATATTCGAACAGGACTGTGTCTTCGGCGAGGGCAATAGATGGGCTGAAGGTGTATTTCGGATCAATGACCAAGGCACGCTTGTCATTGGTCGTGTTGGTGACAGCAGCTTCGATGTTGCCAAAGGCGATGGTAGTATAGGCTGCTATAGTCAGCAATTATCTGTGTATCTTCAAGATGGTAGCTTACTGGCGACTGTTGAGATGTTAGCTGCTTGGGTGCTGGCAGTGGCAACCAGCGTCTTGTCATCGAAAGATATGCTGTTGGTAAGGAAGTAGCTTCTCTCAAGCTCAGCATCACAGTCGCCAAGATGGTTGGTGATCAAAACCATCGACGCATTTGATTTAGAAGCCCTGAGTCGAATTAGTTCCTCATAACTTTGTCTCTTCGATGAAGATCTACTCACCAAGCACTTTGCGCTTTCTCGAAAGTGGTGGTATCGTTGAATGTCACCGCAACTGAATCAGCAGTGCAGTCAACGTTGATAATGGAAGCAATATCCTCCAAAACAACAGTCGGGTACTTCATGGTGTTGTTTACGACCATCGATCCCGAGGTCGAGTTAGCCGAATAGTAGCAGGATGTATTCTTCGAAGGAACAACGTTCTTTGGGTTGTGTCTGTCGAAGCGAGGTCTCTTCGAAGGAACATACAACTTGGTAGAGTTCGTAGATGGGTTAACATCCGCAAGAACTGGTACCATGTTGACCGAAGAAGAGGATACTGTAGTGACCGATGCTGCTTTCACTCCAGTGGGGATATCGGCCTCGCAAGCATCTCCATCTTGCGCAACAACAACAGTCGAAGCCATGGCGAAAATCGCCGCGAAACCAAAAGATGACTTCATGATTCGGGATTTAAAATTAAGCTACTCTGTAAACAAGTAGTAACGAGGGTGGGTGCAAAATGCAGTACAAAAGAGCGTATGGAGGAAGGACCTACAGAAAAAAGGCCGGCATCTCAGAGAGCGGTATGTACAGACTTTGTACTTCCACCATTTTCAGGCAGATCGGGGGATGGTGGATCACATCGCCCAAGATGTCTTGCCTTTCTGCCATTTGACGCGCAGGAAGATTGCATCTCACTGCGGTAAATGTACGCAAGCCCCTGGATGTCCATCTACTTGCTCAAAATGTTTGTCTCCGAATGCCCTCGGCCCATCATCTATCACGAGCAAGCTATCGACTCTCCACATCAGATCCGTCCGATCATTGCACGTCCATGGCTGGTTGCTCTGATTCGTTGTTGTGATGAGATGAAAAGGGGCTTGTCCCTGCGGCAAGTCCTTGCCCCTCCACGAATGGTCCCGCCAAGCGGGAAACACCTCAAAGAAGACAAAATGGGGGTCGGGACGTGCCACAAAGGGCTCAATATCACTGCATATTAAGACACGTCCGAGCCGGGTTTTCTTCCACTTTGGACCAGGTGAGATCTTTGGCCCGATCATCTCACTGCCGACATCGTACCTTTCGGCAAGCCTCCCGCTGAAGAGTGGTCAGAGCTCACAAGATTGTGGAATCTCTGAACAAAGTTGTGTAGGGTTCCTGGTCATAACTCGTAGGCTTTGCCTATTTTCACAACTTGTCCGTTCTTGAAGCTTTATCGATTTTGATATCAGCCGGAGTCTCTTCGTTCTCTCCAACTCCGGGGTTGACTTCATGATCATGCTTCTTGGCAGTTCTTGTGCCCATATTTAACCCAAGTCAATGAACATGGAGGCATAACAGCTCGAGAGCAGATACAGAACAGGAGAGTGCTGTGCTGAAGAACGCCTCCTGTGTCTCAGAACAACACCAGCAACTTTGCCGTGGTCCCGTAAGGTTTCCGCTTGAAGTAAGGTTAAACATGTTTGTCTTACTCACGATCTCCTCCAAGCCCTTCTCGCTCAGCCACAACGTGGTTGCATTGGTCTAAAAACTTCCGGACCGAACCTCACCCATGGTATTATATTAGAATATGGAGGAGGGAAAGAAGCATCGGGTCATTCCGAGGTCATCTAGGTCTATTTGCACTTCTGCAACGCGCGGCCCCAGCGAAAAAGGTTCCTTCTTAATCAGCCTAAGATGTCAAATATCTAGGACGAGATCAATTGCAGTCGAATATTAGAACTGCAAGAAAGAAGAGCGACTCGTCAAGTCGAGAACGGACAACTGCAGTGTTGTCGTATACCCTTCTGGACCATCAACTACTACTCGACGGATGAGGCAGAAAGTCCTTCGTCGTCCATTACACCTTCCCGATCCAATGTCAAGACACTCTGATTCATTGCACACTTTCGCCTGCTTGCCCTTTCTCGCATGTTACAGGCAAACCTTTCATGTGGAAGGACTGATCGCATTTCGATTTAAGTCATGAAATCACTCTTGTTCGACACCGGGTTTTAACACAGAATGTATGTTTATTTTTGGCAGGTGCGTTGTACTAAGAATTCAAACTATATGTCTAATTTATTTCTAGGGTTTTCATACTGGGGGCCATCCGTCCATGAGGAGCCGCCCAGAATCCACCCTCATCGCCCGCGGCGTCAGTCATGAATAATCAAAATCCCCTCGCTGTACACCAGACGCCTCATGAAGCCATCCGAGCCAAATCCCTCAGCTGTCCAATTCTACCGGCCACTTCTATTGTTGCCACTTCTATTGTTGGTCAAGCCAAGGACACCATTACCAGCCATATCCATGCAATATATTCGGAGTACTCCTATCTGTATTGTCGGTTGTCTCTGGTGTCTCTGGTCCGGTGGTCTCTGCTTCCACTACTTCTGGTCCTGCTCTCCTTGGGTCTGGTGACCTTGGGGCTGACATCGTAGCTTCTGACCTGAGCAGACTCCAGCTTCACCTCACTCGTCTGCTCCAAAGTCTCGCTTGGCTTCAACCCGGTCTTCTTGAAGTACTGCCAATCGCCAATCGAGATGAAAGCTGCAAGGGCAGAAAGGATACTATACGTGCATTCGTCAGTCTCGATTACACATATGCATTGGATGGGGAAGAAGTCCGGAGACACCCAAACGAACGGGGCAACAGTCACATACCTCATAACAACGGCTAGTGGGACAATAATCCAACTCAAAATACAGGTAGTGCCAGTACACTTCTTCAAGATACCTTGGACTGTGAAAGCCACAACAGCAGGCCAAGCGACAGCCTCAATGCAATTGAGGATCAAGTTCGCCCTCGGTCTCTCCTTGAAATAATATCCGTGATCGGCCATCAATTGGTATACGATGAAGAAGATCGATTTGGCAGCCTGAAACAAGCAATATTCGTCAGTCAGAGGTAATTCAGACAAGACTCAAGAGCGCTCAAGACCACAACGGGATATTCGAATCCGAACCGCGGAAAAGGTAAGATAAGTCAACATACCATGCTCAGAGCAATTTGCCCAGACATACTCCGCTGTCCTCCATTTCCGGTCACGCTAGATGCAGCAGCAGCTTTCCTCTGGCTGTTCGTGATGAGCATTCGTGCAACGGCGACGGATGTTACGCTAATAGCCAGTGTGAGGGCTACGAGATGGCCCCATAGTTTGACCTGCGAGCGGGTCTTGGGGGAACCTCTCATAAGATCAGGCATTTTGTCGATTGCGTTGTCGGATAGATGAGATGCAAATCGATTGAGTCTGAGAAAGGAGCCGGGGAGATGTGTATGTAGTTGGCGCTTCCTGTGCTGTCTGAGACGACGTTCGGAATCCGGATTCGAAATGGAGTGGAAGAAGGAGAAGAAAGATCAGGGAGATGAGAAAGGAGCAGGAAACTCTGGGTTGTATCTGAAATGCGTATGAACTTCCAATCCAAATTCCAAAGAGAGAACCCACCCCCTATATATCCCAAACCCATCTCTCAGCCCAGCCAACCTAGACCCCAAAGCCATATCTATCAATCACCAACTAAAACCATAAAAAGCGATAATCAAATAGCCAAGAACGCCCACTGACGTGGTTCGCAACCATTCTCACCTCCCAGTAAGAAATGATAACCTTGGATACCCCCTACACCTCCCACAAAATCCTCATTTTCCAGCCCTATCGTTGGGTAGAATCCGGAGTTTCCAGATTTTGGGTTTTGGGTTTGGCCGCTTGCGGCTCGTAAAGTGTTCGCTCGCTCGCTCGCACGCACTCGGATTCGGGGTCTCCCCCCTCGCATCTGCTCGTACAGCACGGGACCCCTAATATATAGCTCGCTGAAAAAGCGCTATTAAGGTTCTGGAATGTTGATTGGAAGGGATTTGAAAGCTTGGAGGCTGTCACGGTCAAGATAAGCATAAGGGTTACGCAGCGATCTGCGGAGTTGGGGGAGGTGGGCGGGAAAGCCTCTTTCATCCGCGCGTCTGCTATGGTTTTACTGAAAGCTCGTACATTCTGGCTATGGTGTCGTTCTTCTCGGATGCAAGCCTGGACCGTTGGACAGGCCAAGGAGGAATGTAGAACGTGGGCCAAGCCATTTTGTTCTTTGCACGGCTGGCTTTATCTCTTCAATTCTTAGTGATCTTTTCCACAAAGCTTGTGAGCTAGAAAGTAAGGACCCTTTTTCCGTGGCTTGTCTGCTTGTCATGCAAAGGCAGGAGTGACGCCCTCGCACTTCGCTTACACAACCACCTCCAGCAACATGATACGACGAACGTGCGAGAAATCGGGGGTGAAGTTAATCATGACGTATTTGTATCATTTTAAAAAACCCCAAAGATCTCTAGATGCCATCACATCGTACCTCATACCATATCCTATTCCCACAATCAAAACATACAAAGAAAACTGACAAGCTAATGTGCATGCACCGCTAAGCGCTTTCCAAAATATACAGGTAACAAACAATGGACAGAAGGAAAAGAGGTATCTCGTCTTCCTATCTTCACTTTTCTATACAGCCTCGAGGTTACTCAAGGGCACATATCCATCCTCTTCCTTTCTCTTGCGACCTGTCACCGCGCTCGCGAGATCAGTGACCTTACCAACCAATCCGCCAAAGCCCCATCCTGCGCCCCTCCTCCTCAACTGTCCCTTCTCTTCAACGAGAGCATCGTCCATCCAGCGTGGGCGCTTCCAGAACTTGAGGAGGAGACTACTACAGACCACACTGACACTGCTAAGTGCCATTGCGGCTCCTGCAGCCATGGGGTGGAGATGGTATCCGAAAGGCAGGAAGATGCCCATTGCGAATGGGAGGCCGATGACATTGTATCCGCAGGCCCAACTGAGATTCAGCTTGATGCGGGTGAAGATTGAGCGGGCCAGTTGGATGGAGGCAGGAATGTCCATGAGATCATTGGGACGCATGAGCACGATGTCCGCGGCTTCCATAGCTACATCTGTCCCGGAGGACATTGCAATTCCGACATCTGCGGTCGCTAGAGCGGGAGAGTCGTTGATACCATCGCCGACCATGGCAACGCATTCACCTGCCTCTTGGAATTTGCGGATGATGTCTTGTTTCTGGTCTGGGGTGACGCCGGCGTGGACGTTCTCGGACGGGATGCCGACGAGACGTGCAACTGCGATGGCCGTAGAGCGCTGGTCGCCAGTGACGATTGCGGTCTTGACGCCCATTCTGTGAAGAGCTGCAATGGCAGCCCGTGCGCTGTCCTTGACGGTGTCCGACAGGCAGAGATGTCCAGAGAAGGCGCCATCGACTGCGATGAAGATGTTGGTAGTTCCAGCTGATGGAGATTTCGCTGATCCAGCGGCCTTGATGTTGGCTTCCTCGGAAGAGTTGACTGCAGCTTGAGGTACTTCGACATTGTTGTCCCGGAGGAAGCGCACACTTCCGATCAAGACACGATAGCGAGCTCTTTCGGCACTGGTCGCAGGCTCGACAAGAGCACTGATGCCTCTACCTACGACAGCTTCGAAGTCTCCAACACTACCATCGATTGTGCCCTCAATGTCGAGACCTAGCTGCTCCTTCGCTGATGCAAGGATAGCTTTGCCAATGGGATGTTCGCTACCCATTTCCGCGAGACCCAGAATAGTCCACCAGAGCTTCTTTCGCCATTCGCTGTTCTCCCATGTTGGGACGAGTTTCGAGGATGCCACTGTCATTTTACCAAGCGTCAGAGTGCCGGTCTTGTCAAGTACGACTTGAGTGATCTTTGTCGTCGTTTCTAGAGCAGCGCCACCTTTAACCAAGATTCCGTTCTCTGCACCGACACCAGTCCCGACCATAACAGCCGTTGGCGTTGCGAGACCAAGAGCACAAGGGCATGCAAAGACAATGACAGATATGCAAAGCTTAACGCAAATCATGAATTTCCCACCACTAGCCTCATCAACGAAGATTTTTGGAGGGTTGGAGAGAGCATGACTGAGAACCATCCATGTTGCAAAGGTAAGAAATCCAAGACAAAGGATGATCGGTACAAAATAGCCAGCGATGGTGTCTGCGAGGCGCTGAATGGGCGCTCTTGTGGTCTGAGCATCTTGAACAAGCTTGACAATCTGGCTGAGTTGTGTATCTCTGCCCGCTCTGGTGACACGGAAATCGACACGGCCGGTGCCGTTGACAGTGCCTCCGATAAGAAGACCGCCCTTTCGCTTCTGGACAGGCATGGCTTCTCCAGTGACCATACTCTCGTCGACATAAGTTTCTCCTCGAGTGACAGTCCCGTCAGCTGGGATCTTGTCACCTGGTCTCAGAATGACAATATCACCAACTTCAATGAGCTCTGTGGGAATGACTTTCTCTTCAGCGGCGTTTCCCTCTTGCACGGAATCGTTCTTTGGTTCATTTCCAGTGCCAATGGCAACATCCCAGCCTTCGGCAGCCTTAACTGCAGCAATAGGGTCGGCATAGATAGTCGCCATCGATGGAGCCAGTGACATGAGTCGTGATAGGGCCTTTGATGTCTGTCCCTTGGCTCTGTTCTCGAGGAAACGTCCAAGGGTGATGAAGGTAATGAGCATAGTGCTCGTGTCGAAGATCGTGCTAGGTCGAGTGTGTGGTGGGCAGAAAATAGAAACAAGCATCGCCGCAATACTGAAGAAGAATGCAGCTGAGGTACCAAGGACAACCAAGACGTCCATGGTGGGTGAGCCATGCTTCATGGATTTATATGCAGAAACGTAGAAACGCTTTCCAATGCCAAATTGGATGGGTATCGTAAGGACTAAACATATGATATCTCCCAGATAAAGACCGGGAATAATAACGAGACTCCCGAAATCGAGAGCTGGGATCATCATAGGGATGATCATGCTGATGAGAAGAACAGGAATTGCGAAGGACAGAGAGGTCTTGAAAGCCCTCCGCCATTCTGTGATCTCCTTGGTTTTGGAAAGAGACTCGAGCTGGGCATTGTTGTCATCATTGTCTGCTACAAGGGCATTGTACCCTTGGGCTTCGATCAACTCGACTAAAGCACGAAGCCCAGCGATGTTCGGTTGATGTGAGACATTGAGTCGGGATGTGGCAAGACTGACAGTTGCTGAGTTGACTCCTGGCATGGACTGTAATTTCGCCTCGAGAGCAGTCGCTGCAGCAGCATCTCTGACTCCGAATACTTTGAACAGTGCCACGGCTGCTGAGGAAGACTGCGAAGAACTGCCCAATTGTGTCGATATTATTTTCGCATCAAACCCTCTGTCCTCGATAATCTCAGCAATCTTCTCAGCCGAGAGTTTCGCGGGATCGTGGACGATCACAGCCCTTTCGGCCAGGAGACTGATGTTGAACTGGACCAAGCCTTCTAAGTCTTTGAATCCGCCCTCGATAGCAGAAGTGCATGCTCCGCAAGTCATCCCTTCTATCGCTACGGTGGTGGTCGCGACCTTTTCCCTCCTCCCTGCACTTCCGCGACGTGTCTTCAAGCTCTTCGTCGGTTCCGATTTATTGCTCTCCACGATTGTCGCCCCAAACCCTCGGTCCTCAATTATTTCCGCGATTTGCTCGGCACTCAACAGAGACTCGTCATGTTCAACGACTGCCCTTTCCGAAAGTAATGATATACTGAAGTGTTTCACACCCGTAACACTCTTGAACCCTCCCTCAATGGCAGATGTACACGCCCCGCATGTCATTCCCTCCACAGCCAAAGTCGTTGTAGTCGTCGTCGGCTCGTCCTCTTTCTCTTCCTCCCCATCCATATTCTCATCATACAGGTATCCCTTCTTACTGAACATCGGCGATGGTAAATCCGTAGCCAGAACCTCCGCATCGAAGCCCCGGTCCTCGATGATCTCTCGTATTTGCTCGGCGGCTATCCGCTGGGGATCGTGAACAATGACCGCTCTCTCCATCACCAAGCTCACGGACACATTTCCCACTCCTTCAACGTTCTTGAAACCCGCCTCGACCGCAGATGTGCATGCGCCACATGTCATACCGCCAACCTTTAACGTTGTGGTCGCCATGTGTGCAGGAGTGCTTATCGAGGGCCGCGGCGCATTGTCTCGCGACTCAACCTTCAAATAGGACGGCGCCATCGGAAAAGAATTCGCTGCTGCTTCAGCAGCTACGCTTCGAGAGCGGCAGTGGGAATATGAAGGTCCTCGAGGATATTACCGGCTGGCTGATTGTGATAGAGTAATATATTACGCCTTACTCTATACGGCAGTCAGCAAGACATTGGCGGAAGGATAGGAGGGGCAGCGGCAAATGCTGACCCGGTGAAACCGTAATCGTGATCATTAGAATAACTCACATTAATAAGAGTGAGCAGAAGTCCAGCTCCTGCGAAAATGGTGTCACTTCAATGAACGCTCAGTGTTTTGATAATATCTTTGTCACTGATTTGTCGGCGGTAAGTATCAGGCACTGCGGTAAGCACCGTCGAATCAGGAACAACTCGGATCTGAGTTGGGCTGAGGAACTCGGAATTGAACGCTCCGGATCTGAGGAAATCTATCGACTCTGCAGTGACACCTGAGAAGGAATCGTGACTGTTATCGAGACCTTAAAACAATATCAAGGAGAGAAAGACGGCGGTGAGGAAACAAAAGGAAGAGATGCTGGTAATATTCGAGGTAGGTGGCGTGTTGGAGAAGTCCGGGGCTTCCAAGAGGTTATGTACAGTGGAAAGGTGCAACACGCATCACGCAGAAAAAGGACAAGTCAAGTAAAGCTTCCAGAGGACCCTGGTGCAGAATGGACGGAGCAGATGTCTCAAAGCATGAACCCAGCCACCAGAAAACTGTCAATGCGGCTTGCTCGCTGGAGGAGACCGTTTGGGACTCTGTTCCTTTTCTTAGCCGGATGCGGGTCTCTTCAGCCTCGAGCCTCGTGGGCCAGTGACGGAGGCCCCTGAGAGACTGCGAATCAATATTATGCGCAAATCTAGAATCACCAGAAAATCAACAGACTGTCATGAGTGATCTAGAAGCGACTGAATAATTGTTGTTTCTTCTTCATCCTGATGTATTCTCACAGGGTCCTGATATCACGTCTTCGACAGAAACGCCACATCCAGCCCAATGCCAATGATAGCTCCAACGCTAGTATCTAGCCGAACGCTAACGATAGTATGGAACCAACCTGATACGTGCCTGAGCTTCAACATGCCTCTTTCGAAGAGCAAGCACGTTTGACTGTGTTTCGTCACAAACAATCCCTCTATTCCGACCAACGACGAGTCTTCAATTCGTCGCTGTGCAGTCAGATCATACCCGGCAAAACCTGCTACAGAACATCGGCAAAGCTTGACTAGAGCAACTAAGCTTTCTGAAGATCTGCCTCAGCGACCTCCAAACATCGAGCTTGAAAACAGGCAACGAATCAGCATATTGACGATTCAACATGGAGCAAATGAAGTCTATGAATGCACTGGCAGTATGCTTTTCTCATCTCAAGCTTCACATGCAAGCCAAATACTAACTAAAACCTCTCCCAGCCCTTCCTCGCCCTCACCAAAACCGCCAACTCTCCCCGCGCAGCAGCGAACCTAATTGAAGGCGCAACCAGCGCACCCAATACCTTCATCTTCGCCGAGTTGCTACAAGCACCCAATATTCAAGCCCTCGCCAACTCTCCCGAATACTCCAACCATCTGTCTCTTCTCAAGATCTTCAGCTATGGCACCTACACCGACTACATCAACACGGCGGACTTGCCTACCATTAACGCCGCGCAGACGCTTAAGCTACGCCAGCTCTCCTTCCTGACTCTAGCAAAGAACCAAGCCGACTTGTCCTACACGAAGCTGTTAGAGAGTCTTGGTCTGGAGACACCGAGAGAGTTGGAGGACTTGGTCATTTCTGCTATTTATGCGGGGTTGGTGTCAGCGACTCTTGATCCATATCACCAGGTCGTAGCCGTATCGTCCGTCTCGCCACTACGAGATCTACAACCTAATTCCATCCCTGCTATGCTCAACACCCTGAACGAATGGTCCACGCGCTGTGTATCTACCCTGGCGGATCTTGAGAAGCAGATTGCGGGAATCAAGGCAGAGGCTTTGAAGAGACACCGCGAGGAAGCAGAGTGGAATGCTCAGGTGGAGAAGCTCATGGAGGTCAAGGGCGAGGCTGAAGAGAAGAGCGAGAAGAAGGGTGGTGTTTTTCACGGCGTAGGCAAGAAGTTGGGGTTCGGTGCCGCGGCCAAGCGGGGTAGTGGGGGACTGGGAGGAGATGATACGGATGATATGGATATTGACGATGAGGACGATGATGGCGGTAAACGGGAGACGAGATCTGCAAAGAAACGAGGGTTTGGTCTTGGCATGGGCAAGTAGATGCTGATGGGCATGATTACGAAAACGAAATTACGACGAATGATGACTGAGGCGGCATAGTAGATACATATCTGCAGCTTAGAGCTTTACAGTCTTGAAACGAAGAAGACCTTATTTGATTGAGGGTATTGAAGAAGAGAAATTACACTAATATGCACAAAAGTCATCATCAGGCTTCCCATCCGAGCAATATCGAGGGAGCCCTGCAAAAGAAAATCATGAAGAAGTCGTCCAAACGCCAGCGGCTACTGCAATAAGCCTTTTGGTACAAGCCCCACAGACTATAGTCCTCCCTTGAACGCCCCAAGCCCTGGTGCCAAGTTCCCTAGATGTTATTTCTTTCCCTCGCTATCTCATCAGCTCACAGTTACTGATTGATATTCTTACAACCTCTTCCCGGGGACAAAAACGAAAAGGACGACCAGGCAGGCGGTGATGAAAGTAGAGACTGTTAGGACCATGATAGCGCGCTTGTTGAGCAGCTGGCGGACATATGGCTCTCGGATGCGTGAAAAGCTCATAAATGTGTATTCGCTGTAGCCAGCGAGAGCAAGGATGGGATCAATGGCGTACTGGTGAGAGCAGAGAGCGTAAACACCAATTGTGAAAGGGAGAATGAGCTATAGAGTGTTAGTCACATACAAAATGACTTAGGCATCGAACATACCCATATCCTGGTTTGGCGGCTCATATCGAGGAAGATAAGGACGAAAGCAGCCCAGAATCCACCAAACATCGCAAGAAGACCAATGATCAATCGCATCATCAACGAAGGCGGTACAAGGTTCCCGAGCGCTTTTGCTCGAAGGAATCCAGGAAAAGCATCACGTTCCATAGCCTGGAAGACATAATCCTTGGCAGCGTCGAAAACCTCCGGATCATCACGACCTCTCTCTTCGATCGAAACGATGATTTCATGAGTGATTGAATCTGGAAGAATGATTTCACGCTCGGCGCCTGGTAGGAGGAAGGTGTAGAGAATCTTCTCGGCAGATGACCGGATATCTGCTCTTGCAACAGTATGCTCCGGGGAATTAGAGTCCGACGTGAGCACTTGTGGGCTGCTCATGAAACTTGGTCTGGGCCTGTCGTTGGATTCTGTGTGACGAATATTTGATCCAACACTTCCCGCTGGCGAATGGCCCATATTCCCTCCATTGGCGGCTTCTTCTCTCAGATAGGCCGACATCTGGGCATCCTGGTTCTTCTCCTTCTCAGTTGACAACATCGATGGTCCTCCAGCTGGATGGTGCATATCGCCTAGGCCCTCGAGTAATGCGGATGATCGCTTTGAACCTGACTTGTCACCATCCGGTGTTCCTATCATAACAGATCGGCGAAGTTCGCGCACATAATGGCGGCAGATGGCCATGTGCTGCGACACATCAAGCCAGAAGTCCAGATAGTCTACTGATCGTTGTTGGTCGCGCATGTATATGTAATAGAAGAATAGATCGACAGGCGCTAAAGTCCTCCTGCTGAGGACTTCAAAGAGTGTAGGGAGCCTGTTCCGATTGAGGTCGGGCTGCGGTGATGGGGAGTTGTGCGCCATATTGACTGCTGTGCTGGAGAACAATCGGGAGATTAGGAAGGGGTTCGAAGATCGAGTATTCGAGGCCTGGACGATGGTGAAGGGATCGATCTGGCCGAGAGGAGAGGATAAGGAGTGATTTGTTGTTTGAGGTTGCTCTTCAATGTCTGAGATAGAGGGAGGACTTTGCGGTGATGGTGAACGAGTGTATAGCAGCGCATCAGGTACGACAGTAAGGCTGAGGACTCAGCACTTCGTCGAAGAAGCGACCTTCGCAGAGGTATGTTGTGAGGTGAAGTTGTGACTTTCGTATCGCGTTCGGCAGTCACCTCAATCGAGTTCATTTGGATCCACCTGGGCTGCCTTGCGGGTATCTTCAGGCCTGAGGCATCAAATGCGGCCGAAAAGTCTTGGCTCGCTTAGCCCACCACAGTCCGATTTTGAAATCACTCTGGAAATTTGTGAAGGAACATCACCAAACGACATCGCGCATCAACCCACAACGCAGAAATGTCGACCAAAGCCAAGAAGCCCTCGGGCAAGACTCAGCGCTCTGCCATCGCAGATGTTGTCGCGCGCGAGTATACGATCCATTTGCACAAGAGAGTATGTCAAACCGGAGGCTACATGGAACTGGGCGGGAATCAAAGGATCAAAGGAGGGCGAAGCGCTGACAAGAATACAGTTGCACGGCGTTACCTTTAAAAAGAGAGCTCCAAGAGCCATCAAGGAGATCAAGGCATTCGCCACCAAGTCGATGGTAAGAAGTCCCCAGCCGGACCCATGGACGATCGGACAAGATTGGGAGAAGAGGAAGGGATTTGGCAGATGGAGGCAGGGGCTGACTGGAAGTACAGGGCACCACCGATGTTCGTCTCGATCCCCAATTGAACAAGAAGGTCTGGGAGGCAGGTATCAAGGGTGTTCCATACAGACTCCGCGTCCGCATCTCGAGAAAGCGTAACGACGAGGAGGGTGCTACCGAGCGTCTGTACAGCTACGTCCAGGCCGTCAATGTTAAGGATGCGAAGGGATTGCAGACTGCTTTGGTTGAGGATGCTTAGGTGGTGAAATTCTTTCGTGGCATGGTTTGGGTGGAGTTGATGCATTCTGCTGGCTAGCTCATGAATGAAAGGTCTATCTTGCAACCCAAAATATCCTGGACTACGATTTCTGTCTTGTGTGAAGGATATGGATATCTGGAGTCTTTTTGGCCAGACCTTGTATGCCATAGGAAGGGAATGGACACGACAACAGAGCAGAGCGTACTGTTCGTGGAAGTCAACTCCAGCAGTATCGCAATTTGCATACTCTCCTCAATGCAACAGGATTGACTCGACAACTCGATTTTCATGGCGGGAGATGTACGTGAGAATCCGCGGGGTAGAAGTCTACGCCTTGCTGGAATGTGTACTGACGGAAATGCTAACCACCACTGTTCTAGCCAGAATAGCTTGGCTACAAGGAATGCTTTATGACATGCTTGAATCGCTGGAATATCCGCACGCCATCGTAGTCGAGTCAACAACTGTCAACAGACATTCACATCTCGATGTAACTTTCAACCCGGGAATTTGAGTAAACTTAGCCTCACAAACGAAACTAGGCTATACATTAGATGCAGTACTTTGTAGAGTCAATCTCTTCAATTCCTAGACACAAGATCCAAGCAACTACTCCAGACTCTCTCAATGCAATGACTACGAATACAGTGTCCGACGAGACTCCTTCCCTGCTGCCCTGGCAAATGTATGCATGCTGCAGGAAACGACCTTCCCATACCATCAAGTCAAGTTCTCATTATACACATTCTCCATGACCAAATCAGAAACGCCGACCAATCCTCCCAAATGCAGTAGGCTCACAATCACCACTTCACTCGTCATCGATATCCACGTGTCTATCGAGGACCTTCTTCTTGAATAGCTCCATATCCTTGTCCCAGAGCTCAGCAGCCTCGCCGTTCAAGGGAGAAGCACTATATCCCATTAGATTCTGTCTAGTTACTGGTTGCATCTGATATAATTACTTGTTTGGCTCTCCCAGCAAGCTCTGCAAACTCAACAGGACCGTCTGGATGTTGTATGCAGCAGTCCACTTGTCCTTCAGGATGTCCAAGCAGATCCGACCCGAGAAATCGACATTTGGGTGGTAGATGGGAGTCTTGAAGAGGACTGTTGGGGCAGCATAGGGGTAGTTGGAAGGAAAGGCGAAGGAGAGCTTGAAAGTGAGACCAGCATATGGTGTATCGTCGGGGCCTTCGATTGTTGCAGTCCAGGAGAGAAGGTTGCCGTCAGCGGAGGGAAAGGCAGAGATACCGGGCGCGGACGAGGTCATAAGCTGCATCAACTCGGTTTGTAATCTATAGTCCAGTCAGTAAATGGCATCGAAGGCAGTAATACTTCTGCGTAAGAGATAATGATGCAACACTGTAAACGGAAGATCCTTTGCAACTGGAACGGATGTAGTGCAGACTGACCTCTTCGTAGTACTCTGAGCATCGGGGCCCTTTCGAGGAGCTCCAAGCTTGGAGGCTTGAGCAGCTGAAAGCATACCAGGCGCAGAATTCTGAGTGTCCTCCTCGAAGCTCATAATTGACAGGAACCGAGTGAATAGCAAAGGGATTGCAAAACGAGAAGAAGTGAATGGAACGGACAAAGGAGCAGCCGTCAGTCGTGAAGAATGTTTGAATGCAAAGGGTTTGGAATGTGTGAAATTGGAGCCAGCGACAAAGGTGATCAGGTTTTGTAGGTGATAATGAGGAGTGGAAGGCGGATTTGTTTATTTGGGATCCCTACGCCAACGGATGAGGCGGAGAACAAGGCTGAAGCGATCTGGGCTGTCTGTGCTTCAGCACCAATGACCACGCGTCAACCGGCGCGTTTACTTCAACTTTGAAACCAGCACGCGATCACAACAAAAATTATTGGGTATCGGAGTCCGATTGTCTTTTTGAACATTGTTGGATATGGTAAGTGCTTTCCAAGCTTGAGGACGTATAGCTAGAAGTATGGAATCATGAGACCGCGATCTATTCAGTACAATTTGCTGATCAACATGGAACCATTTCAGTCGCAACTAGACCCATTGCCCCGAGATTTGCCTTTCCGAATCGTCTCAAAAACAATCGGAAGAGGCGCATATGCATCGTGAGTCTCTAATTGTATTCAAGTAATTGGCGCTAATGTATTCCAGAATAAAAAAGGCAATCCCTCCAACTGATTCCACGCCTGTATTCGCAGTCAAGTTCATACACAAAGCCTACGCTGTTAAGCATGGCAGAATTTCAGCAAAACAGATCGCCATGGAGGTATCCTTACACTCACATATCGGCCAGCATCCCCATATCATAGAATGGTTTGCTACCGGAGAGGATGCTATTTGGAAATGGATCGCCATGGAATATGCCGAGGGTGGCGATTTGTTCGACAAGATTGAGGCAGATGTTGGAGTTAGTGAGGACATTGCACACTTCTATTTTACTCAATTGATCAGCGGAGTCAGCTACATGCATTCCAAGGGCGTGGGACATCGAGATATCAAGCCGGAAAACATACTGCTTTCGGAGAGGGGGGACCTAAAGATTGCTGACTTCGGACTGGCTACACTTTTCGAATACCAAGGGTCGACCAAACTCAGCACTACAATGTGTGGAAGCCCTCCATATATTGCTCCTGAAGTCATAACCTGTTCTAAGGGTACTCAAGCAAGGGGCGTAAAGCCAACTGGGTATATGGCAAATATGGTAGACATATGGTCCTGCGGAGTGGTGCTATTCGTCCTGCTGGTTGGAAATACTCCTTGGGATGAGCCTACATCACAGAGCTGGGAGTTTGAAGAGTTTATCAATAAGAGTGGAAAGAGTGATGACGATTTGTGGAAGAAGCTACCAAACATGGTCCTGTCACTACTCCGAGGAATGCTGAACGTGGATACTACGAAGCGATTCAACTTCAATAACATCAAGCAGCACCCTTGGTACACCCGAAGAAATCGGCTTATGTCTTCAGAGGGCAAACCTAAAGATCCACTGGCTCTTGCAGCCGAGATGCTGGAAGGCCTGCATATCGATTTTACTCAACAGCCTTCTCATTCTCAAAGACCACGACAGAGTCAGGATGCAATGGATATTGATTCCGATGAGCATCACCAGAGATTCTCCTTCACGCAACCGGAGACGCCTATCAATGATGTTATGTTTGACTGGGAGAGACCACCGCGAGTTCACGCAGCCAATTTCAGTGCAAGCCAGCCTACGACAGTTAACGACAGCCATATTTGCACAATGACGAACGGCAGCACTCATCCTTTCGAGTCTCTGGCCGACGAACCAAGTATGAGCCAATTTGCACCTGTCCCTTCAGTTCCATTGAGCTTGACCCAACATGCTCGCCAATTTCGAGATATCGTTCCTAACTACTCTCTCACACGATTCTTCTCCCAACTCTCCGCTCCTCTCTTACTTCAACTCCTGAGCGACGCACTTCATCAGCTCAATGTTCCCATTCCGCCCATCTCCCAAATGCAAGGCCGCGAGCACGCAGGCTGGATCAAAGTCAAGACCGTCGATGGCAGACAGTGCAGTCTCAGCGGCGATATCGTTGTAGATACTTACTCCACAAATGACGGCGACCTGCTGGAAGTGCGTTTTGTGAAGGTCAAGGGTGATCCCTTAGAATGGCGTCGCTTCTTTAAGAACGTGGCTATTCTATGCCAAGCTGGTGTTTTCATTCCCGGAAAGTCGTAGCATTTGCGTAGCATAGCGACTGGTGTTATTAGACTGCTTCTCGTTGTTTCTCTTTATACTCGTGAGCGAGAAGGGGTTGGATCTGGCGTTGGCATATGAATTTTGTAGGAAGTACATGTTGGTAAACATGGCGCTGGAATTGGCATAGCAGGGCATTAGACTAGTCCCTAATAATGTCTCTTGATCATCTTGCTTTCTCAGGATTATCCGGGCTGATTTTAGCCCGCCAGAAGCCCGACACTGCTACTCGCGATGTTAAGCCCGGCCACTGCCCAACTCAGTACTAACCCAGCCGCAGTCGGCCTGTTATCACTTGAACGGGGAATCATTCTATTCCCAGTCGGAGCGGTACTTCTCTGAACCCAGGAGAATACCCAGGTTGCTGAGGTTCGTATAAGCCGGCGGAACTCATGATCCCGCACATTGGCAGGGCGAAACGCGCGACGGGATTCACCCATGAATCAACTCGTCCCAACCAAGCACCCTACCAACCAACATGTTGGCATAAATATAAAAAGACACAACACCTGCCTCTCATATCCACATTTCCTAAGCACAATTCACTGCGTTACAGAATCTGATGATCACCGAGCCAGGACGAATTAAGTCAACAAAGTCCAGTCTCGAGATAACCTTGACCACACTCTCAGGCACAGGTCAACTATGCGAGTTTCGCATCGAGCACACTTCAGACAATATTCCAAACAAAGCCAACATAATGACATCCACATTCCCGCTCACCCTCCTCGGCAGCATCAAGACTGGCTTCGGTGTGGGTCTTATCCTCGCCCCAGCATGGACAACAAACATGGTGTACTACCGCAATCTCGATCCAGCGTCTACGAATCTAGCCGTAAGCACCCCGAACTTCCCTTAAGTATCCCATATCCTCAGATTTCTAATTGCCTTTATGAAATTGTCGATCAGGCAACTGACATGTGCAGGTCCGCATGATCGGAGCTCGAGAACTCCTCTTCGGTGCTCTCCTCCTAGGCGCTAAGACTCCTGAGACGAGACGAGCTGCTGTGCTGGCGAGTGCGGCTGTTGATGTGTTGGATTTGGCTGCTACGATTTGGGGGTGGGAGATGGGACAGGTTAGTACTCTCGTTCTTGTCGCTTTCAGTTTCTGTCATCAAGTACTATGTCTGTATCTGGGGACGGAGTTTCTGTTGGGCAGGAGACTTAGGCCAAGGATTAGGTCTTACCGCTATGTCTGGGTATTCAAACGTAGAGTGATCTGCTGCTAACATACTGTTTAGGTTGAGAACAGCACAGCAGGCGTTTTCTCGTTTGCAGCTACCGCGAGTGTATTGCTCGCTGGACTCGCGTGGAAGAAGGCTGGGCTGGGCGTCGTGAAGAACGTCAAGATGTGATCAAGTACGCCTGGAACTGAGCTTGGTTCAACTGAACATTGAAAAATGCGAGGAATGATTCGAAGAAGGCACGTTCTCGCTTTGATTTTGCCCTTGACTCTAGCTATTACATGTATGCACTAAGAAAATTACACTTGCCCAGTACAAGCTCAAAAAGCTTCTGATCATGAGAATAGCTTGGTGGTTGGCTAAAACTCTCCGATTTCACTTGTTGGCTTTTATTACCTACGCGAAGCTGTTGCTAGTCTGCGTGGTTGTTTTCATCTATCACTTCCCATTTAGACAAGTATCCACATATGCGAGTTCGTAAGCGGAGAGAAACACCGAGAAGAAAGAAGTTTTACACTTGAACTGTAGAGCAGTGTTGCATGACGAATAGGAGAGAAAGTAAGGAAGTGTAGTAACGAATGTAAATTAGAATCCTCACATCGAGGGGCAGAAGTACCTAAGTATCTAGCTGGTCCCGCCCCACAGCAAGCACAAAAACCACCAACTCCATTCTAAAGGCGCGACTGCCGTCGTCCCTCCTCCCATTGAACAAATATATATACAAACGTATAGCCCTTCAAGCCATGCTACCATCAGAATCGATCCAACTTTTTAGATATGTATTGACAACCAGGACATCTCATCCATGCAACCACCCTCCACTCCAGCTCACCATCTAAGAACCCATCTAAAAAGCAATGACTGCCTTCCCGTACATACATGCTATCCATGCCCACTCTAGAATGAAAGAAAATTCGTTGACATATGTTTCCTGCAAGTGCAAACTCCAAGCAAACTCCACAACGTAGAAGCCAACAACACCAAGCGGAAACAAGGCCCCATGCCAGGAACCATAAAACTCCAAAGCAGATTCCCCGAGAACGATACAGTAGACAAGAACTCCCCAATGAAAAGCACCACTAATCAGAAATATCCTGGCCTCACATCCAGCGTGTCAACAAGCCCACTCTCCGGCCTCGGGCTCTGATTACATCCCTCGTGGCCATGCCCATGACCATGCACACGCCTCACGATGGGAAGCGCTCCGGGGAAAGATCTCTCAACCCTAGGGTCCAGCACGGGTACATCTTTCCGGAAGTGATTAAGGTTGGCCTTCATATTGCACAGACTCAGATACCCGGGCCCAACCCAGTTATCGATGATCTCAGCAATATCGTGAAAGCCTTTCGTGTGGCCACGCTCCCTCCTCGCTTCGAAGCCACACAAGATGAATAGATAGCAGTGGATGAGTTCGTGTAAGAACGCAGAGAGGAGGAGCCTGCGATCGTAGAGTGGATTTCTAAGAATAGGATCCGAGAGAACGATGAGCGTCTCGAACCCGTCCCCATTAGCACGAGGACGAAGGGCGGTGGTGCCAATGAGCTCGTTGTGGTAGCGTGACTGGTCAGACCATTCAAACTGCACTCGGCCGGAAAGTACGCCGTCGAAGAACACGGCGTTGGCGCTGTTGACGATGCTGAGTAGGGAATCGTCGTCGATTATACTGTCGTCAAGAGGATGATCGCGCCGGATGAGCTTGCGGAGGATGCGCTCGTGCTTGCGGTGAGAGGGAAAGTTGTTGAAACTGTATCTTACCCGGCGCACGGCGTCGTCGTCGCGGGCCGTTAACGTATTGTTGGACGAAGCTTGGTGCTCGTATAGTGCGTCTGACACGATGGAGTTTCCCGATGAGGTTCGCTCCATCTTGGTGCCATTCGCAATTTCCAACGGGATGGAACTGCTCATGTTCGCCGTCATTGTCGTTGTTGTTGTCATCATCGGCGCATGAGCAGACCATTGCATCTGTCGTGGCGGTGAAACCCGCGTAGACTGATTATACTGTTCATTCTTGGATCGCTGTGAGGCACGAGGTTTGGTTGTTCGAGCATTGTGTCGGTGTCTCGAAGGAGTTCTGCTTTTGCTTGCTGGGCTCGAGCTCTCCCTGACATAAGCAGCCATGAATGTGTGAAGAGAATAAGACAAAAGACAACTATCAGGCTCAAAATAGAAAATAAAAGAATTCCCCAGCAAATCGAAACGGGATATGAAGAGATATTATTTTGACTTTGACTGTGCGTTGGGGCTGTTTTGTTACTAACAAACGCCCCTTCCGTTGGAAGAAAAGTAGATGAGATCCAAACAAATTTGTTTGCAGCCTTGAATTATGATTCGTTGAGAGTGGCTCGAGAAGGTTGATAAGCTGCAGGGACTGCAGAAGTTATACCAAAGTACTGCATGCAGTTGGGGTTTCTGGAAATGGGGGAGAAGGGCAAGCCTTCTAATAGATTGGTAGTTGCTTTTTGACTTTCATGTACCCATGGCCAATGACGACCTGCATCAGCCTCACTGAAGCTACACATTGCCCTTGGCCGCTAGGAAATCGCACTGCAGTAGAGTGGGCACCAAAGTCCGTGAATAAAGTTTCCATGCGGTGGGGGGTTGTGAGGGGAAGGGTATGCAACCAAGTCTTGAATTGGTACTACGCCGAAGTTAATGATTCAGATCGGAAAGCAAGATATAGATACAGATACGGATACAGTCTGGCTGTTTGTTTGTCTGTTCCCCCGTTTGACGAATTGCTGTGTTTGAAATAAACACTTGTACCGCAAGACCTCGAGGTATAAGGCACAGACACAGGTAGGCTCGTACACAAGTTACCACAACATATCCGGAAGTGGAGGCGCCGACAGTCTGGCTGGTAGTCATGAGCTAGTAAGTATGAGGACGACGATGAGAACTGCGAAAGCCGGTGAGGTTGGCTGTTGAGGTTCAATCCCTGTGCATTGCATGTTCTGTCTTCCAGAGAAGCGGTGTGCCGAAGTGTAGCCCCAAAGATGAGGCGAGGCAATTAGAGTTCTCGCACTAGTGGTCGCCTCGCATTTCAATTGGTACTCGAGGGCTCGTCTACTTCAGACGATTGCTATGGGCTGGCGTGCATGGAGATGGAATTGACAGCATCCAGCATTTATTGGTGTGGCGTGCCGTGTCCCTCAATTCCTCGCCACCAGCGCCCGGGTCACGCCTGGTACATTTCTACCTTATGATTACGATCTCGAGGCTGCCACTTCATCCACGCGTGCAATTTAGGGGAAGGGTCCTATCCGATATAAACATCCCTCCATCATGACACGACGCATCGACCCGAGACAGACCGCCGGAAGAAAGCTTTAAAGCTCGACCGGAACCCAGATAGCCCCCAAGAATTTTCCATGAAGATCTCCGGGTTGCTTATGCTGGAACAGAGGATCATCGCTCTTGGACCAGGCGTATCCCGCGAGGCTGTCGCTTTCTCTCGCGCGTTTGCATTGCCTTGATCTGCTGGCAGTCCATTACTCAGTGCCAGCTGTCAGATAAATACCCCACCTCGTCCAGACAATGCCGAGTGTCCTATGGGAAGGGTATTCCTGGTACATAAGGCCGTCAGCTTCTCCAGTGGTTTGAATGCGTGAAACAAATGCAGCCCTGAAGCTTCGATCGGCACTGAAGGTCTCCGAGGCGAAAAGTTGCAGCCATTGTCTCTCTGGAAAGAAAGATCACACTGTGTTGGACAAGCGAACTCAATCACCGGGAACCAGGACAAGGCACCACATGAACGTCGTACACGTTCTCTTCTTTCCTGCAAGTGGATCTTCTGACCTGATGATAATGTTTCGATCCCAAGAACAGTGAGTACAAGCACAAACGATCAGTGAACAAGCAGGGTTATGCATCTTTACCCATTGCAGTCTATGGATAAGCATTATGTCGCGATGCCAAAAGCAAGACACGGAGGCTGGAGATCGAACTCCTTCAAGAACACATCATTTCAAGTACGCCCTGCTACATCCCCAGGACGCCATGGCCGGCAATTCATGCGCGGATACTCCATCGCCTTTCTTTGCGTTAAGTCTACAGACTTCCACGCAATCTAAGGGCGTGTTCTGTTTCCGCCCACTACAAAGCGGCGCTGATCTTAACGGCCAGAAAGGGCAAATGGAAACCCTGCAGATCATGAAGGACCCAATCCCAGACCCCTCATCCATCTGACCTCGTTTGCGTTGGCCTCCAAAGCACGCCCCATTGTCTCCGAATATGTTTTCTCCTGTATCTCTCTGCGAACCTCTTCCGGCGTCTTCTTGCCCGTATTCTCAAAGCTGTCAGCTGTGAAGCCAGGTTTGCTGGAGAAGCTCAGTAGTCCTATCTTCTCGCCCGTCCACAGAACGAGATCATCTTCATTAACATTCTTATCGGGCCCGTTTCTTGTATTGGCGAGCTTTATGACGATGTCGCCGGAACCACTGTCCATATAGGAATCGCCCAGAGTTCCAAAAATGCCTCGCGGAGCCTCAACACTACCATGGGCGATGTTCCATCTTCGAGCTTCCGTGAAGCCGTCACGCTCAAGCCATTTCAAGTTGCCGCCTCCATCCGAAACGACGACTCTCGTCCCATGATTTGATACTGATAGCAATTTCGAGCTTGAAGAAGTTTGTCGATTCTTCATGACTGAGTTCTGGATATATGAGGTATCCGAGGATATTGTCGAATGGGAGGGAGATGGCGACAGACCGTACATTTCAAGGGAGCCCTTGCTGTTATACTCTCCAACAGCCATCAACGTCTTTCCGGGACGATTTTTGAACTCCTACGAACAATGCCACCAGTCAATAAGAAACGCCACTTCATTGGCTGGATGCACAATGCTCGAATATAGAGATAACAGTACAGATAGACCACTTACCCAAACCTGCTCAGTCGAAAGCTCACCACGTCTCGCTAAATCCTTCTCCATGGAAGCGAAGGGGTAAGGAAGCGAAGCCATGCTGCATAACCTGGCACCAGAATGGATAGTTCCACGGAGCTTAGGGAAATAACGGCGATCGTAATTGAGTATACTCGGGAATCTACCTGCCACATAGATATCTCCATTTCCGTCCCATTCACTTCCAGAACTAGGCAAGTGAAGGATGCTCAACGGACCTGGATGGTGAAGATGGGCATATAAGGGACTCGGTTCCGGATTCAATAATGACCTGAAGTCGAGACTTCTCGATCTCTCACTTCCTAAAGATCCAAATTGTGTGTCGTAGGACTCAATGCGATCGGACCCAGCATCTGCGGGTCCTGATAGACGTCTGGCACGAGGATCGTGGAGGTAGAGAGATAAGTTTGTCCCGACAGTAAGTGGGACAGGATGTTTAGCTTCTGACAGCGCTGTGATCGAGAACGGGAACCTCTCGTGATTGACAACAGAGAGTGTCTCTAAGTCAACCTCAACTAGACCTAAATGCTTGTCTTTAGCCACAAGAACCAACTGCAGAGCCCGCGGGACGGAAAAATCGGACAGGAATCAGCATGAGCAGAACAGAGTTCCGATAATCAGCAAGTCGCTGTTACAGAAACCGAACCAAAAGTAATTTACACCACTAGGTGTTACGGTGACTAGCAATCTAAATACGAATGAATGAAAAAAGAAGTCATATATCGTCCACGGAAACGAGCATTTGACTTGAGGGACTCGGGAGAAAGCCACCCCGAAGCCACACTTGTGGAGAAGGGGGCATATCTAGTACCTTGGACTTGTGTGTAACAAGCAGTCTGTAAATCGGTTGACATACCACTTTGAACAGCAAAGTATGCCCGTTTCCCAGCATTGTCAACACTGACACACTCAGTGACACCTGTACTAATCATCTTTGAGCGCCTGCCATCGGTGTGTGGCACGGGGTCAACAGATATCAACCCCGACTTGCTCCTGGCTACGATACTGCCTTTTCGCCCTGGTTCGCCGGTCAAAGACCATAAGCAAACGCTGCCATCGTCTAGGGGAGCCACGACCATAGTAGCATCATCCTCTCCGGCGGGTGTATATATCCCCATGCCGCGGACTTCCAGGTACTCGTGTTCGTTGCTATCTCGATTTCGAGGTTGCTGCAACCAGCTTGTGGATATTGGTGCATTTCTTGCAATATACTCGTCATACCATGAGACTTTCTCTTCAGGGTAGCTTGGATCCCAGTTGGCCAGTATCCTTATGCGTTCGTTCGACTGCTCCTTGAGATCGCGGGCCTCTTCTCGGGGCTGAGCAAGTCTCGAGTCCCCAAGCCCATTTCCTGTTGCCAGAGCCCTTGCCAGGTCGCGAAATCGAGGATCTTGCTCATCATCGGAGGTCAGAAGCTCTCGCCGGCGCCGCAGATTCGAAAGGAAAGCAGAGTTCTTGAAGCATTTTTCGCGCCATAAAGCATCATCTCGACCGAGGCTGAGGAATCGCCGATTAGTGTACTGTAAGGTAACGATGTCCGAAGCTTCAAGGACTATTTACTAAAGTTAGTAAATGCGGGATCTGGAGCAGATGAACTAACGTCTCGCAATCTGGAGGATGATCTCTGAGGGTAGAGTATTTAATTTCGCCATAGCGTGATGAACTGTTGTTGAAGTGAAGTACCTTCGTACCTAGATATTCCGGGGTTGAGTTAATCGATAAGGGCGGGCGGCGGGATACCGGCAGACCAATAGTCTGGATCTGGGCTAGGTAAAGAACAGGCCGCCGTGCCTGCCAAGATATCGAACGTCAACTACCTCACTTGCCCTCAATGGTCCAGGACTCGAAGTGACAATGTGATATTTCAACAAACCACAATTTGGAGACCTATGGGATCTTCACGTGGTAGAAAAGTAAATGCTTTGACGCCAAGGAAGACGCTGCTGTTGGTAATGGTTCCTGCCAGTGTATCACAGCTATCCCTCGGTGGAA
Organism: Cadophora luteo-olivacea; assembly: GCA_026120085.1. Taxonomy (NCBI): domain Eukaryota; kingdom Fungi; phylum Ascomycota; class Leotiomycetes; order Helotiales; family Ploettnerulaceae; genus Cadophora; species Cadophora luteo-olivacea. The sequence goes on from JALRMC010000022.1 coordinate 288,459, forward strand.
ATGGAGACGACGCCTGTCCAAGAGGTTTTTATCAGTATGGCTGACCGTCCCCCGAATAGGATATGAGTACTGCTCTCAAAGACCGAGCCTGGTGAAACGGGATGTTCTACACCTCAAGTTGGCTCTCCGGTGATATGTGGGGTATGATTGCGTTAAAGCTCGTTGTCTGCAGGTGGTGGGAATTTCGGGAGGCGAACAGTATGATATTTGCGGAGCTGATAAAGAAGTCAACTACTATCCTAGGTAGGCGATTAGGTATGTATGGAGGTGTTTAGTATGAGTGACAAGCAAAAGTACGATAAGGCTGAACTAAGGTAGATGGGGAGGGAGGAGGGAGGAGGGAGGAAAGACGAACGCTCGGGAAGCCTGCAACGGTGATGAGAAGAAGCGCAACACGCGTGAGCGAGAGAGGAAGGGTACCTATCCACAGAAGAGACGGCAGCAGGCTTGGAGCATTACAAAAGGCAGGTACTCAATTGATTGGACTCTCCTTCTGTGTTATCATTGCCGATACATGCATTCCATTCCAATGCCAATTGCATTGTGGGTATCCTCCTGGGAGATGCAGCTTCCCCATTCGTGGCGTGAGACTTGTGGGTAAAGTCGCAACTCCTCTTCTTCTTGCTTGTTTTTCCTCTTTGGAAAGCATTTGCGTTCGTCGATCTCGTTGCCTTTGCCCTCGTGAAATTTGGCCAGAAGAAATGGTTATCTCATACGTCGAAAATCGTCTTTCCTGCTCGCAATGCTTCGTAGGGATCGTATCTTATCTTTTCTATTGATCAAGTGGTACCGCGGAACAGAACCTGTGGGGTACCGAGTCGTAACAGACATTGCAAATTTCAGCATTGGACCACGACAAATCTACAAGAAGTTCTTGCGCGAAAACATTGCTTCGTGGTGGCTGGTCATGAGGCGAGCTTTTGGCACCACCGATATTTTTGTCAACAAGCGAGGCCCTTGTTCCATGCACGCCGATACCTGCGGACGGAGCAACATTCAATCGCGCCCGTCATACACCACGGACGACTTGTCCTGGGGTCAATCTCGTCCTAATTTTGAACATTGGAGTGCCTTGGTATCAGTGTCCTCTACTTCACCTCCTCTGGTCTTCAATTGACCTCGTCCAAGCAGAACATCCCTTCTCCTCCACCTTTCCGCCTACACGCGCTCTTCCGCCACTGCCCCTCCACCGTCGGCAGCTTCATCAACCTCTTCGAACGCAGTTTCATCCAACGCGTCTACAGGGTATTCAGATCCCTACGCGTGAGTGGCAGGATCTTGTTGTACTTACTTTCCACTGCGGTTACGCATCACGGCTCACTTCAAAGTACAATTGAGAGGCTATAGATACATGGCAAGCAAGGTCAGATAGACCAACAGTAGGCACATCGCTTTCTTAGGTACAGACAACAGACCAGGAGGGTTCACCTTTTCAGGGATTATTGCTAACTCGGTGGTCTTTGGTAGCAGCCATCTGATAAGTGCCTGGAAGGCTCGAGATGATTCGAAATGGATTCTCAATCGCTACTCCATCACGTCGACAGTGACACTCCACAGTCAGAACCGCGCAATCAGTCCAGATCTCCTGTAGATAACGAAGGCAAGCAGAGAGCTGGCAGTAGCAACTCTCAACAATCTACGAATCCCTTCCGAAGGCACGACGAGGGACTAGGCCAAGACGCTCCGCGCCTCTCCTCACCAGAGCCGTATCTTCCAACTGGCGTCCGAAAGCATACCCCCGTTCGAGCTGTATTTTATGATCTACTGACCGCACATTCGTCTATTACCTCCGGTACTGCTAGGAACAGACTGCGCAGCCGATCGGACAACCTATCAGACGGTCCAGAAGAGGAGAATTCCATCCCTCTGCAGGAACTGGAAATTTCAAAGAGGAGTGAAGTAGGCTCCATCTTGCAGGGCGGATCGTTGCCTGAACTCGCAGTCGCTTCATCAACGACACGGCACGAAAGAGCCAAGGATCTGCTCACAGATGAAAATGATATGTTTTTAGGACAGACTGCGCGTTTGGACAAGCCAACGCAGCCCAGCCTCCCAGATCCAGGCCAATCTGTCTTCGCCAGCATCAAGAATGCCTTGGTTTCAGTCTCTTCTCCTTCACAATCACACTGGCCTCGAGGTCGTGAAAAGTCGAAAGATTATGATCAGGACAATGACCTTGGGGCTGACTTCATGGATGATTATTCGACTTACCACTCAAGTGCCGGCCCTGTGCGATATCCTCCAAGCACCCCTGGAGGTATGGGCAACGCGGGGATCCGAAGCACAAGCCATGGTTATCCTATCAGTTACCAGCGCCCAACTTTACCGGCCTCCTCTCCACCATTTCCATTGAGCACCAATCATCACAAGTCCTCCAGACTTGTCAGTGGTTCTACCGAGGTTTCCTTGCCCGAAGGAAGTACAGTCGGTAATATAGTCCAACACTACGCAGGGTCAGAAGGGCTAGATGGAGATGCCAGCGATCTGGATCAAGGAATAGGTTTGGGAGACTCGAAAGCTCGATCTAGAAATTCTTTCAAGCCGCGGACGTTTGGCCATGGCCTCCACCCTAGTTCTCCGCTCTATGGATCCTTCCAGCCATCTGGTCTTCAGATCAGGAAGCAGAGACAGGGTGATAAACCAGAGGCAGCTTATGCACAACCTTCTGGATTCGACGCTACGAATCGATATAGTTTCACTCCGGTTACAACTTCAGAAAATGCTGGCTACAATTCCTCATCTTCTATTAATCCGCAGAGATCTTTGAGTGTCAACAACGGCCCTCGTACGCCTCAGCTACAGGCCACTAGAAATCTGGATAGCAACGAATTCTTCGATGAATCGGCATCTGACGCTGCCGATTCAACTTTGCCCAGTCTCCCACGCATCAGCTACCGAAATCCTTTTAGACCCCACCCAACACGCTTGTTAACTCGTGCGGATCCTAATCACTGTGTTTACGATGACGACCCGAATCATACATCCACTCCTGAGGCACGTGTACCACTTGAGCGGGAAGTCAGCCAGGCTTTGAGGCGAGCTAGTGGGTACAGTGTTTACAGCGTTGGTAGTGCTACTTCCTCGGTCTTAGACTATGGTGCGATTCTGAACTATGGTCAGGATACAGGAAACGCATCAACGACCACGAGGTTATTGAAGGGCACCGATAAAGACGATAATGCTGGACGTTCATTTAAGCATGGAGGACACATTGTGGATGAGCAGGCGAAGGGCTTCTACGACGAAGATGCCATTCCTACCAACTGGATTAATTCTCGTCAAGGTATTCGTGTTCCCATCAATCACAACGGCTCGTTTCCAGACTCTCCCCCAGAATCTCCGGTCGATGAGCGACCTCAGAAGCCAAGTCAAAGACATTCGACCCCCGCAGACGACAACAATGATTGGGAGACTGTTGGAGAAAGTGGCTTTGGGCTCGACTATGGATATGAGAATGATTCTGGGTTGATCGGAGGCACCGTACGTCGAACAGGAAGCAGTATTGCAAATACTTCCGACGAAGGAACTGCAAGCATCCACTTTGCAGATCTCGATGAGTTTGGCTCGACCGAAAGAATTGCACAGCACCCAGGTACGATTCAGTACTCAGGTGACTACCGCCAGCGTGATCTGAAGAAGACCCAGATGCCTATTCTGATGCCTGTCTTCAATGGTCATAAGGTTAATGGCTATCTCGCCGATTCAATCCGGATACGTCCACCACCGGTGCCGACATACTTCAGCCCAACACCACTTACCGAACCACACAAGCACCCTTTTAATTCCACTCCACCAGAAGTCATGCCACCGAGTCGAGCAGTCAAGTCAAGAGGTATCCCGCGTAGCCAGGTCGCTCCCCCTGCTGAATTAAAAGCTGCCAAACCCAGCCTAAGCGGTACCCGAGGGGGCAGAACTAGCTCATATAGGAAGCCATCATTCGCAGGTCAAAGCTCACAGGCTGCATCAGAGTGGACAGATAGCTATCGCCAGACTGGGCCCTCAGTCAGTACTCAGCGCCATCCATTTGCTGAAGAACAAGACCGCCCATCTTCTTGGCAACATGTTATGGCGTTTGCGAATGGTGGTAACGTACCAGGCTACCGAAAGGATGGCTCTCGCATATGCGATCCGCAATCATTGAATGACGCGCTGTCAATCAGAGAAGTCCTAGACGATGATTCACAGATCAGCAATGACGCGCTGGCTGTCAAAAGAAAAAGCTCCGGCCATGCTCCGGTCAATCGATCATCCAGCCGTCAGCCTCCAGGAGCTTTTTACCAAGGATTGCGAGCAGTATCAGATCAGAAACGCTTGCAAGTTCCCAGCCAACACGATGGTGCAGCAAAGTCTACGAGTAGACGTAGCACGGCGAAAGCGTATGGCACCGCTTCTCTGCGGCCTCTTTCTCTTTTGAATGACCGCTTGCCCTCGACACCACTACGTAATGTTTCCAATCAAAGCGATATGGGCAGCTCAGACGACTTCGTGTACCGTTCGCCGCTCGCTCCACCACTGCGTTCAACATGGCAGAAGTTGTACTCCAATTCCCGCCTCTTCGAGTTACAACAGAGAGCCAAGGCAGATGGAGTGTATAGCTCCCGGTCCACATTACCAAATTCGAATGAAGGACTGTCACGAAGACATCTATATGAACCTCCAAAATTAACGGCCCCGCGAGACAAAGACAACCTTGATCCAGACGTCAAAATATGGAAGATCAGGTTCTCTGTGGTCGTCCTTGTTCTCTGCTGTTTCTTTCCGCCTCTGCTGATTCTTTTCGCCCTTGGCAAGATGGATGGAATCATGATATGGTGGAGTGATGGAGAGTTCTCCGGATTTGACAAGGCACAGAAGAAATGGGCAGGTATTATACTCTGCACTGAAGTGTTCATCATAGGAGTTCTTCTTATTGCTTTTCTCGCTACCTTCTTCGCCAAACACCATGGCTGATTGGCACTGAAGCTCTTAGATGGGGTGTGAAATCTGGGCGCTGCGCTGCCTTGGTACAACTATGGTTGCTCAATGTTTGATGGTATGTTCGGTAATAATTTGGAGCTTGGTTACGAAGAAGATGTACAGTTTGGGCTTTGTATGAGTTGCTTCAGGGAGTTGCTTGATACCCTATCTATTGTTGGTCTAGAAAGATGCTTGCAATGAAATGCTCTGTGTAACTAGGGGAGCTCGTTTTCGAGACAAATGATTCAGTACTTGACCGGATGTCATGACTCGCCGCGCAGTACATTCTTGAATCGGAAATGCTGCGGACGTCCCCGATGACATATTAGTATAGAACAATTGGCAAATTCGGCGTCGTTGTCGAGTCCCGTTGAGAGGTCAGAATAGCATTGTAACTGTTCTTAATGTGTCCGCAACATAGGCGTGAGTAAGCAGCCATGTCTGGCGTCTCTTACTTCAGATCGAGGTTTGAGTACTATATTTGCTGATAAATAAGAACCTATGTAGACTTGGAGTTCTTTCTGCAGCAAAATTGGGAGCATCACGTGCCACAACTTCCCGGCGGTTGAAGCTTGCCGCCGGACCCTGTTTCGCGAGAACAAGAGACAGCCTTCTCAACCACCACTCTTTATTCCTAAATCTCCTAATCCCGCACTCTTTCCTGGCCTTGGGAAGGACATGTTCTCCTCCTCAGTACGGCGGGCAGCCTTCACGGCCCCGCAAACACCGATTGCCTCCTCCTTCCACCTCTCAAGCACAGCTCCGCGAACGGCGACGGCGGTTTCCTCCCAAGTCTTCTCCTACCGCCAGCGACGATACTCCTCCTCCAAACCCTCCAGTCCGGCAGATGGCTCCAGCGGGATTAATGAGATAACTGCTGCGCCTGGGAAGTCGAAAAGCAAGGCCGATGGGAAGAGCAAGAAGAAGGCAAAGGACTCGGCGGCGGCGAATAAAGCTCGAGATGAGTCGACGAGATACCTGCCCAGTGTGCCTAGTACACAGCATATTCCTCATTTGCGTAAGCCATTCTCGATGAAGATTTGTGTCCCAAAATCATGATCCAATGCTAATCAAAGCCTGTTGCAGAAATCAGCGCATCGGACTTCTTCTCGCTTTACCGCCCAATGTCCCTAACCCATATCTTCCCCAAAGCCGTGACAGACGAGGCCTTCGCATCAATTTTCACGCCTCGGACTAAAGCAAACAAAACGGAAGGAGTAATCTCCGTGCTCTCTGAGATTCAGCAAGATTTCGAAGAGATGTCCCGGCAAATGAGCGGCGGCGTCAAGATCACCGTTGCGCAGGAAAGCGAAGATGCGTGGAACGAGGAGACGGACGATGTACGAGCTGCCATTACCGCCGAGTCATATCACCAAAAGTCTGGAAATGTGAAGAATCTGGATGGTGCGCCGCAGGAGGGAGGAGAGAATATCATGGATTTTCCACCGCATATCTTATCAGGTCGATACCGCCCTTTTCACCCACCACCAGCTCCTTTGCCCATGGATTCAAATGAAAGCCTCGCAGCAGGAAAGGAGGCCGCACAACAGGAGCAGGAACCTTTGCATAGAACATATACGGCTACGTTGACTATTGAGGAGTCTACTGATGCAAATGGCGATGTTACATACATGGCACACAGCTCACCACTCATCGAAGATGCACCCCGAGCCGGACCCACGAAATTTCTAGAGCGGATGCAACAGCGCAGGGAACGCTACAGGATACAGCGGCCCGAGGAGAACGACATGCTAGCTATCAGCGTGAAGAGGCAGCGCAAGCTGAAGATGAAGAAGCACAAGTACAAGAAGTTGATGCGGAGAACGAGGAATTTGAGACGCAGATTGGATCGTAATTAGACTGGGCTTTGGGTTGGGTTTCTCTATCTCTGACTGGAATTGTCTCTCCTTGCGTAGTACAGACTGCATGCATGGTTTTGGTGCTTGGGTTTGCTTGTCCTTGAATCTTTCCTGTGGTGTGACTGCATCAAGACTTATGCTGGAAAGCCGGTCCACGTATCTGGACGCATCGCATAACATAGCATCGCCTCTCTAAAGAGGCTTCTCAATACCATCTACGTATATACAAAACCTCAACCTCTACCTATTTCTCACTGTTTTGGGACTAACATTGGGGAGGCCCGACTCGATGAATCAATCGCCCTTCCTGACGATATACCACCCCATCTGTAGTTCTATTTACATTATACGGTTACACCCTTCCCATAACACATCTCAAGCAAGATTCAGATACATACTCCAAGTGTCAAGGTCTGATGCAAGTCCCCCCGCTCCATCTACCCTCTCACTCCCTTTGCCTTGACTGACACAGACCTACCCATTCTCCCAACAACCCACCTATCTAAGCCACCTCCCCCCTTCTCTCACCCATATCTCACCTGAATCTGCGCCTTCCCTCTCTCAGACACATACCTATGCAATATCTCACATCTCCACCACCAACCCGTAACTTTCCCCAAAGGTATATCCCAAGATCTCGCTTCTGTCCATCACTTGTCATTTGATCACTTGATGGCTGGGTGGTGTTTACTCCGCCACAAAATACCCGAACATATCCACAATGATACATATGCATGCATACATGTATTGCTGAGCTCCGCGGGGTCAGACATTCATGGGTCTGTAAGCATGACTGGATGAGATGGATGTTATTGTGTTGACATAGGCGAATCGGGGTCGAGAGGGACAAAGAGAGCGACTGATATCCTGCAAAATGGGTCTTGGGATATGTGTGGGTTTAAGAGAACCAAAATTGGGAAAGAGGCTATGCTGATATGCGCTTTCGATTGTATCGATTATTCTACCAGTTGAAGGAGTGGTCCCAAGCTACCATTGGAAGATAGACAGATGAATAATAATGGGAGAAGATATGAACACTACCAGTTGCAGGAGTGGTCCCAAGCTACCATCAGAAAATAGACAGATGAATAATAATGGGAGAAGATATGAACATCTAAAATGCTGAAAGGTAAGGATAGGAGATCTGGTTCAGGAGAGTCTTGACGACTCGACGGCCATCAAATACAAAGGCATATTCTTAAAGCACAAGTAAAACAACCAGTCTTGATCATAAGAACATAATTTTTAATTCTTCCATCGAAGAATAACGTATAGAAAAGTATCATCGGGCAGCCCCATGAATCTAGGCCATGCGTGCGTCCTTTCGTTCGTGCATACTGTACAAAGTAGTTTGATGTGCTCTCCATTCCAGTCCATAAGGTCATTCACACCAAGCCATCAAAGCAATCGCCCAAGGGTATTTGTATGCCCTGGACTAAAACAGCATAATAATCCCCCCTAATGAAGTCTCATTCCCAATCCGAAACGCCTGAGAATTGTATGTACACCCACTCTTCCGTGCTGAGAATTACAACCCTTCCATTATTATTCCTCGTGTCGTTGACTTGTTGTATACCAGTTACTGAGGAGCTGGATCCCACTGTCTTTTTCGCAAATTCCGTTCTCTCCAAACGTATCTAGAGGACGAAACAAGTCAAAGCAACAGTGGCGATCATGACCCAGTATCCGCCGGCCTCCATAATACTGCGTACAGCCGCACTGGTGCCATCAGTGGAGTTGGAAGTGATAGCATCCTCGGTCCCTCCAGATGCAGTAGTGCCGTTGGGAAGGGTACCATTCAGAAGAATGGTGCTTGTGCCGTTAACATCAGCGACAGTAACCAGGGTATGGTTCAACTTGAAGTAATCTCCATCACCAATGATGCTGTCGAGGAAAGTATAGTTTCCGTCATCATCACATCCGCAAACGGCGTATTGTGCGCAAAGACATGTGACGGGCTTGCTCTCGTTAACGCCTGTTGAATCATCCTGGCGGATGACAAGCTCTGGGAGGTCACGAGTCGGGGTATTGGTGTTGTTGGTATCGGTACTGTTGCGGCGAGCAGTCCTGTTGCGGAAGTAGTATGGGTTGTGGTAACCATATCCGTAAGCGCCATAAAGCCAGAGACCTGGGTAGATGGAAAGCAGACCGACACCTAGGAAAACAGGAGCAAGTCCGCCTGGGGAACGCCCGCCAGAGGTGTATGGTGTTTTGGCACCACCTCCATACTTGCCGCCAAAGGCAGGCGTGACACCTGATCCAGTCTTCGTTGACCCCCCTGCGTTGGAGCTAGCTGATCCTCTTCCAGTAGCTCCGGACCTGAGTTTGTTAGCACGATCTTTATCATTTCCCTTGTTTTTGCCATCTAAAGGAGCGCGATGACCACTCGTAGGACCAATTCTCGCACTGTTACCGGATTTGCCAGAAGAGGATATACGTCCCGCTGCAATGAGAGCAACGTTGCGACGGGGTCGAAGTAAAGTCTCCTTCACTCCTCCAGCAGCCGACATGGGTACATCCTCAATAGCAAGTCCAGAACCAGCGCGATAATGTTCCCTCGGTGCCAGCGCCGAAGTACTACTTCCAACTCCATCCGCCAATCTCATTCTCTCGCCTCCTTTCGAACGACCACGACTATCCCCTTGTATAAAGGTCGGAACATACCCAGTTGAGCCAGAGCTTGTGCCTGACGAGCCTCCTTTTCCGGAAGACCCAGAGCTGCTTCCACCACCGCCGCCCTTACCACCTCCTCCTCCGCCACCTTTCCGCTTCCATAGGTCGCTGACGGGCGCAAAGAGTTTCTCTGCCTCGCGCGCTGCCTCGCGTCTTTGTGCTGCAGATGACGCGGAGATCTCTGAGACTGGTTGTGGGTGTGCGAGAACGGGTGTGTTGGTTGCGAGTAGACATGCTACTGCGAACGTTTGAAGAAACCGCATAGTGATGATGTAGTTGTAATCGATATGTCGTGTATGTCCCTTCTATCCTATTCTCCTTTCGTTTACACCGAAATAATGTGTGCGCAATGTAAGTACCAAACAAACAAAGAAACTTGAATCGATGCTCGGTGAGTGTTTGTGGGATAAAGAAGAGAGTTCGTCTTTGGTGTTGTTTCAGCTCCGTAAAGGAAGTGTGCCCGGCTCAGGTGGTGGAGAGGGAAAGGTTAAGCTTATATGGAAGGCGCAGGGGGTGTGCTCGTTTGCCTCGTCTGAAAGAGCGATCTCATTTGCCTGACGCCCGTCTGCCTTGGTGTCTACCCTGCCAAGTAAAATGTGGCACAATTCGGGCTCATACAGATGTCAAATAATTTGGATCTCACTGGGTCAACACCGTTGGAATTACTTGTTGGTTGGTTAGATCAACACCTAAGCCTCTTACATTCTGCCTGTTACCAAACATCAACAGCATGGCAAAACAACAAGAACATAGGCATAGGCAAGCAACCAACATGGCGAGCCATAACCGTTGTGGCCAAACATCAATCACATCACATCATCATCGACTCGACCGACTCACAACCAACACACCCACAGCAACAAGCCAAGCTATGATTTGAGTGCTCGGTCATAGACATTATTGCGGATCCCGAGCAGATCATCCGGCCATCCTCTATTCGTTCGCTTTACTGGAAATATGGAAGCGGTATGGAATTCTTCATATTCTATCCAATAGGGATTTTGCGATGCTCACGCTTTCTGGTGCTTCTGGTGGTCGAGGATTTCAACCAGCGGGCTGCGCCTCCTCCGCCTTGGTAACTAAAGCTAAGCCTTCCAATCTCTTGTATCTTGGCGCCCGTCACTGAATCTGCAGTTGGTGGCACTGCTCGTCAACCAATGTAACCAGCCGAAGCGGGAAATATACGGTCGGGTCGTCGGGATGCACATGATGAGACTCGACTCGGTCGTCTTTTAGCATGTGGCGAGAGAGTTTGCTCTGCTTCTACTCATGCTTCTGGAATATGGATTTGATCTGATAAACACAATTGCTCCGGAATGATGGTTCTGATTGGCAGGGATAGAAGTCAAGCAAGGCTGAGCTCTGAGAAGATCCATGTACGATGAGGTCTTCCATGGGAAAGATCCACATGTCCTCTGAGGACCCTTGAAAAAGTGGATCGATCTACATTACTAATCAGGTGACTTGGTTTTTGATGAAGACTGCCCAGGTGACGAGTGGCGCATTAGGGGGCTTTCGTGAGTGTAGGCAAGTTTGGATTCAGCTAGAATCAGGTGAGTGTTTGAAGGAGGCTTGGCGGGGATAGGAGAGAAGCTCGCCTTAAGCTAGACTTCATATCCAGAGTTTGAGCACTTTGGTAAATCTGCCTGACAGTCTTCCAGAAGGATGTGGGGTTGAGGAAACGGAAACCATGGTCGTACTGCCATAGAGGAACCGTCCGTTCTCAAGCTAGAGCACAGAACAAGGCCCTATGTCCTTCGAGAATTGACGTAGAAACACCCGGCGGATCCATTGACATTGATATGGTCATCCGAAGGAAGCCACTCGACCAAAACATGCTGGCATTGATATCATCTATTCATAACAAACAGTACTTCTGAACCACAACCTTCGTCATAGCTCACTTCAGCTCCTTCTCCAAGACCGCGGGAGCAGTAATGGTCTGACCCTTCAACTTATCTAAACCTTCTCCACCCTGTGAAATCATTAGTATTTGCATTGCAATACAGGCACGGAGGGGAAGACATACGTAGCTGATCAATGGGGAAACCTCAATTCCATCATCACTGCCGGCGCTGACAACAGTTGCTCCGGCAGCCTGTGCCCACCGCTTGCCTTGGTCCATGATATCCTTCTTGCTGGTATCTGGATCGTCCTCACCAGTCCCCCTAGCGTTTTTCAAGGGCGAGAACTCATCCTCACGCTTGACTTCCATACAAGCGAATTGCTTGAGCTCAAGCATTGGGAAACAATCGAATACAAATTGCTCCAGCTTGATTCCATTGGGCTTCTCTGGCTTGACAGTAGTTCCCTTGTCAGTGTCAACATATGGGATCTTCTTGCGAGCAACGTGGTGAGGAAGCTTATGTGCCCAGTCGGGAATAGACTCCAGGAATCGGAATGAGTAATAGTGGTTAACAATGTTGGCGGCTCTGAACTTCAAGACATCGGGTTGCTTGGCATCTTTGGCCTCGGCGGTCTCCTTGTCTATCTCGGAATACTCGACCACATCTGGCTTGCCGTTTTTCAGGAGAATGAGGCCAACGGATTCGGTAGCATTGCGCTTCCGGACGACTTTGGTGGCAATGTCGACGTCCTTTGAGGCGGAGAACCCAATGAAAACTGGATCCGCAACCTTGACCAGGCAATTATCCACGCAGTAAGCATGAATATGCTGGATGCCTCTCTTTCGCATATCGCTCATGACATTGGACATGACCAATGCTTGGTATATGCCTCCATTTCCGTCTGGAGCGACTGCAACCCTTCCCTTGCTCTCTAGCAGAATCTTCCCCTCGTTCGAGATACAAGGCAGAACACCCTGCTCGAAAATCATAACATTCTCCTTCTCCAACCCGAAATAGTTGTTCTCCTGGAAGTATTTCTCTGTGGGTCCCCTCGTAGGTCCACTGGTCATGACATACCAAGGCACCACCACCTCAGCCTTCCCACTCTTCTTATGTGCCAGTCGCTGGACTTTCCGAATACGCTCTGCCTGGATCTGGAAAAGTGATTTCTCGGACGGCAGACCGATATTGAAGCAGCCCTTGGGATCTGAGCTTCCCAACCGTGTACCTTGTCCTCCTGCCATGAGCACCACACCGACTTTGTTCTCTGCAATCAGATCCAGACCTGACTCGTACCATTTTTCGATGTCTTCAGTCTTCGAATCGAGTATACTGGCAGTGGCGGAGTCTGGAAGGGGCTCGAGGCCCGATTCTTTGTCGGCATCTTTCGTCTGGGCTGGTGGGTTGAGGGCGCGGTCGGTGATGGTATTTATATGTTCTGGGTCGAAAGAGGATAGTTGTTCGAAGAGGGCGGCTTTCTCTGCTACGCTTAATTCATCATAGAAAGCAAAGACCTGCTCTTGCTTTGCCTTTGTGTATTTGTCTTTCAGCTCTTGAAGCTCCGCAGGACTTGGTTCTCTAGCGGCTTCCTTTTCATCTCCTCCAAGGTGGATCTTGTGCAGGACGTTCTTGACAGCTTCCATGATGTCGTCTTGGGTTTCGTGAGATTTAAATAGGATCTTGAATGCGGAATTGGATATGTGAAAATGTTTTGGAGACGAGTATAGGTTTTATACGAAGAGTGTACCTGCTTGGTCCTGTTTATATTTATAGACTCAGCCCCGCCATTAGCTTGTTGACAGGGGGAAGCTGCAAGCTCGAGGGCCCACACGTCGGGTCCGCCACCTCCTTTCGCGCGTCCGTCCTTCAATCAACATCGCTTCCACAACCACATGGATACTATTTTCAAGAAAGTCAAGGCGTTCTGAGACTTCACTGCTGACCTCGGATTCCAAGATTCTTTTAGCACAGATGTCTTACTGATATTTCGAGACCGACTGAGCGTCGAACATATTGAATTCCTGCCTACGCAGCCTTGCACATACAAACCCTAGAACTGTACACACCAGAGCTCTTTGGGCTCTGAAGTGCCTCGTGTATCTCTTCGTTAACCAAGAAGTTTCCGAACGGTATATGAGAACATCTTAGTCAAAATGGACAACATCAAACTCGAAGAAGGTCATGAGGAAAGCTCACCAATTGCCGAACCCAATCCTCTTACACCAAGTTTCAAAGGTAGATTGAACTTAGCAGACTACTCTTTCTCACCCGCTGCCAATGTCAAATCCGAACCTTCAAGGCAAAGTCCACGGTTGTCTTCAATAATAAGTAATTCCCCGTCGAAACGCAAATCCACTCACTTAACGCCCTCTCCTTCCCCGACCAAGAGATCCAAATCGAGGTCCCCTTCCGGCTATGCCCCTCCATCGACTTATGCACATCTCCCTGAGCTTAGAGACGTCTTGCAGGAAAACCTGATATGTATTTTCATCGGTCTCAAGTAAGTAGTCTTTCGGTCTGTTGCTTGGTTCGAACATTTACTCTGGCACGTTTTGGCAATCCCTGTTCCCACATGCAGCCCAAAACAGGTTTGCTTATTCAGAATTCAAAGTTACTGACTCTCCTACAGTCCTGGGATAGAGACAGCCCGCTCCGGACATGCATACGCCCATCCCTCCAACCTCTTCTGGAAGTTACTTCACAGCAGTGGTTGCACTCCACGACGTTGCTCACCCACAGAAGATGGCGATCTCCCCCGTCTCTTCTCCTTAGGAAACACGAATATCGTGGCCCGGCCCACCAGGAATGGCTCTGAACTAAGCAAAGGAGAGATGGACTCCAGCGTCGCAGTTCTAGAAGAGAAGATCCGGACGTGCAAGCCGGAAGCGGTGTGTATTGTCGGGAAGAGCATTTGGGAGAGTATTTGGAGGGTCAAGCGAGGGAGGAAGATAAAGAAAGAGGAGTTCAGGTATGGGTGGCAGGAAGAACGCGACAATATGGGTGCAGCGAACGGTGAAGGGGAACCTGGAGATGCATGGCAGGGTGCCAAGGTCTTTGTGGCTTGTAGTACGAGTGGGTTGGCCGCGAACCTGAAGCCGGCTGAGAAAGAGGAGATTTGGAAAGGGTTAGGTTCCTGGGTCGAGCAAAGGAGAAATGAAAGAGCTAGTGCTCAGGCCGAGCAGGTGGTTGAGCAGGAGAATGATCAGGCAGGGTAAGGAGGTCTTTGATGAAAGATGCTCAAAGAGCGACGGTTATGGATCATCCCTTGAAGTTCATGCTCCTCAGCGTAACTGTTTTTCGGACTGCTACACTTCTTTCGCCAAAATCTCATCATGCCAACTTTAATACTCAATCCAAGGGGGAAACATGTCAACATCCGACACATAGACCGAAGAATTAAGCGAGCTACACTTACAGTACTTCTGAGAGTGACTCGCTACAGACAGCGCCAACCGTAAACAGTTCTTCGTATTGAAGTAAATGTGGATATCACCGGGAGGATTTGCATGCATGGTATTGCTCCACGGTCAACTGCCGGCATACCCGAATTAGATCGTTGGCCCGACCCTGGTACTAGCTGTGCCGCAATCCGAGTTCCAACAAAAGGCAACGGCATCCCAGTATCTTTGGGGTCCAGGCCAGGGATCATTTAAGCAAGTGCCATTGTTGAAGAAGATAATCGACAAAGAAATCGAGTCTCTCAAAGGACATTGAGTCTGTATCGCATATCGAAATCCAACTGCAGCCAAAATGGTCTCTTCAACGGAACCGAGCACTCAGCAATCCACCCAGGCCACACAAACCTCACCATCCGCTTCAAAGCCCATATCTACACCTAAACCCAAGCAAACTCTCCAGCAGAGTCGTCAATCCAATGCCTCCTTCGCACTCTCCTGCCTCCTGGGTCTCCTCTTTTTCACTCTCATAATCCACGCGTGTGTCCGCTCTGTCGTTAACTCCAAACCTAAGCACCGCAACGACAATGATGGCCCAGTTCTCGGCGCCATATTCTCGTTCGTCCCCGTGATCGGCTTCATCTGCGGTATCGTGACTAGTTTGGAAGAGGTCTCGACCGGATTGGGAGGTCAGATGACTGTAGTTGCGATGAGTGCGGCCGTGGCTGGACTTGCGTGGGTTGTCTTTGGGATCGGGGATGACGCAAAATTCCCGGTCTATCTAGCATGGGTTATGTGGCCAGTTGTAACCGCGTTTGTGGTGGTTGTTCTTGGAATTTGGGGATGGGTCGCAGGGATTGTTGAGGTCGTTGCGGATGAGGGGAAGGGGACGGAGAGGGACGGGAAGGGGAAGAAGAGTGACTAGATGTCATGTAAAGCCTTTCAATTCAAGGGTACCGGATATGCAGCGATGCTGTACTTCGCAGCAGAGACATTCTCGCCTGAAGGGAGTTACTACACGGCACAGCAAGTGAATAAGTCAGACTTCGCTCGGTTTCTAACCCGACGACGCACTTCCCAACACTCTCCCAGCTTCAAGGTAACCATATCTTCTCTCCTCGTACACCGTGTCCGTTCCTGTCATGTCCGTACTCCCAACTCGGCTTTCACAGTCTGCGTGCGTCCCTGTTTCTTCCTCAGCTTGCGGAAGCGGGCGATAGCTCCTCCAAACCTCCTTCAAGATTGCCACCGAAAGGACTAAAACGACCGGCAGAATGAAGCTCTCGGTATACGCTCTAGCATTCCTTTCCTCCCACCCGAATGGTTCAAACATTACCCATACCATACCCAACAGGCCGCTCCCTATCGCCATAAATTTGGGCTTGAATGCGTCTTCATCTAGCAGTGTATCTAGACAGCAGAAAACCGCGCCCAGGGTTCCGATCCATACTATTCCGAAGAGCATTGCGAGCATGACCATACCCTTAGCTGCATCCTCGGCGTCGGTGCTCAGTGCTGTGTACTCCGTCTTACAAGATTCTTTCTCTGATGTTGAGACAGTGGAATTGTCGAGGTAGGTGCAGGGAATGGAGATCCGAGTTGGTGCTCGGCTCGTTGAGGAGGGCGAGGATGGTGTGTTGTAATATGGTGAGATGAAGATGGCATGGAGGATTATAGTTGTGAACCAGAGGCCTAGAAGGGCGAATGAATAATTACGAATGCTTTCTCTTCTGGTTGTGGGCGTGGTGTCGGAGGAGTTTTGCGACATCTCGTCGGTTATTCTGACACTATTCAGGTCAATAATTATGCTTCCATGAAAAAATACGGAAAGTTGCACTTCCAGCCTTATGTTATGCCGGAGCTGTTTGACTTCCTGGGAGATTATTTAATTAGGCTCATTGGCAATGTTTACTTCTCTCATGTGGCTGAAGTCATAGGGCTGCGCTGGTGTGCTTCTCATGTGTGTCTATTTCGATAGTGCTCGAAAGACCGTTTCAAAAATTTGGTACCGATGACCCTTTGAGTCTGGCTTTCCCTACTTGTGGTTAACTCACTCTTTATGTAAAAGCCGTGATGCAATGTACTTCAGCTGATGATGTGAATCTCAACCTTACTCCAACGAGTGACAGCACGTCACTTCTTTCAAACTCAAAGTCTCGTGGGCTTGTTGACAAACTTATAAGCCTCCAAGCATCGAAAACGAAAATACTTCGGATGTCGTGATCGTCAGCCAACCCCCGATGTCTCTGAATCGATCCCAAGTCATTCGACAGATCGGCAATTGTATCCTGATACTCTGACTCATAGCCATCGCGATCCACGTATCTCTTTACCCATATCTCCTCCCAGGTCCACCATATCATTCTACTATGGAAAATAGCTCCTGTCATCTGGTGGACAACATTTATATGGCTGTGCGACCTCACAAGGACTCTCTACAGAGACGTGGTGTATGTCTTTCTCGTGGGATCTTGTGTGGGCAGCCGCGCGTTGGGAGTATTAGGTGCGTTTCTCACCGTCGATGAGAACTCATGGGGTCCACTGGTTTGAGGTCTAGGAGCTTTGTGGACAGTGACTTTTGTCCTGAAAATGACAACGATCTACTTTGTATGCGCTCGTCCAAATTTTCGTTCAAAGTTGAATGGAGAACGAGGAGAGGAAGGATATAACTCAAATTATGCAAGGTTGGAGGAGGGAAGGAGCAGTACTGGCGAGGAGGAAACCTGAACCGAGATGGTGGCTCTGGTTGAAAATGAGCAAGACAGACAACGTTTGTTGCGTGATATAGAACCATGAGCAGGGAACGGGTGCACCCCTAGCTGAGCATCAAGGAAGTATCTGGGTTTGTTTCTGCATTGAAAATTACAACGAAAGATGGGTCTGAACGTCTGATTGACTAGCTAGGAGGATTGAGAAGCACCTGAGCAGAACATGCAGCAATACATAATCTAGAGTAACAGAGCAAGACAACATCATAGTTACAAGCGAGGCCAGTGCTCGCTGAATGATTAAACATTGTTTAAAAACAGGAAATGGTATTGCAAGCACAACTGGTCATTTGGGTGCTTGGGTGCTTGCCGTACTTAGGCGTGCAGAAGACATAAGTAATGAATTACATTAAACTTACTACTTTGTGAAAATGAGGAGACTTGAAATTTATCTTACAGAATTAACAAGAAATGGATATGATAATACCGAAATGAGATGTCGCTGTGCTGAAAGAGAAGTCATCCTTATCGAGGTTATCTGAATTGAGGCTTGGCAATCGCCTCAAAAATTAGCTCGGTATGACGTTCCGTCGTGCAAGGTTCCAAGAGCTTTGCTGTCGAGCCTGCGGATAACCTCACCATCACGACTGCCCCAGCGGATTGTCTCAATCCAGCTTCCTCGACAATAGGATCGTCCGTAGCAGAACTCATTCAGTTGATCCTGCGTTGTGCAGACTGTTACTGCCACAATGGCGACAGCAGCTGGAAAGAGGGGACCCTCAGTCTTGGTACGACCACTCAGCAAGCTTCACTACCCTTCAGAAAACGAAGCCTCAGAATAGAAATACTAATGCATACAACAGGTTACAGATTCCCGCGAACGACCACCCACGGCTCGAACGTTGTCTTCGAGACCTTCCGCCAATGGACAAAATAATGCTCAGAGGCGGGCTCCAACACGATTCATATCAGTCGACAATGTCCTCCAATATGCATCCGAAATACCCTCCGGTCAAGCAAGAGGTCCACCTGGACGAAGACCTCCTCCTACTGCCCAGCGACGTCCACAGACTGCCGGTCCTGGTGTAGGGACACGGGTAGCCCAGCAAAATGTTCCCGGTCGGAGTACAAAGGTTGTGGAAAAACTGGTCTTGATCCCAGAAGCGGAGAACGAAAAGGATGAATCGGACGACGAGTCCGGTGGATTTGGTGGCAAGATAAATGTAGACGGAGAGGAGGGACCGCTGAAGGATGCGGAGATGGATGTCCTGAAGAAGAGGGGTGGCGTTCGTGGGAAGAGTTATGCGGAACGATTACCCAAGGCAAAAAGAGCTGAAAAGCTTGCAAGAGTTACGGCATATTGCACCGCGCAGAATTATAAACCGAAAGCTATGGCTACGTTTGTAAAGGAGAAGCATGGAGCGAAGACGAAATTATACGACGAGTGCCTGTACACCGTCTACCATCTACCATTATTACCTGGGCACGAAGGGTTCAGGATCAGGAGTAGTCCAATTCTCAAAAGCCCCGGCGGGAAGGCCGTCCTCGACGAAGAAATAGAAAGAAGTGAGCAGAGAAATTACCATGAGGGATATTTCGAAGATACAGATACATATGGAGTCCGGGGCGGCGAAGAGAGCCCCCGAGATGAAAGCGACGAAATGAAACAGAGGAGGGAAGAAGACGAGAGAAATGCTAGAGAGC
Source organism: Cadophora luteo-olivacea (assembly GCA_026120085.1). Classification (NCBI taxonomy): domain Eukaryota; kingdom Fungi; phylum Ascomycota; class Leotiomycetes; order Helotiales; family Ploettnerulaceae; genus Cadophora; species Cadophora luteo-olivacea. Next base: position 307,601 of record JALRMC010000022.1, read on the forward strand.
AGGTGAGGGTTTTGGCACAAGGCAAAAGAGGCGACAGTCCGAATCGAATAGCCCCGGATGCTACTACTTTTGGGGAGATGTTCGTATTCTCCTACGGAGTCGTGGTATTCTGGAACTTTACCGAGCGTCAAGAAAAAGACATCCTGGCGGATTTGACCTTTTCAGAACACGAAACTGGCGTATCTCTCGTGATCAGACCGATCGAAGAAGACGAATATGAGACGGAAGAACTGCATTTCGAGTACAGTCCGCTTGTGGAGCGACCCAGAGTTTTCAACGATATGATCACACTGAGAAGTGGAGACCATATGATCAAACTCACCATGAGCCATGCGATTGCTCAGAGCACAAAACTGAGTTTCTTCGAAGAGAAAATGAATCAAACAATGGCGGATGCCGAGCATGTTCCCAAACATTTGGCTCTGACAGGTCAGCTGGGAATGTCCCGAACGGAAATTGTTAAGATTCTCGGACGACTGTTCCAGAGTCGAGTTGATGTCAACTTATGTAAGTCTAAACCCAGTTGTCTCTGACACCAACTAACAATGAAAAGCGTCGAATATCCTTGATGTCCCCAACTTCTTCTGGGACTCAGAACCTACCCTTCATCCACTCTACATCGCCCTAAGAGAGTATATGGAAATCGCACCCCGTATCAAGGTCCTGAACGAGCGTTGTCGTGTGTTCTTAGAGCTTGCCGAAATACTCAGTGACAGCATAGCCGACACCAAAATGACGGCCATCACATGGATCATCATCGTGCTGATCGTAATCAGTATCGCCGTCACGGTCACTGAAGTCGGATTACGCTTCGGCATACTGTCGAAAGGTAAAGAAGACAGGGATCGGATCACCAATCCCATAGGAACAAATTGGACGAGCATGGACTTCACGGAACCGCAGCTGCAAGCTATTTGCGGAGCACAATATGTGGGCAAGACTTTCAAGGAGCTGTAGCTTGGATTGTACATTGAGTTGCTTGCTTGTTTGCTTCGCATAGCTTGGTGTTTGGCGTTCCATTAGCAAACTGAAGGGGGACCAAACTGGCATAGCGATCACTTGGATATTTCCGTCGATAATAATAAGATGTGTTGTACAGTGTCTTGATCGGGATCTGATGTGACCGGTGTGACATGTCAGGAATTCCAGATACGTGATTCTTCCGCCCTTACCCAAGCTTGGACCCGTCCACAAATGACAGAAGTCATAGTGATCCTCGCATTTCGAAGTTCCAATAGATGCTCGATAGCCTCGAATTATTCAAAGTTTGGCTTCACTAGTAGCTGGTTTGACATCAATAGTGAATCACTGTGCACTCATTGGGTTAAATCATCTCCTCTATATATACACAATCTGTAATTCTGGTCTACTGGCTCGGCGGCTTTACACAAGCTGCTGGTGAGAAGGGTTCCCGGCTTACCTTGCGATAGATGTTGGCAGCCATGGTGATCAGGCGCGGCACTAGCCTTCTCGAGCTGCTCAGAACGACTATTTACTGTCTCCCTACTTGTTTCGGGACGTATTTATACCCCTAACCACTCTCTTCGTCGAAGATGAGGCGAAGCTTAGATGGAACGACAAAGGATGCAACCGCTTTTGACAATATCCACTCCAGCGAAAAATCGGAATGTCAAGTGGAGGCCCTGCTGGATACAGGGAGCATATATAGCTATATGCGATCTCCCGCACATCACGTACTCGAACTATTCTTGTCGAGTAGCAAGTGCAGCCCTCCACCCCTGCTTTCAGTCGAGGCGAGGGGCGCTAAATGTCGAGTAAACAAATAAGCGAGATCAACACTATGCTACACAATACCTCCAGATCGCGGCCGATTCGACATGATGCGCGGGCACTGCCGCTTGCATTCACTTGACTGGATGGGCGGGTTCTAGGGTGACAAAAATGTTTCCTGATTCGGATGCGTTGTCGTGGTGAATCGGATGCCGTCCGCGAGCAGAGCGATTGAATAGCATCAGATGGGTGATTCACATCAGACGAAGGACGAGGCTGCGATGAACGAATATCTGGAGAGCTACTTAACAAAAGTCTGAGCCGTGAGCTTGCTTCCTCTTCATCTACAAACAACCAACTTTGACGAGAAAAGCTCTGCGCGTCCGCAACCAAGAACTCCTACAACAAGTATAGTCCTCCTATGCTCATTCATCGCATCGTACATCGAGAGACTAAGTGAAAGAACAGAAACACAAACACCTCCAACGGTCTTCATAACTTCGGACCAAGCCGAATTTCAGACCGTAAGTTTGTACTACGCTTGACCCTGTGTACTTCCAAGTCCACATTCAGATTATCGTACTTCCTGCTAACTCAGTGTCTCATATAGAATTTCAACAATGGCAGAAGGCGCTCTCTCCACCAAACACCACTGTCCGGGCAAGAAGACCGGCCCCGGCAACTGCCGACCATCAGTCAAAACCAAACCACCAGTTCCCAGAAAGGGCGAAAACAAAATCGCCACAAGATCGTACTGCCCGGTGCACCAGACCTATTGCAAGGTGTGCAAGGAGATGTACATCTTCATGAAGCGAACGGAACCTTGCCCTAGCTGCGGGTACAAGGATCCTGCATACAAAGAGGACAAAGCTGATGCACCGTGAACGAGTCTCGAGTTCACAAGTAGGGATGAGGGACATGGGATGTCATTCCCGATTTTGGAGGCCGCCATTCTAGGTTTGGGACTTTGGACTTGGGGGGCAAGTTTGGCCAATGCGTTGGACGTTTTTCATGGGTTTTCGGGCGGGATGCTGGATTCGATGATGCATAGCGACGGAGTTCATGAGATCCCTCCAATGTCATACACGGCGTTGCGGGCTTGGGAATATCCTGCATGGTCTGGAGTCAAAGGGTTTGGGGCAGAGTCAGAGGAGGCAATCTTAAGCCGGTAAAGCTGGCATATAGATAGCATTCTTCGCCAAGTACTCGCAATGCAGCAACACTCCTAATTCTGTTTTTCAACGCGTAAATTTACCAGCGTGCATGTGAGTGGTTTGGCATTTCGCTGCTTGCCGGGCGGGAGGAACTCGCGGACTTCATGATAGACACAATTTAAAGCGAAACTGAAATACGTCTCGAGTCGGGCGGAAATCATGCTTGCAATCTCATTAGTGACTTCTAGTCTATGATATCTACCAAAGTTCCCGTACCGCAACACATGCATATATGCTCCCGTCTAGAGCCCAGCCTGAACGTCCACACTGTTCCTACTCAAGGACTCATAATACTTCTGCCAATCTTTCACAAACTGCTCGTATCTCGCGAAGTCCTCCGAGTCATGAAAACCAGAGATTCCAAATCTAGCCAAGCGCCGAAGCCAAATACCACGACCATAAGCATCTTCGATGAAATTCGGGCAAGCTCTCGCGACGATCTGATCAAAGGTTGCCTTAACGAGAAGTTCATCAGCAGTCAAGAGTCGCTCAGGACTCGTGTCTCTGTCGTAGGCCCAGTGTGAGCTACGGTCCTCCTCATCACACCACAGCCAAGAATTTTGGTATCCTGCAAGGACTGAAGGAACCGACAGAGCGTCATCCCAGTCGAGAACTCCGCTCACAACCCACTTGCTCTGGGTTGGGGAAGTGGGAGGCTGTGATAGATCGGAATGCTTATTCAGGACCGATGCCGTCTCCTGCGTGCCAGAGTCCTCCAAATCATGCGAACCTTTGATTTCCAGTGTGTGTAAATATTTCTTCCCCATGATATCTTCCACAGTCACCTGGACCTTATGCTTGCAGCATGTGCCTGAGCCATCTCCGATCTTGACCTGAACAGTATGCTTGTGGCCACCACCAGCAACATCACCAACAGAAAGTTGGATTGAATGTTGGCAACCTTTGGCAACACTTTCAACAGCAGACCCTTGGGGCGCTTCAGTCATCTGAGTGTCATGTACAGTTGAAGTTTTGTCGTTGGCGTTCTGTTCGGACTCGTGTCCCCCAGCTCCAGTGACCTCGTCAATCAAGATGTTTCGCGCACAAATATCCCAGTGCCATAATGTGTTCTCACTATCATTGATCCGCATGAAGCCAGCCTTCTCCATCTGCAAAAGAATCTGCTGAAGCGTGCTCCACCGGTCGATCATTCTCTGTGTCGCAGTCTTGTTTGGATGATCGCTGTTGACTTCATTTTGCTTGAAATAATCAAACTGCGCAGCAAGTAACTGTGCGAGGGGCTGTTTGTCAAGAGAAAGGTCCTCCGTAGCTTTGAAGCCCGTGAAAGATACATTTGTCTCTGTGGGCGGCATCACAGCTGATGGAGGCAAGCACCGAGCTCCAGTGAGTCGACCAGGTTTGGGAAATTTGATTTTGCTCATCTCGATGGCCAACTGTGCAATCTCTCCAGCAATTTGGACTCTGTCGACGATCGGAAGTTGATAGAAGATATCCTGCATCGGCTTGCCGGGAAGTCTAGCTTGCAGAACCCATTGAGAATTAATCGCATTGTTAGTGGTTGTATCGTATGCGAGGATGTCGGGAACCTTGAGGGACTTGAACTGAGCAAGATAGAGTAGGACGCCAACTTGATCACTGATCTCGTACTCTTGTGTCTCATCATATGGCTGCCGGGGGATTCTGAGGACGTATTCCTTCTTCTCTGGAGATCCAAAGGTCAGACCAATGATTCGGTTGAAGCTGCCTCCTTTCATTCGCTCAACTGCACTTGGCTCCCCGTACCCAATTTCATGGCAAAGCTGAATGACTTTGGCCTTGTAGGTCTCAAACTGTTCTTGACCATGTTCGTATGTCGAGGATGACATACTACCAGCTTCGCTGAGTTCTGAGGGTTCCTTTCCTTCTGCCAAGGAGCACGAGCTTTCGCTGAGTGATTCGTCAACAGCGGCGGATGCAGAACCTAAACCTGCTTCTGCAAGATTTTCGTCCACATCATCATCACCGTGATTCGAAACAGAGTCCGATGGGGAGAGGTTTTCCTCATTTGGAGTTGATGTCGTTTCCATGTCGACCATGGGGTCATACGAGGATGTTGTCGCTAAAAGTGGTGATTCCATTGTGCTGTTTGAGGGCAATTGGTTGGCGCGCACAGGGTGGACTTGGGAATCAGCATTAGCGACTGATGAGCCAGCCATGGTTCTCGTACCTATCTAGAGGATAGGAGGATGCCAAAGTGTGCGATATACTTTCGCTGGTCGAGAATGTAGAGGAACAAAGAAAGGAGGCGGGGTCGATGCCAGAAGGTTCGGTCATGTAGGGAAAATCCGAAGCAAGAGACAAAATTTGCTCGCCGGCGGAGCCATAGTGGTCAAAGAGTCGATTCGACACAATCGATTCGAATTCACTTTGTCAATCAGCAGACAATCATCGTGACTTCGCGACTTCCCTGCCGAGGTGGATCGCGCGATCACGTGGTCGCTTCGCAATTCATTTCACCAACCACCTGCATTGTCTCGGGAGTGACCCTCACCTCATTCCCAATATGTCTCAACGAAGGGAATCCAAACTCAATCCAAAAGATCTCCCAGCCCTAGGGAAGAGCCTTTCATTAGTGGAACGTGTTGACTTGGTTACAGAATTACAATAGATCGTTCTGCCGAGACATCGATTCTGGCGGTGTCTCATGGACCTGGCTACGGGTTGGATGGACAAAGTATCACTGGCATGCGGCACTGATGTCCCGCTGAAGGGAGTGCTGGAAAGAGGCTGGAGGAGGCTCTGTTGAGCCCTGTCCATGATTTCTCGAGAATGTAGCCGCTGAAGTCGATGGTTTCATACTCAAACATTTGTAGGTATGACCTCACCAATTCCAGATTTGAAGATCACTGCAAGGACGCTCATCAACCCACCGATAGGCATTCTCAACTACTCAGAATGGTAGCGAGGCACGTATGCTACCACCAAAAGTCGTTTCAGACGTCGTGACATACGGAAGGTATCATGTTCTCAGCATATCTTGCAAACAATGTCTAGGTTTTATGGAATCTCAGTTCCCTGTACCTTGCTTGGATCTGCTAGTCTGGCTGAAATAAAAATCTATAAATTCACAGCGAAAGTTTGAGTTTTTCTCAAGCATCTCCTCAGTATCTGCATCTTCAATTCTACTCACAGAGATTCAAATATGTTCGCACAGACATCTACCACCCTGGTCTTGCTAGGACTCGCATCATCGGTGCTAGGAACAGGAACCGGCTGTAACCACAATAAGTAAGCAACTTCTTTTGCTACTTAAAGAGCCACTGCTAATCACACACAGTTGCTATCGAGCCTTCAATGGTGACGCATACGCCGCGGAAGCGAAATCCTTCTGCTCGACTTTCACAACTGCCACGAAAGATAATCTTGACGGACTTCCAACGCATGCTGCCAAAAAGTGTTCACAGGTGGCTCAGATATCATCCGTATGCGCATGCGCATATCCTGCTCCAACAGTGACATCGACCACGAGTGTCCCATCTCCCCCGCCAGTCACAACATCGCCACCCAGTGAAACCAGCGTCACCCCACCTTCACCATCATCATGCCCAGACAGCTGCTCAAGCGCAATCTCGAGCAGCATTATTGAGAGCTTATCTAGCAGTCTTTCAAGCAGCCTCTTCTCCAGCCTATCAATTAGCATCTCATCGAGTCTGGTCTCCTCGGGATCCTCAAGCGAGTCCACACCCTCTCTAAGTAAGCGAAACCTAACCAATATATGTCGTTACATTTGTTTGCAAATGGTCTAAGTGCTATCTGATATCCTGTACTAACACCGAAAAGCCACCTCCGCTATTTCCGAGACATCCTCCGCGGTGGGAAGCGATACTTCGACTATCTCAGCTACCACCACAGTCGAAGCTACGTCGAGCTCCTCTCTGAGTGAATCCTCTGATGTTTCGACTATACTACCAACCACAGCGTCATCATTGTCTAGCACATCGTCGGAAGCCGCAAGCACCATTTTGGAGACAACTACAGCCTCCGATCAATCAAGCTCGTCCGCGACAGAAGTTACGTCCGACGTACCTTCAAGCACTCTAGCATCGACTGAAGTCTCCTCCACAGTATCTGATCTTCAATCGACCGATGTCGTGCCAAGCTCGACATTCGAAGTCCTGACTAGCAGCACGCCAAGTGCCGATTCGAGCGTGCTGTCAAGTACAGCATCCGGTGCATCCGCGGGAATAAGCTTCAGTAGCGCAGTGGATCAATCCTCAATCGCCACCGACACCTCGCTAGAATTATCCTCTTCCAGCAGCTTGCCGAGCAGCTCAGTCTCAGCTCCAGTCACCCAAACCTCTGAATCCTCGGATGCAGTCTCTTCCTTCGCCAGCTCCTCAGAAGCCATCTCGTCCCAGCTCTCGTCCCTTTCGACCGAGCCCACCCTAACAGTACTAAGTCTTACCACCTTTCAGACAGTTGAATCATCACAAAGCGTTCCGATATTGACCACTGTTCTCGTCACCCCGCCTTAGGAGCGATACAAGCGAGATGGTGTTGAGCACCGACAACAATGAAATGACAACACCACTAGTGGCCCGATTAAATGGCTTAGGAGTGGGAGGAAACAATTGGTCTTTGGACATTATGAGTATCTTTATGACTTATCTTTATGTTTGAGTTTATTGTCAATTTGTTTTCCATATCCATAGACAATAGATTCTGCAACGCAATATACTGGGAGTCGGATTATGTCGGCGTAGCACTAGATTGTATTGCCTGCCTCATTTAAACTTGAAAGAACTTTTCTCCTTCTCACTTCAAGACTCCTTCCTGTTTGACTATTATACCCATTCATGGCAGATCAGTGAACCGAAACGAGGTGATCATAAAATAGACCCTCAAGTAGGGGTGGCTCGCAATGTACCGGTGTGCTCATGATTCTGCTTCCGCATCTTGATCAGGTAATTTTGCTTCCACCTGTTTGCATCTGCTCTGCCTCCACGATTTACAATCATGCTGTGTGGCCTCATCCGCCGTCAATCGTACACAAGTCGTATAAATACCGATGTTTTCTTCTTGTTCACTGTGTCGTCGAATTTAAACATCCCAGCCTCGATCTTATAATTATCTGAGTTCTTTTACCCTGAAACGAGTCCATGCGCCAGCTTTCACACGAACTCTGAGCAACCTAAGCAGAATCAAAGGCAGAAGCAAGACAATGACCCTCCTAGAACGAGCAAATGATGCCCTCCAGATCAACCCCCCTCTCGGAGCTGACGACCACATCTCTGAGCATGTCTCCAATTTCTTATGGGCTGTCACGGCAATCCATATCGTCTCCTTCGTGAGTTGCAATTGACCATTCGTGCTAAGCTCCAGCCTAATCAATTACATTCTACCAGTTCGGTTGTCTCATTCCCTCCTTCACATCCCACGAAAGCAAGCGAGTCTTCAACTACATCTTCTCCCTAGCCCTCCTCGTCAGCTCCACAACCTACTTCGCCCAAGCCTCTGTTCTCGGCTGGACCATCGTCACATCAATATCCGACACCACACACCAACTCTTCTACGCCCGCTACATAAACTGGGTCATCTCTTTCCCCGCACTCATCCTCTCACTCGGTCTCCTCTCGGGCGTCTCCTGGACCACAATCATCCTCAACATCTTCATCGCCTGGTTCTGGATCATCAGCTATCTAGCCGCTGCATACACTACGACGGATTACAAGTGGGGTTTCTTCGCTTTTGGCACTTTCGCATACATCATACTTGTCATGAGCACGCTTAATGAAAGTCGCGAGTCAGCTCAAGTACTTGGCATTAGTGGTGACTACATGATTCTAGCTGGCTGGGTGAACTTTCTCTGGATGCTGTACCCGATTGCTTTCGGTCTTGGTGATGTGTCAGGAGTTCTTGGTGTTAATGAGAGCTGCGTCTTCTTTGGCGTTCTGGATGTTCTCTTGTTGCCGGTTGCCGGTGTGGGATTCTTGATATTGTCACGGAGATGGGATTTCCGTGGCTTGCAATTTGATTTCAGTGATTATCGCGGCGTGCGACACGGTCGAGTCTCGGTGGATATTGAGGAGCTTGCAGTCACTGGTGGTATGAGTTGAATCGAAAGGTACGAGGGAATGGTGGCATGAGAGCAGATTGAGAAGTACATATGGGACCGATCTTTTTGCTTTAATGTCAGGAGCTGCTGTAACGTGGATGGGGAAAGTTTTTTCGTGTGTTTTGATAATTTGGTTTCGGTTTTCCTTTTTCTTTTGCTTCGCAATTCAGAGTGTGTTCTGATTCAATCCCCGTTGTTATTCTACCCTAATTATATTATTTAGAGATTCGGGAAATTTTGTTCTTCGCTCACCCGTAAGACTTACAATAGTCTCTCGGTGTATTCTTATGTCCGGGATTCTGGTCAGCACTTGCTGCGGAGACAGAACAAACACCTTGCGGAAGCAAAATCTGCTGACGAACTGATCATGGGTGAAAGTATGACATTTTGCTTCCGCAAATTGTAGGTATTGACTGGTTGGGCTTTTATTATCATCACCGACCAATATTAGGTCCGAAGAAACAACGAAGAGTTCTGGGGTTCAGCGTAGTGGAGATGCAAACTACAGCAATATCAAAAGCCACACCCGCCAAGGTGGTAATTGTACGTCGAATCATCCAACAGAAAGAAATGTATGTATCTGATATTCCCAGGCTTGCATCGGCTGCAAGACTCGCAAAAGAAGATGTGATGGAGTAACACCAAGCTGTGCAAATTGCAATTCGCGAGGTGTCGAATGCAGATACACAGCAGTTCGAAGGTACAGAGGGGCAGGGAAAAAGTAAGAGATCATGGCGAATATCTGAGAAGCGGTACTTATATGTGTCAGGAAACGACACGAGGACAATGAAGGTCAGAAGTCGGCCACTGCTCGAGGCGAACAACCTGAGAAAGATACCTTTATTCCGGCGGGATCGCAGAGAAAGTATTTACCCATGACCCAGACGCGCCCAAACATATTCCCAGACTTCCTCCTCCCCGGCACATTCGACGTGAACCTAAAGGCCTTCAAGAAAATCATCTCGCAAGCCCTCGCCGCCCGAAAGTGTACCCCTCTAATGTCCATCCACATCTCGCGCCGTCTCATCTCGAACTCATTCAACGAGATCTTCGCTTCACATCAAATCATCGACCCCACAACATTTATGCACCTTCTTGAAGCTCAATATGCCAGCAGCTCTGATGAACCGGCACTTGAGTTCCCAGCAAGGTGGGCACTCGTCAATGCCGTTATAGCTCTCGGTGTCCGGTTCAAGACAGCTACTGTGTCGGAGGCTGCAATGAGTGATGTTGTTGATGGATTTTATAGGAATGGGATGGCAGTCCTTCCGGAGCTGTTATTGGATGAGCCTAGCCTGTTGGCAGTTCAGGCATTGCTTGCCATGGCGATGTTTGCGAGAGGGGTTCCTAGAGTGCAGGCGTTTGTTATGTTTGTAACAAATGCTTCGAGGATGTTGCAGTTGTTGGGTTTCAAATTGGAGTCGTTGGGTACTGTCATGGGACTCGAGGATTCTGAATGGCATGGAAAGGTCTGTCATTGTGTGAGTACGTTGGAGAGAGAGGTGACGGACCTGATGGATCAGAAGACAGTGGCGGGAACGGAGAATGCGGTATTCTGAAGTCAAGACTTGAGAGAGCGCTGGGAGGTCACTAAGAGGCTGGTTCTCTTACTGGTGTATTGAAGGGATACGGTGTGAGTGGTCTGGAGTTTTTCAATCTGAACTGAGATGTGGATGCAAAGTATGAACACCATTCTCACCCTCTGCCCGAAGAATTGAACTCTTCTCTCCAGTATCTCAGACCCCCTAAATCATGCATCTAGGCTTTGTTTGAGAGGGAGTAGGGACACACTACATTGTTGGTGCGAGTCAAGACGCGGTCTGATTTATTCATTTTTGATTCTTGAGGCTGAGTCGAAGCGAGGGGCGAAAAAGGGGTCGATGAAGAATTTACCGAAGGGACGGGCGAAGGGGTGCAGCTGTATTGCCAAATATAGACGTGCGAAGGAAGAAGCGAGGAATGAATTGAAACTGCTCCTTTACAAGGAGTATTGGCACACTGCCTATGGTGGAAATGAAGTGCTACAATGCAATTCATTGATGGTAATCTAGGAGGCATCACGAAATGGTGACACTTGCACGTGACCATGATTAAGCACAGAGAAGCTGGAACATGAGGGGCAAAAGAGCAAGAAGATGCTGCAAGGTATCTATCGTGACATTCATTATCTAAAGCATTAATAACTAAGTAATCAAAGTTGACGAAAATGGCCAGCGTACTGGAGTAATAGAACAAACAGATAACACACTGGATCAAAACATACAATCCCATTCCACCTCGTTCAATCGTGCCAACAAAACCCCAAGTAACGCCCATTATATCTTTGAGAAAGAAAAGTGGAAATGTAAAGACATTATTTGAGCCGTTCTGCTAATTGTGCGTAATCAAAATCGTCGTGGACACCTTCCCACTCCTGAACTTTGTGTTGGGCTGGAACGCCCTCACTGCTGATATTGGGCATCTGATCGAGGTTGACTCCTTCATAGCCGTGCTTGATCTCATTGGTGCCACGGTTGTTATCAACCCATGGGAGAAGTTTCTGCTCGATTGTTTGCTCGACATAATTGACAGAGGCTTTCGCTGGGCTGCTGTTCACGTGGCTGTTCAACTCCTTGTTGCCGGGCTCCTCTACAGTATAATCCCAGCTCTTGCCATCAGTCGGTAGATCTGGCCAGGCATGAGTCTTCGCTTCGTTCGAGTCCCACGATGCGACCGGCGTAGTGCTTGGTACTGTATAGTTCGCCCACGTGTGATTGTTATCGAAGCTTCTAGTGACAGGGATTTGCCAGCTCTGGGATGCGTGCTCGAAGTCTTTGAGGTGGACGTGTGAATTCATGAGGAAGTTGTCAATGTTGGCTGCGACATCATTCTCCACTAGCGTAGAATCACTGTCGACGGTAGTGGTGGAGACGAAGCTTAGATTCTCGCTGGGCATATCATATGATTGATTGTATGCATAGTTTTGGGCAGCGAAGGGAGACTGTAGACCAGCAGTGTGTGGCGGCGTCGCGAGTCCTTGGACAAAAGGGTCCATGATGTTGGGTTGTTGGAGATGCATCGGAGTATCGGACCAGCTGTTGAAGTTTTCGTTCATGTTGGCTTGAAGATGATGGCTCGGATGTGGCGATGGTGACATGCACATCCGGCGAGGAACTGGCGCAGGGTCGACGTATCGCCAGAAAGTGCCATTGCGGTCGCTGCTTGACGCTTGACGGAAGGTCCAAATTATTATTGTTCTCCGCACAAAAGGCGAGTGAGGCCCAGCCGCTGATTGAACTTCTTGGTACATTGAAATAAGATCGACATAGTCACGAGCAGGCCTCGTGGAGCCCATGCCTGTATTGAAAGAGTGTGCTTGCTTGTCTTCGTACTTCGCCTGAATGTTTCGCAAGCACGAAAAGGCCTGGGCCCAAGGACTTGCTGGGAATGGTACTTTAATCTGAGTTTCGTTATCATTGATCGAAGTCACATCGACGGCGAAAGGCTGTGCTTCCAGTGGTGGGTCGGATCGCTGGTCGCGGTAAAGTTCGGGTGGCTTGCTTAGAGTTGTCACAATTCGCCACTCGGTATCATGCTGTCTGCCAGGAACCGACAACACCATCCGACTACATAGTTCTGATCCTTCAGGTGGCTGATTTGTGAGCAGGTTGAGGGAAGCCTCCATGTGAATGATTTCGCAATCCAGCTCTCCCGAAGTGTAGAGCTGCTGCAAGTATGGGAATCTCTGCCTCCAGCTTGGGATTGTATCGAGACTTGCGCGTTGCCTTTGCGCCGACAGTTTGGAGAATTTATGCGTAACCAAACCTTCGTTGTAGAGATCCTCCTCCTGCACATCATGATGGCGATCGTCATGCGATAATGACGACGATGTCATGAGCAACCAGAAGAGAACAGGCTTCATCGAGGAACTATGGCTCGTGAGAGTATGAGTTGGCTCATCGTAGCAGTCGTACTTGTTCTTAGGTAGGCGGCCCATGGAGAGTGCTCTCAGGCAAGGATCGTCCTTGAAAGAATCTTGGAAGCCGTTTTTCGGCTCATCTTTCTCGGGAAACAATCTTCCATCTGTAGAAAGTTAGCAGAGCAATGGCTAAAGAGGCATCGCAACATACAGGCAGGGTGACCCTTGAAGAAGCCTTTGAGTACTTGAATGTGACTGGAGACCTGCTTTCGAGTTCTTCTCATCGACTCATCGGGTCGCGCTCCAGGAGGAAGGGACTCAAGGTAGGCAAGCCACAGGTATACTCTGATAAGTTCATTGCGACCGTGAGGCTTGCCTTCGTAGGAGAACTTTCTTCTACCCATCTTGGGTAGATACATCAGTGCTATGATGATGTTAGTTGTTGAGACCGACCACAATAGGGAAGTGTTGTTACCATCGAGAAAGGCATCCTCAAGTACTTCGGGCCATTTTTTGTCGTCATCATTGCCTTCTCGATTTTGACGAGAACGATAAGCCTGATATTGAGACGACTCGACGATGGGATTACGGTTGAATCTTAGTTGCCGTTGGCGACGAGTAGTTTGCCGTCGAAGTCCTACTGTTTGCGCCACTGTTGGGCGGTGAGGTTGTGAAGGTAGTGTGGGGATGGAGTACATGGGCTGCTCCGCCCGAGGTCGGTGTCCTTTGTTATCATGATAATGCCCTACTGAAGCCAGGATGTGATGCTGGGCGTTCCCAGCCGAGTCTGAAAGAGGCTGTCGGGCCCTAGAAAGTCCACTGGGGCTGTCCAGTGGAAGTTGATGAGTATAATCTGAAGGCAGAATATGTCGACGGTGGTCCATCGATCGTGTAACTGGCGGCTAAGAATGTGTTGCCTCACTCAGGCACTTTGAAAGTCTAGAGTGTCGTCACTGGTATATTCACAAGCACATTCGTAGGCTTCGTAAAGGCTGGGTACAATGAGCTTCTGTTGGTCAAAGAAGGATAAGGATTGTAGTAAAAAATGTTTGGAGGAATGGGTGCGAGATGTTGAAGAAAGAGGGAATGTTAACAGGTGACTTGAGAATGGAGGAGCAGATCCGAGCTTATAAGAGGAAGGGCCATGACATCTGCAGAGATCGAGCCCGTGTAGACATGAAAGACGTTTGAAAGGTTTGCATGCAGGGTGGCTGCGTGGGATTGGCCCAAGTCGAGGGACAAGGTGCCCGGAAGCGTGCTCAGGCCAGACATCTTCCCAGCACTATTATTTCCAACAACAGGAGTGGCCAAGTTCGGAGACTTGACGCAAGGATGACTGTGTGTGAATGGAATTGCTGTCTACGAAGACCATTCCTACAGTGATTGGAAGAATGCTCCATCTTGGATGTGCCACTCTACCCAGTGTAGATAAGACTGGGACTACCAGTAGTATGGATGTACTACCAACAAGTGGGGAGCAGCCTACTAGACGCGAGAATGCAAGAAAATGAGGGATCTCAATGGACAATTTACGCGAAATAGAGCCATAATAAGCTTAGTACAATGTTCTGCCCTTCCAAATGAATCGTGCGAAGGGAAAAAGAGCTCACATAGGCTTAAACAGTCTTGGGTGTGTGCCTGGCTGGAAATATCGAATATCATGACCGCGGGGTACTGATAGTAGGGAAGTCATTCACTGAAAAAGCGCAACAATTGACAAGGGTCTTGCAATTACAGTACAAAGGAGGTGCATGCATGGATTCTGTAGAGGGATGGATAGTGGATGGTGGATGGCTGCCGAAAACAGTCGCGGCAGGTGCAGCAAGGGAGGTGCAGCCTGCGTGCGCAAACCGAATTTTATTCCTGCCAAGGAAGGCGAGATACCTTCATTCAGACCCCCTCAATCCAGTCCCTCGTCCCCTTCAATATCGAATTTCTTCCTGTTCCGGCTGCCACCTGTGAGCTTGTGCGCCGCAACCTTGCTGACCTGTGCTCCTGTTCTCTTCTCCATCTTCGCGATCTCGTCTTCAGCGTCGACTGCGTCATCTGCGGCGAATTCTATCACCAAACGACGACCCAGAAGATGAGTGTCTTTGAGAGCTTCTAGTGCATTCTCCGCTTCACGAGCCGTAATGAAATTTGCGAAGGCAAATCCACGAGTGGTATGATCGAATTTCTTAGGAACGCGGACGGAACGGAGCTGCCCATAAGCTCCAAACAAAGACCGAATGTCTTGCTTTGTAGCTTGGAATGGAAGATTTTTGATGATGATCTTGGTCCGCTTGCCAGCCTGTTTTTTGGCGTTGTCTTCTCTCTTCTTCTCTTCAGCTGCATCGAGCCCCTTGTGTGACGCCTTGATCAGCAATTTGTGATCTTCCAGGACATGGCCATCCATTGCAGTGAGGGCAGCCTGAGCCTGAGCCTTGCTCCTGAATTCAAGAAATCCAAAGCCCATACTAAGTACCTGACCAGGCTTCTTTGGATCAGTTTTAGTCTTGACACGAGCGGAGATGAAACCATCCAACGGTTGGAACGCTTCAGTAAGAACATCACTCGTAGTAGTAAAGTTGAGATTCCGCACAAATAACGTGGCTGTGTCGAGTGTCTCCACAGCACTCTCCTTCTCGAGGAGATCGGAAGCTGAAAGCTTTTCCTTCCCTGACTTGCCAACTTCGCGGTCCGATGGCACAATGGTTGCATTGCTGCTTGGAAACGTGAACAGATTTTTCGGCGCTTTCTCGAGGAACAGCACCGAATCCTGAAAACGACGATACGCCAGGCTGGCGAAAGCTGCACGAGCATGGCTGGGCTCCGCGAATTCAACGATTGCGATGGTACCAATTGGCGGCATCAGAACTCGAAGTACCTGTCCGAAAGCCTCGAACATCTTCCTTAGCTCTTCAAGAGTCATACCATATGGAAAATTCTTGACGAGGATGGCAGTGTCACCACGCTCCTTTCTTTTGAAAGCGTCCAAATCTACGCCGTTTTTTGCGAAGTACGACTTTGACTCTTGGATGGCTGTTGTTTCTGCAATGGCTTGCTTATATCCCGAGTCTGCCGAGGTAGGATCTAACATTTCAGACTTGGAAACACCGAGGCGATGCGCGACGGCTTCGTTGACAGCATCCTGGTTCATGAATAAAGAGTTCCAATTAAAGGCAGATGTGGCTTCCGCCTTCTTCTTGATTTGCTTCTGCTTCTTCAATGGCAACTTCGCGATGGCAAATTCGTCCAGCTTGTTTTCTCTCTTCGCAGAAGCGGGAATGATATGCAGCAGCCTACCTTGGAAGGGCTCACCGTCAAGATTGTGGAAGGCTTCCGCGGCGGCATTCGGATCCGAATACTGAACAAGGACGAACCCTTTGCTCGTTCCAGCAGCATCAACCGGCAGATGGACCTATATTCGATCGAGTGTAAGCGCTGAGCCATATCAACTTCAGGCTAGGCAGCATAACAGGGGGTATGGATCGTTCTCAGAAAACACGAAGCATCTACTAAAATATTCGTCCAGCTCTCATCACATGCTTGTAGCATAAGCTGTCCCTATCTGGATATTCATCATGAAACGAGGAAGAAATGAAACGCGTGAAAAAACATAGTCGTACATACCTCTTCCAAAGATCCGAAGGAGGCAAAATGCTCCCTCAAATCATCTTCTGTCGCGGTGTACGGGAGATTTCGCACAAACAATCGACCAGTTGCTTTGATGGCCTCAATAGTAGGATCTGGCTTATCGAAGTCCTCTTCGATCACTTCTTCAGCAGTAGGCTCTTCATGATCAGGAGTCTCGTCTGGCTTAGCTTCAGCCACAATGGCTGGCTCAGCCGCTGCAGCCCCAGTAGCGGCAGCACCAATCTCATCGGGATCCATCAGATCCAATAATCTGTTCGTCCGACTCCGAAGCCAGTCTTCATCTGTAGTATTTGGAGCAATGAGGTCCGAATCATCATGAACCATTCTATCAGGCTCGGCTTCCACAACTGGCGCGGGTATTTCGATCGGTATAACAGATGGGGGCGGGCTCTTTTTACGGGACTTCTTGGGCACAACTTCGTATTCTCCATCACTCTCCCCCTCCGGCACCTCAATTGCTTGCATCTTTGTTGGTGGCTCCTCGTCTTCTGCTTGTGCCTTCCACGTTTTTGGTTTCGATGCCGGTTGCATGATGTCCAAGAACTCTTTCAACTTAGGATCAGACTCGTCTACATCTTCCCTCTTTCGCTTCATTCCTGAATTGAGAGCAGATGCTGCCTCGGCGTTGACCCTCTCCTTCTTCCTTGTTGCGGCATTTTCTCGCTCTTGCTCTCGTTGTGCCTTTCTGGAGACTGGTAGGCTGGAATCTGATATCTGACCAAAAATTAGCGGGCATGGTGAAGAAATGTAGATAGAGAAAGAACATACAGGGCGAGCAATCTCAACACCAATTTTAGACATGCGGATGAAGGACTTGTTGAAGTACTTGACTGCCTTGGCAGCTTCTTCTGGGGTTTTGTAGCCCACATAGCCAATTCTTCGATTTGATATCAGCTTCGCATCTGTGATCGGGTACTTGACTCCGAAATGCTTCTTGAACTCCTCCTCTGATATGGTAGGAGGAAGCCCTTTGATGAAAATGCGCGATGAAGCCACCGCAGACGCTGTATTATCCGTGGACTCCATGACGAGCATCGGTGTCAATGCTAATAACAGAGACACAACAAAACGCGAGGTCGCGATTTTATCAAAACTTGTCTCGGCTAGCACTCAAAAAAATCTAGTGGAAAACTAAACTTGAGGCTTTGCTCCACCACCGGAGCAGGAACAATGTTCTCCCTAGTGCGGAGACGGCGTCGGGGACTCGAGCAGGCGAGAAGATTGGCTCGAATGGAGGGGAAGGGGAAGGGACGAGCCAAGCACTTGTCATCTGAGCTGTGAATGGTCCACCATGAAACAAGTGGATTCTCCTGTTGACTTCCAGTCAGGACCCTCCGGCCGCCCAGACGACTTGCACATTGTTGTGCACTCGAGAGGAACATCTACCATCACTCCAGGACGAGGCCATTTACGACGAGTTTCTGCTACGACCGAGTTGACTTCGATCTCTAGTTACCCACCAGCTGTCGCATACAATCGCAACCACAGTTACACGACCAGAGACCAAGCCAGTCAACTCAACCTCTTTCCACAGCCGATCTACCCACCAGGAGAACGTCAAATCAACAAAGCCGCAAACATGTCGACCACCGAGAAACCAAAGGATAAGCTTGAGGGTATGTATGATCTTTCTGTTCACTTTCGATCTCGAAGTACTCCATAGAACAGCCTGGTGTCTTTGGCAGCTCCATACTGCTGGAAGCCCCTTTCCTTTGAATCAAAACAAACAAATCAGCAAACGGACTGCTAACATGTTCACAGCTCAGATCAAGTCTGCCGATATGGTGAACATTCCACGCAACCGAAGTCCGGTTTCCTGAGAAACAATAGACTAACGTAATCGCAGACGGACGACATGCAGCAAGAGGCAATTGACGTTGGTATGCTCGAAATTGGTGTTTATGCGGCGGAATGCAGACTAACTGGGTCACAGCGCAAGAGGCCATGAACAAGTTCACAGTCGAGAAGGTGAGTTCTGCATGTCTCAAGTCTATCTCACATAAGCTAATGAAGCGTAGGATATTGCGATGCACATTAAGAAAACCGTACGCTTCCTCCCACCCGCCCCTCCATTGTCTGCCCGCGCCAGAGACACCAACTAACAACAATTCCCCCAGTTTGATGAGCGCAAGGGACCTACGTGGCACTGTATCGTCGGTCGCAACTTCGGATCATTTGTCACTCACGAAACAAAGCACTTCATATACTTCTACCTCGGTCACTGTGCAATCCTCCTCTTCAAGACCCAGTAAACGCAATCTATCATAACTCAAAAAGCCTCTTTTCACCCCACCAACGCTCGGAACTCGGTTTGCTAGGCGCATACAAGGCAAAAAGTTTAGTACGAAATGGGCAACTTTCTCCTTTGGGATGGGCATAAATGGTGAGGTGGTTTGCTAGGGACATGCTTGATATGCTAGTTTGCTTTGGTTCCGATACGGATGGCTTGAGAAGTTACAAACGGGATATATGGATTGACGAATGGAGCTCGGCATATTGCGCAGGTGATGAATTTGTGCATGGATAAGGATTTGTTCGTCTGGATGGGAACGGCCATTTGGAGTCTTACTCCTGGATTCTACAACGAGGACATGTGATGCATGAATGAATGCTGCTTTCGTCTTGATGAATGCAACTGATGACACTCATGTTCTTCCCGCTCTACGGCACATTGTGATGCATCTTCGAAGTGGTGAAGTTTGGTGAGCCGTTTCAACTTACGTACCTTCTTTCACCAGTCGACATCCTGGGGACATCCTAGGCGCATCTTCTCACCGAGCTCAGCCATCCTTTGAAGCCCAGCCTGGCCTCTCTTATTTTTCTACATGCCAGGCTGTGTAGATGCAGGTCCAGATGCAGGTCCAGAAGCCTCGGAATCCTTCTCTTCCCCCTTCCTTCCGCTCCCTTGCTTCGCAGTCCTAGCCACTCAAATACCTCACTTCAATCTCAGAGCCTCAATCTCCACATCACTAGAAACGGTATCTCTTACTTCCCAGGACTATAGCGAGCAAGTCCTACCTTACTTATCTCCTACCTATTGCTCGGCTTTCCTTCCACTAAGCAACTACAAGCAGCCAACATGTAGAATTACTTTCGCCAACTACACAAGTCAACTTCGTCTGTACCTGTGCTTCCTTTCTTCCCATTTCAGCTCTTCGACTGCCCAATGCAGAAATGTTTATCTCTCGTATCCAGTCTTGCACAGGTGATCTCACCATCACTCAAAAGGAACCTCCTATCTTCCATGTCCCTGCCATCAGCAGTGCTCCTTCTCACCTACCATCCTTTCACGTCCCTTTCAATCTTTCCCAACTCCCATCCCTTAGCCCAAGCCGTAAACCCCCAAATCGCAATCTTCTAGAAGGATTGTCGAAGATCTTCTCCCTCTCTCCCTCTCTCCTCCCTCCCGCAACTAACCTCATGACTACCGGCCCAACATCAACACTAAATCCCTCTGCCGAATAGGTATGATCTCCTTCCTTCCTGTCACGCTTTACCTCCTATATTCGACCCTTCCTTTCCCAACTTCTACCCTTCTACTGAACCTTTCCAGCTAATCCCTTGGCTTTTCCTCCCTGCTCCGTCCCCACCGACTCACTCACCCCTCTATATTGGACAGGATACGATATCCAAGCACCACACACACTATTGAGTCCAGTTCCATATAACAGGGACACAACAAGCTATCACGAGGTAGCCCTACCTAAGAACCTATATCGGTACTTACCTCCTTAGCTTCTACCAAGTTCTTACATCAAGCCGTACCGCACGCAACACGTTTACGGTACCTGATCAAACCCCATACTATCCCCTACTCATCCCATCACCACCACCGTCCCAACGGAACAAGCCTGGTCAGCTGAATGACTTCCCGAGCTCGTTCTTGGCAGATCTGGTACAGGAAACGGTCTGGGCTGGATCGATGAAAGCGGAACGGAAGCTGGTGTCGTGAGAGATCGTCCAAGTCCAAATTCAAGCTCAAACAAACTGTTCAAGGTCAAGGTCAAAGTCCTTTGTTGTTGAAGAAGGGAGGGAGGGAAGAAGTGATCCTTGGCAAAATTGGGTCCCGGATGGGCTGCCACGAGGTCGGAGCTCGCTCTTTCGCGAATCACAGTCAGTCGGTCAGTCAGTCATGAAAGCAAAGCATAGCGGGCCGGAAGAATAGTGAGTTCGTTCACTTGCGATTGTAATATGGCTCTGTTCTTTGTTCTTTGATTTCTCTTCATTTTGTTTTTGTGAGATGGCTCGGTTTACAGAGCTTGGCTGTGGTATCTAGAGGTACACCTGATGAACGCCATCCATCCATTGCCGTGAAGACTCCACTCGATACCCATTTGCATGAAAATATGTAGAACCGTAAACAGTTTTCATTGCAAGACTTTCTGTAGCCTATGCTTTCCTTCCCTCTGCCTGTCTGTAATCAATTGCTGGCCAAATCCTGTTCAAGTAGGAAGGCTGCAAAATGAATCTGTATCCGTCTGTCTGTGATATCCATCCCAGCCCATTTTTTCTCTCTCCAACGCATGCAAAAAGGAAAGAGACAAAAAGACAAACCCAAATGATGATCCTCCCAAATGCATGCTCGCCTTCCATATTGTACTATTCGTACCCTGCCAGCCCAAGGCGCCCAAGCTCCCAAGCTCCCTCGCAGAAAATGCTTCATATCGGATGTACGTGATTGTGTCATGTCGTAAAAGAAAGAAATAGGAAAATGTGCAGTTCGTTGTACAGTAGAGACTCAGAACCCAAGGATCTTCGTCATATGTGCATGCCAACTGTAGATGTAGTCGGAAAATCGAATGGTGAAGAGCTCTACTCATCAGCCATGTAGATAGCGATGTCCTTGCGCATCTTCTCTAGGCGAGAGTGCATATCAAGAAGATCACGCTCCTTGCTCTTGGTACGCTTATCACCTTCGGCAACCACCTCCTCGAAGAGCTCGACGTAGCGAGGGTAATAGAGGCGATATTTGGCGGCAAGCTCAATGGCCTTTGGCTTGAGGCGAGAACCACTTGAGCTGGACGAGGTGACGGAGGATGACTTCTGGTGACGCTTGTGGATTGGGGAGCGCGTGTTCTTGGTCGAGAAGCGAGGAGCAGGAGATGCGGATGAGGAGGTACGATCGTTGGAGGAGTTCTCGATATCGGAGGCGTTTGTGGGTGGAGAGGAAGCAAGAGGAGAGGATTTCTGGGGTGAGTTACTCTTGTTCTTAGAGGTGAACGAGGAGTAGGAGCTGTTGGTGGTTCGCGATGTCTGGCTGGCATCGGAGATGCGGTGATTGGTAGTAGTAGTGGCGGGGACGTCTTTCTTGATCTTCTTGCTGAGTGGGATGCTGGAATCACTTGTATCGTGATCCTCGTCGCGAGCGCGCTTCATCACTGGCTTCGCTGCCTTTGGCTTTGGCTTCTCCTTGATGGTATTCTCCTTGGTCGTCTTCTCCTTGCTTGGCAAAGGAATCTCCGAATCGTCGTCTGAATCCTCAACATACTCAGCGGAGAGAACCTTAGTGCCGGCCTTTGGAGCTGGTCCTGACTTCTTGGCTGGAGCTGCTGGCTTTGAAGCTGGCTTGTTGGAAGACTTGGGTGGATTCTTTGAGAAAAGTCGCTTTGCCTGAGCCTCCTTCTCGCTGGTCTTCTTAGACTTCGTGGTTGGTGGTTGCGAAGCCGATCGAGCCATTCCCTCACCCTTGACCTTCGACAAAGCCTTATCCTCAAGGTCATCGTCACCATTGGGAGTATCGCGACCTGAACCTTCCGTGTTCTGGCTATTCGACTTTCTCGCCAGAGAACCCTTTGCGATCTCGGCCTGGAGCTTGCTCAAGCACTTACCAGTGCCACGCTCTGCCTTAACCAATAGCCGATCCCATTCTGGCTCAGAGACCCCAAGACGCATCTTGTCATACTGCTTGACGGCATTGTCAATGGCACGCTGACGATCCTCCTTAGCGGCGTACTTGTAAGTCCAAACATCCAGCTCCTTCCAAAATGCCTTCCTCAATTCCCACCTGCCTGTGGTGTCATTCAAGTCGCCGACCTTGCGGAGAGCATTGTCAAGATCATTCTCGGAAATATCGGGGAGTCTCTTCTGGATGGTCTTTTCGGCGAGTGGCTCAACTGCGAGGAGATGGATCACAGGCTTGCGGGCCTCCTTTGCCTTTTCGGCTTGTTGCTGGGAGAGTGGAACGGAGGTAGGACCGAGGGCAGGGGAACCAACACCAGACAGAGCTGGGCTCGTGGGCATTGATCGGGTGGTATCGCTTGCGAGTGAACGATTCTTTTGATTGAGGAATTTGTTCTTGTTTGTCAGCGACTTGGGAGCAGGGCCACCGCGACGTGGGGCAGCGAGGTTGCCATTGATGATTTGAGTACTAGCAGAATGTCAATCCCATATCCTTCTTGGCTTCTCCTGATACACTTACGTATTGGCCAACTTCTTCTGCTTCTCGGAGGCAAGCGCACCCTGCAATTGGCTCAAAGCTGCATCTGCACCACTCGTATCGGACGCTGGGTTGGTGGTCTTCGTGGTTGAGGTAGTAGGTTTGGTAGTGGACTTGGTTTGAGCAAAAGCCGCGGGGATGTATCTCTTGCCTGTGAGGCTTGCGACCCAGGACAAATTGGGTTTGTTCTGGACTTTGATTACCCCCTTCTTAATGTCGGGTCTGAGTTGGGAAGACATCTCTGCTGTACTCGAGTCTGTATCTGAGGAATTGGTACTTTGAAAGATGTCGTATGTGAAAGGGTCGTCGGAAGTTTGCAGATTTTGTATTTTTGATCCGTAGGAAATCGACTGTGTGCCCCAGCATTAGCAAATATTTTCCAACCTATTGTGGGTGGTGGACAATAGCAAGCGGTCGCCGCCGGCGCCATTTGGTGGGTTGAGTGAATCCCACGATGTTGAAGGTGAACAGAACAATTGCCGACACCCAACAACCCGCCCTCCGCACTCGGAACATCCAAAAGTGAATGGCAGGCTTACAGGTTGCTCGCCAAAGGACAATTGGAGTCCTTTCCCATTCTGCACACATTTTATCATTTCCTCAATCACTGAATCGGTCAAGGTGAGCCCAAAGACGTCCGGGGGACTTGAGCCGGCCTTGGAGGCAGCCCCATGGGAGCTCTGCATTGTCAGGCCCGACTCTGGAATAACGAGGGAAGGCATTTTGTAGGAGGGTCTGCTAGAAGCAGGTTCGACTTTCGTGGTATTCGTAGGTCGGAGGAGAGGGTTCTGGGAGTTGTGGTTCTTGCTGCCAAGTCTCGTTGCTGAGGCGGTTGACGCTCGACTCTCGACTATCTCGACATAAAGGCGGTGGTAGCAGATTCCATTTGGGAAGGGAACTTTGAGGACTGGTCGATTGTTGCTTGGAGGTATTCGACCAGTGTACAGTCACATCAAAGGATCATTCACGGAGTCAGATGTGAAGAGGAGTGATTGTGAGAGTTGAACAAGCAAAGCAGAGCAGAGCAAAGCAAAGCAGGAAGTTGAGGGGATGAATCGAGGCGAGGTTCCCGTTCCCTTCCTTCCTCTCAGCAGGCCATGTCCAGCAAGCCTAGCCTGGGCCGCAAGGATAGTGCAGGGATGTCGTGGGTGTAGTGGGTGGGCGATGTGAGATGGTGGGACTGGCTGGCCTGTAAGTAGGTAGGGTATGGTAGGTAGTGGCAGTGGCACAGGGATCCGATTAGACTACCTGCTCCAGTCACCAGTGGTGGACGAGAGGAGAGGGGGATTGAGGGCACTGGAAAGCAGGGCAACAAAGACAAAAGGGCAGAAGTGAAGTGAAGTGAAGTGAGGGAGGGAGGCTTGAGCTTGAGTGAAGTGGAGGCTTGGAGAAGGCAGAAGTCAGAAGTTATCTTTCTCCCAGCAAGACCGGGCGAAGAGTTTGGTTGAAGGATACGGTAGATGGATTGGGCACCGTCCTGCTTGCTTCACTCACTCTTCACTTGCTTGGGTTGAGGAACTTTTGCGCAGCAGACCGGCCAGCAAACCAGCAAAGCAAAGCAAAGTGCAGTGCAGTGCAGCAGTCTACGCCCAGTCGCCCACGAACGACCGAAGAGGAACGAGGCTTTTCGGCCTGCAGGGTGCAGTGTGGATCAGGCCGTCTGCTGGAACACCAGGGATAGGTAGGTATGGATCTGGAAGGTACCTATATAATTGAGGAGAGAAGCCCAGCAGTGTCATGGAATTATTACCTAGGTGGAAGAGAATCAGCTTCATTCTGATTCTTTCACTTCATAGCATGGCACAAAGACAACAATCAATTCTCATACTGCGTCATGCCTTCACTCCAAGTTACAGTATGCCCTGTCTGCCTTTGCTTTGTGAGCATGGCGGCCTCGGTCTGAGGTCCCGCCCAATGTCTCGAAGGAGATATTTTTATTTCAGGATAATTTATACGGATTCCCAAAGCATGTCTGCCGGACATTATTTGCGTCCCTCCCTTTCCCCTCTCTCGAAGCAGCCCCTCAATCCCCCGAACTGGTCATTTAATAGTTCTACATGTCTCGAAATACCTACCCGCCTCCCTCTGGCCATTGGAAATTAGGAATTGGAACACCATTTGCGTTGTGGTTTTAAACACCTCTTGCACTTTCATCAGTTACACAGCGACTCAGCGAGTGACTTGATGACTGCTTTTATTAATGGGTCCTTAATTGAGTACCTCCGCTATGAGTATTGCGGTGAGCACCGTGGGGGAGCTAGAGATGGATGGGTATTCCGCTAGATGATGACTGAGTATGACGACGATGGGGCACGCAACACACACGTCTTCACCAGGGCATCTGATTACACACAGCACAGCATGCCTACCTAGGTAGGTACAGCATCATCAATCATCACACCGGGCCTTCTAGAGGCAGATAGAAAGAATCGGATGCATGTGGTTCGGCCCATACATTTTCATTTTTACATGCATGCAACGTTCACCCATCCACCAACGCACAACACAGCTCACAGGTAAGAAGCCTGCCATGGATGTCTCCGGCTTACAAACGCCAGCACTGCCCGGGAAAACACGGTTTATTGGGGACTTGAGAGGCTTTTCTATTATCCCATCAGAAGTAAAAAGACTGACCTTAATAATTAGAAGGTAAGTCGAGTCCTTTGTCGACCACGAGGAGAGAAGGGTGGTAAGGTAGGGCAGAGCCAGCGGGGTATTTTTGTACCTGAACTGAACTGAACTTCGAACAACCGAATCCTCTGGTGTTTTATCCGGCAGGCACAGCCAGGTCCCTTCCCTTCTCTTTCACGAACAAGCCCAACCTTCGTAACTAAATATCCCGAAACAGGATGCGGAAGGGAGGGACGGAAGGAAGCTCAAGTCAGGTCAGGTTCAGATGAATTGGATCAAGTCAAATGATCCATCATGCAGCGGGTGGGGGAGCAATATAAAAAAAGGCTCGGAGAGGACGCGAGGAACAGGAACAGCGGCTACCCCATATTTCAGACTTACAGACAAGAGCGAAGCCATCAAGTATTTATTTATCCAGACGAACCGTTCCCGCTGCCCGCCACCAGATTGATTGAATGTTTGATTGAAGGAGAGATCGTCCAAGCATGGCATATCAGGCACAAGTACCTTCCCCAGATTCCGAAAAGCAAGCAAGCCAGCAAGCAAATGCTCTCATGATATTGAAAAGTCCCGGGTCTGCCGCTTCGGGAAGATTCGCAGCCATGATTTTTCTCATCACACGTCTTGAGCTCGAGGCGCTGGGACGCACCTCGCCTCATCATTCGTTCAGCTGCACTTCAGCTGGAAAAGAAGCAAGCCACGACCTGTTTCGCAGTCTCATTTTTCAGGGCTGCAGATTCTGCGGTTTGCTTTCCTTTCTTTTGATCGGTCTTGCCTAGTCACCATCAATTGGCACACACTTCCAGTTATCATACTCTTTGTCCCACGTTCAGACAACCTGGGCGCCTCTAGATCCTCACTTCACCCCACCACCAGATCAACCCCCAAGCCCAACTAGACATCTAGGTCCCGAACAACCTGCCCGAGCTATCCCTAGCTCTCACCTAGTCCGATCAGTTGAACAGCGAGCGAATGAAGACCGAGGATCAGGTCCCGACAGCTAGCTTCAGTGAGCCACTGTCTAGTCGGGGCTGTTGGCATCGGGGTGGCCCCAGCAGCCCCAGCCTCCTCCCGCGTGGACATCGACATCGTATCAATTCGATATCACGTACCATACGCGGTCCCAAAAATACTTACCGATGCCAGATCACTGCCACACCATACCAAAAGGCTCTATCTGTTTCAAAACCATCACCGTTTTCAAAAGGACCCCAGACTGTATGCGAATCCTGCTCGTGTGATATATACCATAAGTGCTGGGTAGTGCATATCACTTCGCAAGTCGCTTCCTCCATCCGAAGTTAGCTCGTCCCAGACTACCAGAACAGTAACAATGGAGGACGTTACTTGCAGCTCGTACAAAACGATCGTGCTTGTATCTCCTCGCCTACCTCTGTATCCAGACTCCAGAGTAGCACACTCCAATCTCCCTCAGAGCCAGACAGAATCCATAGCTGAAGCACGAGTCTGGTGTTTCCTATATATTCCACGGATGCCCCATCCGAGTTTCGTCGCGTCTGTAACACCCACCTCCTGCTCTCTCCAATACCCAATGCCGCGGGAAGAGCCTCCGCATTAACGAATTAAACCTCAACCCACCTGGACCACCTAGAGTCTCACAAGGCCTAAGGTATGATGGTAACTCGCTTGCTCCCCGAATAACACTTCACACTCGTACAAACCATGGCATCGTGAGTGCAGGGAACACCCTCGGTCCTCTGAGGTTTGGTACGGTATCAGGACGCCGAGTCTCTGGCACTTTGGAAGTCCAGAACCAAATTTCAGTTGAGCTGATGTGAAGGTTGCAAAAACCTAGACTTGATGTTGAACTACTGCCCTCAACCAGACAGAAGAAAAACAGAAGTACCAGGCCCCCGCATCCAACGTCTTGCGTAACCGCACCTCTTACATAGGGCCGAAGTCTTATATTATTGTCAGCAAGAAAGGAGCGGCATCGAGGGTCTATTCCACGTCCAGGTGCCATTTCCAGACGCCTCATCGTCACGAAATGGCATCGAATAAAAACAAATTGTCATCAAGTCGTCCGTATCTGCAGCCTTCACTCCGAATATTTGATGCCATGCCCCCAATCAACCTTCCATCAGCCCAGCGGTCTATCTGCCCGTGTCTACGCCGCCATAAGGCTACGGCTACTTCTATGCTGCAAAGCACTGGCTGCGCGTCCGTGGTCGGGTCCTGCCGACGGAGAATTGACAATTGTAGATTTTATATTCACAGGGTATCAAACCGCATCCCAGCCAATCTGTATGGCAGCAGTGTTTGGAAGCGACTCATGAACATCACCAAAGCACTTCACGCAACGACTAAACGTCCGAAAGGAGGACGAATTCAACGTTTTCCCCCATGCAGATAGACGCTCAATAATTTCTACCTTTTCCATCCCAACCTCTGGATTACTTATTACAGCACTGATCCGATATGAAATAAACCCGAGCCCTCCGCAGAGCAGGTCAATTCTCTGGTAGTTGAAGTTGAAACAACGATCCCCATCGCCACCAACAAACCGCTGCTTCAGAATCATCCGTGCCTCTCAACCAACCGAAGTTCATCGCATCGTACTTGCGCCGCATTCGTGATCCCAGGCTGATCCTCTCGGCACTTCGAATCATTCGTGAATGTACCCCTGAAATAGAAAAACAAAAGGCGTGATGTTTCACGGGCTCAGTAAAGATGTTTCCTCTGATGCTGGACTGCCTTCAAGAATGAGACGAGAAGATGCTTTTGAGTGCGGACTGTCAAGCTGCAAATGGAAATGCATTTTCCACAGAAGGTCACAAGATTCAATCAGACAAGTCAGTAAAGAGAGCTGTTCCTTACCAACGCAATCCAATCCAATTTCTCGAGAAACGCTGGAAGTCTCAACCTTCCAGATTGAGATCATGTAGCAAAGCATGACAGACTCTCCCGAATACCTCCTGCACAGAACGACAAATTCTTCCAGAATGCCGATACGTGCATGCGCAGGTGCATGCATACATAAGCACCGGGAAAGTCCTGATATCAAATCTCTTCATTTAATTCGTCATCAATTGCCCGTTCGTCAGCACGAACCACCAGCCAACCATCAAAAATCCATCGTCTTCAGCAAAAGTCAACAAATCAAATCTCCATACCGAACTATACTCTAGGTCGGAGAAAAGACAGCACGAGAGTCCTGGTGCGCATCCCAAAGAATCACGTCCTCCCACCCAATCAAAACCACGCCCTCGTTCCATATCTCACAGTTACAGTCAGTACCGCATCAGCAGCAGCATGTCGTCAGATCGAGGATCGTCTCGTCTTGTCAGCCAACGAGACGGGTATTCTTCTGCCCTATGGGCTGATGATGGGAGGGAAATCTCTCATCTGATATCAGCCCAGCTTGCCATTTTCCTTCGACTTCGTACCACATGTGGATTATCTACGGTCTTATGGATTTTCAGCTCTGGCTGGAATTTGGATCGATTCTGATTATCACCTTCCAAGCCTGTTCTTCTGCATGTGGAGGCGATCCAGTTGAGCGTGTGGCGTGCAGCAATATCATTCTACCACTTATCTTTCTCAGTTTCTTTCTCTTACTCATCTTGTTCTTCACTCCAAAACTGGTGAGTTCATTTCGCATATCTCCTTCCCCATTCCAAACAAATCAGTCTCCAGAACCGCAACCGCTGGTGGAGAAACTCATCCATCCCCTCGTCTCATCCCGTTCGTTCCCACGAACCTTACCCACGAGCCAACCCTACCATACCCTCGCCGGCGGCCCGCCTCCCCTGCTAATGTGCTCTTCAATACCCTGTGCACTTCTTTGCATGACCACTGAAGCCAATCAGCCGGGATGAAGTGGGTTATGTACCTGGTAGGCCCTGGATTTATCGATAGGCGCTCCCAGCGATGACTGCTTGTGTGGATCATTGCTATCCGCTTGACTCCGTACTCTACCGTCTACCTCCAGGTTGTTGTTGAAGCTGCTCCGTCTATTCTCCTCTCATCTCTGTGCTCCTCCAAGAGCATGTCAATCAGAACATGACGCCGGGTGGAAAGTTGTCTGACTTCTTCTCTAAGCATGATGAAACATCCCATCAATTTTAAGTTAGAGCTCTGTTCAAAGCATGCATTCCACGGGAGCATGAGCCTTCGGGACGCAAAGGCCCTTCCGAACTTCCTTTTCATTCAACCAGCGCAGCGCATCCAGGTCCGTCCAGCCCCTCCCATTCCTTTCCACTTCCCATACTCCCCATTCCACTTCGGAAGAGCAGCCGACCGATCAACGTCCGTCAACCATCAACTGTCTGTCGACCACCAAACCAAAACCATCACGCTTCGGAAGCACCTGCCTCGTTCCTGACGACGCACTGCAGCGGTGCATCTTCCCACTGCACCTAGGTAACAAAGCAAGCACGCACGCACGCACGATCTAGATCTCGTGCAACAATTGGCTTTCCCTTCTCTTTCCCTCTCCCTCTCTTCCGTTCATCCAAGCGACTTCCCTTCCATCCTCCGTCCTCTTTCTTCCCCTTTGTCCAGGGAGACAAATGAATCAATTGATTTGATTGATATATATTAAACCTTTAGGGACCTGTATCAGATGGTTTGAAAGGGACGTGAGGTCAGGTTCCATCCATTCCATTTTTTGGCGAGCCAGGAGCCAGGAGCCAGGGCGAGAGAAGAGAGGTGCAAGGGTTCTTATTCTATTTTAGGTCCGATGGATGGATTGGATGGGGCAGAGACAGAGACTGTGCACTGTGTAGTGCTGCTGTGGGCCCTTGCTGGGCTGGGCATTGGCATTGACTTCAGGGTGTTGGATCTCGCTAAAAGGAATGGCATGGCAACGCGACGAGGGTCACGATTCATTCGAACTCAATTGATTGATGTGAAGAGATCGATGCTGTACAAAGTCGTACATACTTTTGTGGCATTGAGTCGAATTGTTCTTGGATTGAATCTCCTCCTCAAGTGGAGATTGTGTCACGAAGGGGGCCTCTTCCGATTGCTCAGGTCTAAGATTCGGTTACTGACAGAAGGGAAGGGACCATCGATCTGGTGGGTGGCGATCCTCACTAACGGGTCCCTGCAGCATTGGGGGTTAACGTCATGATATTCTTGAGAGGAGGGGTCTGTTAGTGCATCGATTTCGATATCGACGACGAGTACGAAATGTTTTCTTAACGGTACAGTATCAGTCAATTGCTTTCTCATTCAAGTTGTTTCTACCTCAATTATTCGATTGGTTATCGATGCAACTATCTCTTTCCAATTTCTCTCTTCTCATCTCATTAGGTCTTTCTGTCTCACCAGTCAACGTCATGGCAGCTTCAAATGCAGGAAAAGCTCACCAGTCTCTCAATGGTAAGTCACACTTCCTTCATTTGCATCTCTGAAGCTCTCAATCCGATGTTCTGTAACTTTTACTGACTTCAACATCCAGTTTTCAAGAAACCCCTGGGACTCTTCAGCAAACAGCCCATGACAGGCTTCTACCGCAACGGCTACTGCGACGTTGGACCAGATGACACAGGAAACCATTCAGTCGCCGGTACACCTCTTCCTCCCCTCCATCCACTCTCAAAAACACCTAACTAACATCCGCCCAAGCAACTCTCACCGACCCGTTCCTCGACTTCACCGCCTCCCGCGGCAACAACCTCCGCAGCATAGGTCTCACCGCAGGCTGCAAGTGGTGTCTCTGCGCCGCACGCTGGAAGGAGGCTGTAGATCACGCAAACTCGAATGTTGAGGCTGGGGATGGAGCGAAGGCGAGTGTGGTTCCCAAGGTGCATTTACATGCGACGAGTGAGAAGGCTTTGGATGTCGTTGGGATCGAGGATTTGAAGAGGTGAGTTTCGATCTTGATTTTCGCTGGAGGCTTGAATTATGTGGGATGCGTTGGCATGCAGGAATTGCGTTGATGAAGCGTTGTGTGTTGAGGATGAGGCTAATGGGTGCAATTCAGGTACGCTGCAGAGCCGGAGGTTGGTAATGCGAGTAATGTTGCTCAAGGCCATGGAGGTATGGGTGGTGCGGTCAAGGAGAGCACGGAGATGAGTGGAAGGGGAAGCATGACGACCAGAGACTCGAATGGCACGTAATGTGTCAGTATCCTGTACAGTACTTCGAAATACAAATCCTGGCAAGCGATCTGAACTGCTCTACGCCATTTTGCAGGATCATTAGTAGTATTATCTGCCGGAGTTGTGTTGGGATGAGTAAGTGTTCATCTGTTGTCGCAGGCCTTTCAGCTTCCAGACTCAAGTACAGTTCAATATCCTCTACCTAAGCTTCATAGCCCTTAATATTGAGTAGACTTTCTGCTGATTTCGATGCCCAAAGTTCGTGTTTTCCCAACACTCAATTTGTATATACGAAAGCGCCTAACAGGGAGATGTGATGGTTTACGCTCGGTGCGGTTGAGTTGATTTGAGGGAAATGGTATATCTCGACTTAGAGACTGACATTGGAGCAAGTGAACAGATTTACATTTACACTTTGATGATGCTCTCAAGTGATATACCAGCTGGTCAAACAGTGGGTGACCTTGCCACCAGCCATGTCTTGTATCTTCGACTCCACTAAGCACTTAAGTATCTCAGGTGCTTAATTCACACTCATGGTAAGGTTTGCATGGTGGGAATCCTAATAAGGGCTAGGTTACGAGGTTGAATTTTCTTTTCGAGATATTGTCAACATGGCTTTTTCGGTATTACCAGGAACTGTAGCCTATGTTTTAGTGATCATCCACTATAATTACAGGGCACTTGTCGCTAAAAGTCGCAGAGTGCCGGCCAATGCCCAAGACTTCGGCACCGACAACGGTCACGAGGTATCCCCACTTTCCCGACATCGCGATGGTTAGAGACGCGATTCTATCTGCATATGGATGCATCTCTGATTCATCCTTCAGCCAGTTGAATAAGAACATTTGGACAAGCAAAGCGCCTACGTTCCAGTCACAACCCACTCACATGTGATGACTTCTAAGCCAACCCGCCCGCGGCTGAGGGCGAAAACTGGCTGCGTTGGGTGTCGAAAACAGAAGAAGAAATGTGACGAGACTAAACCTTCGTGCCTGTATTGCTTGCACTACAAACGCCAATGTGTATGGCCAACTGTCTTTGCGGATGGCCGGAATGGGAAACGCAGAGCAAGTTCGTCAAATCACTCGCCGTCTCCAAGCAGCAGCTCGCCTCCACCGGAATCCATTTTACCGGCATCCAGCTCCCTAGTAATACAGACCGAAACCTCGCAGAAATCGAATGCCGTTGATCTTTACTATCCGAAATCCCAGATTACATGGTATCCGGTTGAACTGGGCGAAGGGCAAGAGAGACTCCTCTTCCATCATTTCTCGACTTGCACCCTACCGACAGCTATTCGTCGTCACGCGCATCCATCATTCTCTACCTATCAAGATGTTTTTCAATTTGGTTTCGAGAACCCTGATATTATGAACGTGTTTCTGGGTATCGCAGCTCTCAGGATTGGCCAAAACAATGAGAGCTTCACAATCGAAGCAACTAAGTTCTACAATCCTTCAGTCAATGCTGTCTCTCGAAGCATCAAAGAAGGCAAAGTCAATGGCACAGAGGAATGGCTACTGGTTCTCATAGCATTCATGGTAATCTTCGAGGTAAGTTAAGTGTCAATTGTCAGATTCAAAGCTAACGCCTAAATAGACTTCTCGATTCGAGCTGTGTAGCAATGTCATGTTACATCTCGGGGGGTTGGCACAGCTCTTCCATATCAGGAAGCTCAAGAACGCTCTTCCAGACCACCGAAGACCTTTCCACAGGATCGCAGCTGAGGCGTTTGCTTATCACCTCGCCACATACTCCATTCTCTACAGCGCTTACGAGATAGATGGTGTTGCACAACAATTTACTTGGACGGATCTTGAAGGATATGATCGGGTGATGCCATATCCTGAGGCCTCGGAACTGGCAAATTCTCCCGTTCTCGGCTTACAATTTGAGCTTTTCAAGAACATCTTCGAGATCACACGACTGAGCCGTCACACGCCTTTGACGTCGAAAGACTTAATCACTGCCGTGGAGTTCAAGCGCCAGCTTGACCTCAACCAGCAACGACTTACTCGAGCTCTTGATTTCGCCGATGGGGAGGAGGAGCATGAATCACACGAAATTGCGTTACTTTACACCCTCGTAGCGCAGATCTTTCTGCTCAAAATTATGAGCCCAGGAATCACGACACAGCATCCAACCGTCATTCATCTCCTGTCCCAGGCACTTGCATCAGTGGAAAGGTGCAAAGTTTATGCTGCATGCAACTCATTCTTCTGCTGGCCTTTGACCGTTCTAGCGTGTGCAGTACACACCGAAGAAGCGAAGGAGCTGATTGAAAGGAAGATGGCAGAGTGTCGTCAATGGACACATTCTGGCCAGATACACAGGAGCTCCAGTATCATCAAGGCTATCTGGGAGGACGACTGCTCCGATGATCTCAATCAAGGCTCCGGTGCGATCGGCCTGCCTCGAGGACTGGATAGACTTCTGCACAAGGAAGGCCTGGTAAATACATTGTTTCTTCCGAGGCGTGCAGACTCGGATTGAAAGCTCCCACTGGTTCCAGTCATTGCAGATCTAAAGATCTCGATACCCAAAGCATCGATTCATACTTGAAGGTTTAATACGCCGAGAAACGAGCATACTTGGAAGAACAATATAATTCAATGCTATGTACACGAATCAGGGCAGCCATTGGAATCCGACATGGTGCCTACAATTGCTACGTTTCTATCAACCTCGAAGTACCTCCTGTATGATCCGAGCCGCAGCTAGGCACTTCTCATCCTGAAATCGTCGAGTGGTTATCTGGATCGAGCAAGGAGCACCATCTTGCAGAACAGGGTCATCTGCATTTGCTGTTAGTCTCGCCTTCTAGGAAAAGACTATGAAGTTAGAACAGATCGATTCAAACTTACAAGCCGGTCCTTTTTGAGGAGCTACGAATGTTTGTGGCTCGGGATCCAGCTCTTTCGAGGACTTCATGTACGGAAACACCACGGCTGGGAACTGCTTCTAGTCAGAAAACGTCGAAGCTTGAATATTTGGCTCATGACTTACGTCCATCAAGTTCCACTGGGTGGTGTAGGGGATGTAGCTGTACGCGTCATGCTTGACTGCAGTGCTCTGACATCCTGGTCCGAGGAGGACATCCAGTTTCTTATCCACCCAGACCCTTCTCCAAGCCTCGATCATCTCACCGCGCTGTCTATTCATTGCAGCGAGACCAGCTAGAGACAGCTCGGTCCAGTCTCCCGCTGTTCCCAAGCAGTTCATATTCAGCACAGATTGAACGATCGGCTCATTTCCTGCCTCTAGATTCTTCAGCTGAGTCCGATCGGGATCTGCTTGATAGTATTTCAACATCATTCCGTTTGCAGTGGCGACGGTGTTGTCAGGATTGTATGGGATGTCAACCAATGTGTGACCGGCTTCCTTGAGTTTGGCTACTGCGCTCGACAACGCACGTCGAACAGGTGCTTGAAGTGGGAACAATGGATCTTCTCCCTGAACTCCAATTATCAGTTTCTTCCCAGCTTCATGCTTGACGGATCTCCAAGGCACTTCGTGTGCAGTCGAATCGTACTCGTAAGGATTCGCGTCGATGACTGTTTTCATGAAGAATTCGGCATCCTCGAGATCCGTGCAATTAGGTCCTGCGCATGGCAGTACCGTAGAGAATCCACCCAATACCCCAGCGCACTTTCGAGCGTATGGGATTCGTCCAGTTGATGGCTTGAAACCGATAATACCACACGCCAAAGAAGGCATTCGAATCGAACCGCCCAGATCGGTACCGACGCCCAAAACCGAACCTCGAAGTGCAATGAGGGCTCCTTCACCGCCTGTTGATCCACCTGCCCCCAAGCTGAGATTGTTAGGGTTCAGAGTCCGACCAAAGAGGTTGTTGTGAGTATCAGCACTCATGAAGGCCTGCGGGATATTCGTCTTGACATAGAGAACGGCACCGAGATCCAGAAGCATATCAACCAAGGCAGAGTTATACGTCAGAGGCGGATTATCCGCATATGAGATATACCCAATCGTGGTTTTGATCCCTTCCAAGTTAAACGATTCTTTCAAGCTGATCGGAAGGCCATGAAGAGGCCCAATTGGCTTCTTATGCTCCTTCAAATAAGCGTCCAAAAACTTCGCCCTTTTCAATGCGCGATCAAAGAATGTTTCTGTTAGGCAGTTCACCAACTGCTGTGCGATTGCCGCTCGCTTCGAGAATGCCAATGTCACTTCCTCCGAGGAGAGCTCCCCAGTTGCGAGCTTGGCTGCCAATTCTGTTGCGTTGTAATTTTCAGTGATTGCCAACTCAGAATCGGTCAGAATTCCAGATTTTCGCGGAATGTCGAGGGCAATAACATTGGTGCCGGAGTCAGGACCCAGTGGAATGTCCTTCAGAATCGTTGGAGGAATAATCCAGTCGGATGGAATAGCTGCTGCACACTCGGCCTGCTTCTTTGCGGCGACATCCTTCCAGGACTTCGAGATGTTTGGCGACATGATCGGCAAGTCGGATTAACGAAAAGTAGGAAGATCTGGCAATCAAGTTGGAAGAAGATGAAGATGAGAATGATGATGCAGCTTGAAAGGCCGAAAAGTCACTTCATATGTACGCTCTTTCAGATGCTATCTCGAGTGGCCAATACAGAACATTTGCGATTACTCACGGATTACAATTAACCTTAATTGTTACAATCTGACAGCTATCTCCATTGAAGAGACACATCCATCTCGAAGTTGAAGCTACCCCATTCTTGAAATGTTGGTGAGCCAATGGCCGGTATTTGCGCAAACTAAGCTGGACCCGCAATGCAGCAGCTCTCCTCTCAAGAAGACCCTGGATCTCAAACCAGACGTCTGAGCCAATGGTTTCGAATGCGAAATGTCCACCTTTTGGCAACATAGTGAGAGCTTAGCAGATCTGATAGCTACTGCTCCACAATAATGTTTCCAGGCTCAGCGAACATTTTGACCCAGGACCGGAACCATGGGACCAGAAAAGAGATATCTTTCTTATCTTCCCCGGAGCGAAGATTAATTCCAGAGATCACCAATCAACGTCATTTGCGGATGTTATTTACATGTATCCCCATGGAGGTGCTGAGCCGCAAGGGCATATTGTTATCTCCCATTCTTCACCACGCAACAACAAGCTAGCTTCAACAACAGCTACCTCCCTGAATCTACTTACCATCCACATGCTATAAAGCTCCTTTGGTTCCTCTCAAGTCTCTATTTGTCATTTTCATTTCTGCCATACCAGTTCAGAAACATTTACTATTCCTCTAAAGAAGCAGATCCGAAGCTTTTGACGATGACTCTCGACATGGAGAAGTCTAGCCCTGCAGGCGATGATGTCCTCACTGCGACCCGCAGCATCGAGATTGGAGACGACACGAAAGTTGCCGAAGAAGCGCCACGAGATATTGGCTGGGACCTCTACCAAGCAGCACTCTTGATGGATCCAATCGAGCGAGAAGCCATAGCCAAGCGTGTCAAGTTGAAGCTTGATTTCATTCTGCTCCCTCTAGTAGGTAAACAAAGGATACTAGTTGGATTGGCTGTGACTAATGGCTGAGCAGATGTGCTTCATCTACCTCATGAGTTTCTTGGACAAAACGTCGTTGAATTATGCAAATGCTTATGGCATACAAAAGGATCTAGGCTTCGTTGGAAACAAGTAAGTCCAGCGTCTAAACCCCGAGTCACTGACTTACTGCTAACATCGTTAGCTATTCGGCCGTCGCAGCCATCACCAACGTCGGTTATGCTGTCTGTGCCTATCCGATGAGTCTGGCCCTCCAGAAGTTTCCCATCGGAAAGTTCATTGCAATTGCTTTGATGGTCTGGGGTGGCATACTCATGTGCACCACAGCCGTCCAGAACTTTGCCGGCTTGATGGTTCTCCGATTCCTTCTGGGAGGCACAGAAGCATGTATCGGGCCAGCCTGGATGCTCTTGACGGGTATGTTCTGGACGAGAAGGGAGCAGCCCTTCAGAATGAGTTGGTGGCTCGGATGTGATGGGATTGCAGTACTGATGGGCGCTGGGATCTCATGGGGCCTGGGTCACACGACGAATTCTATTGCTCCTTGGCGGCTTATTTTCCTTGTGAGTGTCTTCTGATGTCCCTCTGGGTCCATATCACTATGTTGCTAATCGTTGATATCTCAGGTCATCGGATCCATCAGCTTTGGTCTCGGCATTGTCGCTTTGATTATCCTTCCATCCTCCCCCTCGCAATGTATCTTCCTCAAGCCAGATGAGAAGATAGTGGCTGTGTGGCGCGTGGCCGACAATAAGATGGGAGTCAAGAGCGAGAAAGTACAAATTCACCAAATCAAGGAAGCTGCTTGGGACATGAAGATGTATTTCGTGGCCATGCTCTCCTTAATGATCGGAATTCTCAATGGTTCAGTCGTCAACTTCTTCAGCGCACTGCTCGCCGGATTTGGCTACGACAGCCAAAAGGTACTCATGTACCAACTTCCAGGAGGAGCGTTCGCACTAATCTGCACGATCTTCGGTGGTCTTCTTAACTCTTATGTACCGGGTATCCTCTGTTTAACCAGCATCCTCGCCCTCCTCCCCGGACTTGCAGGCATGATAGGCATTGCAACGATCTCGCTCGACCACCAACTAGCACTCACAGCGTGCGCCTGGCTCCAGAACATCTTCGTCCTTGCCATCATCCTCAACTGGTCCATCGTTGCTTCCAACTTCGCTGGCAATACTAAGCGCGCAGCTGCCAACGGCGTACTCTTCGTTTTCTTCGGCATTGGCAACATCGTTGGCCCGTTCTTGTTCCTGCCGGAAGAGAAGCCGAGGTACTTGACTGCTATCAAGGTTCTTGCGGGGATGTACGCGGGATGTATCTTGATGGTGGGATGCTTGTATGTCACCATGGCTACGGAAAACAGGAGGAGGGACCGTAGCCCCGTGCTTGAGGGCGATGGAACGGAGGAAGGCTTCGCGGATATGACAGACAAGGAGAATAAAGCTTTCCGATATAAGCTTTAGCTTGCAAGTAGTCCGAAAGCCTCCTCGATGAGATTGAACCTGGAAATGAAGCGTTTGAAACTCCTTCTGAATATATTATGTCAACGCCTCTACCTCGTGTATCCAACCCCCTAGGGTACTATCTAACGACATAGAACAGAAATCTAAAAATTATAGGCTAATCACTGGTCCACTCTACTTCAAGAAAATCGAATCTACAAGCGTGTATTTTCAGTCAAGGACCCTCAGCCGACCGGACAATTAATTACGTCTGTCCGGCTGCCTCCACATCCTCTCGCCAGACTTTCAGTAATTGAAAATCATGAGCGCTGGGTTCAGCGCAAACTACCAAATCGTCAGCAAATCCAACATTCTGCCTGTCGTAAAGTTGTTAGGAACTCACTGGAAGAATAGCATGGCTGGCCAACATGACGGCCAGTGGGACCGTCGCCGTGATGCCTGTTATATCCCAGCCACGCGGTGCCCAAGGAGTAGCGAGAAAGATCATGCCTCCAATGCAAGGAACAACAAAGGCATACATCATCCAGAAGTTCTTGAAGATCTTGGGGACTTCCTTGAAGAAGTTGGACTTCTCGGCTTCCTTTGCTGTGGCGCCCCACTCCATGTTTATGGAAAACCTACACGCGATTGAGACGAGTCAGTGTACTGGTAAAGCTAAGATGCTCAAGCGACTAGGAGATGGGAAATGAGGACGTACATGTGTGCGGCTAGAGCCAGGAAGAGGTGGAAAGAGATGCCTCCGAAGAAGATGGCGAACATTGGCATCCACTTGAAATTCTCGATCAAGGCTGATATCAGACTCTTCTCACCGAGACGGTACCTCAATACTGCCAGACAGAAGTTTCCGAGACCGGAGAACACGACGAGCAGGGCAACGAAGATCTTCCAGGAATCGATGTAGAACTTGTCAATGTAGCCGTTGTTCCAGCCGATGAGGAAATAGTTCAACAAGGTGAGGGGCAGCCCGAAGGCCAATGCATAATAGGTGGCGATGTAACCCAGAATGGTGACTTTGGAGGAGAGTTGCATATTAGAGAAGAGAAGGCGACGAAACAGGGGTGTGAACGGCGTGCGCCAGAGCCACGTATGGATGGGGTTGAAGACCAATTCGTTGCAGCCATATGCATATCTGGTGATGCTTCGTGTTAGCATTTGCAATGCAAGCCATGACAATAGAGGAGAGAAGACTAAGCTGGACACACTTTTCCCAACGACTGAGTTCATCGTACACGGTGAGGGAAACGCCTTCCTTGAATTCATCCCCGTGGTACGTAGCCAAACGGACCACATTTCCGGCTATCTGCATACGAAGCGAGATATCGAAATCTTCAGAGACGTGATGCTCGGACCAGAAGAGATCTGCACCGTCTTCTCTCTTCGTTGCAATGGCCTGCACCGCCTTCCAACGCAGAAATGCATTGTGTCCGACGAAAGGAGCAGCTTCACCAGACCCAACAGCAAACCGAATGGCGGAGTAGATCTGGTTTGTGAAGAAAGTGATGCCGTTCTCAAAGTAATCACCGACGACTTGCATCACACCGGCACTGTGCTGCACGATTGCTACCTCGGGAGAAAGGAACATTTCTGCAGCGCCGTAGAGAAGGCAGTCAACGGGCTGGGACTATTAGTACTGAAGAATGTAGACATCTGGAAGGAGCCGAAGACTTACAACGCGAGTGTCTGAATCGATGATCAGAATGAACTCTCCAATTCTGATGTCTCCATCGGCCCATGCCTTACCCTCGTCATTCAGTACCTTATTCAATGCCGCTCTGTACAACTCGTCTTCTTTGCTTTCGGATATTTCATCTGCACCAAGCTCTGTCTTGTGCTCGGCTATCATCTCTCGGAGTACATCTTCGGTGCGGTTACTGATGTTGAGCGCGTAATTCATGTTGGAAGCTTTCTTGAATTTTCCCGACCTGACAAAACCGTCGCCTCCATGCCTAGGGCGTGCGACCCACCCGATGTTGTTGTCTGTATAGAAATCACGGCGAGCTTGCGCTTCTTGCTCAGGGAGTAACTGATCACGACTTGTTAGAAATCGATTGAAATGTGACATTCACACTTGCTTACCTGAAGG
Source organism: Cadophora luteo-olivacea (assembly GCA_026120085.1). Taxonomy (NCBI): domain Eukaryota; kingdom Fungi; phylum Ascomycota; class Leotiomycetes; order Helotiales; family Ploettnerulaceae; genus Cadophora; species Cadophora luteo-olivacea. The sequence continues at coordinate 348,334 of JALRMC010000022.1, forward strand.
CCATCATCGTTGATGAATATGCTTGCGGTTCCGCCGTTAAGCTCGTAATGACGAATCGCTGCTTTCAATGATGTGACAGTGGGGATAATGACGCTCTCCAGGCCCTCCTTGTAGACGGGCATCTGGATAGTCACGTGGCTGCATGTAAAGCCTGATGTGCAAGCTTTGAAGATGTCGGGGTGGACTGCTGAGTAAGAGCGGGAGTTGGAAGTCACCCCAGTGATTGGGCCGATAAGTTGGAAGATGTCCGTAAATATTACGATTGCGAAGAACTAAACTCGTCAGTGCTTGGTCCGAGTAGACAGGGAGGCGGCAGTACCAATCCAAATAGGCCGAAGGCTGGTGTTGTTGCGACCTATTTGATCGTCAGTATGTTAACACCATTCGTATCGAGATCAACTGACCAATGCGAGGCGAAGCCACATGCCATCGATGAGCGATTGGTAGATCAGCTACCAGTATTAGTGAAGTGGTAGACAGAGGCAGAGGACGGTATACCTGTGACACACCGAAACCCAGAAGTAAGATTATGATTAAAGCAACGGCGAGTCCAACGAAGATGGCTGACAGAAATATTAGTGGTCGACCAAGGGACTCATTCTCCAAGACATCGGCGGCCTCAATATCCGATCCAGCATCGAGCTCTGCTACAACCATTTCCGACTTGAGTGGAAGGTTTGCAGAATTTCCTCCTGGAGTTGAAGCGTGCATAGAATCTGCTGCAGAGTAGCCTCCGGTTGAATTATGGTGATGACCGGCAATTGTTGGCAGTAATGGAAGTTTGGCTCCCCAGATCTATCTTGGTCAGCTTGGTTCAGCCACAGACTTCTTTCTCTGATACTTACGACTGTCAGGAGCTGTCTCTCAACGCTGGCAGCATGAGTCAAGATTCCCTCCACATCGTCATCCCAAAGCAGCAGTACTCTTTCCGTCCTCACAAAGCACGTGTATTGGAATCTCTTGATCTTATTGGATGTTGCCTTGGCCATCTCATCGAATGATTCGAGAATCTGGTACTGCGTACTGTCGTGCGGCAGCACGAGCTCGGTCTGATTGGGTGCGAAAATGGAGAACATCAAATCGGTGACATGAGTAGACATGGTGAATGCCACAGCAACATTGAGTCTTTGTACAGTGGCAACAAGATTCGGTGCTAGCACCTCTGGCATCGAGACGTATTTCCCGCGGGTGTGTCGGAGAAGTACTCCTTGAGAAGGCACTTCGTGGCTCATCAAGTCCCGGTATTGTGATGTCGGTGTCGGCGAGAACACTTCAGAGGCATGTGCTGAGGGACCAATCCACATGTTCGCCGCGATACGATCGTACAAGTACTTGACCATCTAAGAAGCTCAAGTTAGTATCACATCAAGTGATAAAGGAATCAAGTACCTACCACCTTGTGCCTCCCTAATGTTGTGTCAACATTCAGTGAAGGCTCCGAGCCTGGAGAATTTGACTTGTCAATGGAGTGATCTTCATCACTCAGAGCTCTTTGATGACCGCTCTCGCGATGGCTGCTGGCGTACGACATGGTGAGCAGTGGTCACTTTCCCACGTCACCGATACAAGAAGACTGAAAAGAACCTGAACAGAGGCGGGTAAAGCTTCTTCCAACAGTTCGAGATATCGCAGACGTATAATATTACCGAAAGAAAAACTAGAGATTCAATGCAGACCAAGAAGCAAGAGAGTAGCCATGACGAAAGTTGGACGAAAGCTTAAGAAGAACTTAACAGCTTAGGTCTTTTCAAAAGAAAAAGAACTTGCCGCCGTGGATCAAATGATTGGTGGTGAGGTTATGATTGTAGAAGCTTGGAGATGCGTTCCTTGAGCTCCAGGCCCAACGATAGAATCAGCGCCACCACCAAGATTAGAGCTGAAGTCTGTCTGGCATCATCGAAAGAAGTGCTTATGCAAACCTCTCGGTAAGCAATACATGGAAGAGGCGTTCAATAGCTCACACGGGCGTGGGTGGCCGGACAAGATCTTCTACGGAGGTAGACGGCCCTTTTGATTCAACGCAGCGAGGATCAAATGTTCATCGATATTCAGTCAAATTCGGCAAGAACCCCTGCGATCAATGCGAGTGATTGGCTAGACTGCTCTGCGATCTAAGCTCGTTCGCCAAAAGAGAAAAGAAAGTCCCCTGTATGATTGAAATTAGATGAAAAGGTGTGGTTTCACGGACAGGGGAATACATTCGGTACGCTCTGCATGTGACGGGATCGGATTGTTGAGGCGTTATTGAAAAGGTACATGAAGCCATATCCAAGATCTCAAAGCGGTCCTTGGTATGATAGATAAGGCGACAACAGGTACGAACTGAGTTGAGTTGTATGAACTTACGAGATTCATTTCCACAGACTGTGTTGCAAAGAAGGTGGCTGGCCGAAGGGATGCTGCTGTGGCAGCTGTTCAGATATTTCGAGCGAGATAGCACACTATCCTAGTCGCATTCCATTGGGATCGCCTCCCGCAATGACATCGTAATGAGATTGTGAACCTGCATGTCTGTGAGAGCCTGCCCACTACCGCATTCGATAAGTCGTTCAACAAAGAACACATGGCACGTAGATGCCAAGTGAAGTACCAATTTATCTATACCAGCTTATGAATTCTTGGGCCAGTGAACCATGTTTGTTATGCTCAAATCCTGGCCCCTGTTTGGGATGGTCGTAGCGAAGGGCCCTGTCCAGAAATACCGAACCAGGGCGCCAACAAAACTGGAGAGCTTCATTCTGAAAAGCATATACTAGTTCCAAACTGCAGATTATAGGAGTTGGTGCTCAAAAGAGTTAAAGATAAGCAGCCTATTTCATATTGTTATAGCCTGATTTTCCTCAAAATAAAGATCTTCCGTATCTTGCCTTCATGGTAGGAAGCGTGGGGACAATATGCATGAGTGCAGCCCTCGAACACTTGAAAAGTTGAGTACCTTCCCGATGAGATATAGAATGGAGCACCACTTAATCTGAAAGCATTCTACTTGAACTCTGATTAAATACCTCGCATTGTTACTAAACGTCCTTCCTGAATGGGATATACTGTCAAGAAGATGAAGTTGATTTTAAGTCACCATTCGGCAGATGCCCCGCAAAAACGGCCCGCGAAAGGTCTGACAGGTACGCTAATTATTTCTTGGCTCGCTTGGCTTCAAAACAAATGGCTCGTGCTCGTGGTCCTGCAGACGGGACAACGGGATGCAGGGGGGAAGATAAAGGCTGAATGTTGGACTCGTATCGCTTAGGGAACCAAATATTCCCTCCAGTTGGGCTGCCCTGCTCTGCTCTCTAAAAGTTACAACGCAGGTATATTCCGAGATACCTTATCTCGAAGCCTGCCTATGCACATGCATGCCGGGCTCGATGCCTGTCGTGTCGGGTACTGTAACTGGACTAATCTCCACCTACCAATATCTTGAGTTTCGATTGCATGCTCTATCTCTCTATGGTGTTACAATGAAAACCAACGAACACCATCAGCCAGTGCCATCACACCACTATTATCGATGGCAACGTTCAACCCGTCCTGTTGTCCAGTAGGTATGGCTTCTGAACCCGATGCCCCTGCCCAGTCAGGGTCCGACTCAGGGCCCGCCAGCCTCCAAATAGGGAGCCGCAGATCGTATGCCAACAACTTCCCGAAATGATTCCGCCAAGACTCGGGAGAAGGACCCTTACGACCCAGCCCCTGCCCTTCACATCTCAACCATTTCAACAGCTCGGACGAAAGCCTCGTTCAGAATTGTTTGGAATGCAGTCAGCTTTAACTTGCTTAGTATTGCCTTCAGCTTGCATAGTATTGACTGGTGTTGGTGTAGTGTTAGGCACCGCGATTGGCAGATGGAGAGCCGCCTGCATGATAATATATTATGTCGTCTGGAAAGTGGCGCCCGGGCAGGGCCAGCCGGTGAAGTATCTGATCGGCCGTTGAGCGACAAAGTAGCAGCGATCCAGGCGGCACTTCATTGGACCATGTTGGTTATCTTGAACCTTCCCTAGATTTTAGTTTGCGGTGGCAGAAGAGGCTGACGAGAGTGATGCATACGATAGGTGCGGTTTTGACATATGCGCTGGTCGCAATACCGTGAGCTATCTGAGCTCTTGGTATCGAATCCAAGTGCCGCGCAGGGTCTGTTTACACCAGGGGTTTTTGGATATTGCACCGGGTAAGACCCCGTTTTCTGGTTGCTGGAACGTTGGAAACGGAGACATCAAGACAAACCAGACTGCTCATTGAAGCTCAGAACTCCCACAATGTTTAGCAAATTGTTTGCTCGGAAAGCAGTCGTCGTGGAAAGCACACCACAGACACCAGCAGCCAATGTTGATCGGATTTCTCAAATTGCATCAAATCCAGGGTCACTGGATATCATCAGACAGGGCGATGTGAGAGCTCGAGGCAGCAAGAGAGGCCAAAGTTACAGGTTGATCACAGAGTAAGATAGTACCAGAAATGGCCACACTTCCTGTTGCCATTATACTAATGCTAGATCTATCAGGTACGAACAACCATGGCTCAAGGATAAACGTATGGGCAGGACATGGATAAATAACGTCATTATTTACGGCTTCATGTTCCTTGGTTTAGCTGTCAGCGGTTACATTTGCTACTCCAAAGCACAGACTGTAGTGAAGCATGATGTATGTCTCGTCTTCCAAGTCATTCTGAAAAATGTTGAAATTAACGTTCCCAGTACTGTCTTATCATGGATGACAACTTCAGCACCCTGAATCCTAAATTCTGGAGTCACGAAATTCAGACAGGAGGCTATGGGTCTGTACCTTCTTTCCTTTTACCGTGGATTCGCAGTAAATTGACAAAATTTCAGTACCGGCTCCTTCGACTGGACAACGGCTGATTCCGACAACTCATATGTGAATGCGGAAGGGCTGCACATACGCCCTACGCTCACAAACTTGACGACTGATATTACGAACGCACAAATCGACAATGGCTATACGTTGAATCTCACCAGCACCGGCGAATGTACGTCCTCTACGGGTTCCAGTTGTGTAGTTCAAAGCAATAGGACACTTGGGTCCATTATACCACCTGTCAGGTCGGCGAGGTTGACGACTAAGGGAAAGAAGAGTATCAGGTATGGAAAGGTCGAGGTGACGGCGAAGTTGCCAAAGGGCGATTGGATGTGGCCTTCGATATGGTTAGTTGATCTTCTTTGCGTAGCAGATTTACCTTTTCATCGCTTACGAAAAAAGGATGATGCCTGAAGACGACGTCTATGGAACGTGGCCCCGCAGTGGAGAAATGGACCTCATGGAGGCACGTGGTAACAGTATGTCTTCTATACCCGCGGAGCTGACCGAGTCCCTTTCTTTCCAAGCGCAAGAATAATCGGTAACCTTCGCAGACTACTCCTTCCCAGATGGTGGCCGTGACGTCTTTACTTCCACGCTCCATTGGGGTCCATCTGTAAGCACAGATGCCTACTGGCGCGCAACCAAAGGTAAAAGACTGCGTCGTTCGGACTACAGTAACGGCTACCATACATTCGGCCTTGAATGGTCGAAAGACTCCATCTCGACATATCTAGACTTCCAACTCCAACAAGTCTTTTACTGGAACTTCAAGAAAGAGCCGGATATGTGGAAACGTGGATGTAAGTTAACTCCTGAAGAACCATCCTCACATATTCCCATTTTCAATAGTACCTCCTTCCGCGTCATTTGACGAGTCAATGTTACGTACTGATAAAGCCAACCAGACTTCTCATCACAGACCACTAATGGGACATTTATACAAAACCCCTGGGCTCAATCGGCAACAGTGAACGCACCATTTGATAAGCCTTTCTATCTCATCCTGAATGTGGCTATCGGATCGCAAAATGGATGGTTCCGTGATGCAGTTGGGGGAAAACCTTGGGTTGATGGCGGAGCAACGGTGAGAGACTTGATTCAATTTGCCCGACAAATACTGATAAATTTAAGGCTATGCGGGATTTCTGGAGCGCCGCAGGTAGCTGGTTGCCCACTTGGGGTTCTGGGGACGAAGGTTCATTGACTGTCAAGAGCGTGAAGATGTGGGAGGAGGGGAAGTGTTAGAGCACCAACAAGCCCGACAACAGCTCATTAGTTTGTGACACTATTCATGGCCTTGAGGACTCCGAAGACTGTTCTTTCTGATTCCACCAATAAATAATACTTATAGATGAGGATTGGGTGGGTTTTGCGCGTGTATTATCAGAAGAGCTAGACTTGAAAACAATTTTCTATTGATTCTCTCTCTGGATCTTGATGTAAACAATACATTCAGAAATGCCAAACGTGCTTCAGTGTGCTTATCTTGGAGATCCATGCTTGGAATAGCTAATAACAAAGTACTGGCATTCATCGGCATGTGTTTGGGTAGTGATGCACGAAAAGTGGTCCGGCAGCGGCCCGGCCAACCGAGAGCATTCGGTCGTGCCAACAGCAACAGGGGCCGCTATCTACTAACAGGGCTTCCATACTTGGCAACTAGATCTGTCTAGATGCTGACGCCGAAGGCATGGAGATAATGCACTTCTGCAAAAAATCAATAAAATACTGCATACCGTACGGGCCAAGCTGAAGCAGGCCAGGATGTACGGGCTTGTCCGGAGGAGATGGCATGAATGGCTGAAGTCCTTCAGGGGGAGGGAGAATCCATATGGCTGCTACCTGTACTGTGGCGTTTCCCCATGAAATTATCAGCGGCAACAATTGTATTGTTTCGTTTCGGGTGTGCCAGGATCTCTCTATAAACAGAGGCTGTTGAGCATAGCTGCAAAAAGTGGTGTGGTTGCAGGGGAAGCACCTGGGCATTGTTCAGGGTATGAGAGCAACGGATTAATCTGCACATATGCTCATGCATTCAAGCCACTCTACTTTCTGATCTAGCAATCGACACTTCGGGAAGAACGTATCCTTTATGCTACTCGAAGATTGGTTCTGAGATGCTCCCCATCGACACTCGCTTGCGGCGCTACACCTAGAACAGAGACGGGCGAGACGCGAGTGAGAGAGGAGGGCACGAGGCGTACCAATGTTACGCTGCTGTTCTGAATTGAGGCGGGGCGTCAGTCGATGGTGACTGCCTCCAACTTGAAAGTGTTGACTCTGTGGCATCGACTGAGAATAAGATGGAGTGTCTCAGAGGGAACGAACGCGGGATGTGCCTGCACTCCAAGCAACTTCAAAAGAAAACGTACGACAGTGCCAATCTTTCACTAGATGACCCGCCTGACTATCGTGGAATCTGCGCTCTCCAAGTCAATGGGTCTTACTTCAATGGTGCCTGATCCTTAATCAGCTAGTGGAAGCCACGACAGGAGACTTGATCATGAAATTCATTCTACTAAATAAACAACCTATTGCCGGCGGACTTCTCTGGGAACTCGTATTTCAAATCTCTTTGAAGACTGGAGACAAGTAATTTTTGAATCACAGTAAGTCACCACGCTCGACGAATATGTTGCTTTCATAACACGTTCACTGATCCACAGCTCCAGCTCCAAGATCGTTATCTTCCGTCTCAGACTATACGTTCTCAGCTTCTCCTGGCCAACAATATGGCGCCTGGATCTATGCAGACAGTACTGTTGTGTCTAGCTCTGTTTTCTTCTGTATGTTTATCTTCTGACCGCCTGCAAAAATCTTGACATCCCACTGACTAACATTTTGAGTTCCTCCCGGTCAATGCCTACTATAGATCGCCCATTGGAAGAAGAGCAAGTAGCTGGATTTACGAAGGATGTTATACGTAATATTACACCATTCTAGTCTTCCCCACTTACTGTCACGGAAACTGATCATGTGATGGGGATAGTGATAGTGTAGCGGCGCGGACATTGAGCGTCAATGCTGCTGTCCAAGGTGGCCCAGCTGCTATGTCTCATGGGGCTTGTCAGGCAGCATGTTTTGCACTTGGGTACATTTATTCTGGAACTGAATATTCTGGAGAGTGCTGGTGTGACGTCATCTTGAACAATGGTGGAGTTCCCGCTCCAGATGGAAGTACTCAGTGCAATATGCCCTGCAACGGCAATGCTACAGAGGTCTGCGGAGGACCAGATAGATTGACTCTGTACAGATATGGTAGTCCCTCTGAAGGCTCCGTATCACTCACAAGTACTCTCTCGTCTGCTTTAACAACAGCCTCTTCACCAGTGTCCACAACTCCCACCTCTTCATCGGCAGTTTCCACAAGCTCCGGCACTGCACCCAGTGGATGGACCTTTCTGGGATGCTACTCAGATTCGACGGCGGCCCGCGCTCTTTCATTCAATTCGCAGGTCGTAGGGGGTCCGGCTGCCATGAGTCACGAGGGTTGCACTGATGCTTGTAGATTAGGTGGCTACACTTACAGTGGAACCGAGTACTCTGGAGAGTGTTGGTGCGGAAACTCTCTCCTGAATGGACATGGACCTGCAACGGACGGAAATGCACAATGTACCATGATCTGCAACGGCAATCCCCTTCAGATATGTGGCGGTCCTGACCGCTTGAGTCTATATATCTTCGGGTCATCTCCACCATCGGTATCCAGCTCGACAGTATCCAGCACAGTGATCTCCAGCACGGTGACCTCCAGCTCTGTGGCCTCCAGCTCCGTGGTTTCCAGCTCTGTCGTTTCCAGCTCTGTGGTTTCCACATCAAGTGTAAGTATGACAACCAGTTCAGCTACCACAACTTCAAGCACCCAGGCTGCTACAAGTCTCCCAACAGGCTGGACTTATGCTGGATGCTATGTAGATCCGCTTGGGAGTCGAATCATGAGCAATCAACAGCCAGACGATGCACAGTTAACGGTCGAATCTTGTGTTGCAAAGTGCATCGCCCTTGACTTCGATGTAGCGGGTATGGAATACGGCGTCCAATGTTTCTGCGGCAATTACCTCAGGAATGGTGCTGTGATGGCTGCTTCCGATAGTCAGTGCGCCATGTCATGTCCTGGCAATCCTGCGGAGAAGTGCGGCGACGGCAATCGATTGAGCGTTTACCACACTGGGGATCTGGTGATCTATCAGACGCCGGTGGCGAAAGCAACAGACCTGCCCGGAAATTGGGTCTATGAGGGATGTCTTACAGACACAGGAGACACCAAAACTCTCCCCTGGTTTGTGCCATTGGAGCAGCAGAATAGTCCCACAGCTTGTCTCTCCGCCTGTGCTGAATTTGGTTATAATGCTGGCGGAATGGAATACGGTGTTGAGTGTTGTGAGTTTCCTCGCTCGTTTATTGATCCATATTTGCTTACATTGTTCATCCAGACTGTGGAGATGTTGGAGACGTTGCGGTGGCTGGTGCAACTTTACAGCCCGAGACAGAGTGTTCCTTCCCCTGCCCGGCCGATCCTGAAGCATTGTGTGGCGCCGGGAACCGTCTGAATTATTATACCTGGACCATTGACCCCGTGACGCAATTTACGTTTCCACAAGGAGATGCCGCTGGCAAATACGAGTTCCTCATTGGAGGAGTGATCATTCCCCTCATGACCCAGCCTGCTGTCAATGGCAAAGTCGTCTTCCTCGAGAAATGGGGGACTGGCCCGCCTAACACGACTGGAACATACGAACTCGACCTAGCTTTGCTGGATGACTTCGAAGCAGCGTGGCGCCCGTTACACGTCAAGACTGATATATTCTGCGCTGCCGGCCTTACCCTTCCTGATAAAGTCGGCCGGCAGATCACCGTCGGCGGATGGTCAGGCGCATCTACTTTCGGCATTCGGTTGTACTGGCCTGATGGCTCCCCTGGTGTTTGGGGAGTAAATGATTGGCAAGAGGACTACGACCTCCTCAAACTCCAAAATGGGCGTTGGTACCCTACAGCCATGATCATGGCCAACGGATCGATTCTGGTCGTTGGTGGCGAAAACGGATCCAATGGCCCACCTGTCCCAACTCTTGAGATTCTGCCACAAGTTGGACCAGTGTTGACCATGGAATGGTTACAGCGTACTGACCCTAACAATCTATATCCCTATCTAGCTGTCCTTCCAAGTGGGGGTATTTTCGTTGCTTATTACAACGAAGCAATAATTCTCAACGAGGTGGATTTTACCACTACCAAAGTGCTTCCGAATATGCCTGGATCAGTGAGCAATCCTGACGGTGGACGTACGTATCCGTTAGAGGGGACAATGGTGATTCTACCACAGTATGCTCCATATACCGATCCATTAGGAGTTCTCCTCTGCGGTGGCTCCACGCCATTTGTAGGTGGTGGCTTGGCCATCGACAATTGTGTGACTACAACTCCAGAGTCTGCCAACCCAGTGTGGACTATCGAGAGAATGGTAGTCTATCCTCAAGTGCATCGATTTATGCGTATGCTCACAAGTGTTACAGCCTTCCCCGAGAGTATTGTCCTGTATGACGGCGCTCCCTGACGGGACGTACCTCATCCTCAATGGTGCCCATCGAGGTGTTGCTGGCTTCGGTCTCGCATCTGACGCCAATCATAACGTTGTTCTTTACGATCCCACTAAGCCTGTTGGTGCACGTATGTCCGTAATGGCCAACGCGACAGTCGATCGATTTTATCACTCCGAAGCTGTCCTCCTTCAAGATGGTCGGGTGTTAGTCTCGGGATCTGATCCTCAGACTGATGGTCTTGAGCAGGAATACAGGGTCGAGGTTTTTGTTCCGCCTTACCTCTTGACCGGCAGCCCACGCCCTGTCTTCACTCTCACTAATAAGGACTGGGCTTACGGCCAAACTATCACTCTCACAATTACTGGTTCTGTTGGTGCGCTAAAGGTCTCACTCCTTGGGGCTGAATCTTCAACCCACGGTAGCTCTATGGGTCAGCGGACAGTATTCCCAGCAACTACGTGCTCTGGTAATACTTGCACCGTCATATCCCCACCAAACTCGCATGTCTGTCCTCCAGGCTGGTTTCAAGTCTTTGTCCTGGACGAGGGCGTTCCTTCTCTCAGTCAGTGGGTTCGGATTGGCGGTGACCCTGGTGAATTGGGTAACTGGCCGGCTGGGTTGAGTGGCTTCGACACACCGGGGCTTTGAGGAGGAGGAGAATTTCTAGTGTCCGCTAGCAGTCGTATCACTAGAACTTCGTAATTTAGAGCTCATAGGCAAGACTGGTCTGGAAGAGCTCCTCTGGGCTCAAAGTAAACAAAACCAGAACATAGCGGTCCAAGCTTGCAATTGTTGTTCGAAGCTAATTCTGCATTTGACTGAGTTGATTGTGATTTTTCGTTGATGGACATTGAAATTTAGAGCTTTGCGTCACCTTTGATGACGTCTCGTAGAAGTCCCAGAGCCTCAACAGCAAACTGGATCATGTTCGCCTCTCTATCGCCGCCCAGTCCCGTCGACAACTCACGCTTGTACACCCCGTTTTCGGTCGCGACTGCTAAAGCAACATATCCACTGTCCATTATCAGTCCACGCTGAAACAGGGCATATACTGAAAACTCATCGCGGAACGAAGGGAAAAGTACATACGGGGTTCTATTGGGCGTGTTTCCACCCGTTGGTCCCGCTGTGCCACTCTCACAGATTGTGTACGTACTTCCCAATTTACCTCTTACGTTTGTCGCCAGTCCGGCAACAATATCGGTTGTTGGGCCTCGGTAGTTGTCGGTGTCTGCTTGGGTCCAGCCAGCTTTATTTGATCAGTATTGAGTTCGTTCGGAATCTAATGAGAAATCTGATCATGGACGTTACCGAACGAGATGCGAGACTCCAATGTGTACAGCTAGTATGGGGTTAGCAACGATGTATTATGATGGCGGTCTATCGCATATGTGAGACGTACTGTTAGACCTCCTTTGTATATTCCACTTGCACCCGGGGTGCTAAGAATGGATGCTGAGATAATGCCTCCAGCTGCCTGAGAACAAGTCAGTTAGTCTTTTCATACTTATAAAAGTAAAAGAAATTTTGAGCTAAATGTTGGTGTTCCTATCATCCCTGTTATATCTTCTTGGGTGAAAACCTCCTTGACCACCGGACAGGAAACCTTTACAAGTCCTTCCTCGATCTTCTTCGAATGTTCCATGAGACTCGTGACTTACAGTCTCCGCAACACTAACAGTCTCCTTCTTTTCCTTCAACAATTTGGCAACCTCAGCAACGACATCTCTAACTTTTTGTGGAGGAAATTCCTTAGCCATTGTTGAGCTTGCGAGTCGGCGACGCTGTGGTACCTGGAAGATGGAAGCAGGTTGTCTGAGTGTGAAAGACGCGGGAGAGATCTTGTGAAGAATTTGACGAAATACACTTCTTGTCATCTGGGTGGGAAGAAAAGTGATGGAAAGCGAGAAGTCGATGACGGTACGGAAGTTGAGGCTCATAGCGGGGCACCTCGATTGGTAATGCCATGCGGGGTCAATGCTCGGAAGGTACGACCACGAAGCGAGGGTTTGTTGACAGGACTTGATGTTATCCAAGACTCTCCTTCTGCTCAATCAATCTCTTCCTACCGAGGTAGTTAATTTGGCGTAAGTATGTTGTTCCAACGGATTGAGGGATCCGAGTTCTGAGCACGACAGCACTCAGATCGGAATTATGACACGTGACGTGACAGACACTTCGCAAAACTCAGCTACCAAGGCCGATCTGAACGCTAGGTCGAGAAGAGTGCATTCATATCTTGCATACAGACACTCTTGCTCTCAATTATTTGTCGATGTGTTGCTTCAAAATACCTTTATGACCAGCCGTAATGTACTCACATGACCAAGTCACTCACCTACGGAGTAAGGTAGGACGTACTTGGAGGCTTGGATTGGACCCGAAGGATTATCCTCCTTGATTTCTGCCAACTATGAACGATCCCGAAGGACATCTTTTGCACCTCTCATTATAACCACTGCTCTTGAATACGACGCGTTCTCCCCAAGTAATCTCCAAAGTTGAGTTATCTCCGCGGATTACAAAACACCTGAGGTCAACGATGGCCCGCCTTCAGCCTCTTCGACGCGGCGGTCGACCACGCGGGTTTGATTGTAGCGACCGGCCCAGCCAGCTTACTCCAATGGTGTCTCGAGATCCTATGTTTCTTAAGTGCTTGAATTGCTTCAAGACACAAAGGACTGGGTCTCGCGTGGTCTCAAAGTCTGTTATGTTGTCCAGATAGTGGCTGAAATTGCTTTCTTGGGCAGAGATCAGGACCAATGCGATGTCCTCAAGATAAAGTTTAGTTTCTTCTTTCACCCGCATTGAGGGGACTGCCTCGTGGGGCTGGAAAGCCTCTTCCCTTGGCATCAGAATTGTTGCAGTGGGAAAGGTTGGGTTGTGCGGTGGTGGCAGATACAAAGTTGGTATTCCTGCACGTGAGGTGCATTTGATGCACCTGGGGCTGATATTGATTGGGGGAGAGTCGAGAGAGTCTTGATATCATATTCTCATCTGCGCCGGCCACACTCCTGAGATGTTGCACTTTAGGCCCCAGCCAGTTGTTGGAGAAGCAGGCAAGGCAAGGAGTGGAACGAACGCCCATCTGTTTCGAGTAAAATTTTCGTCCTCGTTTGACCACGGATTTCTGGGCGATGATACCTTCATACCTCGTACTTGGGCGACGCGCCGACGGCCAGGTAATGGACATGCGATGTCGGGCTTCTGGCAAATTGCTGAGCTTATCCTAGCAGATCCCGGCCTGGGATTTGAGCGCCTGGCTGGCTATTTTGTCTTGGACAAACGGGCACTTTCTCTCAAGCAACTTCTTCCCGCTCTTCTAGCTTTTCTGCTGCTTTCTTATCCCACGCAAGCCTCGCGAGGCCACGGTGAAGCCTCGCCCAGCGCTTCTCCGCCTGCATCACAATTGCATGCCATGATGCACCACTCGCTGCACGCAGTTTTGGTGGTTCATTACTTGTCCATTCCCCTCGTTTGCTCTTATCGCAGCTCTGACATGTGGTTCAGGGGTCCTCGTTATCAGTCTTCTCTCTGCCAATCAGCGTTCTCGGAAGTGCCCGCGATGCAGATCAGAGCTGCCGAGACTGCATTGAGCTATGCCGCCATGGTCATAGCTCCCATCTTTCCCCATGGACGATAGCAGGGATGGCATAAAATACCTATTACGAGAAATCACCTCTCCAGTAGATTTCTTATCTTTGGAATTCGATTGATCATCGCAAAGTGCAGAGATGATACAAACAAACGCTTCTGATATGCTACCGCATCTCAAAGCCTTGCATGGAACATGTCTCCCGAGGCTGCATCAGTGATAGTGTACGATCTGGACCCATGAAACAAACCTCCACATCGGTTACATGACTTTTCTTCTTGATTCTCTCTCCGGCTGCTTCATTCTGTGTGGACTATTACACTTCTTATTTCTGACGCTTAGGCCAAGCCGGAGAGTCAGCCAGGACATATATATACAGCTCTTCCCCCGTGTCACCATTTCACAGATCGGCATTCGCATCTCTGGACGCAGCAAGTTACTTAGTGTTACGAGAAGTCTGCTGGACATCATCAATATGGCAATTGCTCCCCCTCTCAATGTTGGCTGGGGATATGGAATCGTCCTGGGTCTTGGTGCCGTTTTTGCGTTTGGCATGGTAAGTCTCTACTTCACCTGGCAAACTTGCCCTGGTACTGATGTGCCCAGATCCTTGTCACCTGGATCCTCAAACGATATAACCATGAACTCCAAACCTCAGAAATGTTTAGCACAGCTGGAAGGACTGTGAAGTCTGGTCTTGTTGCGTCTGCAGTGGTATCTTCCTGGACTTGGGCAGCCACACTTCTCCAATCCTCTGGGATCGCCTATCGATATGGAGTTTCTGGACCATTTTGGTATGCCAGCGGTGCTACTGTCCAGATTCTACTGTTTGCGACAATCGCCATTGAGTTGAAGAGAAGAGCACCCAACGCCCACGTAAGTTGAGCACAGCAATTGACTTCGAGGAGAAAGCTAATTCATGACAGACCTTCCTTGAAGTCATCAGGGCTAGATACGGGACTCCCGCGCACATCGTTTTCATCTGCTTTGGCTTGGCAACAAATATTCTTGTCACAGCTATGTTGTTGACTGGAGGTTCTGCTGTCGTTTCATCCTTGACTGGTATGCCAACTGCAGCGGCTTGCTTTCTCCTACCTCTGGGCGTGGTGATGTATACTATGTTCGGAGGCATTAAGGCGACTTTCTTGACGGATTGGGTGCATACCTTCATCCTGTTGATCATCATCCTAATTTTCGCCTTCACCACCTATGCAACAAGCGACATTTTGGGCTCTCCTCAAGCTGTCTTCGATCTCCTTGTCGAAGCAACTGCAAGACATCCAGTCGAGGGAAATGCTGGAGGTAGTTATTTGACAATGCGATCGAAGGAGGGTGCTATCTTCTTCGTCATCAACATCGTGGGGAACTTCGGAACGTAAGTACCCTGGGCTTCGCTAGCTGACATCACTGGCGTTCATCGCTAACAACAAACAGCGTTTTCTTAGACAATGGCTACTACAACAAGGCTATTGCCGCATCCCCAGTTCATGCTTTACCTGGTTATATCATGGGAGGAATCTCGTGGTTTGCCATTCCATGGCTGTGCGCCACAACTATGGGACTTGCAGGTCTTGCAGTAAGTGTTGGAATTTTCAAACCTTCCTTGGAACTTCTCTCAGGTTATTTTATGAGGTGGAAAAGCCCCGATGTTGTTCTCGAGGAGTCTGGGCTCTATTCGGGAGGATATGGCACATCGCTTAGCGTGGAGCGCGTTGGCCCCTCACTGGTCCCCAGCGGATTCAATTTGCCCTCTCTTTCGTCCTGAATTTCCGTATATGTCATGTATGACGATACTTCACACATCTTCTCTTCATCCCAAAACACAACTTTGGAAACCATTTGCTGACTGCTCGACCAGCTTGAGTCAAACCCTGCCTTCCCAACTTACCCAGAGCGCATGTCTGATGCGGATGTCTCAGCTGGTCTTGTCCTGCCATATGCCGCGGTCGCTCTCCTCGGCCCAGGAGGCGCTGTCTGCACTTTGTTGATTGTTTTTATGGCTGTCACATCTGCTTCATCTGCTGAGCTCATTGCCGTCTCGTCTATCTTCACCTATGACATCTACCAGACCTACTTCAACCCAGGTGCTAGCGGAAAGCGATTGATCTACATGTCCCATGCTATGGTTGTGGCATTCGGATTGGCTATGGCATCGCTCTCAACTGGATGTAAGTGTACACTATCCAAAAAAATCTCACCGGCTAACAGCTCTCAGTGCACTACGCTGGTATTAGCATGGGATACCTCTATGTTCTCATGGGTGTTATCATCTCATCTGCTGTCATCCCAGCTACCCTCACTCTCATGTGGGCAGGACACAACAAGTGGGCCGCGACTCTGACACCTCCTTGCGGCTTTGCCTGCGCCGTCATCGCCTGGTTGGTGACTGCCTCCAAGACCTGCGGAAAGCTTGATGTCGATTGCACCGGATCAAACAATCCCATGTTGGCAGGCAATGTTATGGCCCTGCTCTCTCCTCTCATCTTCACCCCCATTTTCACCCTGATTTTTGGTATCGACAAATACGACTGGCAATCGATGGCCGCTATCCGCAAGGGTGACGACCATGATCTTGCTGCAGAGGCTGATATCGATCTCGAAATGGTGCCAGGCGAAGCTATTACCACAGAAGAAGCAATGGCCTTGGAACAAACCAGGCTCCTTCGCGCCTCCAAGATCGCCAAGGGCATGACCGTACTCCTCACCCTCGCTCTCCTCATACTCTGGCCCATGCCTCTCTACGGTACAGGCTATGTCTTCAGCGAGAAGTTCTTTGCGGGCTGGGTCATCGTCGGAATCATTTGGCTCATCGGCTCGCTTATGTGCGTCGGTGTCTTCCCTGTTTGGGAGGGCCGCAAGGAGTTGATGTTCACCTTTAAGGCTATCTATCTGGATATTACCGGCAAACAACATCCCTCCAGACATCATCGTCCTGAGGCAACGTATGTGGAGGGTAAGGAGGCCGGGAACGAGACCCCGCCTGTGGTGCACGAGAAGTCCTCGGGCGTCATTGAGGACAAGGCCACGTAGATTGCTTGGACTAAGATACGGGTCTACGTGACTACATCACTGGTGAATGATGATGGCTGTTGGTGCTTTTAATGCTTTGGGTTTGGATAGCGAGGATGATACCACTACTGTCTTTTGGATGACTGACTTGTCGAGTTAATTGACTACATACACGATTGTCATGAGTTTTTAATTGAGAACTATTCGGACAAACCACATTCTTGATTGAATCGCGTTATAACAGCGGTGGATATAGCCCTTTTGCTGTAGACTGTCAGCTGAGAGAACGGGTTGGTGAACAATTCATGGGGCCATTGCAAAAGCAAGGCCAGGTTCCAGCCAGATTTCTATAGAACACCTCCTGTCTTAACCACATGTAGTTCCCGATAGCTTCAATGTCAAGAGGGATCGACATGACAAAGAGAAACTTCATTCTCCTTTCAGGAAAACGCACTTCTGAAGATGGAAGTGCCTTTAAACATCGTTCAAAGCTTCAGGAAATCATCTTTCGAAGGCAGAGCAAAGATTCGATACTACACAGACGAGTAGAGACGCCGAAGAGTCCACTCGAAGCTTCGTGGTAACAGTGAGCGCGATACTGGAGACCTTGTAATAAGCCAAGCCTCCCTCAAAATGGTCATGGCAATCCGCTCGAGCAAAACCCACCTCGCAGCAGCAAGACTTCTTGAGCACAACACCTATCGACCTATTTCCAGCGCTCGTCCAAGCAACGCCGTCGCATCATGCCTGGTCACTGTCAGAGCAACGCAACCAACAACTGGTGCGGACCTCATCAGGCACCCAACAACGAATGCGACTGCCCGTACAACTACCGATTGCCAGATTCAGATTTAGAAAGTAGTGATGGGACGAATACCCTGCGTCGAACGATGAAAGCGACATTGATTGCTGTTCTGCTGATGATGGAGGAGATGATAAATACTCCTCCATTAGATGATTCCAACGACAGCGATGAGTCTTCCTCTTCAAGCGATTGGGATAGAGGTGATTACGGAGAGAACTACCCGTCTGATGATGACTCAGAGAATGGTCCCTATGTATTCGACTATGAAGAAGAGTTCAATGGACCGTGGAACGTGCCTGGTGGGATGCCGGACTGGATCTCGGAGCATCCGTATTATGTGGGGTGATGTACGGTCGATCTCATTTAAGACGGTGGGAAGACATTTCTGGGATCATGGGATGACACTGAAACGGGGAATCATATTGGAAACGCATACACTGAGCATGAGATGATGATTAGCGCTTGTTCTTGGGCAAGGGGTCATCGGTAGGCTCCAAGTGCTATGATCATGGTCGGATTAACAAAGAAAACTTAAATCGCCGGGTCTCAAACGAGTTCGAGAGCATCTCTACTATTGATGTATGTCTCAGACGGATACAGTGAATGCCTTTCGGTCCAGTGCAGTCAAACCGAGGGCGGAGTTGAGGCCAACTAATTCGGTCTTTAGAGACTGGTTGGGTTCCAGAATGGGGGCCACAAATAAGCGAGATGTTGGAACATAGGTATACAGCAACATCGTTCCAACGTTGTCGATGACATGTGCAAGGTATCACAATTTTTGAGTAGTAGATTCGAAGCATACAGGCGACTCTCATCATGAGCTGCAGTATCCGAACTCAGCCTCTTATTTCGGTGTCTCATATGGTCAAAGAGAATATGGAGGGCTTGAGGATATGTCTCGGATATGTAAAAACAGCGAGAATGCTGTGTCAAGGCCAGGCCAGAACCACCCTGTCCGCATTTCCCAGGCTAAAAACCAGTATATGGCCTGAGATGAAACAGTTAATGCTAAAAATGTGCCAGGATTCGCTGAAAAGGGGCAAAATTTGAGTATATATATAGAAGTCTACTCTGCCAAACTACACCTCCATCAGGCCACGCCCTCTCAGCTCATCCACCCTCAACAACTATCTGCTCAGCCGAGACCAAATCTCAAGCTCCGATACCACAGCACAAGAGAAACAAGTGCGCTTCTCATAGCTCCTCATCATGACAAACAACGCTGCAGGTCAGGCTAACGCCTCCCAAAACAATCATCCCAAGGCAGCCGCGCAAAAGAAAAAGAAGAACCCGAAGCCAAAGAAGGCGCCAAAGACAAAGAAGGAGGCACCCAAAAACTATCAGGCGATGAGTGGTGGCTCAGGAAAGAAGAGAGTAGAATTTGAGCAGGATGACGACTTTCTGAATGGGAACATGCTCAAGAGTTTGGTGATTGGCAACGGGGACGAGTCGCAATTCGAGTGGAACAAGAAAGGTGGAAAGCCAGACTGGCACGGTAAAGAAGACTGAAGATGTAGGAAAAGGCTTAGATTGTGAGTGGGGCGAGGGGCAAGGTGAAATGAAGTGTTATGATTGAGGACCTGGGACATATAGTGGTCATGAGACTGATGCGTACCTCAAGCATGTAGGACAGGAAAGCAGTTTCAGAGCAACCTATGTAACTTGCGTATAGACACTGTGTTGCTACCTTGAAAATTGTTCGCCTGCCATCTGTTGTCAAGATTCAAACGAAGTGAGCTGTTTCTGCACCTCTCACGGATAGACTTCTACCCAA
This sequence comes from Cadophora luteo-olivacea, assembly GCA_026120085.1. Classification (NCBI taxonomy): domain Eukaryota; kingdom Fungi; phylum Ascomycota; class Leotiomycetes; order Helotiales; family Ploettnerulaceae; genus Cadophora; species Cadophora luteo-olivacea. Next base: position 367,877 of record JALRMC010000022.1, read on the forward strand.
CCTGACGATACTACACAAATTGACAGCTCTGGGATCTAGATGAAATTATAGTAAACATGGATTAGATAATTTCTTGCATCCTTTCGGAACTGTACGACTGTATGAGGTGCTTCCGTATCTCACATGGACATCAGTTGTCCAGAACGGGTTCTCGTCACAAAATCTCAACAAGCAACACGTAAATAAGAGTAAGGACTGTGCGACGCTTAATGAAGTAAAGGTATGCGAAACTCCAGGCAAGGGGCCACTACCCTCCATCAAACAGAGGTCTAGATACATGCGCAGTACAGTTGATAGAAATGGGGTATAAAGCAATTAGAAGGCGCAGGAACATCTGATTGACGGAGGGGCTGATATAAACACTGACCAGGCTTTTTCGGGACTAGCGGATTTTGGTACAAACGTCATAATCCCGCCATCTTGGAGCTCCATCAAAAGCCTTCAAGCTTCAAAGCCTTCCATTGACCTCTCATTTTCCGAAGATACCCATCTCATCATGTTTGCAAGACAGGTATTCAAGGCTGCTCAGCCATTGAGAACAGTAAGTGCATATTCCCAAGCTCTGTTGTACTTGCTGCTTGCAAATCAAGCAGCCCACCATCATTCCGACACTGAAGCTAACTTTTACACTCAGCAAACCCGTCGATATGCTACCGAACCAGCCAGCGGAGGATCCAACACAGCTATCTATGGCGGAGTTGCAGCAGTGCTAGCAGGTGCTGGATACTACTTCTATAACCAGGGCGATAATGCGGCAAAAGTGAAGGGTGCGGCGAAGGATGCTGAAGCCAAAGCTAAAGATGCTGTCGGAGCTGCAAAGTCGAAGGTCGATGGAGCTACAGCAAAATCTGCCTTTACTGGAGGTGATCAAGGTTTCATTAGCTTGAAGTTGGATAGCGTTGAGAACATCAACCACAACACCAAGAAGTTCCGATTCGAGTTGCCAGAGGGTGATCAAGTTAGCGGTCTCCATGTCGCATCTGCACTTCTCACGAAGTACAAGGGCCCGGAAATGGAGAAGCCAGCGATCAGACCCTACACTCCAGTCAATGACGAGGGTATGTTGCGGCTTTCCTTGGGTAATTTGCGCACTGCTAACTTTACGCAGGTGACAAAGGATACCTTGATCTCCTCGTGAAGAAATACCCTAATGGAGTTATGTCAACACACATGCACGATATGGTACCGGGACAGAGACTGGACTTCAAGGGCCCAATTCCGAAATACCCATGGTCTGCGAACAAGCACACCCACGTTGCATTGATTGCTGGAGGAACCGGAATCACCCCGATGTATCAAGTAGCCCGCGCTATCTTCAACAACCCAGAGGATAAGACTAAGGTCACCATGGTTTTCGCCAACATCACTGAGGAGGACATCTTGTTGAAGAAGGAGCTCAACGAGCTCGAGAACAAGTACCCACAACGATTCCGAGCTTTCTATGTTTTGGACAAGCCTCCTGCGAAATGGGCTGGCAACAGTGGATACATCACCAAGGAACTCTTGAAGACTGTCCTGCCTGAGCCAAAGGAGGAGAACATCAAGATCTTTGTCTGCGGTCCACCTCCTCTCTACAAGGCCATCTCTGGTGTCAAGAAATCTCCTAGCGACCAAGGCGAGCTTGACGGTTCGTACCTCGAGCAACTTGGATACAAGAAGGATCAGGTGTACAAGTTCTAGATGGATATAGTGGGATACAATGCGAACTGTAACAGTAAATAGACGCACAGAAATAGACAATCATACAACAGCTGCTAGGTGTGGCAAATGGTTCTTGGTCCTCAATTGCAACTCTCACTTCGGACAGCCTGCAGTCGCAAGCTTCAAGGTTTTGGTGTTGATATGGACTAAAAGTTACTAGCCGCCGTTCTTACCGGATGGCCCAAAATCACCACCCATCCCACTGTTTAATTCCCGGCACTACGCTAGCTCAAGCTTAATCATGCAAATCATGATGTCAACAGGACATTTCAGTGGACCTTGGGATAAATTTCTCAAAACTCCGGTCGGTGATGACCACGGATTTCGCTTGAGCTGGTCCATGGACTTAATATCGAGGTAGGTTTACCCAAATGAGCATTTCTCCTACGTTCCTCTTTGCCTCTCCTATTTTCTTCATTTTGTGGTGTTCTCTTTCTCTTTCTTAGACCGTTGAGTCGGTATATAATTTCCCTGCTGGAAGACATGCAGTCATTTCTAGCATACAAACGCTTCGAGAAGCATGCACGGGAACAATACGAGAGAGACAAGAAGCGCGCGGAGCAATTGGTCCACGCAAATGTAGAACTCAATACCGACGATGCGGCAAATGAGAAACCTCGACATCGGCCATCTTCAATAGACGACAACTCTTCAGATACAGAAGTTCCATCCCACTCTCAGAGCCCAGACTCGCGCGACCCAGAGAAGGCAGAGCAACCAGGACAAGAAGATCAAAATGATGACTCGCCAATGGAAGAAGGAATCCGAAGGAACGATACGCTTTCGACGATCCGGACAAATCAAAGTTTTGGAACTCGTATGGGACATGCAATGGCCGGCATCGAAGTCCGCGAGCTGTCAGAACAGCTCACCAAACGTCGATCCAGAGCTGTGACCCGGACAAATACCAACACGAATGCCAGTTTCAAAGATCAGCCATTGAGAGAGAAAGTCTTCGTTGTTGGCTACGAGTCTGAAAAAGACAAGATGAACCCCCACAACTGGTCACTGACTACCCGAATCGGTGCCACGATTTTGATCGCTTCCATCGGATTCATCGTCGGGTTCGCTTCGTCTGTTGATTCGGCTGCTCTCCCGCAAGCCGCTGAAGATTTCGGAGTCAGTGAAGTCGCGGAGTCGCTAGCTACTGGCCTCTTCTTGATCGGCTTCGGTGTTGGAGCTCTCTTCGCTGGTCCAATTTCCGAGACCGTAGGAAGAAACCCCGTATACATTGTCACAATGGCTGTCTATATGATCTGGATCATGGCATCAGCACTCGCTCCGAATCTTGGTTCCCAGCTCGTCTTCCGCTTCCTCGCAGGATTCTTCGGAAGTACGCCCTTGACTTGTGCTGGCGGCTCGATCTCTGACCTCTGGGACCCAATGGAGCGGGTATATGCCTTCCCCGTATTCGCAAATGCCGCTTTCATGGGTCCAATCTTCGGTCCAATCGTTGGTGGATTCATCGCGCAGAGCAGCCTTGTCTCTTGGCGTTGGTGTGAATGGATTACGCTCATCATCTCTGGCCTTATCCTCGTCCTCGTCGTGCTGTTCCAGCCCGAGACCTTCGCACCTATTCTTTTGAAATGGAAGGCTAAGCATCTCCGCAAGATCACAGGCGACGACCGGTATGTTGCTGAAGTTGAGATCAGGGCTGATGCATTCTGGACACGGTTGACGCATGCCTTGTATCGTCCATTCTTACTTACGGTGCGGGAACCGATCGTCATTCTGTTCGCGCTATATTTGACGGTCGTGTATATCATTTTGTTTACTTTCCTGGATGGATATACGTATATCTTTGGAGAAACATACGGCTTCAGTGAAGGATTCACTGGACTTGCCTTCCTGGGTATAGCAGTTGGGCTGTGCTTCGCATCGCTCCTGGTTCCGCTCATCCACAAGTGGGCGAAGCGAGATCTTGCTGCTGCTCAAGCTTCTCGTGGGCCAAACGCCCGTCTACCTCCCGAGAAGCGTCTTTGGTTCGCGATGTTCGGAGCTCCGGCTGTGCCTATCAGTTTACTCTGGATGGGATGGACGAATTATTCAAGCATCTCATATTGGAGTGGTTTGATCTCGAGTGTTTTGTTCGGCTACGGGATCTTGTGCATTTTTATCAGCAGTTATCAGTACATCATTGATAGTTACGAGATGTATGCTGCGAGTGCTTTGGCGAGTTTGACGTTGATCCGATATGTGGCTGCTGGCGCCATGACTGTAGTGGGGATACCGTAAGTAATATACTGTTTTTGTGGTTTGAACGGAAAGCTAATGGTTGTCAGATTTTACAAAAATGTCGGTGTCCACTGGACACTTACCATCTTAGCTTGTATCTCGGCGCTGATGGTGCCTGTACCGTATGTTTTCTATTATTATGGCCCGAAAATTAGGAGCTGGTCCAAGTACGCGCCGAATAAGGATGACGAGTAATGAGCGGATCTCAAATAGGGAGGAGGGGCAACTTGAGCTCGGATAAGGGGCAAATCCTGGAGATAGAATAATCAAAATAATCGTCATATTGTATATACAGACACTGCATGCTGCATCTCATCACCATTGCCGCCTGAGTGAAAGTAGTGAATGTCAACAACCCGGGGCTCGCTCGACATCTCGCCTACGTCCCATCGGCACGAGTGCATAGTCATAGATTTATCTTTTGCTTCCAGGCACAAGATACTAATTTTGGTTTTCCCTCTATTCACCGTTCTCTTGGAGGATCTTCCCACAGGAGTCGGTAGAAATATCCTGCATGTGATATAGTGATGAAGGAAGCGAGAGCTAGGCTGAAAAAAGTATGCATTCGAGTCGCCCTTATAATTGAAGTCTTGCCCTGGATGCACCAGAACTGTCGGCAGTCTAGCCGAACTTCCGGCCTGATACCATGGATACCGAAGAGAAGCCCAACGAGGACGAACAAAAACAATCCACCATGACAATCCCTTGTTTGATGCCCCCAACACCAAACTCCCAGGTGACCATTGACAGTCTCCCAAGAAGGAGGTGCGCTTCAACTCCGCCCCCCAGAGACAAACCCCGCTTATGATCCAGCACTGCCAACCGCAAAAGTAAATTCCTGTGCCTCCAAAATCCGTAAATACTCGGCCGCGCTTCTCCACCGCACACCGAGTCTTCTCATTGTATTCCGCAGTGATTCTAACGCAGCCTGGCAGGTCTCATCCCCACTCTCCCGCACCATCCACGCGTAGTTCGAGGCAGCAGAATAAAGCGCATCCATGATGATGGGACTGACTCTATCGAGATCTTGCGGTTGAGGAGTGGCATCGGTGAGTTGGGCGGCGAATGCTTTGATGCTGGCTGAGACACTACGAAGGCCCTCGATTGCTTGGGTCTGCATTTCTGATGCTGCTTGAGTGGAAGGAGGAGCGCAATTTCGAGTGGCTGGACAGGAGTAGCGATCGCAGAGAACACAGAGGGTACTGTAGGCAAATGCCAGAGGGGACGCAAGCCCAAGTGTATCGTTGGCGGATTCTTCAGTCAACTTGAGAATCATGCTCGAGATTTCGGAGTAGAGCTGAGTGGCCACAATAAATTGGTCTTTTTCATCAGGCAGTTTCGGGCCATGGTGATGGTTTATTACTGCTCCCAGCATGACGTAGACCTGACAGAGCCGTGGGAACGGGTCAACAGCAACATCGATAGGCATTCCGACTGTACGTTGGCCAGAAGATGTGACCTCACCAGCTTCCTAGTACAGTTCTTAGTTGATGTCACAGCTGTGAAAATCGAGATATAGCATACCCATGCGTAGTCGTGAACAGGCAGCGGATCATCTGGTTTGGGCTCTTGTGGGTTTGGAATGTATCCTTGAGATCCAAGGCTAACGATTCTGGCAGGAGCCTATTAGTCGTGATTCAATCTCAACATGTCCAGTGTCATACCTGTCGGCTAGAAGTACACCCCACCAAGTTCTCCGCCTCTCTTCTTGTTCAACCCAAGTGCCCTTAATTTACTTATCACTATAGACCTACGAGCTGGCGGAACATAACTTACGGTTCGACCTAATATTTCTGCAGCCTCAGGGTGTCCGCTTATTCCAAGCATATTGCCGTACCGTACACACCAACCAGCGGTCATGAAAGCGGCTGGATAAATGGCTTGTCCATGCTCATACCAAGTGACCAATAGATTCGCTTGGAGTACATGCAGAGATACTGTGCCTGTAGCCTCCAACAAGGCAATAAATCGCTTGGCAGATATATAGAGCGTATTTTGAGAAGCTTCAATACCATCTGGCGGAGTGGAGATGATGAGTTTCATGCAGAGAAATAGTAAAGCAAGATCTGGGCCACCCTCCCACATAGGATTTGCCATGTTCCGGGTCATGCGTTTGTGGGAGACGATGGGCATCCATTTATGGACTGTTTCGAAGTATTTGGTAACGACATCTTGTATCTCAGTTGCGTCTCCTAAAAGTTGAAGGACATCCTGAACTTGTCAAAATCTATGTACTATAAAGGGAACTTGGGACTTACCCCCGGGATTTCAACAAGAGGCTTGGGTACGACGACACTATGCTAGTCAGCGAGCTGTTCCTTCAGATCATTGAGGCTCCATACCCGCCGTATTTGAAAGTATCCCCATCTAAGAATGCAATAGCAGGAAATCTGTTCTGCACACTTTGCCAGGAGATATCTTGATGTGGGTTGTATGCAGGAAGTTGATGGCCAAGGCCCTCTGCTGTAGCCAAACCACTAGCAGAGGACGGTGTGTATGGTGTAGCTTGATTATGTCTTCCATGCAAGGTAGCTTCGAGCTGCATGACCTTGATCTTCAGAGCGTTGAAGTCATCGCTGGTAGGTGGAGGGGTAGCATCGCTGTAATCGCAGGCCCGGTTCATGCGACTGCAGCATGTTAGTACAATTCCCAGGGAAGTATTTGAAGTTAGTCGAACCTGCAAAGCGCGCAAGCTGGTAATGCTTTGTCGCATTTTCTTTTTTGCTTCTTGCAGGACAAGCATGCTTGATTGGCTAGCTGGACTGGAAGAGGCTCATATCCATGGCCACCATTGGGCATTTGATTCTCGTATGTATTCATGGCTCGAAGAAGTCGCTACGCAGACTCGAACACTAAGGCGGTCTTGAGCGGCCGGGTGTGGAGGAGAAGAGGGGTGTCAGAAGATGTTCGTTCGAAGACTATCGTTATCAGTTTCGTTTCAAGCAAATCGATTGGAAATTGGAATTGATCTACCAGAAAACGAATGAATCATCTATTTACGCCCAAAAACAATGCACTGCCCTATGCTGCTCAAAATCGAAGTTGATGCTCTGGATTGATGAAGCGGATGCGGCGGCCGCGATATCGTGAAAACATGGGATATCAGCTTGACGATAAAAATAATGCTCGTATTACTACACTCGCGCCTCGAGGTGCTTTAACTGGATAGCTAAACGAGTTGTGAAGCTGAGCAGGGGTGTTTTTAGCATCGCGGCTCATTAGCGCGTCTGCGGGTGACTTCGAGGAAAGCTTTAATTGAGAAGGATTCGACGCATCAAAGTTACACATTCTGCTGAACAGATGGCTGCTATCTTTGCACAAGAGGGCACCCCTCAACGAATGTTTACGAAATTTGCCGACCTACCTGCCGAAATTCGATGTTTGATTTGGGGAAAAGCGTCGCCGAGTCGTCCTCGAGTAATACAAGTTGCATACCAAGCGGAGAAGGAAATATGGCGAGCCTGCGTCGACAGCTGTGGAGGTCTTCCCCCAATAATACCTGTCTGTCGAGAGGCGCGTAAAGAGGCATTGAAGCCATACACGAGGCTGCTCGAGACATGGGTCGACTTTGAGGAGGATACGATATTCATCAGTGATCCAATGTTTAATATTCGAATACCTCGGAGCAAATTTATGGACGCGGCATATTTGAATACGATCAAGCGGATAGCTTTTACGGAAGATGTATATTTTGGAATGAAACTGCTGTATGAATCGTCTCCGCAGCTCGTAGATTCTCAGGGAGCAATTGTCAGAAAGATGAAAGGGCTGTCGCATTTTACACTGGTCTTGATGGAAGATGGGGCGGGTTTCGACGAGGATAGTGATGAAGCAGAGTTCGAGTATTTCGATGAAGCCTCGCCAGCCTCGGGACTTGACCCGGAAGAGGACCGTGATGAGGAGGCAGACCAGGAAGATAGGACAGACCAGGACGAGGAACAGAACCACCAGGAGAATGATATTTTCGATAATGAAGAAGAGCCTACGGAGCTTGACCAAGTCCAAGACGAAAATGCCGTACAGGACGCAGAGACAGACGATGCAATGATGGACGAGGAGCATTGGCTGAGCATGCAAGAAAACCTCGCCATGGAACGCCTATGCAAAGGATATTTCAGACATGTGGGTGACATACATTTCGTCAGCGCCATGCACTCCCCGGACTACTGGGACTCGTGGTATACTTACCTCGAGCAAGTCAACTCAGACTTTGATCAGCAAAAACTTGAAGACCCAGATTGGAGCCGGCCGTTGATCGCCATAGTAGAGGTTAAGTATGGACTTCATTACATTGGACAGGAACCTGCCATTGAATGGACATATGGCCCTATGCCCGAAGAGGACAGCTCTTCCGAGGATTCTTCTGAACATAGCAATTGAGAGAATTTAGGCAGGAGGCACAGGCATTTGATCAGACTTGACCATTCCCAGCGCTTGTAAAGTTTGTAGATACCGTAGAATAGCTCAGCCAGAATAAGACTCACTTGTACTGATAGCCCTAGTGGGGTCCCATTGAATTATGCTGTTGCTTTGAGATCGTTTTTCCCGCTTCAAGACCAGAGTCCTCGATTACTTCTACATAAACATACTGTCTCAAGCTGACGACTCGTCGTTACTTACTTTTGCTACCTCGTGAGGTGCGACGCTGCTTGGGAAGTCTGTATTGCACTCGTCTCTACTTGATTGCTTTCAATCTTAGAGGAGCGTCTAGGAATCGTACGACGGAACCTTGGGAGTCGCACTTGCGTCTTGGCAAATAGAGAAACATACCCATAAAGATATGGAGTCATGTCCTCTGGACAGCGGACCTTTTGTCACCTAGCATATGCTCATTTCATCAGCAACTTGCTGTGCAGGGTCTCTATTCCATTGTCATGCCTCTTCATAAACTATCCTTACAAGCCAGACTATTTCCATCAGTGTTCATCAAACTTTTTCAGCCGATATCATTATCATAATCATCGCAAGCTCCAATAAACTGTACATCATTCGTGACCTGCTCTTTGCAAGAAACCAGACCCTATTCCTCCCAATCTCATCTTCTCATGATTCTCTGGTGCACCGGTGCGCTCATTCGAATACCCAACGAGTTGTTCTGGAAAGTGCCAAGTGGACGCTTGGCGATATTCTTCGATGCTGGCTTCGTGATCGCGGTAGACTGGGTCGACTGCTGTAGAAGGTGGCTACTCAGGCGCGAGTTCGTTGATGGCGTCAAGGTACCGTGCGTCTGGGTCGAAGGTAGTGGAGTATTAGTGCTTTGGTGCGAGCCTGCTGGTGGTGTCGAGATACCAGGAGCTGGGGTCAAGGACCGGCTTAGAGACATGTCTCTGCGAAGGATGGTGGATCTTGGTTGGACCTGTTTCCAAGAATTTATTAGCTTCGAAAATTTCTGATGCAAGTTTGGTACCCCACCGTTTTTACTCGAGATCTCGGAGGTGTCCTGAGAATGGGCTGGTCCTGGGCGGCTCGAAGATGTCGTCTGATGCTGGCTACTTCTTCCTCAGCGAATGCAGAAGCCGACTGCTTTCTCTTCTTGAGCGTCCTGACTACCACAACTGTTCGCTTCTCTAGAAGCTCTGTATCTGCAGCATTTTGCTCTTCAGCAGCCTTCATCATTGCGTCCTTCAATTGCTGGATCTCTTCAAGCATGTTTGCTCCTTGGATACCCCGCGATATGTACTTATCCTTGCGATTGCGGTACGAGGCCATGCGTTTTTCAATCGCGTGAGCGTACAATCGATTCGTCAGGTCTGCCTTGGTTCCGCTGGATGATAGTCCGTGAAGCCCGCACGCATCGACTAAATCGGGCTTCAACCATTTGGTGTAGTTAGGGATCTCCTGCATGTTGACTGTATTCGGTTTAGCTAATGCTTTAGATGACTGACGTGCTGTGCACCTAGCGTCTCCTATCTGTCTATCAAAAAGACTCCTTTGCTGGGACGATTTGTGGCGATAAATAGAGTTGATGTCCTGGCAGAATGTTTTGTACCAAAAGTTATCTTAAGATTCTGTGACCACGCCGGCGAGCCCAGGTAAAATTCGCGTTGAAAGTGGGTCCCAAGTAAACAATCAACAAATGGCCACTGTTGATGATTATGTCCTTAATTACTGCTTAACAATTGGTTTTATAGAAGTTGAAATTCAGAAATCGGACCTCATGATCCTGAAGAATCCTGAAGAGATGGTCCTTCTCGTTTGTACCTAAGTTCATCCCAGTGTTAGAACATGCCGAGACGGGAAGGTGCAGCTGTCTCGCCGCTGATGTGCCCGCGCACATCAGCGTTCCTCCACCGTCGGAACTGTCCTGGTCTACGTCTTCCGCTATCTTCAGCTGAAACATGCACGGGAGAATAGGTGGAGAGAGGACGTGACGTACGGGGAAAAACGTAGCTTCGAAGCAATCCTAAGGATCTTCCAATAAATGAAGCAGTCCTACGTCCTTCGAACCTTGAATACCTCGGTGTGTCCAACTTAGAAATACTCCGCGCGCTTCAATCAATTCTCTCTGCATATCGAGGCCATTTGAGGACTTTCCAAATTTCATCAAAGGTCACCAGTCCTCATTGTTGATCACTATTGCAATACCTCATCCTGCCTTGAGAGCCCTTCAGCAAGCATTCATTTGAGAATCTCGAATTGATTGCCGTATATGAGCATTCACCCACACGATAAGGCATTGAGTCATTGCAAGTCGACGCCACGAATGCTGCACTTAATTAACCAAATAAGCAAATTTCTGCCCTGACTGGGTATACGGTTCGCCAGTCCCTCGTCTGCCATCCACCATGGGGGTTATGCCCGGTCTTGGTGAGCTCTCCAGTGGCTACGGTCCAGGGCAGAACGTTGTGAAGTCAGGGTATACGGTACGCCAGTCCCTGGCCCACGACACCCATGGTAACATTCTTGAAATGCTATCAATATCTTTGGAACCACCTTCTTCTTCGGAAGATTTTTTTTTTTCCTTTCTTTTCTTTGGTTATACCTCGTCATAATATCGCATAGTCTGTTCCTGCCTGTAACAGCCGATTGCAATTATTTTCAAACTGAAGAGGCTTGTACATCCTCGCAGCTGCGACAAACATTGTTTTTGTCTTTTTGGCGGATCGCTTACCGGCCAGTCCTCGATTCTCCTCCTTCGAGCCCGGAAACGAGGATGGCCGCCCGTGGCTTCACCAACTGGCGAAGACCATGCGAGTGGTAAGAAATAACGAGCTTTACTTATTTGATTGCCAGACTCAAATATAACAGTTCATCAGCATATGCTGGTGAAGGATTAAAGCGTAGATCGTCGCATTCTTCTGTCATCATTCGCTAAAGCCCTTGGCACAACAAACCCGGGATATCATTACCTCTCACCTCAAAGCTACGTACCAGAGACCAAGATTGAGTCGTTCTTAGAGCTGAGAGACAGGCAAATTCTACTCGTATCCGTTTATCAATTCATAAGATTGAACTAGATTTGTGAATGGACATACCTTTCAACTCGATTTCCTTTCGCAACTTTTTGGCTGTGCTGTGGTCACGTTACTTGGCCTCCACGTCCAGATTCAGTTGCTTTGCATCTACACCCAGCCAGTTCTTTCAGACGCTCACCTCTGCAAGCCTCAGCTGAGGCTCGTCCACCCAAGTCACTCCATCACGGCTATGGTCAGAGGGACCTCCGCCTCCTCTCCCACCTCGATCGAGGTTTTCGTCGTTCACAAAGAGAGCAAGGACGCAGAATCTGTCAAAGGGCCAGAAACACCATCACTGCAGTGCATTCATCGGTGAACAAACGAAAGACATATCAGCATTTGGTAAGACTCGAGCTGCGGCTTAGCTCACATCATCATCAGCTTACCGTTTAGCAGATCAAGATGTTGAAGCTATTCCTCCCTGACGTTGGTCCCATGCCACAGTCCACAGACTGGTTAAGTATGACAGATGTGGAACTGAACATCGAGCTCGTACAACGCGGTTGCAAGCCACGTCCAAATTGCGCACGAGCAATTCGGAAATTGGTCCTCCTTGAGAAAGCAGAGCTCTTGTACTGGCTCAGTCTTGCTGCGGAACACCATGGACCACCGCACGGCGACCTCCAACTCCTGGCTCCAGTCATCGCGCGAAGAATGGCAGACTACAGAGAGCAGCTGCGAGGGGCTCTAGCAAGGCATGAGACGGAGCTTGAACGGAAAAAGAGAGAGCTTGAAGGTCTTAGAAAGCTCCTCAAAGTACTTTTCGAGGTAGTAGTCGAGCTTAGAGCCCTGCTACGCGCTCGTACCGATGCTGCAATCGAAGTTAACGCCAGCGAGGTTTCGGAAAATGTTGAATTTGTAGGCTCAGGTGGGGAATCATAAGAGGTATGCAAAATTACATGTCACTCATACCTGACTACCGACAGACTTTGCTAAGCAATGCTTGTAGTCAAAGCAGAAAGTCAGCATGATTAATTTCGGAATCGTTCAGCAGCGTTATTCGGCACCATATATCGACGGTCACAGAACAATCGGCACATTATCTATGCTGGATAGGGTGGTCGAAGGAGGTTCGTGGCCTAGCAAGCGGTCTTGAACTATGCAACCCACAACGGGTGGCCAGTCAAATGAAAGAACGAATAAGGGCTATATGTTATCAGGGCGCTTGAAACAAATGGTACTGGTGGTAGGAACCCGTGCATATTTGCAGTAGTGCGGCACAATCTACCCTAGAATTATTGCAGAAATCAAGAAGAATATGCCACGACCAAGATATGATCGAAATATCATTAGAAGAGAGATATCTTCGAATCTACTCTCTACCTGCCAGAACAACCTCACCATCACTGACACACAAAGACAGGCATCGTGTCAATAGGGCAATCTGCTTGGATAGACTGCCCACCTTCGTACTTCTTCTCACCATCCCACGACTTCCACTCCCTCCCCTTTGGCAGGTAAACTTCTCTCTTCATGATACCAGCTGCCAGAACTGGGCAGCAGAGATACTTCGCGCCGAACATGTACTGATCCTCGACCTCCCAGCATTTCTTGTCCTCCGGAAACGAATAGAACAGTGGCCGCATGACCGGCGTACCCTTCTCGTGAGCCTCCTTCATCAATCCTCTGGTATACTCCCTCATCTCCTCCCGAATGAACATGTATTTCTTGCAAATGCCATAAACCTCCTCACCATACGACCAAACCTCATTAGGCGCACCAGAAAGACAAGTCGCGCCTCCGGTTGTGCCATGCTGAGGCTGTTTCGGTTCTCGATCTCCATGGAGTCGCATGACGGGACAGAAAGCTCCCCATTGGAACCATCTCACGAACAATTCTCTGAAGGCTTCATCGTTGGGATCTCCGCCATGAAAACCACCGATATCTGTCGTCCACCAGGGAATGCCTGCAATGCCCATGTTCAGGCCTGCTGCGAGTTGGTTTCGTAGACTGGACCAGGAGGAGGCGATGTCTCCGCTCCAGACCAAAGCTCCGTACTTTTGACTTCCAGCCCATGCACAACGCAGCAAGTTGACAATGTTCTTCTGACCAGCCGCTTCCATGCCCTCGTAGAATGTCTTTGCGTAGTCACGGGGGTAGATGTTGCCAATTGCCACGTTCGGGCCAAGATGGTACCGATAGTTGTCGAAATCGTAGACGCTGTATTCTGGCTCGGCTTCATCCAGCCAGAACACTTTGATGCCTTTATCGTAGTAATTCTTGCGAGCTTTTCCCCAGAGGTACTTGCGTGCTTCGGGGTTGGTGGCATCGTAATGAATGGTGTTGCCTTCAAAATCCATCCCGATGCGCATGCCACGGTCTGTTCTGATGAGGTAGCCGTTTTCGACCATCTCTTCGTAGTTCTCGGATCTGGTATCGACGGTTGGCCAGATTGATACCATCAACTCGATATTCAGTTCCTTTAGTTCTTTGATCATGGCATCTGGAGTATTGTCAGTATATCTCACGAATTGGAAATCATGCAACTTACCAGGATCTGGCCAATAGTCGGCATCGAACCTCCAATCTCCTTGTTTTGGCCAGTGGAAGAAATCGATCACGATCAGATCGATGGGCAGTTTCCTCGCCTTGTACTCTCTAGCAATACCAAGCAGCTCTTCCTGAGTCTGGTACCTCAATTTGCATTGCCAGAATCCGAGACCGTATTCTGGCATCATTGGGACTGTCCCGGTGGCTTTCGCGTATGCCTCTTCGATATCTGCAGGTGAGTCTCCAGCCACGATCCAGTAATCAAGAGCTTTAGTAGAGTAAGCCTCGAAGCTCATGATGTTCTTTCCCAAGACAGCTCGTCCAACTCCTGGATTGTTCCATAACAGTCCATATCCCAACGAGGACAAAGCAAACGGCACACTCGCTTGTGAATTCCGGTGGGCAAGCTCTAAATCGTGACCTTTCAGGTCCAGGCTATCCTGTTGATACTGGCCCATTCCATAGATCTTCTCTTTCGCGCTGACAGACTCAACGCGCATCGTGAGATGATAGTCCCCACCCAAATTCGGCTTGAACTCCCTCGCTTCGACCTCAATAGCGCTGCATTTGGGATCTGTGACATCTCTTCGGTTCCGCATGTACTCCTCCAGTAGTAATTCATTTTTTGAGTTGTAGATCATGATCTTCCCTCGCTTAGAAATAACAGCACGAACTTTGCCATTGACTATAGTTGCTTCCTTATCTGAAATGGATATTTCGGGAGTCGTTGCAGCGGGTTCTTGAAGAGCCCAATCCTCTGTTGGCATGGCGCTCATTTTTGTCGCTCGAATTCGGAATGCATCTTTGCCCCATGGTTGGATCCATAGCTGCTCTGCATCGTACCGATACACCAGGTAGTTGTCTTTCTTGATAAACATCGTGACTGCTAGTTAGTCGTAAGTGGGTTGTGTTGATTGCTGTGAAGCAGCGGAGGATGCTGTGCTTATATGTCCTCCGCCGGTCGGTACACCAGATGATGATTCATCCTTCTGCTTGTGAGATACGAGCCATTCTGTTGAGTTTTTCCACGCATAATATTCTTCATTGACACGTAAAACTGGACCTGCATCATGATCGTCTGCTTCTCATAAGCCAGCTAGAAGTCCGTTCTGGTGCCGGAAGGAGCTGCTCCGGGTCCCCCCGCAGGAGAGTTGCGGGGTCGTAAAATAGGGGCCGGCGGGGGTGGGGCGTGAGGCTTGTTGACATTCGTCTCCCAAGCATGACGCTCGGTTTTGGCTTGGAAACATTCAGAGATAGCCACTTTTGAATTCCATCAAGTTGACTTCGCCCTCATCATCCTCAGAGTAATCGCTCTCCAGCCCCGCAATATCCTGTACTGCATCGCCCTTCTCAGCAAATTCATCGCCATCGAATAAAACACCGCTGAGAATTTCATCTTGCGCAAAATCCATCCTCGCTTCGCAGTAAAGCCTCTCATTGACCTCATAAAAGGCCAACTCTTTGTCCGTGTGTTTTTGTCTCGTAGCATGATGTTCATGCGCCAAAGACTGACTTCTCCCAAGCCAACACCGATAACCGAACCCCTTGAGCACAATTTTCTCGATCTTGAGGGAGATAGCCATCCATACGGGTCCGTGTCCAGTCAACCCTTCTCCTTCCAGGATATTCTTGTCGCAATGCTGACAGGCACATGCGTATGCTTCCAGGATAGCGTGTGCGAGTTCGTGCAGTAAATTGCCAGTCGTCACCTTCATTCGGGTGCTGTTACATCTGATCCGAGGCTTTTCGAAGACTACCACTGTTGCTTTGAATGTTTCGGGTGTGGTATCGCAAACGATTCTGTTGCTCACTACGTATCCATCCAGACACGATCTTGTGCGATTTCGAGCCCACTCTGGGCTGCTGGCTGGGATGAAGTGGAAGTCAAGGGTACCAGGTGGAAACAACCCTTTGAAAATTGTTTCGTTGAAGATCTCGTACCGCTTTGTGAGTAGATCGACGTCTCTCGACACTTGGCTGCTGTCAGGTAAATCTTTGTATGTTGTTGAACCGTGATTGCTCTTGTCGTACTGCTTCATCGCTGCATCCCAGCTCGTTTCTTGTTCAATGGTGAGCTCGAGAGCGTCTAGCAATAGACACATTCTTTCCTGAACTTGAACAGGCGTCATGCCCATGAGCGGCCATACCTCGCCTGGATAGAGTGCTTGTCTGAGGTGGCAGACAATTTGGTTCAAAGGTGCCATATCATTGCGAGAGGAAGGCAGCAGGCTGGGCATGAAGACAAGCATCTTCGAGATGTATTTGTCAAAAAGCCATAACGAACGTAGGCAATCAGCACAAGACCTCATGCTGAAGCGAATTCTGATTAGGTAGATTTTGGTCTCGCTTATGAGATGAGCAACGAGGTTCCGGCGTTAGCGAACGACCAGAGAAACGGGCTCGTGAATGATATTCAATGAAGCGAATACGGAGATGTGAGAAGATGACATAGCGTCGAGTTGTTGCCCGCCTCTCTCTAGTTGAAGCAATAGCGACCCGTTGGGGAAGAGAAATGTCACAAGGATACGCTTTTGTCAACAGCCCATGCAGTTTGGTAGGCATACCTAAGATGTGCAGCTCTGCGCGTAAACAAGATCCATTGCTACTTATGCATTTCTCGTCTGTAGAGATATGCTCAGATTCGTTGCTTGTTCAGGTTGCGTCAATGGACCTGAGTTCTGGGTTTACTCTCGCGTATGTCGGGATTTCAGAGCGTCATGATCTAGGAACAGAGTTTATGAAAGACTTCTTACGGAAAAATGAACCTTCTTTAGTGCTCATAGATGCTAATCTACATATTACTTGCTGTTTTTACCTCGTTCTGGAACAACTTAGGAAGTCTGATTAAGGCTTTCTAGCCACAGCACGTGACCAAGTAAACAATCATCGGCATATCTACAAGTCTATGCCCTTGTTCCCAAGTCCGCGAACCGTGTTGGACATAGTCATGCGTAGTTTGATAGTAGCTTAGACTTGTGTTAGGGATAAACTCGCACTTATCCTTGGATCTTCATAGAATTCTTAGAATCTAGACAAACTTATACCACCTGCCCCTATTTCTCCAGACACTTCAACCTGACAACAGAATTGAGAAATCTAAACTTTTGAGAATCTTTTGATGTTCCATACGGTCACTGTTAGTCCCTTGTTTGACACCTCCAGTCTTGCCGCTGTTCAGAAACAGTCCATATTGAAGTCCCTCGACCCCGACGATCAAGACCAAGGCAGATTACCCAGTCTAATTCGAATGCAATGACTGGACGGCACGTAAAGCTCGTTTCGAGAGAAGTTGAAGGCGCCGTAGTCGGAGATGATGGTCAATCTCATACTCCCAAATTGTCCAAGGCTAGAGTTGCAGACTGGTCTGTCCCCAAGTCCGCGAACTGTCTGTAAACACACAAAGAAGCCATTACCCAAGTCCAACTCCAACTCTAGCACAACACAACGCAACACAGCAGAATCACAGCCAAAAATCACTCGAAATCGTCCTTTCTGTACCAAATTCCATCTTATTCATACTTCTCCAAGTAGTACCATTCAAACACACCCTTTTCATCCCACACTTCCCACAATGGACAGCTCTTTCAGCTCCGACCTATCTCTCCAGACCGAGTCCGAATCCGAAGTTTCTGAATCTTCCCATAGCGAATCAGTAGACTACAGTCATCCAAAGCCACCTTGTACCAAGAAATTGAATGTCAGCGAACGTCTGATAGGACATTCCAGACTAGGTCTCTCAGGACAAGATGTTTGGGACCAGTTGATACCAATCATCGACCGAGCCGTCCAAGATGCTCCCCGAACTGCAGAATGGGAGAAAGCCACTGAGAAATACGACGAAACCAACGATTTCTCGGACTCTGCTTGGAATGGCGACAAGATATTGGTCGACGGAAAGGAGGAGATCCTTTCGGAAGAGCAGCAAGCAGCACGTGACGAAGTGCTGCTCCGGAAGAGATACGACCTCATCCGGAAAGCTATTGGGGAGAGTATACTCCCGGGGCAATACATCAAGCTATCATTCGTCCGAAAGGACGGTGATTTTAAGCCTGAGTGGTCAGCGAACACCGCGAAGGGCAAGGAAAGACTGATGGGCAAGACATACAGCTCAAGAGCAAGCGAAAGAGTGACTCCGGACACCGTCCGAGTCGACATCATGGTCTACGAACGGACGGATATCTCGTTGAACCATCCTCGGGTGAGAAATTACACTGGCACCTTGTTACATGAGATCTGTCATGCACTGTTTGGACTGTGGGCTTGCAATTGCGACGAGTGCGAGAAAGAAGATCTGGCGACGGAGGGTCATCCAGGGAGTGGTCACGGTCCGGCTTGGATGGGGATCAGTCTAGCGCTGGAACGGATGGTGCGACGAGTCTTTCTCTACGAGTGCTGGCTTGGACGAAGTGCTGCGTTGGCTGTGGAAGCCGAGACTGCCGGCCGCGACTACAGTCGGCAAGATCTCGCCGCTTTCCAAGTCAACAGACGAATATACCGCAAGTACCGTTTCCTTTGGTCCGGCAATCCGGCTTTTGCTGAGGACTTCGACGACGCAAGTCGATTGAACGAGGACGGAATGGAGACAGACGACGAGGAGCAGGCGGAAGATGAGGGGGGAGTGGACGAGGTCAACGGCTGAAGGTCCCCCAGAGTGGCAATAGCAAATAAACAAAGAAACGCGTCGGTTTACCTTTTGACGACAACAACACCAACCAGTCTTGACGAAATAAGCTGACTTATGTGAGACTGAGATCGAACGGAAGCAATAAGTGAGACACACAAGCAAGCGAGAAAGCGAAGCGAAACACAGAAAAGGCAAAAACTCTCTGACCAAGCAATTAAGCATCCAATTTGCAGTACTACACTATTTTTGCGAATATAAGCTCTGCACATGTCTCGCCTCCCAATTCAAAAAGTCCCCCAGATCATGCCCGAGATTAAACCCCATCGGGATCGGAACCTCTTCATCTTTCCCAGACTGACATGAAACAACCAGATCTAGCATTGGACTCGGTGGTAGACTTAGCAGAGATTCAGCTAACGATGGTCTCCTGAGTGGTTCTGGTGAGATGCCCAAGGTTGATATCTGGGGAGGATGAATCTTGTTGTATGGAGCATTGACAAGAATCTTGGACGTGTCTGTTGGTTCAGGAAGAGGTTTCCAGCTTGTCATATGAGGGATGTTATGGTAGATGCGTGGTGGTGGGATTGGTGGTGGAGGGACATCGGTCCAGGTTCGCCAGGTGCGCTTTTGGGGGCATGTCGCATCGCCACGATCGACGGTTTCCCTGCTTGGTTTTCGATACTCCTGCGACGAATCACTGACAGTGGGTACAGGGATTGGAGCGGGGACTGTGACAGAACCATCTTTCTCCCTCACATCCTTCTCATCCTCCATCTTCCCATATCCACCCAGCCCAAAACTCTTCCACCAGTCCATGAGATTATCAATTTCAGCTTCATCAGATTCCCACTGCGCATCATCTCTCAAGTCACCGAAATGCTCGTCTAGTTCTATTGTTCCTGCGATGGCCATCTGAAATGCTATCCAATCCAGTGCCTCTTCTTCTGGGCTGGAACCCTTTCTGGAGCGAGACAAATGGTCAAGACGAATGGGACCGTGGCGGAAAAGTGGGCAGGTCAATGTAAATTTTGTCGATGGTAGAAATATGTGTGTTGGAGGCGGCTGGACCATGAGCGATGGTCTAGAAGAATTTGTGCTTGAGTCAAAGGCGGACACCGGTGCTGGCGAGATGTTCAGAGCGGTGATCTCAGGGATGGTGGGTAGCGTTGATGCAGTTCTCGATGCCGAAGATCGACGTGCTGCACGAGGTGGAACTGGTGGTGCTGGAAATGGAAAGTTGTCGAACACCATTTCTACTCTGGACTGGCTGAGGCACTCATCTGGTCTCGCTGGCCTAGGCGGTGGTGTTTTCAATGATACTCGCGGACTCGCTTGTGGTGTGGCTGGTGGTGGGAGATTCGAACTTGGACAGTCCGTCGAGCCCTGCTGAGCTGCGGTGATGCGAGAACCCAGACTCTCCAAATGAAAGGGTTCTGTTGGTGTGCTTCCACCTGTCTCGAAACTACTGACCGACTCTATGGATATCTTCCTGGCGTTCTCGGCTTTCTCATTCTTTATCTGCTGGATTCGATCGGGTGTCAACATCTCATCCACCTCTGTCCTGAATATTTTACCACTGAAAACATCCGCCATATTTGCAGTGACGTCTGTAAGTGTCCATCTTGCGGGTGTGTTGGTAGGAGGTGCTGGTGGTGATGGAGGGACTTTCGGAGTTGTCCTGCCGAAGATATTTGAATTCTTCTTCGTTGGTCTCTTCTTCCTGCCTTTTGACACAGACACAGATTTCGTGGAGGGAGATCTCAATGGCGACCGGTGACTTCCTTTCGATACCCCCCGAGTGATCGACGCATGCCGCATTGGTGCTGGTCGGGAAGGTTCGGGCCATCCTTGTGTCGCAGCTTTTGCGTCCGCCAACGCGTTTCCAACAGCCTTGAATGCCTGGTCTGTTTCTCGAATCAACTGCTCTACGTTCTCCGACAAGTCTTCCATGTCTGATTCCCCGGTATATCTAAGGCTCTGAGTGGGTGTTCTGTCATCATCAACCAAGCAGGGTGATTTCACTCCATTCATATCATCGAACGCCGAATCTGTTCCGCAATCGGTGGTCAAAGCTATCGTTGTTCCCAGCCGCTGCTCATTCGGTGTCAAGGGTCTCGAGAATGGTTCGTGAAATATAAGACGCCATGCTTTTGCATCTGGGGAAGCATCTTCTGACGACGTAGGTGGCAGATAAAGGATCTCTGGGAGAGGTGGTGGCGACTCGACTCCAAACAAAGCATGTTCAATCGGTACGTGATTGGCCTCGCAATCGCAACTGCACAAAGAGGTTGCCGACGAGTGACCAGTCGAGTTTGATTGAGTTAATCGATGGCTTCGTGTTGTCGCATTACTACTTGCACGCCGAAGTGGTGGAGAGTCGGACGATGAGGTTTGGGAAAGCCACGAAAGTCTCTTGGGGTTGCTTGTGGGTAACTTGTTCTTCGGGAACCGACCATCGTCGAGACAATTGCCTGACTTGTCAAGACTAGAGTTTTTCTTGGGCGAAACGAAATGTTTGATGCGCCAGCTGGTCTTCTGAAGCAACATTGTGGCTCTAGAGTAGATATCAAATGTCGGCAAGAAGGAGGTACAGAATTCAAAACGGAAAGGAGGAGTGCTAACACAAAAGATGGCCGGGTACCTGTGATGGTACAGTAGATCTGAAAGTATCACGCGGTAGTGCTGGTAGGACATACTTTGGAATCAAGAAGTCGAGGGGAGTGAGTATTAGAAAAGTACCAGAGTCTGGCATTCAGCCCACTTCACTTGATGTGGTTACACACACCGATTTATCGCAAAAGGCAGCTGGGGAAGTGAACTTGGAAACCCGTACAATCTCAATTCGCGTGCTTGACAACATGCACGACGGTTGCCTACTTGAACCTAAGGATGCGTGTAGCAGTCGCTTTGTCCAAAGTACGCTGCGGAGGAGCATCAGTCAGAAGAGCGCACGTAGAGAGACTAGCCCCGACAGAGCTGCGGATCTTTGAGTAACATCGTAAGCAACGACATTACGCAGGATTGGCCAAGACAGAAAAGTATACAGGCCAATCCCGTCACTAGAGGGAAGACGCCGCATGGTTTGCTTCTAGACGAAATCTGCTCTGCAACAGCCGCAGAGTAAATGTGAGCTATCACAACAATCGATATTTCAGACCATCAACTTATTGATACTAGAATGAGAGTAAGAAGAGCTTCATCT
The DNA here is from genome assembly GCA_026120085.1 of Cadophora luteo-olivacea. Taxonomy (NCBI): domain Eukaryota; kingdom Fungi; phylum Ascomycota; class Leotiomycetes; order Helotiales; family Ploettnerulaceae; genus Cadophora; species Cadophora luteo-olivacea. The sequence goes on from JALRMC010000022.1 coordinate 389,583, forward strand.
AACGTTGGAAAGATGCAGCGCTGGACAGCTTTTCGCCTGTCGCTTCATCCATGTGGTGGCTCAGGGGAACACAGGTACGGGCCGATACATGCAGGAAGCTCTCGTACTTTCGTACAGGCACGAGAATATCCTCTTCCAGCGGTTACATTCAGCAAACTTGTTAAAAGTACTCTTCTTCCAGCAGAATTTGAAGCACGAAGGAATCCACCTTGATCCTAGCAGTGCCAGCATCTTTGGATGAAGCAGGGAATGTAAATGGCTTGCCGGATGCTTGGGTAAAACAACCAGAGCAGAGACCAGGTATGTCGATCCCAAGATCATCTCGTCGATCTTGCGGGGATGCTGCGGAATGGCTTGTGCCAGGTCGAAAGATGCATTGCAGGTGGGCGCCCGTCAGCAGCCGCACCTCGTATGGGGGTTTCCTTGCAATTGACCTCGAGTACTCATCGATCAGCCCCCGTTGATTGTGGGTCGGGAGAAGCATTGGAAGGGGTAGCAGATTTCAATAGGGCTAGATTTGTGGTCCAATTGTCGGGTTCCCGTTGGATGACGATGTTGCACGATCGCGGTGAAGAGATGGACGGCTAGTGGAAGGAGGACGCTGATGCTCGCTTGAAAGTGAGTTTAGCTTAGTAAACACGTGACTTTGAGAAATGGCTGCCAAATGAACACGCTTGATGGAGCTTGCTACCCCAAAAGATTTCCAATATGCTTTGTCGTGGATTGCATGTACTCCAGGCTAGATTGAGCCACTTTGAAAGGAATTCCATGAAATGTGCCTGACACATGACAATGGGCTCCTTTTCTATCTCACGAACCTACCTCAGTTTCACATTTCACGTACACAACAGGTCCAAATATTTTTTGCTATATTCAGACCACTAGTTGGATCTCTACATACTGGAACTGTCCTTGCACAAGGCCTTACAGCGATGAACACCGCAGCAACAGTGACAACGGCTTCCGAAGTCATCAATCAGTCACAGAAGTACCTTACCGTACCGCAAATCCTTCGACTCGGACAGGAATTATGCGGTTTTGAGTTGTCCTGTGTACTTCGAACTTAGCCCATTTCTCGGAATGCTGTCTTTTGTGCTATGAAACTTACATATGTGCTTGCTGTCAACAAGGATGAGGCTTTGTTGAGGCCTTCGTCACTGAGGAGCACTCTTCTCATCATGCTTTAAGTAGGATCTATTTCTTTACTCACTTACCTAGGCGAAAGTGATTTGTTATATTTGGACGACAAGTCCGTAAAACAGAAGACGGAAGAGAGTCTGTTATTGAGGATATCATATTGTTTGTTACTTGGTGTTGAGGAGCTCGAGCTCCTTCTATCTAATTTGCGACAGTATGAAACCCAGAAATGCCTTCCTCCCTACTGATTCTCCTATCCCCGTATGCCAGCAAGGCTACCTGCCTGCATTAGACCCTGACCCGGCCCTGGCTCTCATCGATTCCCGCTGCAGAATATACAAGAATTTCGGACGACACAACACCGCTGAACCATGCCGTGCAACGCAGTATCATATCCGCCAACCAATGCGAACCAGCCAAATGAATGTGTTCCCAGATCAAAACGCCAGGGTATCAAGATTATCATGCCATCTATCGTATCTCATCATTCCATCATGTGAGCTCCTCATACCAAGCAGTACTGAAGATCTGCTTCAGTATTGCTAGTTCCAGGTGTTCAAAAACCTTGTTTCGTTAATGTCGTCTCCCACCTGGACAATTCCCGAACTGTCCACACCGTTCTATCGCGCCATGCCCCTGTTTGTCGCCGTATGTCTTCCCCTGTCAACTCGCTTCGTTCATCAGATCAGGCTATGAGGTGGCGGCGTGTGTTCCCGAGAGATTGGGTCTGCCACCCTGATCTCTTCTAAAGGCGGCTCGTAGGATTGGTCTACATGATCCTGCACCATGGCTGGCGTTGTAGCAGTTTTAAGAAACGACGATGCCGAGTGTGTCGGAACGTGTCGGTACTTCTTCTCATCCCGATATTGTGGTTTTGGTGCCGGCTTCGGTGGCCCTTTGAATACTCGACGTAGCCGAGCACATATTGTGTTGTCTTGTTTTGCAAATGGCTGATGGTAGGCATTATCCCTGCGCAAGCCTGATAACCCTCTCATGATGAGTGGATTTTGAGGTGATGTATGGTGTTTGAAAATGCTCGATGGTGGTGCAGAGCCGCCTTCTTATCTTCTAAGAATTCGAAAGAGGAGGCTCAAATGGTCCTTACTGAGACAAATGACGTCCGGACAGCTGTTGTTGAGAAAGGGCGGCAAAGTTGATGACGATCAGACCTCGATTGAGTAGAACTATTGATACGATGAGGCTGAGACGGCTCGAGAGCTGAGACTGGAAGAGTGAGAGAAGAATGCGAATTTATTTGAATTGTCTCCAACTTGGAACTAATCAACAAACGTCGAAAGCGGATATGATACTTGTTGTACCCGGAATTTCTGAAAGCAGATGTCTTCGAGATTAAAGGACGAGGGCTGATCTATATCTATTCCACTTAGAAGACGCGGCCTGGGTCCAAAGAGCCTCAGACCGCAGGCATGACAAGAAAGAAACAAGGAGGGATGTCCACGACTGGTCGAGATGTTCTGGATGGTTTGAGCTCATGGCCCCATTTCAGTGGTCATGATGGAGAAGCTGTACCGCATTCATCCAAGGTCGGCGTAGCGACCCCATTCAATCGATATGCTGTCAGCCAGAATCAGCCACAAGAAGTTTTTGGGCTGAAGCGTCCACACCGTGCTGAAGCAGGGTTCGGCCCTGGCGGGGCAGTGGCGACATCGATGAAGAAGCTCAAATTGTCAAAATGGAGACGTTGCCCAATTGCGAAGAAACAAAAATAAACGATAATCCCTTTGTGCTTTGGAATGTCTACTCCGCCTTCTAGAAGCGAAGAATGGGCAGAGCAACAACAAATCGTGCAACTGCTCTCAGGACACAAAAACAGTCTCGGGAAGCCGTGAAGTTCTGCACAACAAAGCATGAGACTTGATGTCCTCCCTTCTTACCGTCGTAGTAAATGGACCAATGGCGGTCAGCCCTTGAGACACATAACTTAGCTTCGCCCTGTCTGGCTCATGAGCTGTCCCAGCATCCCGACTCCCCCAGACGAGACATGACAAGGCGTCTGGACTGTGGATAACGGAAGGGCTGAAAAGCGTGGCGTTTCTGGCGCATGGCGATAGGCTTCAAGCTCCCCGCAACGCGGCACGCTGGCTTTGGTGGTACACTTGTGAGCATAAAAGACACGCGAAACTTCGGCGATCTCTTGATCTGGACAAGCCGCCCACAAATCCGGGAAAGGCTCGTTGCAACTACTGCCGGCCGATACAGCTTCATTCAGAGCAAGACTCGGTGCTGGCCGAGTCATGGAGAAGCGTTGCGGGGTCCGAAAACCTGGGAAGATCGTGGGTGAAAAAGCGGCTGGTGAAGGTTGTCAGAACACGAAATGGTTGCATCCCAGGAAATAGCCAGACCCTTGGCAAGTGAGGGAGCTTATGTAATACATTTTGGGGGGCTCTCACTCGCCTTCAAGACCAAAAGAAAACATCCGCAATGAAATCCCGCACCACACCTTTTACAAGTCGATAGCAGTTCAAATTTTCTCATCATCTCAACGTAATCTGAAACTAAGACACACTGCAAGTTTTCTCACACTCTCATGAATGATTGACCAATGAATTGGTCTATAAGTTACACTGCGATGATGCGCAATGGCGGGAATCTTGGCGAGGGTCCAAGAGCTGTTCAATAGCCGAGTTCCTGATGAATGCAAGACGATGATAGGTGTTGTCGGAAATCAGTCGGGAAGCCTCATCTCGATATAAGCTGCAATAGAAGCCCATGCATATCTGCTCGGGACCGACAGTTGTCATGCCATATCAAATGGAAATACATACCCCCGTCTATACAGTATCTAATCTTCTCATCAGATTTTAGCCCTCCGTTGACGAATCGCGGGCTGAATGCATGGTGTCGTGGCGTCAAGCTGAGACTTCAGACTTTTGGTGGCGGATTTACCCCAACGTGACACCGGTTGCGAATCACGCATGGAGTGATGTTTGTGATGACTTTGATGGGCTTGCTTGCCAAGCTGATCACTGGATCTGTGTGGAGTGGACTTTTTCTATTTTGTTCTCATCCTGCTCAGCCGAGTCTTACGCCCCCAAGTCAATTTTAGAGCCTCGAGGAATTGCTGCGTTTGCTGCGCCTGGTCACGACTTCGCCGACTCGGATGTGCAGAGTTTACGTACCTAGATCAAGTGGACGAAGCATCACATTTCCGCTAAAGAGCGACTATCGCTTTGTCAACCATGAAGTATCGAATTGTGGGAGCATCCGGGTCGTCCCTTCCGTCCCGAAACCGATGGGTCGTATGAATTCTGAGCCGCCATCACCCACCTGGCACCTGAACAGGATTTCTGAATTGATTCTCAAATGAAATTGTTGCCGAGGGCCCTCATGGTCTTTCCTGGATATGTATATCAAATCTCTTTGTAGAGGCGGCTACCCTACAAACACATTCTACATATTTTTGGCTAAGAATTCGGTAAATTACTGATCGACGTATCATTCTCTCTCTGACGATAGAAAAACACGAGGATTGCAACTCTGAGTTATAACAAGCAAGAAGATGTCGTCGGAATCCTGGAAAAAGCTATCTTTAAATGATTACCCACCGGTCTGGTTTTTGAAGCGGGCGAGGGACTAGTATTAAAGATTGCAGGCCATCCATTTGTATAGGCGCGGGGTAAGTTCGGGGCTGAGAATAAGGGGAAGCATGGAATAGTAGTTGTGCTATCATTCCTGTTGTTAAGGTAGAGAAACGCTTCCGTCAAATTTATGATATCAAGGAGGTTCCATTCAACTTTGAATGAGTCACTACTCGAGTATCGTTCCGTCTCTTCCAATTCATAAGCGACATCTCAACTTCTGGAATGAGACTTTGATGTTACGGACCCGCTTTGGATGGGAATAAATCAAATAGACAGGTAACAAAGACTATTATCAGAATCTGATACAAAGTCTCGCGCCCCGGAGGTGTCTCCGTTGCTCCCGGCGTCGCTCGCAAGCAAACACAACAAGTCAGGAAACAAGGCATGACTTGCATCGTTCTACTTTCTACATGATTGCTGAACAACGGCACAGAACGGCATGATGATTGGTTGCTATCAAGGAAAATAAAGGAGAAGCAAGAAGTAAGATACAGCAGCACAGGGCCCTGGGATTGAACGTCGGCGTCCCCACTAGGGAGCTGTACCTAGGTAGTGCTGACAGGCTTGGCACCAATATCATCTCCCGAGGTCTTTCTTGATACTTTGGAATTTCTCATTCTTTTCATCCTCCTACCACATCCAAGAAATTGTTCCGCAAAACTGCACTGTTATGGTAAACAAGACAGATGTTTGCGCGCTGGTGTCATGGAGAACGTTCCAGTGGTATCGACTGACTCGGGTTCGGGCTAAAGTCGGTCCTGCAGACCATCGTAGCCGTGAACCTCGGCTTTTCCCCTCTGGAAGCAATTCGACTTTTCACAGCTCTCCCGGATTACGAATCATTCAACTTCTGGCCATTGGAAAGGAGTACCAGTTGTACGAATTGCGGCGTTAAGCAGCATCGGCCGTACCGTAAAATGGACCAGGTAGGTGGGTTAGAAGTTGGTAATCCACAGCTACGTGTTGACACCCCGCGACGGCGTCATGCTACAAGCACTTGACGTCGTTGTAGCGGGGCAACTGTTTTCTTTCACGGTCCGACTATAAAATTCTTAGTTCCAATCATCGACTGAATATTAAGCATTATTACCTTGTATTCTTTGCAGACTCTCAATTGTTCATTCTACAAGTTCTTCAAAATCAACTCATACATACCTATCGAAAACAGCAACAATGGTTCAAAACAAGGGTGTCATCTTCAAGCAGATCCCACAGGGTCTGCCTGTGCCAGGAAAGGACCTTACAGTCGAAACACGCGAATTCGATATCGATCAAGCCCCTCCAAAGGGCGGCGTTACCACGAAGAACTTCTATGCCTCCTTCGACCCCTACCAGCGCGGTCGAATGCGCGACGCCAACAAGAAATCCTACTCTCCACCATACACACTTGGCGAGCCCATTGGTAATGGCACAGTTGCAAAGGTCATCAAGTCCGATAATGAGAAGTTCGCTGCGGGGGATTTGGTCGTTGGAATGATCCCAACGGAGGAATATTCAGCGCTGCCACAGCAGAGCGCAGACGCCCTGAGAAAGGTCGACAATCCATACAATCTTGACTTGAAGGTCTTCATAGGCGCTCTGGGCATGCCGGGTCTGACTGCATACTCCTCGTTTTACGAGATTGGCAAGCCGCAGAAGGGCGAGACGATTTTCATCTCTGCTGCTTCAGGCGCCGTGGGACAACTCGTTGGACAGTTGGCTAAGCATGATGGATTGAAGGTTATTGGATCTGTTGGATCTGACGAGAAATTGGAGTATATCACCAAGGAGCTGGGCTTCGACGGCGGTTTCAACTACAAGAAGGAAAAGCCACTCGAGGCTCTTCAACGTCTCGCACCTAACGGAATCGATATTTACTATGAGAATGTTGGTGGCGAACAATTGGAAGCCGCCTTGGAAGTCATGAATGACTTCGGGAGAGTGATTGGCTGTGGCATGGTCTCCGAATACAACGCTGCTCCAGACGCGCGCTATGGCATCAAGAACTTGATGTACCTTGTATCGAAGAGACTCACGCTGCGCGGATTCATCGTTGGTGACAAGAATATGGGACCTCTTTACTTTGAGGAGAGGAACAGAAATGTTGCGAAGTGGTTGAGTGAGGGCACTTTCAAGGCTAAGATGAGCGTTACAGAAGGTATTGACAATGCTCCCGAGGGCCTTGTTGGTATGCTGCAGGGAAAGAACTTTGGAAAGGCTGTACTGAAGATTGCGGATCCTGAGGTTAGTTCTTCGAAGTTGTGATGGCTGGTGACGGAACATTGGCTAACAGATTTGCAGTAAGTTGGGGACCACTTTTTGAATCAATATCACCAGGAAAAACCGTATTGCACTAGGTGAACCTCTACATTGTTATACCAGACCTGTGTGTCTGGATGCATATCAGGAGCGGATAGCTTAGATCTTAATTTTATGGTTACCTGAACTGATCCTCTTCTTGCTGCATCACATTCTTTTGTGCTTTGCTACATATGTCGCCAGATATCATGATCAGAATCTTTGAACAGCACCCCTAGCGTCTTCCATTTCGTGTCTTCACACAATAATCATTACGCGTAACCTTGAGTACGGTATCTACACACCCTCTCACATGATATCGATGCGTTACATCAGACTGTAAGATGGGTGCTTGGTCTCACAGCATGGATGGGTGTGACGCAGTGGAGTATCCTCAGCTCATGCCAAATTCGACCTCAAACCCCTCTACGATCGCTGATATTCTCCTCAACCCGTCCAATCCTTCGCCCCACCGAAACACACCTCGCTTAACCCCGTTCCACAATCCCTGTCCATTGTTGGTGTTTACTTTCACATCTCCCACTCCAGACAATAACGATTCGTTGGCACGTTCGCTCAATTTTTTAGGATCACCACAGTCCTCCAGAACGAACTACAAAATGGTAGCACCAGCGAGATATGTGGACCTCAAGGTCCCGGCATTGAGAGAATTGTGCGCTGAGCGTGGACTGGATAGTACTGGATTGAGAAGAGATTTGATTGCGAGGCTGGAGAGGAAGGATCGTTTGGTTGAAGAGAGGGAGAGAGAGGTGAGAATTAGGGGGAGAGGGGCAGGGGAAGGAGATCATGGTGGGACCGCTTTCTTCAGGGACGCTGAGGAGGGCCAGATGGGGCTTGAGAGATCAGGAACAGTGATGGAGAAGCGTGGACAAGAGCTTGAGAGGCGACAACAAGATAATGATCGAGCACGAAACGCCGGATTCTCACCCCGAAATGATCAAGAGGGAGGCGATTCGCGGAGCTTTCATTCCAGATCTGCGCAGCTTACTCCCCAAGTTCCTCGGTCCGATGCTCGTTCCAATAATATATCTTCAGTACAAGGTGTCCCATTCCGCCAAAATACTGAAAATTCTCACCCGCATGATGATCCATCTATCATGTACCTATCTGAACCTGAGCTCGTGGACATCCTCTTCGCCAACTACACTCCTTTCGAACCTGACCGCAGCGGTCATGAGCGCCGAAGAAAGATCAGAGACGAGCACGATGCAAAGGTCGATGAAGCTAAGAAGAAGAGGGATACTGCTATCTCGAAGGCCAACACGAAGTATGATAATGAGGTTGGTAAGCTGAAGGTTGAAAAGGTGGGGAAGCTTCAAGAACTAGAGAGGTAAGTAATCGTCTTAGCTTAGACTTTCCAGATCTATTGACTGGCAGTGTTGTGGTAAACAGAGGTAATGCTAACATATTGAAGTGATCTTAGTACAAGGAGAGAGAAAGATCGCCAGTGGAATCCGGCTTTCGCCAGGTTGAAGGTACGTCGAACCCAGCTATCTCAAGGCCCTTTGATTCTGACGAACTCCAAGAGCTTAAGAGAAGCACGCGGCCTGCAGATTCATCCTCGGGATTTCGCACCGCGAGTAAGCTACGGCCATACCCATCACCAGAGCCAATCTTATAGACCAGCTCCTTAGTTGGACCCTCCCGTTCTCCATCCAGCCTCTCCTCTATCCTCGATATCCACCCAAGCATTGAAGCGCAAGCCCACTTCTCCTCTTCGAAATCGCTATCAAGACCAAGAGCGACAGACCCCACCTCCAAATACCAAGCGCAGCTGTTCCGACACATCTCGCTCCTACGCAAATCTGTCGTCAGCTTCTAGGAACAACACACCACCAGCATTCTCACCACCTTCTCGGACCATCTCAAGAGCTATCGACTCACCCGCTCAGCATTATACCTCACCGACTCCGCCCGCACCCAAGCTCACTAGCCTTCCATACATCTTTCTTCCCGTTTCAAACAGCATGAGTCTCCACGACGTCAACGACCTCCTTGCCGAATGTCCACATACAAGAATGATTGCTACGCAAGCCCTCGAGATCAAAACTGATAGCACAGGTCATTTCGTCATTTTTGAAGACTCCGAGAACGGAGACAGTGATGCGGAGAAGTGCTTCAATTTCTTTGATAGGGCCAGAATGGATGGGACGCCAGTTGCTATGGAGTTACATCAGAGGGAGAGGGGTGGTGGTATGGACTCTTTATGAGCGAGAGAAGTACTGTGATGATGTACCGGAATGAATTGGTGTCGTTGCTCTTTTGTTTAAGGTTTTTGTGTTTGGAGGATAGTGTTTGGGTTTGTGTGGAATCACTGACAAGCCCTATGCTTGAGATTGTTAGAGTCTCCTGTGTCAGAGAGTGTAGCTATCTTGATGTTGTCTTTGCTACAAGATTGTACTCTGTATTGGATTTCTCTGAAAGAATACAGGATTTTCTTAAGTCTAGGGATAATTTTTTTTGATTGTTCAACTAATTCCTACATGTCTGAATCAGGAGCTATCTAGCTACGTCCCATTCTGCGGCTGCAAGTATTCCAAACCTTTCACAACAGTGGTCAAAGTCCCATTTGCCTCAAAGATGTTTGCCATAATATCAATGTCCAAGTGGAACCCATCAGGGCCAGTCATTTTCGTGCTCCTCCCGTCTAACCCATTTCTCGTGAGGTTGGAATACCAATCAGTGTGCAAAGACGTAGGTGACTTTGAAAAGTTGGGAAACACTGTCACCTCCTCGTCTCCGTTGAGAAAAGTCTCCCCGTCGTCAGACAAATTGTGGTACTGAAGTGCGACACTACGAACAGACGTTCCGGAAGCGTCATACGTGATGTTGACTTTCGCATGCCCACAGACTTTGCCTGCAAGCTTGTAAATACCATGTGGTGGCATCGATCGTCCTTCTTGAGGACCTCCCGGCACATATGGCACACCCCATGGCACATCATCGGAATGCAACTCCACAGGTGGGAGATTGAGTCGCTTCCTCTCCGTGAAATTCGCCAACATAATCCTCTGTATCCTCTCTCCCTCCTCCATCGACTTAAAGCAAGGCAGCGGATTCTCCCCACCACAAGCAGGAGCAATGGTCAACTCTTCTGTATAAACGACCATCGTCCCATCACCCGACCATTTCGGATCGGCCCGACCATTCCACTCAGGATCACTCACACTTCCACTCCCTGGCGTCGCGTCACCATCGCCGTTAATCTTCTGCCCAAAATATTTCCCTCGATCACCGAATCTATCAATCAGCCACGGTGAGAAGAACCTTCTCCTCCCATTATTCCTCGTCGAAGCCACAACAGCAGCAGTAATCATATCAGTGATAGGCGGCACACCTCGCATGCCAGAAACCCACATCTGGCGATCACTACCACGAGTGTCCATCACGACGCCCCAGTTGTCGTCGGGTGAGATATCGATGGGATCGACATACTCGGGATGGCTGGTTAGTCGACGCACTTTTCCGGTTGTCAGATCTGCGGAGAAGACGTCGATATTAGAGGATTCGTGCGGGTAGCCAATATATGTGACTTCAGTGCCACGACCACTAAACCCGCGGAGCTCGCCGATTGTTATTGCTTCGGGGTGGAAAATAATCTTGTCGCCCTTGACTGTTATTGGGGAGAGAGCATTGTGATCGAAGAGCCTGGTCACAGCGACGACGTCGTAGCGTGGTGAGAGGGGGATCCCAGTCGTTGGTGCAGGGTTGAATTCGAGACGGCCGAAGTAGCTGTATTGACCAAAATGCCCGTCTGTCATGTCGAAGGCACTGAACCCGATATGGACGTTGTCGGGATGTAATCGTAGCTCTCTCAGATTCCCGCCTGGTCCAGATCCGTCGGCTTGATCATTCCAGCGAATCGGATAGACATAGACCATCTCAGGGATACACTCCTCACTCGCTAGTAGTTTTGAGCCACAATCAATGATATTGGTCCCTACCAGAATTCTCTTTCCATCACTGAAAGCTTGAGGATAATCCAAAGCATCATTCCGAGCCGGCTGGTTTTCGGCCGGCACCCCGCAAGTGATACATTTCCAGCTCGCTCCATTGGTGAATGAACTTTCATCTATCTTCAGCAGAATGACTTGTCTTCCCGTAAAGATATGTGCAGGATCTGGATCCAAGGGTGCCCCCGCAAAATCCACAACAGCCACGACATGTTTGTTGTCTGGAAGAAAGTTGCCGTTCTGAAGTCCGGAGTCGATGGGGATACATCCTGTCCCGTTGGGATTTATAGCTGAACATGCTCCTACTGCGTCACTTTGGACTACGGGGGGAAGAGCTATTCTTCTGATAGTAATGGTTTCGGGTGCCGGTGGAGGTGGGATGATTGAAGGCTGTGGTGCTTTGCAGTGTTGAGGTGAGTTGAGGGTAATTGCGAAACCCAAAAGGCCAAGTCCAAGGAGTATTGTAGTTATTAGAATCGGACGGTCCTTGTACTCTCTCCAGTGTTTAGCTAATCATCTTGTCAGCTTGGTCACAGTACAGAGGCAGAGAAATGTGGGCATACGGTCACGTGAAGACACTGAGTCTGATTCTTGGGGGACGAGTTGATATTTTGCTTCCTTTCCCTGTCTCGGAACAGATCTTTCGACGTAATTTGAAAGTGTCATTACGTATTATGTATGTTTTGCATCTCCAAAATGGAAGTAAGCAAAAGCTCAAAATCTCGGGAGTTCTTCACCACCAATACAAATGATTTCCAAGTCGTTCGAGAAACTCAAGACAATGAATTGACAAAAGATCCAGCAGGAAGTAGGTGCAATTAAAAACTTCGAAAATGATCGTTGACATGCCACAGAAGCGGAAAATGCAAGGTATATATCTCGTCTAAGACAATTTCCGCTGTCGTAATTCGCTCGTATGCTCGTATTTACGTACTCGCTTGTCTGAAGTGATTAACGCAGCGAGAGTGGCGACTTTTCAATTCTACATCATGATCGTATGAGACCAAGGCCGAAAGTGTTTATCGACTTTTTGCAGGAACAACTCTCAGGTCTTCACGAGGTTGCGCATTTCCATTAGACTTCAATGACGTACATCTCTTCTAATGGACATTTCGGAGGCCATGCCAAGCCATCGTGAAAGAATGTCGAGAGCCAGGTGCGATTAGATTGGTCGAATCGTTCAAGATCCAGACAGGTTGCTCCATGTTGCTATCTGAACTGACTACAGTTGCGAGTCTCTCGGTATTGGTCAGTCACATTCGCCTGAAATGTGGACGCGGCGGCATCTGAAGACGGACTTACAGTGGCATGGTAGCAAATTGTCAAAGCAGGCAATGTCTGTACCCCAATAATGAGTGTGCAGCTGTAAATGATTTCAACGGACGCTATGTCAAAACCACATAGTCGCCTGGGCGCGGATGCGTTTGTGAATCGTGAAGTCACACTTACATCATGTGATGTGGTCTAGGGATCCCTCGGTATCTTCAAAATTGACTTTCAGAGAAGTTTTCCCGGTCTAATGCAAAGCAGCATCCAGAACCAAGCCTTGATATGCACCTCTTGCTCTCGAATCGCACGAAAGCAAGCCTGATGAAGCATTTCGTAACCTGAGAGGGCATGAGAGGGGGCCAGATCGTCGCGAATTTAGCGAGGCATTAGCGTGCTGTGCCTTCGAATAAGTTTATAGACGACATGCCCCTCTTGGAAAACACAAGAGAGGTCAAGAAATCAGCGAGTCGGGTTCTTCTTATCAGCAGCTTGACTGCATGCATGTATGGGCAACCCGCTTCGCAGCTTTCTCTGAGCTTGTAGTCAAGCTGTCAAATTGACCAACACAGGAGGTCAAACGACGGTATCCACTTGAGCACAGAAGATTTGATTCCTTGAACAAGCACGACAACAACGAGTTGAATGTCTGCAATCCCTGCTGAAAACCTGCTTTCAACAAGTCGGATCTGTCTACTGCCCTCGGAAACACTGTCAAGTGAAAATGGACCTGAATGGCTGCGGGTCGACAATCGCTGGAATATGACCCGGGTCAGGGACAATCTGGGTTCCGACTTCCGAAACGAGCGTCTTCGGCTTTTCGAATCTAAGCATGTTGCTTTGATGACTTTCTGCAAGTTGAGCAAATGATGCAACAAGTAAGTGACAAAGTCCCAACAAGTGGACTGCCACATCAGCTGACTTCTAGATCGAAACATTGGCTGTGAAAGCCATCGTGGTGGTTCGGAAATGACGCCGAGCAAGATGTGATTCTGCTGCAAACATTAAAAAGAATTGACTCTATGCACGGAAGGTAGAAGAACAACAATTTAAGATTGTGGCACCCAAGTCCTGAGATATAAGCTTTTGCTTACAACATTGGTTTTGGATGATGAATGGCAACCGAGACTGCAGGCTGCGACTGACAATACTTGGAGTTCATAGATTGTCTAAAGTCTTCTCACTTGAGTCGATTGGTCTCGTGTTGCAGCGCTGGCAAGTCATAACGAATGGTTGACGTCGACGTGGTGTTCAGGTCGACCTCGCTAAAGGTGAGCGTCTCCCAGAGTTATGCCCAGCTACATTCTAGCGCGGAGGGCTGTCTGATGCTCAAGTTGAGCGGGCTCAGTCATCATCGCAACAAGCTGACAGTTCCAATGATAGCTAGCTGTTGGTAGCAACATGATAGCAGATTTGTGGAGTCCAGCATGAGCGCAAAAGCGCAATGTTGACATTCCCACCCAATGGCCTTTCATTCCCTCCCGCTACCAACCTCCTATACAGTAGAATGACTCGACTGGAGCATACTGTCTTACAAAACAGATTGCGTATTCGAGAATCATGGCAAGACATTTTGTTGTGGTAGCATCATCTCGAATGTTCTTTTTGTCTCTGTCGTGTTGAGGGAATGGAAGGTGCAAACTATCTCCCCGAACCATTGCGACTGTGATGGAAGGAACGCCGCAGGTAGTTGCGAAGTGTTTCATGTGCGATCTCGGAGGTCGAAGAAGAATTTTCATCCCAATCTGGAATGGACTGGTATGGAAAACATATTCACCGTTCATGGACAATAGGAAGAAGGCGAACGTCCCCAACCCCCCGATTTTGCGCAACCTCACCTTCTAAGCGAGACTCACCACGAAAACCTATATATCCCCTGGCCCCCTTCCGTTTCCTTCCAGCTTTTCCCACCAACTTCAACTTCATTGCAAACTCCATCGTCCATACCAACAGATATGGAAACCTCACCAGATCGCAAGATCCAGACCACAACCGATCTCACGATCAGTACCACGCACAAAGTCTCCGAGATGAGCAGCACCATTGCCTCAGACGCGTCCAAGACCGTCTCCCCTGATCGCAACACCAGTACTGCTCCAGAGCTAGCTCTCAGCACCTCTAAGGTAACTCCAAAGCACTCACCAGCTCCAATAACACTAAAACAGAATGCCTTGACTGACATCGCGCAGGATACCTCCACCGCAAATGATGGAAACATTGTCTCCAAGCTCGTCGGTGAACACAATGCTGGCCCGGCCACCGTCGCAGACAACCTTCCCACTACACCCAAGTCTGTATCACCAGTCAGCCCATCAATTGGCTCCCCAAACATCGCCGACAAGACCACCACTGGCATTGAGCCAACCACAACCGCCGAGATCAAGGTGAACTCCAATCCTAGCCCTGCAATCATCAAGGACAACACTGTCAAGTTTAACCCCACCAACACAAGCAACATCAGGGCTGTCAAGTCTGATCCTGCTATCCATCCCAGAAATGGCGTTTCACCTCCTGCTGTTCAGCTGAAGCCAGGTGCCCAGTTCAACAACAAGGAGAACATTCAGCCAGTCCCTGCTGGTACGAAGAATATCGCGACAAATCTCACCACCGAGGTCAAGACGAACTCCGCCATGCCCAACAATCGCGACGCAGGAGAAATGAAGAGACTCCGTGAGCTCCAAGCCAAGTGCCGTGCTCGGGGAATCAACACATATGGCAGCCCAACACAGCTTCTTGAACGACTTTTGGCAATGGATCAAAGAGAACGAGAATTTGAGCAGGAGCACGAGCGACAAATGAAAGAGCTCAGAAAGCAAAAGGCGGAAAACCAATCCCGTTCTACCTCCCAAGCCTCTTCTCGGGCCTCCTCACCAGGAAACGGTAGTCAAGCAAGCAATGGCCAGTCTCAAGTGACTCCAGCTATTTCACCTACACCTGCTGGCCAGCATCAAGCCACTTTTGCCGGTACGAAGATACGCAGTCCTACGATGCCAAACACCACCACGCCTTTTGCGAAATCTTCGGTCTCTCAACAAATCCAGCCTCAGCCAGTCGTTGACTCCGCAAAGACCAAAGCAATTAACAGTAGTCGGATCTTCGCCTCTCAGGACATCAGACTTGAGCCAAATGCCATGCCTGCGAAGGTTGTGGCTGCCAACACGGCCCACCCCTCTGCCCCTCAAACTACCAAGGTTTATCAGGCTGGTCTGTCTGCGAGCAGCGTAGCTTCCAATACTGCCAGAAGATTTGCTTCGCAGGACATCAGAGTCTACCGAGATGGCCAGCATGCGACCTCTCAGATGATGAAGGCTATGCCACAGGACAACAACAGACTTAGTCAAGCTGCTAAGCCCACTAATGTCCAGTTCATCACAACATCTCGGGCTGAGGACAACGCCAGCTACATCCACACGCCCATCTTTGAGCTCAAGAATGAGTGCCTCAAGAGGAGTCTTCCAGGATATGGCTCAAGAAAGGACCTTGTCTCGCGTCTGATGAAGCATCACCTAAACAACCTCAAGGCCGAGTACAAGCGTGCAAATGAGTATGCCCGAATCCACAGTTCCGACCCTGAGGCCATGCTCAAGAAGCAAATCTTGTGGTTCCGCCTTGAATGTTTCCTTGAGCACTCTTCCAATCAAATTGGCCTGTCCGGTGAACCCACTCGAGCTGCATGCGACGCTGCAGTCAGGGCTGGCAAATACTTTGCGCCTCGACATGCTAGAATCATGAAGAAAGAGCTCGCCAAAGTCATCACCCAGGAGAAGGCATTGCAGGCAGAAAAGGCAAAGAAGAGATTCTGATCTGCTGCCAATGACGGCATCCGGACACAGAAGAATTTGTTTGATCGGACCTTGCTTGGTGAAGAGTCAGTATTCTCCACCCTCCCTGAACATTGGACTGACTGGATATAGCTCGGTTGTCTCTCAATGCTGCTGCATCCAGAATAACCTCATCGCGCTCGACATGACTGGGAATTGATATGTAAGGACCATGGCAGCAGAAGATCTGGCATTTGGTCTCATGGTACCTCTAGTGTATCTCTGAGAAACTTCAATCGGTGAAGTTGTGTACCTACTCCTACTTTGATAGTTGCAGGACAGATTGCAAGATCGTATCACTTTCCTTTGTACCAGCAACACGTGAGATTGACATTATTCCGTGTGATCACTAATTCGGGTATGCAAACACTAACCAACAGGACCCTCGCCGCCACGACAGCCTCTGCCGATGACAGAGTTGGATGCTTGAATTTGCCCACTCTGAAGCGCTGGAATCTTATGTCCGCTCGAAATTCCATTTGTGTCGCTCTCCCTGATTGGCCTCCCTTTCCGCTCTGGACGTGCGGTCAGTCAATGATGTCCGGAAAGCTTTTTGTTCGTTGTTTCTTTCTCAAGGTTCATTTGAGAGCATTACCATTCAGCTGGTAACTAACAACAAATTAAGCATGCCCAGCCAGCCATACCCTCGAAAGTCGCGTGGTCGCCACTCAGACCCTACAATACTGCCACTGCTGAATTATCGTTTAGTTCGTATCTGCATCAGGAATTATCACGATCTAGATCATGAGTACGATTCTAGGTTCACGTCCACTCTAATCACGACCTCGTGGCATGACCTCAAATCTTGTCCAGTGAACAGCCGACGAAAAAAATCCCCATTCGTTGAGTCTCAGCCTTACTCAATTATTTTCCCAGCACGAGTTCCAAAGAGCCTCCAGGTCGTCCCAGTTGAGCTGTCCCGCCTTTCAGGGACGTGGCTAGATTGCTTGGCTCAGTGGTGCTTGATCATGTACGTCCAGCCGCACCCGCTTTGCTTAGCCTCTTTGCCCCCATTTTCTCCCGCTTCAACACCCACAGTCCACAAATTGGGCTCTTCGTTGCCACAATATTGACTGTCAATAATGCTTGGCATCAAATCTGGACTGTCGGTCGAGTTGTGCACCGTCTGTGACATTCGGGCTGCTTGCGGCTGATACTCCCAATATCGGCAATGTAGGTATCTCCGGAATGCAAGTCTTCGGAGTGGTCGATTATCAGGAACTCGTCCCGATTCAACTTTTCTGCAGCGGCGGGAAGCATGTACTTGTTCCTGACAGTCCAGGAACGAGTCTAGAATTGTCTGAGTATATATCTGGTGTAGTGACGATAAGTATATACAGGTAGGTCCCATGTGCTTACAAGCTCACATCCTCTCAAGCCATTCGCTCTTCACTGATTTCATGGTAATTGCACTCGCTCCAATTCATCATGTACACTCTCTTCTTCCTTTTGGCCGTGCTCTTTCAAGTGGTACTGGCTCAGGTGCAACCTTTCACAGTAACAGGTTTTCTCGACAGGTAAGTTCTTCCTCCGGTCTGAAAAGTACTATTGCTGATACTGTTCGAAGCGCAACAGCAAAATCTGGGTCAGCTACTAATCGTGGCGGTTCTATTTCCGTATCTGGCTACAGCATTGTTGTCCCAGACAATCTCCTTGTCGAATTTCCAGCTGCATTCGTCCCCTTCGCCGAGTTCGCAGAAGCCGGAGCATCGAAACGAGCCGGGCCCAATGAAGTCTCTGTCACAGGCAATATCGTCAATAATGTCATCATCGCTGCCCAATTCTCTGTGGCTCAATTAGATCTTGCCTTTTCCTCTGGGACAATTGAGGGTCTCAGCTCCGACGGAGCTATCAAGATCAAGAACGGCCCAACTCTCCGCATCAATGACCCGAGAGCCAGATACAGCGCGGGCTACACCAATCTCCCATTCTTCACTGCCGATGATGAGAATGCATCGATCACTAGCTTCAGCGGATTTCCCATGTGCGTGCCACGAGGAGCCGGGGATGCCAAGTGCCCAGATTCTAACAGACCTGCAGGGTCTAGCAGCTTGTAAGCTTTATGCACATATCCTGTGTGGAAAATAGAGCTGATGAGATTAGTGTCGCGCCGAACGCTACTGCAATGGTACCAATCCGAGTTGGCGACTACATTGAATACTCTGGAATTCAAGTTGGAGGTGAAACCATTGTCTACGGAATGGTTGTCAACATCGATGTCCGAACGAGCGGTAGCCAACCTGGCTATGTCCGAGTCGAAGATGCTCTCATTGGTGTCCAAGATACATCTCCTGATGTTGAGTCCGCGAGACATAGAGTGAGCCTCCTAATGCACTTCCGCAAAAATCCAAATATTGACTTCTTTTAGTTTGTCGGTCTCGCCTCTCGATCAGATCTGCCAATCACCATTTTCGCCGTAGATGAAGATCCTTGTACTGGTGAAGAGAGCGAGAGACTTGTAGCAACAACAAATGTCATCGCCAGCGCCCGCAATAAATGGGAAGTGAGAATCCAACGTGGAACCAACGTTGGTCTCTTCACCCGGAACTATCGTATCAAGATTGGTGACACTGCTATCACTACAGGAGACGGAATCAATGCCGGAACATATCTACAGCCTGTTACCGAGTGGATCTTCCCAGAGCTCGTTACCCCAGGAGGTACCCCGCCAGCTTTGGAATTCTCCAACATCGGCCCTCTCAAGAATGGCTTTGGTGAGATCGATGGTCAGGTATTTGGACAACTCAATCCCTGGCCAGGGGCAACTGCCCCAGCAGTAGCAGCCTGTGCCCCTCCCACAAGTTCAACAGCCACACCTCCCACTGCAACGGATGATACCACCGGCTCAACCGCTGTCCCGAACCCAGGTACCACTCCAACTCCTGTTCCCGTTGCAATCGTCGCAACCGCAGGTGCAGACAAGACTGTTCTGGCCGGTACATTCGTCTCGCTCAGTGCGAGCCTCAACACCTCACTATCAACATCTGGTCTCCTTCCCGCCGATTTGACATACGCTTGGTCTCAGATCGCTGGACCTACAACAGGAATCACGATTAGCAACCCCACTTCCTCCACACCATCATTTGTCGCGCCCATGGTCGCGGTCGGCGCCTCCCAGTCTCGCGAGTTCCGTGTCATTATCACACACACGCCATCAGGAACAAAGAGCAACGACACAGTAGTCGTCACATCCAACCGCGTTTCCACCAGTTTTGACCACCCAGCCTTCGTCTCGCTTACTTGGGCATCGAGGCAAGGCGGCACTGCTGCTGCGACAGTCCGTACCGAGCTCGTAGATGCTGCTGCTAGTATGCGCATCATCTTCGGGCCAGTGGCTGGTGGCACAGAGAGAGTTATGACGAGAGGAGCAGTGTCTAATGGTCTGGTGACATATACTTACAGCGGGAGAAGTACCCCGAACTTCAATATTGCGACGGTGAGGAGTTATATCACTTTTGGAGGTAGCACGGTCCTTGTTCCTGGTCCACAGGTTAACTCGACGACCGTCACGGCTGGTTAAAGATGTGAAGTTGTTTGGGTTACGATAGGCTGGGAGGCGTTATTGGATTTTTCTGGGGTTGGCGTGTATATAGGTTCTGTTTGCTATACCCTGGGAAAGGAGTGGAGGAAATCACTCGTTTTGATAGACACGTTATGACTAGTAATTTGACGAACCTGATGAACATTTTCAAAGCCGCATGCAACTTGCAGAAGTGTGATCTGATTTTGTGCTTGAAGTAGGCATCCCATGACATCCAAGAATATTATGCCGAACCATTTGTTTACTAATCTCCCCCTTCATTCGTGGTGGAAGTTCTTCCTCGCTTACGCATCAACCCAGTTTAGGGGACTTCGATAAGATGCCCAACACGCGGCTCGGGATTTCAGAAGCTCCAATCAGAAGACACAAACGAGAATTGAAGTATATTCGTCTGATATTTCAAACAAGGCATGTTTTGACCAACTACATGACACGAAAAACTCCTCGGCATATCACCTGACTTCACAAGCATGTGGATCTCCTTCGAAAGATTCAACCTCGGCTTTTACTTTAGTTTGTAAACACAGCAAACTTCATGCTTTCTCTTGGCATTTCATATACTTCCAAGAAAGACGCATCATCAGTTCAGTACACATTCAGTAAGCGCTACGTAGCGTCCATCCCCATGTAATAAGTCGACTATCTCGGCACTGCAGATGGAAAGCAGGCACATATTTCTGGCAGGGCTCCACTGACGCACACCAACCGCCTCCACGTCAGAAGCTTGACCTTGGCCTACTCGGCATACCCCGCAGTCACTCCGCTGCAGTACAGTAACCTTACCGACAACCAAATAATGTTTGACAAACAGCCAAGACAGGCACGAAACATCGCAAGGCGACACCAGGCGACACCCAGCGCAGCATAGTTGCCTCGCAATTGGGACCAAGCTACAAGCCAATGAGGAGAGGCACTCCCACCAAATGAAACGGACAAGCATGTGAACGCAAGAAGCCGAGCTCAAAAAGAAAAACCACCACTGCTACTGACTGTTGCCAACAATTATGCTAATGCTATGCCATGCGAGCTTGCGTCGGCTTCATTTCTCTCGACGCTTGCATCAACTAGATTGCACGCGGCGCCTTGTAGATCGACACTATTCACCGTTGAACCAATACATATATATCGCGGGCGTATTTTCATTCCATCATGTCAGATATCCTTTGTCCAATACAGTTCGCCATGGCTCCTCCGACTCCATTACTGTTGACTCTGACTGCAGCCGGTCTTTGCGTGCTGAAAGCCATATTTCTTCCTGAGCTTTATCCAGATACGAAACTTACTACACTTTATCTCACGCTCGCCAGTGTGGTTTTCTTTGTTTATTATGGATTGTGGTGTACAGTGATCTATCCGAAATTCGCAAGCCCTCTACGACATCTTCCTCAGCCCAAGGTACGGTGCCACAAATCTCAGATCAGACCCAAATACCCGAAGCAGAAATATTAACAGATAAATAGTCTGGCACAATCTTTGGAATCGGCTATCCCTCCGTCCTCCTCAAAAGACCAAACGGCCCTCTCTTCCTCAAACTCATTTCCGAGATCCCCAACGAAGGACTGATTCGCTTTCCCGGCCTCTTCAATTCCGACTACCTACTCCTAACCGGTCCATCATCTTTGGGAGAGGTCCTTGTACACAAGAGCTACGACTTCGAGAAACCCAAAGAACTCCGCAAATTTCTGCGTATCATCCTAGGTGACGGTTTGATTCTCGTAGAAGGAGATGTCCACAAATTCCAGCGCAAGCATGTCTCGCCTGCTTTCAGCTTCAGACATATCAAGGAGCTCATCCCGGTTTTCTGGCAGAAGGCTTGGGACATGACGGGCAGAGTCGCGGCGGAGATTCATGAGAATCCTGAGCCGTTGGTTGATGAGAAGGATAAGAATCGCTCGGGTGTTGTGGAAATCAATCACTGGGCTAACAAAGTCACTATGGATATCATTGGTGTTGCTGGTACGTGTTTGCTGATTACCTGGAGCAAAAGGGAAGATGTTGGGATTGTACTGACGATTCTAGGTCTTGGACGAGATTTCAATTCTCTTTATAATGCTGATGATCCTCTCGTGGCCAACTATGAAGAGATCCTCGAGCCTACCGCCGAAAAGGCTCTGTTCTTCGGCGCCAACATGATCTTCCCCCCAAAGCTGATCGCAAAACTCCCATGGAAGCTCAACCAAAGACTGAAGGGCACGATGTCCACGCTGCGAGGGGTCTGTCACCAGCTATTGCAGGAGAAGAAGGACTTGATGAAAGCGGACAAGGAGCAACCAGTCAATATCCTTTCGCTTCTTATCAAATCGAACAATTTCGATGATGAGATGTTGATTGATCAACTATTGACTTTCTTAGCTGCTGGGTAAGCTCTCCTCGCATCAGCTCATTCAGTTATAACCAACTGACCTACCACTCCAGACACGAAACCACCTCCTCAGCATTCACATGGGCCACGCACCTCCTCGCCATCCACCCAGAAATCCAATCGCGTCTTCGAGAAGAAATCCGAGCGAATCTCCCCTCCCCCTCAACCACCTTCGCTCAAGACAGCACCAACGACTACGCCAGCATCCTCGAATCCCTCCCCTACCTCCACGGCGTCTGCAGCGAAGTAATCCGGCTCTTCCCCACCGTCCCCTCAACCATCCGCATCGCCGTCCGCGACACCACCATCAACAACACGCCCATCCCCAAAGGCACCCGCATCTTCCTGACCCCCTGGGGCGTCAACCGATCTCCGCACCTCTGGGGCTCCACCGCCACGGATTTCGTGCCCGAGAGGTGGATCGATGCAGAGACTGGCAAGGCGAATAACACCGGGGGCGTGACGAGCAATTATTCGAATCTGACGTTCTTGCATGGCCCGAGGAGTTGTATTGGGGAGAAGTTTGCGAGGAGCGAGTTGAAGGCGCTGGTTGCGGTTTTTTGTGGCACGTTTGAGATTGGGATGGCGGATCTGAATGAGGTGCCTATTCCGGCGGGGGTGATTACCACGAAGCCGAAGAATGGGATGAATCTGAGATTGAAGGTTGTGGATGGATGGTGAGATGGTCAGCGAAATTTTGGGTGTGGAATTTTGTAGGTAGATGGCGGCCTTTTGAAAGGTTTAGAGCGAGGGCGTTGGATGGGGATTTCTGGGTCCTGTAGGATCGCTCTTCGGATGATACGATCTGTCAATGTGTAACGAAATTGTTTGAATGTACCTCATGATCTCAATCTCAACCTTTCGAGTGAACAAGCCAAATGCTTCCTGGCCACCCTCTCTCCTGTGGTCCAAGAAACACTCCAGCATCAAAAGCCCACCAACGAATCATTATTTCACACAGGTTCCAAAGATGAGCCAATATCACCGTTCTGTACGCGTAAGTCTTTCAGCCAGAAGGTTGAAATAAACATAGCATCACTGAGCTAATCATGCAGCCAAATTCAGCCCTACGTTGACCAACGCGCGGCCCACCATTCCATGTGCATCCTGATCATAGCCACAGAATACCGACCGAGGTATGACTTGTTGACGTGGAGATTGAAGATAGCCGAGGACTGCTAGTTTCCCAACAGCCTGGGATGAACAGTTGCATCAGAAGATAATATAGTGTTTTCAACAGCTCACGCTTCGCGGAGTGTGGATATTGGGGACAAGGGTCAAGGAGAGGCCATTAGCTGTATGGAAATGGTCTGTCGCTTCCACTGTGCATATGATAGGTGTGAGAGAGGGAGAGGATAAAAGACGTTTTAGTGAACCTATGTGTACAAACAAACTGCGCTATCTCGCATTATACACTCTATCAACCCCAACCTTCCGTACCCCAATCTACCTCTATGCGTTCCTCGACATGTCATTTCTACAAATATCGTTAGCCATACTTTCACTATTTACTTCGCGGAAATGCACATACCTGATTCTGTTGTAGTCCAGAAGACCCTCAATGCTTCCGACCGCACTGACAGCGACATCTTGATCCCAAAGCTTCCTTTGCGCAAAGCTCATAACGTCCTTCTCTGTGATAGCTCCAATGACACGCTCAATCTCTTCTGGTCCCATACGGCGGCCGGTTGTGATAATTTGTCTTCCGATATCTTCTGCCACAGCGGTGGTACCGTCGAGAGAAAGGAGGATGGATGCCTTCAATTGAGCCTTGGCTCGCTCAACTTCGGCCTCGCTGACGTTGTATGAAAGTCGGGACCATTCACGGAGGGCAAAGTGGACAAGATCGTCGATTCGGGTAAGCTTGTCGGTAACCAGGTAGATACCCCAGAGTCTACGAACGTTAGCTCAATCTTTCTCAAATTCACGCCTCAGTACTTACCCAGTGTCGCTGTAACTTGTCGAGAAGCTCATGAAGCTGTTGGCCAAGTCATTGTTGTGGACGAAAGCGCTGAGCTTGCTGCCCATGTGAGGAGCATTTCCCATAGCCTTATCCCAGTTTCCGACAATTGCTTGGGTAACCAAAGCAGTGAAGTAATCATCATCCTTCCAGCTAACACCCTCCACAGCAATGGCGATGTTGGCAGTTGGGATAGTATCGTCACGAATTCGGACCTCAGATCCAATGAACTCTGGCTTTCGCTTTTGGGCGGCGGCAATCGCTGATGCAGTTCCGGTATGAGGCTCAGTCGCAAGTCCAGAAAAGTGCTTCTCAGCAAGCTCGACCAGCTGTTGATGGGGAACACCACCAGCACCGACCAGAACCATACGATCAGCAGTGTAGTTTGTCTTGATGTAGTTGACCAAGTCGTCTCTCTGGATGCTCTGAATGTTCTCAGCCGGGCCGAGGATAGTGCGTCCTAATGGTTGTCCTTGGAAAGCAGTGGCGTGTAGGTGATCGAAAACAACTTCCTCCAATTGCTTATCAACCTCCTCTGATTCCCGCAGAATGACATCGCGCTCGCGGTTGATGGCTGAGGTCTCGAGCTTGGAGTTTTGGAGGATATCGGAGAGGATGTTGACGGTGGCGGGTACATCGGCGTTGAAAGCCTTTGCGTAGTAAACGGTGTTCTCACGCTGCGTGCCGTGTTAGCTTCTATCCAGCTCTTCCGGATTGTCCCAACATACAGATGTGTAGGCGTTGAGGTGGCCACCCATATTCTCGATTTCCAACTCCAATTGCTGTTGTGTTCGGTTGCTGGTACCCTATTCCATCATCAGTCCCTGTATCTGTCCTGCGGAAGCCAATTGAGTTGTACCTTGAAGGCAAGATGTTCCAAGAAGTGAGCTGTGCCGTTCGTCTTGTCTGTCTCTGCCCTAGATCCAGCATCAATCCAAACACCAACCGTCGAGGTTTGAGCCCATGGCGAATGCTCTGTAGCAATCTATACTGAATCAGCGCCTGCGAGATGTGCCTGGCTTCCCGTCCTTACCGTCAGTCCATTGGACAATGTGGTCGATTCGGTCTTCACGCCATTCTTCACCACAGGAGTCGCGAATCCCCTTCTCAATGGCGAGACTGTGTTGAGAGCAGCGCGGCTGCGCAGTCCCTGGGTGAGGTTGAGAGCTAACCGCCGGGATGCCATGGAGTCGGATGTGAAGGTGGTTGAGAGAGGGAGGGTGGTCTTGAATTGAAGGTCCGGGTCGTGGAGATGGAAAACGTTTGGTCACATAAAAGCTCTCTCGGCTCTCAGGGAGTGGATTGTAAAAGCGGCGGTAGGTCTTGGCATATGAGGTGACTTTCTTGGGCCTTTAAGATAGCTTTACATGAAATAATTTCTTTATTATCTGATTGACAGTCCTGCAGAAGTGGTCGTTCTGAAAGATATCTTCCGAAATATGGAATTATCATATTTCAACTCGCATTTCTGACTTCCCATCAAGCAGTGTGCTGATATTGATCATATCTCCAGAGCCGCATCGCCGCTTTGCTTTCGGAAACAGCTGCGTAAATGGATCGGAATGGTTGGTCGACAGGTTTATGGCCTGAGGCAGGTACTACCTTCTGCCGAGGGTGTCCGATCATTCGAAGCAAAGAAACGGCTTTCAATCCTCAGAATCACCACTCCTGCAGAGCCAGTATTTGCAGCAGGTCAACATGGCATCAATTGTAAGACCAGCAATGCTTCAGAAGACTTGTCTTTCTGCTGCTTCAAAGCGCGCCTTCTCCACGAAGCTCTCCTCCAGCTTCCCCGCCATTAACAAGCCATCATCGACTGTTTCGAGGAAGGTTGTACGGAATGCCTTTGCCAAAGATGTACCGGGTGCGATGAGAGTGGCAGCTTTCCACGCAAGTGGCAGAAAGTCAATTCTCCCACCTCTTCCCCGTAAGTCAAGCTCCTTGAAATGCCCGAATTGTTTGCTAACTACAATGCAGAGGTCATCCAAGGAACCGGTATGCTAATCTACCTGTGATATCTCAAATAATACTAATTGGTCTTCAGCAAATGATCCAGCTCCCGTACCACCTGCGAACCCATCACACGGCTCATACCACTGGACTTTCGAGCGTTCTATGGCTGTCGCACTCGTTCCTCTCACGATTGCTCCATTCGCATCCGGGTCGCTAAACCCTACCATGGACGCCGTCCTGATTGCCACTGTCCTCCTCCATTCGCACATCGGCTTCGAGTCATGTATCATTGATTACATTCCTACACATCGATTGCCTAAGACGAGAAAGGCGGCTTGGTGGGCATTGAGAGCTGGCACGGTTCTGGCTGCCGTTGGATTCTACGAGTTTGAGACAAATGATGTTGGTGTGACGGAGGGCTTGAAGAGGATCTGGGCTGCATAAATGGGGATGGGACGGACTGTATTTATTTGGACGGACAGCGTTGGGAATACGAGGGCTGGCTGGATGTATTTTGCAGTGATACATATCCTGCAATGAAGTGTTTTATCATATCCCTGGGCTTCCTACACAGTTGTGGTATTGTTAAAGTCATTAACTTGGAATTGATCCTCGTATCTTGGTGTAGACAAGTAGTCTATGAGTGACCAGCTCTATATTTTGGCCCCTTGGACTCGTTGCTCGTTCTGGTTACGTTCATACATTCTTGGACGTTTTGTTTGGGGCCATAAAGATTGGTCTGATGCCGTGCTGAAGTTACAATTTATCCCCTACTTTGCCTGATTGATATTGTACTATTTTTCTAACATGACTTTGCGATTACAGTTACCTCGAGCGATAGCTAGAATTCTTATCCCATTGTCGGCCAGCAGGCTGGTCTGCTTGTGGTCTACCCTAAGGCATGTCTACTTAAGGGTCGAAGGAGCGGTCTTCGGTCATATCCTCAGAATTGGCAAGACTGGCAAGTGGATTTGCTCTATGTGGTCTTATTCGATATGACATTGGTCTGTTTTCATTGTCTTATTCTCGCGAAGTATATCTTCGACTTGCTTCGACTTGCGTGTTTGAGTCGCGGCGCTCTGTGCAGCATGTTACTTGCATTCACCGGACATGCTCTCCCAAGTCAATTCCACAGCCCATTCACTTTGATGTCGCATTTCACCTGCCTGGCACCCCGGGAGTATTCGATTTCCGAGGAGGCTGATTAACTACTCTCGCGTGGTCGTCTCGTCGCCCTTCCTTCCACCAGGACAGGAGATTCTACGCCCGTGAAATTTATCGACATCTTGCTATTCTTCCGCAACTTCGTTCAAGTCCACCAACACATCCTCCCACCACCTAAGGTACTCACTCAACAGAAATCTTCAACTACACATCATGGAGCGCTACGAGAAGTGGACCGAATTGCAGCTGCAGAAGGAGTGTACCCGGCGCTATCTCGACAATGACGGCCAAAAAGTAGAGTTGACAAGACGTCTTGTGGAGGACGACAAGAGCAAGCATGAACCACGCGGTACTTTCAGCAAACTCAGTGACCCGACCGGCAAGTACGAAGAAGCCTACATCAGATCTCAGACGAAATTCGAGAAAAACTGCTGGTATTCGATTCTGGGTTCTGAGATACAGTTGCACGAGGACATGATCAAGGCGAAGAAGACTCAGCTTTTCGAAGCACTGAAGAAGGCTGACAAGGAGCTTAAGGCAGCTATGCAAGTGAAGGAGGCAAGAATCGCTGGATATAAGGGCGTCAAGGAGGTTGCTAGCCCAGCGTTTACTGGCGCAAAGAGCACTGGTGCGCACCGAAATGGTACAAGGAGTATTACTGATGTGAAGGCCAAACGGGATTTCAGCCAGAAGAACGACGGTATAAGCGGTGGTAGCCAGGATGGTCGCACGTAGGTATTTCCTCAAAGTCTCAACCTTGATTGAGGACTTTGGTAGAGCTCAAAGTCGTTTCAACAGAACAAGGTGCTAACTGTCCCCCAAAGTTCTCTTCCAGCCTTGAAGCCCGCAATGGCTGGCATTGTCCAGAGTCCCGTCTCTCTGCATGCTCCTGGATCTACCAAAACTTCTGCTACTGAGAAGTCGGCCCCTGTACCAGCTGCATCCAATCCGAAGAACACACCAGCCAATGAGGCAGCTACAACCAAGAATGATGCGACTGATTTTGCGCCAACTGTCAAGAAGACATATGAGCCCATGCCCTTCGTTGAATCCGCATTTCACAAGACTCCTCCCAAGCCTACCAGAAAGCCTCGAGCAAATGCAAAGAAAGCCGCCGCAGAACCAGAGCCAAAGCCACAGCCCAAGAAGTTCATGACAGCGGCCGGAGCAGCATATTTGAAGTCTCTTGATGGCGGCAAAGAGGCTACCGAGTACGCCAACTACGTTGCTCCTTTGTCGTCTCTCAAGCGACCAAGTCAAGAGGTAAGAATGGTCGGAAGACTTCCAAAAATCTATCCTCTGACATTTTCCTACAGACCGAAGCCAGTGTTGCCAAAAAGCTCCGACTCAACTCCGAAGATGTGCCCAACCCAGACCTCCATCCTGACCTGATCGAGCAAGATTCAGTCCAATCAGATCTCATCAACGTCGGATATCTCTTCCTCCCTTGTGAAGATGAGAAGAAGATGCGAGGTGATGCTCTCTCTTTGCTGAAGCATGAGTACCGAAACTTTGCTATCACCGAAGTTCGTGCGGATAAGACGGGCTATTTCATGGTTTTTGAGAAGACGACAAGGGGGGATAAGGATTTGAAGAAGTGTTTTGAGTAAGTATTCATTTTGGTTATATCATCTTCCACAATTCTGAATACAAGCCTTGCGTATATATCGCACGCGACTTTCTCTCTTGCTTTTCTCGGACAAATGCTGATTGCTGGAATTGCAGGCTCATCGATATCGAGATCGATGAAAAGTCATTCTTTGACAAGAATGTCACTGATGTCAAGATGAGCAAGAGAGACGATGCTGTGGAGGAGCCAGAGTCCGAGTCGGAAGCAGAGCCAGAATCGAAGATGGAGGAGGTCAACTTGGGGTACACTTATGTTCCTTACAAGAAGCCTGCTCCCCGCCGAACTGCATGGAGACCATAGGTTCAATTATATTTTCGTTGCGGACTTTGATAATGCTTGAGCGGGAGTTGAAGGATTTCTTGGCGGATTGATACTTCTGTTCTGCTGTTTTCCGGAAAGAAACCATGTTGTTTTTGCGAGGGACGATGTTACACAATAGTTTCACAAGTGTGAAGTCTGGCAGGATATGACTAGTGCGTCCGTAGACAAACAAATGCCATATGATGCGGCGTCTATGTGTTGAGAATGGTGATGCAATTTGGCTGAAGGCATTTATTGATGCCTGGCTCGCTTAAGCAACTCCACTTCCAACTACACCTCAACACAAGACATGATATGATATTGACAAGACCACCTAGAACAAAGTTCTGTCAGCGGCTGGAAAACTGTCAAATGCATACATGATACCCTCCATTTGTCCGATTTTGGCTCACCGATAGCCGATTTAATGATTATTTGACATCATATGAGCAATGCGACTACTGTACCTAGTTTAGTCAAGCCTTGCATATGCAAAGTAGAGCACACGTTACAAGTCTCGAGACCGTCAGTACCTGAGGCATAAATATCTTACGTAGTATGTAGTAGAGCCATATGGGTACTTGGATGTGGCTTACCAAACCATGCTTTGCGAAAGGTCGGCTGGATTTACGAGAAGGCCGAAGCCAAACACAGTACAGGGAACATGGTAAAAGAATATTACAGTAGTCGTTGGTAAGGATATGAATCCTATCTGTGCAATTTATAAAACACACGGCTAGAAAGACGTATCCAGTGCCTGGATTTGCGGTTTTGTCACGGTCGCAAAACTTAGCCCTTTTCCTACCCTTGACGTTTTCCTCTAGTGCCAGGCAGCTTGATCTTTTTCTTCCATGCGTTAATAACGACTTTCTTTTGACACATCTGAATTCAAGCTCTTGGACTTAGTCCACGTTGATAAATGCACAAGAGTAAAGAAAGAACTTTGCAAACTTCCCACAATATAAGTTCGGCTCACTTAAGATGTGGGCTCCCGTTAAGCGAGGGTCAAAACAAAAGCCAAAAAAATATAAGCCATTCCCCGCAAGCAGAGAGGTGGGGTCAAGTTGCTAGGCGTTTCCAATGAGGGTAACCCAAAGTACTATTCCATCTTTCCACACACTAGGATGGTGTCCCGAAGTTGACCGTGAAGTCGCCCAGCCAGATTTGCAGTCCAAGTTCCTTGCCCCAAGGTAACCTGGATCGTACAACATCTATATTACGCGGCTGGTATTGCACATGATTGCCCAAGAGGCCGAAGCTTAAGACAACCATGCCGCTTACAGGGGGAGGGGGGAGAAAGGAAATATAGTAATGACAGATCTGGCGGAAGATGTTAGTAAATGGCAGTTGGATGTGAGACTTACCGAGTACCAAGTGAGTGAGGCAGGAGTCTTGGTTAAAAGCCAAAATTTGGCGTTGATGTGGCAGAAAACATGCTATTTCAATACATATAGATGATCCGATTTCCTCGGCTTGAAAGGCCACCGGCCGGGATTTAGCGATGAGGTGAATGAACCAAAACAAAGATGCGCGCTGTCCGACGAAGTCGCGCCACGCAACAAAACAGTCCAAATTCACCAAAGAAATGCACCGAGCGCCGGAAAATCTAATCATCCTTTCAACTTTGATACTAGCGCACTTTCTATTGCTGAGGACCTCATCCCAGGCTGAGAGACCCCGCGTCACGACAATTTCGCCCGTGAGCGACGTCGAACTTCAAAATTCGATACAACATCTTCTGACGTTGCCAACACAAATTCCGACATCAACACACGATAATGGCACCCACTAAGAATGAGTTGGCCGAATGGCGCAGACCCCCCGAGCCATATGAGAATGTAGACCTATTCGACCTCAAAGCGATGTGTCGACATAGAGGACTGGACAACACGGGTAACAAGCGCACATGCATCAAGCTACTCGTCGAGCGCGATCGAAAGAGATTCTACGAAAACATCCCTACATACAATGAAGAGAACGATCCAACCGGTTCCAAAGCTCTTCAACAAATCGAAGACACTGCCAAATTCGAGGAGATGTGCCAGCGATCTCTCTTCCTCCCTCAAATTCAGTATCTTGAGGGTCTTGTCGATGCAAAGAAAGCTGAACTCGATTCCAAAATCTCAGAAGTGGCTGCGAACAAGAAGACCGAGTTGTTGAAGCATGCAAAGACTGTGAAGGCCTTGTCAGATAAGAAGGCGAAGAGTGCTGCTGCATTGGCAAATGGTGGTCACATAAAAAGGTATGATACTTCTTCATGAGATCGTTACACAGAGCAAAACTGATGACTTTTGCTAGTTCCCCGAAGACTGCCAAGTCACCGATCGTAGCTGGTGATGAGCTGAACCAGTTGTTTGCTGATGGATGTTCAACCTCGAAGGAGAAGTCCGAACAGCAGTCGCAGGCGACAAGCAGTGCACGACCTGCAAGATGCATCTCGCAGCAACTCAGCACCACAAGTCAAGCCGATTGATGCTACCAGTCTCAAGCGTAGCATCTCAGCTACTGACATGCCCGATTCTACTTCTTCCGCCATCACCAAAAAGCCAAAAAACCCCTCTCCACCTTCCCCCTCAACCGCCAACGACATAATCGAGCCCCGCGGCCTCGTCGACATCCTCATATCCGAAAAAGCAACCTTCCTTCAGCTTTCTGGTCCCATATGCATCAAACCTTCCCAACTTAGGACCCTACGCAATGATGTCGCCGAATTCCACCCTCTCGCTGTCCGCGCCGAGTCAAGTGCCTACTACGTAATCTTTGACTCGGAGAAGAAAGATTGTGTGATCAAGGGTTCGGATAGATTGCGATGTATCTCTCGCGTGGGAAGTTTGATACAGCAGAAGGAGAGATCAGAAGTCGGGATCGAGGAGATCAGGACGATGAGTTCGTGGAAGAAGGGCGTTTTGATTAGGGGGGAACATGAGCATAGAATGCTTAATTGGCAGAAGACGTATGACTAGGTGCTTGTGGCAATACTGTGGTCATTAATCTGCTGTTGAATTTGGATTTTGTGGTATCGGAAGTTTTGGAATGGGATAGAGTTGGATTGGCTGTACTGATAGTCTGGTTACTGGGTACTTGAATAAAATACAGTCAACAGCCTCAATTATACCTCGGAATATGGTCGTCTGGAGATAAAATGGCTGATATTGTCAAATCAGTAATATTCTGTGTATGTACCTGGGACCTTTCCTCATTCCAGCCGAGCAGGACGATGACACAGATATTTGAGTGTTTCAACTCCAGTATTATTGAGTACACGTGAATACACAACCAGACATGCAGCCGTACATGCATACATGCATACATACGTACATGCAGATAGATAGGCAGATAGGTCAAATCTCTACTATAACAACAGACAAGAATATCCCCCATGAATTAGTCAAAAGCTCCAGCCTGCTCCGTCCAGATCCAGAAATAAGCCCCCTCCCAAGATGCTTGCTTGCTGCGCAGACTTTAACCTCCCTTTTGATCCATCCTTTCAAGCCTACTCTGTAAAGTTAGGCATGATGTTATTGATAAGCCAAATGGCCTCCTATCAAAAGAGTCCATGAATCCACGCCAGAACTCCATCGAATCCAATATCAGCCACCGAACCCAATCCCGCCACCTCTAAAATCGACTTTGTGGTAGATATTGCTGATACTTCACCACTTGATAATCTCCGTCTTGGGCACGAACTCTCCCGTAATATGGTCCATCTGCATACAATTCATCATAGCCGTCTTAGCCGTGAGATCGAACCGCATCCTCGTCTTCCGGACTCTAACCTCCTCCGGTATCTCAATACCTGGTGATCCTTCATCACCAGCCTCATCTCCTTCGTAATGTCTGGTCCCGTTCACATTCCCATTTACGTGACCATTTCCGTTCGTGATTCCATTCCCATTTGTACTTCCGTACCTAGAAGTAGAGACAGATCCGCCACCAGATCCACACCCTGACCCCACACTCCCCTGTCTCTCCCCCGCCCTTCCTCCCAATCCAGCACTACTCCCTCTTAATGTCTCTGTCCCTGACGCCGCACTACAAGCCGGACTCTCAGCGCCTACGGTCCGCGGACTAAGCGACATGCTCATCTGCCTGGCACTCTCTTCCTCAAGACCGATAACCCACCGTCCGAGATGCACCACCGCGACAGTATCCCAGACGCCTTCTCGTCTCGGGTACTCTTTGAGAAGATGGAGAGCTTGGCGGCGGAGGCGTCGGTCACGGCATTTAATCATGACGAGGTAAAGAGGTGGGATGACACCGATGTCGAAGGCGAAGCGCATCATTGGGCCGCCTCTGGAAGTGTTGGGACTTGTGATATGGCGAGGAGAAGATGATTGAGAGTAGGTGGCTAGGTCGTGAGCGCGTTGTGTTTCAAGGAGGATGCTGGCTTGGGAGACGATCTGCTGGAATTCAGGGAGGAAGACGTCGAATGAGAGCTCGTTTGTGAAGAATGCTGCGCGAAGAGAGATTTGGGATGCGATAGTCGAGATGGTTAGTGTGAGGGCGGAGATGGCTTCTTGTCTGCCCATAGCGAGGGAGAATGTCAGGAGAGGTCTGAAGGTCATGGTCCAGGTTGCGAGTTCGCTGATGAGTGAGTTCTGCTCGGCTACTAGCGAAGCATTGTGAGCGGGCGAGGATTCCGGGCTTTTGTCATCGATCCACGGTATGGGCTTTGGAGACGATCCGTCGGTCGCTTTCCATGGAGAGGGCTTCGTCAAGGGAGACCCGCTACTGACAGGATGTGGTTCGGTCCCCGGCTTGCATGCCCTCCTGTCACGTATTGACATGTTGAAATGCATGAGCCGCCGATTGATCAGGTCTAGATATATCCTAGCCTGAGCGATGGAGCTGAAAACGGATGGCATCTGCTGCACGACTTCCTTCCCTTCACTCTTCAACACCTCGTGAACCTCAACGGGTCGCGGATCGAAGACAGACATGGCCTGGATTTCCATCCGACCAAATGTCTGCATGAGGAAGTCATCCACAACATCTGGAGCTGGCGATGAGAATCCTTGTGGATGCTTTTCGGCCTCTTTCTGCTCAGCCTTCCATTCCTGAATGAGTTTTAATCCGCCATAAACTTGACCGGCAGCGACTTCATGCCTGCCGGAAATGGCCTCCAAGCAAGTGATGATAATACATATAATTAAAGTCGTCCTTTTACTTTGCTTCCCTGATTCGATATCTGCTCGCATCCGCTTCAAGGCCTTGTCATATAGAACAAAAGCCTGCTGTTGGTGCACCAACGAGTCCTGGAGTAGTTGCTCGGCTGCTACGTCACTTGCAGTTCTCTTCTTCGGACCTTTCGAGCTCGTCGAGGAGCCAGAATGGGGCGACCGGGCTGACTCCACCATCATCTGCCCAGCGATAGACTGTCCAGCATGTTG
Organism: Cadophora luteo-olivacea; assembly: GCA_026120085.1. Classification (NCBI taxonomy): domain Eukaryota; kingdom Fungi; phylum Ascomycota; class Leotiomycetes; order Helotiales; family Ploettnerulaceae; genus Cadophora; species Cadophora luteo-olivacea. Next base: position 423,960 of record JALRMC010000022.1, read on the forward strand.
GTACTCATACCATTTTGCCAGTGCACCAATAGCGCCAGCTACATGCCTGATGGACGACTCAGCCGTGCACGCCTGCAAGATCATCCGGCTCCAATCCTCCGAGTTGAAGTACGGACATATCTCGCCGGCAATGCGATCAACGAACAGTTTGAAATAGCGATTTTCCTGATCAGTCTCGAAGAGTGGTGTCCTCGGTTGAATAAAGATCTGAGTAACAGCAGGAGGACTTTTAGACTCGTCTTTCGGTACTAAGGCTCTGGCCTGAGCAGCGAAAGATCCGTACGCCGACGAGGGGGCTGCTTGTCTACCAGCTGGATATCCCGAGCACTGCGTCCCATACTTGAGACAGCGTTTGCAGGATGGACGAGTCTCGTCGCATTTAACTCTCCTTTTCCGACACGTGATGCAGCTATCTGATCGTCAGTACAGGAGGCATGTAGAGGTACGGAAATCTCCCATTCCAGGCCCGGACAGTCCGGTTCCCCAGTTCCCCAACCAGGCAGCTGGGTGTAGCTCGATAGTGACACCGCAACCGCAACCCCAACTCAACGTCCGGACTGCCGGTATTGGGTTGATTGATTAACGGGTTTCGATATATAAAGTAAAGCGCAGTTCCTGTCTAGACTGAAACTTTACTTGTACTGCTGCCCTGCATTCCATCCCACTCACTACACTCATTGAATGACTGACTGTACTTACCCGGTCTTAACTTTGGCGTGTCGCACACGAGGTTCTTTGGCCTGCCTCCTATCGGCCATAATTGTCTACACTCCAGGACGTCGTATCCTATCCTATCCAGTCCGACCCAGTCGCCCTCGTCAGCAAACCAGTGCGAGCATGTGATTGATTGATGGCCGAGCAGGCAAAGCAGCCGCTGTTCTTTGTTGGAACCTCACGCGGATGTAAAGGTGCAGCCGTAAGGGGCTTTCCTCGCGTGGAAAATGAGATCCTGCAGGAGCTGTGATCCGGAATAATCGCGATACCTCAGTCAGCCGTCAGATCAAAATGAAGAACGTGATGTCGCGCTCGCTGTGGTTGAGGCGTTGTCTGCTCTTCTCACTCGTTCGGTATTCTCCTGCTGCTGCCCCGACCGAGATGCTGGGTAGCTACGGCCCTGGCCTGATGATGCCTTACATAACGAACGAGGGAGAACTTGCATATGCGCCACCACCTGGGCACCCCGCAATCTCACAATTAAATCCTTCAACAAAGGATACATAAATACATGTGAGTGAAGGACGGGACAGTACAGCTCGACGTGTGAATAGCCCATTGTGCGGATCACTCAAACATTTAGTAGAACAACTTTTGATTCCAGCATATGAAATAGGCAGCTTTGACCTTTCTGCGAACGCTGAATTAGGCCTTGCTGCGAGAACCCTAATTCCTGACCAATCCGACACAGCTACATATAGCCACTGAGTCAGCGTACCATTGAAGAGTACATCTCAGTTTAGGTCGCCGACTAGGTCAACGATATCAGGGGCTCAAGACAATATAGCTATGTTCTTACGCCTCTTATCGTTCGCATCGGGGACCTAAAAAGTATTTGGAAGAAGAACCACTGTTCCCCCCTGTAGATGCATATTTCGAAACTGCTATTGCTGCTTGTGTTTGGTTTTATAATTAATGTTGCATTTGAAGGATATCTGTAGCTAATATTGCCTACAGAGGCGTTAAGACTGAGCTTCATTCCCAGTCACTTCGGCCTCGCTACGCTCAACTTCGGAACTCTCTCTGCCTTTGCCCTTTTTCAGACCAAACCAATTCATCCGGCTCTCCTTCGGAGTACCTGCTTCCTTCTCTTTACCTTTCCATTCGCCTGATCCAGTGCTTCCAATCATGGGACTGCTCGTAACGCTGTCCACGCTTCTACCCAACACAGCATCTTCTCCAAACTCATCCATGCTGCTATCCCGATGGTCACCAAGGCCGCGCTCCGAGTTCGGGGTGCTGCTGATACCCTTCTTGCCACTGAAGAGACCATTCTCCTTGCTACGGAACGAAGCAATGCTGAACTTGCTGGAGCTTCCCTTGCGCAAAAGCCGGCCAAGAGCGTTGCCATCTTTCTCCTTGGCGCTTGATCCAGACGGAAATTCCGAAGTTGTATTGCTCGCAGCTCTGTCCAGGCTTTCGTGACTCTCGGCCATACTGTTCTGTGTACGGATTGAATGAGCATCGCGAGACTTCCTCGAAGCAGCAGGTGATGAGAGGGTAGTGCCATCGTGAGGCGGAGGATTGTCAGGCGATGTAGGAACGTTTTCTGTTTTCGCCTTGCCCTTTCCTTTGTCGACTTTAGATGTAAATGGTAGGCCAAACCTTTGCGAAAATGCTGGGGCAGCTGGGTTCAGCTTAGGAGTAGGTGGCTTGTGGGACGAAACAGGACGAGTACCAATAACTCCGACAGGTGGTGGGCTTGCTTGACCAGCGAACGATTCCGAGGAAGGAAGGAATTCATCGTCATCACTAGCAATACCTGTTGTCAAAGCAGATGATGACCCATGCTGAATACTTGGTCGCCTCGAAGGGTTTCTTGACCACGTTTGTGGCGCAACATGATGTACAGACCAGTTTGCGCCCAGCGGGCTGCCCCGGCTGATAGTATCTTGAGAAGGAATAGTCCAACCAAAAGGAGCGCTATCTGTGGAAGGCCGAGGAAGATCGGAAGAAGCAATAGATAACGGGCGAGGGCTACTTGGATCGCGTTCAGACCGGTTATTTGGCTCATCCACGCTATTACTGAAGATAGGGAAACCACGTCGATTCCTTGCACCTGCATTGCGTGCAGGTGCAGGGGCGTTACCCTGAGCAGATGACTCTGTTGCCGGAGAACCTTTGAAGAAGCCCCAACTTGCAGTAGAAAAGCTGATACGGCGATGCTTGGGATTGAGTGATTCTGGTTCCTCAGTAGAACGAGGGAAAGATTGACTCTGGCCATGCTTGAGGGATCCGAGTGCAGGCCCGTCTTCTTGTATCGCCTTGCCGCGTGCTCTAGGTAATGTGAAGAGATTCATCAGTCCTCCTTTGGTCGCTGGTGCTTCGGTAGTTGGTGACCCAATAGTTCCAAACCCGCTCAAAGGAGACTTGATTGATCTTCGTTCGCTATCTTTGACATAATCATGGCTTGCTACACCATATAGTGCCAGGTTGTGTGAAGAATTATGAGGGCTAGATATGAGGCTGGCCGATCGACTGGAGGAATCTGGAGATTGAGGATCCTTGTCAAAAGACTCGCCGATATTGCCATACATAGCAGGACCGAATATGGGTGCGTGACCATCATTGTCATCATGATCATCGTCAGCGAAAATATTGGATGGTAGTAATGAAGTTGCCGTCGGACTTAGAGGGGCTCCTGCAGTAAACATTCGAATCTCATCATCGCTCATACCACTCATGTGATCCGCCTCAATGACCATGCCTGTGTCGTTGTTCATTTGCATGTAAGGCGGTGGGGCAAAGGAGGGCGATGCAGCATTGCTGAGGTTGTTGTAGACACTAGCACTTGGAAATTGTGAGTCGACGATAGGATAGGCGGATATTGGTGAGGATATGGTGTTGGTTCGACTCTTCCGATTTCGAGTTCTTCGGGGCTTTGCTTTGCCTTGGCCACCGGTAGGATCGAAGTCAACACCAGAAGAATTGCCATGGTACATCAGAGGTTGAGCAGCCCGGTGGGCGGCTTCCAGGGCTGCAAGATGTGCTTGCTGTTGTGTTATCATGATCTCAATGTCACGAAGACGTTGAGAGCTGCTGTTCAAGCGCGAAACAAGTGCCCTCTCCTTTGCTTGCCATTCCGCTTCCTCTTTCTTATCAGCCGCATCCCTGGCTTGCGACTCTTCATCGTTCTCAGATCCTGGGAGCTTGTTCCGTTCATCCTCGAGCTCTAGGATTTGACGGCCCCGTACATGGATTTCTTTCTCCAAGCTCTCCAAGGTAAGCTGCTGCTCTGCGGCCTGTTTTTGGATACAAGAAAGCTCGTCTTCCTTCGCCTTTGCAAGTTTCTCCTTCTCTGCTCGCCAGGTTTCCTTCTCGCTTCTCATAGTCTCAATCTCTTTCTTCCACCTGGCCATGTCGTCTCTCATCTTCTGTCTTTCCGCTTTCTTGTCCCTCAAGACCTTTTCCCTCTGTGATTTTTTGTTTTGAGCTAGCCGATTCAATCTCTCGGAATTGTTGACCTCTTTCTTGAGCTTTTCACTCTGCTCTTCTTTATCCTTCACCTCCTGCTTCTTCACATCACGTTCCTTGGACAACTCCAACAGCGAAGTTTTATATTCTTCCGTTTCCTTTACAATATCCGCTTGTGCGTGTTCCGTTTGCTCGCGATAGCGTTCAAACTTCTCTGTCAATTGTTGCATGGATTCATCCCCCTCTGATGCGTTCGCAATTGCTCGCTCGCGGGCAGCTTGATCCGCGGCAGCAGTCGATGGCGAGTGTTTTCGACCTCCAGTATTCCTCCTTTGACCAGCCTGGCCTCCACCCCCAGAATGGCCGCCACTGTTTTCACGGGCCATCGAAATCTGCGCAGATTCCGGAAGAGTGGCGGCTTGAATCTCAACTCCATGACCACGTCCGGCTTGAGTCTCACTATCGCCGTCGCTATCCTGTTCGTCGCCATCTTGGGCAGAGGGTGGCCCGGTATGTCCCTGCTGCGGCCGTCCGTCTTTGCATAATGTGCTTAGTCTTAAAACCTTGCTTCCGGCCTGAAAATGGTTTGCGCCGACCGCAATAACTCGAACATTGTAGAAATGACCGGGTTTCAATCCAGTCACTTCGATTACTGTTTCCGACCGCAATGATTCACCCACTAAACATTGTCAGCCATTTTCATACATCTTTTGATCCACTCTTGCCATACCATTGACTCCATTGACCTGGATCAAGTACTTAGCAACCGCTTTGTGTGTTCCAGGTCCCGGCTTATTCCAGTGAAGTGTGCATGTGTTCGATTTGAGACCTGCGAGGGTGACCTCAGGAGGATCTGGGACTTCGACACCGAGGGTATCTATGAGGTTGGAAACGGGTGTCCGGAGAGTCCTGTAGGCCCGGTAGAGGAGCCTTTGCAGAAATGTTAGAGAGAAGCCTCAATCAGCATCTGGAGTAACCCACCATGCGAACGCAGAGAAGGTCGCAGTGGACTGTAGGATCAACATGATCAAATGAACATGGCCGAAAACCCAATCTATCAGACCACAGTAGAAGGTAGTCGCGTTCATGCAGTATTGCCGGAAGAAAAGCTCTAGAGTCCGCTGAAGGGTCGACGTATCGGATGCCTGGCGGATGAACAGAGCTATGAGGACAAGGGAGGGAACTGAAATGGCGGATATGGTCGATATGTGGTTATGGCTTTGGTGGTTCTGCTTGGGATCGGATTCTTGCTGCTGGTACTGCTCCCGCAATTCTTGCGCCGCAATGGCAATGGCACTTGCACCCACGTCCTCAGGCCTCAGAGCAGTATGAGGCATCTTTGCATGACCAAGCTGTGGAGGAGTCCGAGGAGGCGTGGCAGAGCCAATTGGAGAGGAAGGATGCTGATATCCGACAGATCCCAGCAAGAAGTCGGCACTCAAACACCACTCGGCAATTGCGACCGCAGGCGTGCCCAGTGAGGGGAAGGGGAGCCATGCTGTAGCGCTCCTAACCGAGGGAAAGAGCACAGCATCCTTCATAAAATGAATTCCCCATGTGTGTTTTGTTGAGAGCAACTTCAAAGTATATAAGAAGATGTTATGTTTGTCGTGAGGTTTGTAGCTTCTTTTCAACACGGCTTTGTCGTTGAGAAAGCAATAGGGCAATATGTCATACCCCTATCAGACACGCTACCAGTCGTAGTGCACCAGAGTTACCACAATCTGCGGTGACGGTCTTCTTCTGTATTTCTCTCATGCATTATTCTTGCTATCACACAAGTCTTGAGTCTTTTTTCTCATACACAATTAGTAATTCTGTCTTTTCGAACGTTCTTGCTTTATCCCTTCCGAGAACAGCCGAACTAGCAGTAATTTCATTATTAAACGTCTTGCGATATGGAAACCTCTGCTGCCTACGTCAGACCTGTTTCCGACAGAGCCATCAAGTCACCACTCACCACTTCCTCCAAGTTCTGTCAACTGCCAGCTATACTTCGAAGCAGGGTGCGAAAGCTGGCCGGCTTCGGGCCTCTCTCAGAACGATTCCTTAAAACCCCACCAACAACCTTCTTGAGGTTTCGCAATCTTCCCCCCGAGGTCCGCTCAGACATCTAGAGCTTTGCCTTGGAATCCGAAGCAGCTTACAGTCGGAGCTTCAGAGTGAATAGCTGGAGGGAACATCCGGAAGAAATCCCATTCATCGAAAGTGCCGAGAACTGGGCAGAGCCTTGGTCAGAAGCTGTCCACCCTCCTTTCACAGCAAGAGCATCGGAGCAAACTCCCAGAGGACCTATATTCGAGGGATTGAGCCTTCCGCCGTCTCGTCGCTTGCCGAAGTATGCACAACGGATCCTCACATCATGCCGCGAGGCCCGAGAAGCGTTCAGGAAGAGATATATAAGATTCAGTGGAAGCGCGAAGAGGTCAAATTTTCTGATATTTGGCGAGAGACGAAGCCCAATGACCTCGGTGGTAGTTCTACAGCTACTGTACAGAAGAAGGCAACGATCGTAGCGAATTTGGGAGCAAAACACTACCAAGTTGATAGCGAGCAATCGAAGTCTTCGTACTTCGATGTGAGGTATGACTGACTATTTATCCCAACCTTCGAAATATGCGACATACTTGACCGGTCGCTGCCAAAGCAGGTGTTCGATAGAGTGAGATTTCTTTCCATCAAAACGACTCAACTACGGTCCGATAAAACGGCTGAACGAATGCTCCTCAAGTTCAACAATCTGGAAGAAGCGATCGTGTTTGTCGAATCCCTTCTTTTAGCGTTCTCGCAGGGAGATTCCTTACCTTTTAAGTCTCTTCCGCTCACAAGTCACCGGCTTCATAGAGGTGCTAGCGGCTTCGTACAGAAGCGCGCTGACGAAAACTCTGGGTGGCAGGCGCCGCGCCTGACTTTTATGACCTCTGGACTCATAGCCATGCTTGAAGATAGTATAGAACTCGCTCAGTGGTGATGGTCAAGATACGGGAAAGTCGCTTACAGGACTAAAAATGAATGCAACAGATCGATCAAGAGCGTGAAGAAGAATGGCTATAGCTTGTTGTGGCTTCATCATTCGCTATTCTTCCACATCCTCGCGGGAGGAACCACGGAGGTTTAGCATAGACCCGCGTCAAGATATAAATTATATCATTTGACGAATATGCCTCCTCACGTTTCTCTACACATCAAAGCAACGTTAGAAATACCTAACAGGTAGAGGGGGAAACACAGCTTGAAGTGGCAAGCTGATATGTATACGAGAAGACTTGAGTATCAACGGAGACACCGAAGCCGAGGCAGACTACTCTGGGCCGACCATCGAGAAAAATTACCGGACGAAAAACAATCGATTTCAAGAACTTCTCATAATTTCATCTCTGACATGTGCTTTTGTTTGTGCGTTTCCAAAGAGAGACTTCTCTTTCACATGCAACTGCATTGTCACCTCTCACCCTGGAAGATTGAAACCCCTGAAGTCTCAATGATTGGCACAATAGGTGAACTGCCCCGCCACATCATCCACTGCCATGCTCTGGCTGCATTGATTGATGAACATAAAGAATGCGACTAGAACTTAGTTCGTCCCGTTCCGCGGTAAAGTAACTCAGAATAAAATAAAGTCAACTTGAAGCATTTCGAAATTGAAACCTCGTCGCCGGGCAGCGTTTGAAATATACTCACCTCTTGTCAATTCCACCTAGAGGAAATTCCTCGGCATAAGGTCAGCTTCCCTCCAAAGTGGTTGAATGACCTCGTAACAAGGGTTGGCGACGTTGTTGAGCCGAATGCCCATGCGGGACCAATGCTCCGAAGCCCCGTCCATCAGCTGCGTCAGTGATTCAAGGGCATCGTCCATCAGCACAGCACAGCTCCTCACCCCCAACCTCAACTCTCCTCAACACGAGTCAACCAGCGATCACACCATTGCGACCTTCTATTTCCGGTTCATCACCTTCTTTGACAATCCACGCTACAGTCTATTGCATCAATAGACTCAATCTGCTTTCTGGTTCTTACTTCACGTTACATTTCGCATCCATCGTCATCCTAATACCCCCCAATACTTCCTCAAACAAACGACGTCAAAGACGCTTCTTCCTGCGCAAGACATACCTCTTCTACAAAGCTCGCACATAATCCATATCTACGCCAGAGTCCTCTCTACATATCCCATCTTCTCGGCTCGGATTCGCATATTATTTGATCTGGTGCCTTTAGTCGCTAGGCTAAGCTGCAATGCAGTACGTTAGGAGCATCAGCGGCTCAGTCTCGAAAACATGGAACTCGATCAATCCGGCCACACTTAGTGGTGCTATCGATGTGATTGTAGTGGAGCAGGAGGATGGTACACTGGCATGTTCGCCGTTCCATGTCAGGTTCGGAAAGTTCTCCCTGCTACGGCCATACGAGAAGAAGGTGGAGTTCAAGGTCAACGATGTCAAACAAGACTATGCTATGAAGCTTGCGGAAGGAGGAGAGGCTTTCTTCGTTTTCGAGACCAGTGATAATATCCCAGAGGCCATGCAGACCTCGCCTTTGGTGTCTCCAGCTTCCAGTCCTCCCTTGGTTCCCGAAGGAACAGACGCTTCGAATTTATCAGAGCCGGATTTCTTGGATCTAGACGTGCTCGGAGGGAAATCAAGATCTGGCAGTGTGGCAGCCAGACCTGGGGCAGGAGTGCTTTCTAGCTCTGCGCCCAGGAGGCAGAGCAATCTGAGTAAGACTTGACGTCTCTCTGCCGGACCAGTACTGACAAATATCAGGCACTTTGACCCCCTTGTCTGGCTCTCCAGAGTTCACGAATATGCGACCCGTATCAGGAGATTGGTCGGGCGTTCTTAATGGACGCCACCATAGCGACGACATTCTTCCATCGTCTGCCCGCACACATCTTACAGATTCAACTGAGAGGGAACGACAAACGAGATCCATGACCCCCACCATACCTCTACATGATGGACAGTCCGAAAGATCCATTAGTCCACCGCCGTTGCCGACAAGGGAGGCTATTGAACGTGCGGTTGCGCTTTCTAACAGACTCTCTGCCTCCAATATCCCCAGTCAGGTTACGGATACCGGCGATTTGATGCTGGATATGACAGGATACAAGAGTAGTGACGACGATGCGCTTCGAGCTGAAGTTATTGCGAGGAAAATATTATCTGAGGAGCTGGAGGGCAACTATGATATTGGAGCTCTGATCGGTGCTGATGAACATGGAAATCTATGGATATACAGCAGTGAGGAAGCAAAGGTAGCAGCCAGTCAGCGTGCGACAATGGCTGGTATACCAAATGATGCTGTCTCGGACCCAGGATACCACAGCGATGTATCGGAGACCGAGAAAACCGATATCATACCCACACACCGCCGAGCAGATTCAGATCTGGGAATGGAAACACCCCCACAGACTCCTCCTGGTCCAGGTGGTGATCCTAACCGAAACTATGCGAAAACACTTCGTTTGACCAGCGACCAGCTGAAAGCTCTCAATCTTAAGCCTGGACCGAATGCTATGAGCTTTACGGTCAATCGAGCAACCTGTCAGGCTTACATGTACCTCTGGCGTCACGACGTGCCAATTGTTATTTCTGACATTGATGGAACCATCACAAAGTCAGACGCCTTGGGTCACGTATTCAACATGATCGGTCGTGACTGGACCCATATTGGAGTTGCAAAACTCTATACCGACATTGTCAACAATGGGTACAATATCATGTATCTAACATCTCGCTCGGTTGGGCTGGCAGACACGACAAGAGCGTTTCTTAATAGCGTTTCTCAAGAGGGCTATAATCTGCCTAGAGGCCCCACACTCATGAGTCCGGATCGGACAATTGCAGCTCTGAGAAGAGAACTTTACATCCGAAAGCCTGAAGTGTTCAAGATGGCTTGTCTACGAGACATCAAGAACCTCTATGGGCCCGATCGGACGCCGTTCTCTGCGGGTTTTGGGAACAGACTCACTGACGCTCTGTCATATCGGTCTGTCAGCATACCCAGCAATCGTATCTTCACGATCAACAGTTATGCCGAAATCTCACTGGACTTGCTGCATCTAAATAAACTTAGATACAGCTACGTCAATATGCGAGAGGTCGTTGATCATTACTTTCCACCTGTCAATACGCTCGTCAAGGGCGGTGGTGAGGAGTATACCGATTTCACGTATTGGCGAGAGCCAGTACTGGATATCGATGAATTCAGCGACTCTGAAAGCGACGAGAAGGATGATCAAGGCAATGAGAGTGATGACGAGGAAGAGGAAGAGGAAGAAGAGGAAGATGAGGATGTCAATGACCTGGGAGATTCGTACATCTCAAGGGACTCAATTGACGATGATAATGACGAGCATGGTCTCGATGAGAGTATGCTATCAGGCTCGGTCGACGAAGACGAAGCTATGACCAGCAGCATGTTGGAAGCCGATGATGATGAAGCCGAAGAGAGTGAGCGGGATGATACGATGGAGTTTCCACGCCTTGCTCCGACCGCCAGCGAAGAGCACAAACGAGATTTGGAAGGCGAGATAATCACCGGCATGAAAGGTCTTGGACTGGAGCGGGAGGAATCAGACGACAAGAAAGTGTGAGATGAGATATGATGAGCGAACCCTTGTGTTTCTCTATCTGTAAAAAGTCAAGAAAAGCAACAAAGAAAGTCGGGGAGTTTTTGGCGACAATTGGCAATGGCATAAGATGGAAGTTTACGGTGGCATATACCAGTGGTTGGAGTTTCTCTTTTTCCTCGTCCGCCCCTGGTGCATGGGGGACTTTGTATACTACGGTAAACTGTGTAATCCACAGGCAGCATAGCGAGGCGCGTTCATTGATTGCAATATGAGATTTTTGGGCAGATTTATTTGTGTTCCAATAAGGATGGCGAGCTGATGATTTTGTGAGTCTTGTGCTGCATGACTCCAGGCTACGAGCTCTCGAAGACTGAGAGAGACTGGCAAAGGTTTCGGTGGAGTTGCCAAGGAGGCTTCCATGACCTCTTGCGCCAACCATTTGAATGTACCAAAAGAATGTGAGTACATGACGCAAATAACTCCTCAGTCAGCAGCAATCACAACGAACGGTACGGATGTGCACGACATCGATGTGTTACAGGCATCAAGATCTAGAAACGTTCGCCACATCCAAATACGATCCTTTCGTCAGTATGAACCTGGACAGCACTGGTTCCGGACTCTTTCCCCCCTTGATTGAAAGAAGAATATTACAAAGTCGCAACTCAATCATAGAACATAAGAAATCCAATCGTGTTCCAATTTCCACACCCAAACAAGGAATTCGTACCTGCTTCTCGCCCCCATCGGCTATTGCGGACGCTGCGGAGCAAAATCCCACCCCACCAAACTGGTCTCGCCTGGTGCATGTGTAACAATTCTCCACTACGCAATTACTCCCCATTTTTATCATGGCTTATGTGTCTGAGAATTCTCATTTGTAAGACAGTTTCGAGAGGTACTTAGGATGGATATGTCCTCGATTTTGGGGGGTTTTCCTTTGGTAAAAGAGAGACACGTGATTGGATTTCGGAAGCCGCCCCCTTTTCGCTTCTCGCTTGTGTGTTTATTGATTCTGCGGCATCGACTGTTTTGTTGTTTTGGATGAGAGAAGACCATAAGGTTCCATCAAAGGGAGAAATGGCAACGCAACGAAGCATCATGGATTATGATGTTGAGAAGGAGTCTGACGGTCCGATTTCTGGTGCAGCGACAGTGGTTGCACCTTCATATCCACCAAGCATAACGAACGATATCGACGGCGAGAAAGCCGACAGCCCATCACCAGCACGAACTTCAGAAATTAACTCACCATACAGCGCCAGTCTCCACGACTCAGAACCCACAGAAAATCAACCCACGCCCTCCCATCACACCCCATCTCTCTACCCCGTCCAAAGCCACATCCAACACCCAACCTCCCTCCCCCGAGAAGCAGCATTCGTAGCAATCCTCTGCACAGCCCAACTCTTCACGCAAGCATCCCTCGGCCAAGCCATCGCCCCCCTCCACACAATCGGCGCCTCCTTCTCCGTCGCCTCGCAGCCCGGCCAACTCTCCTGGTTCCCCGCCGCCTACTCCCTCACCGTCGGGACGTTCATCCTGATCGCCGGCCGTATCGGCGATATCTACGGCCACAAGCGCTTCTTCATCGCCGGCTGGATCTGGTATGGTGTGTGGAGCTTGTTGTGTGGATTCGCGGTGTATGTGAGGCATAGTCCGGTGTTCTTTGATGTGTGTAGAGGCATGCAGGGAATTGGACCGGCATTTTTGTTGCCGAATGCATTGGCGATTCTCGGGAGGACGTATGAGCAGGGAAGAAGGAAGGAGATGGTGTTCAGTATTTTTGGGGCTACGGCGCCCAGTGGGTTTGTGCTTGGGGCGGTGTTTGCGAGTTTGTTCGCGCAGTTGGCTTGGTGGCCGTGGGCGTTTTGGTCGATGGGGATCTTATGCTTTGTGATGGGCGGTGCGGGATTTTTGGCGATCCCGCACACGCCTCCACCCGTTATTGATAGGGAGGATGGGTTTGGGATGTGGGATAGGACTGATGGGTGGGGATGTTTGACCGGCGTGTCGGCGCTGGTGCTGATCAATTTTGCGTGGAATCAAGGGCCAGTTGTGGGTTGGCATACCCCGTATACGTATGTGCTTCTCATTGTTGGATTTATATTCCTCTCTGTCTTCGCGTGGGTGGAGTCGAAAGCAAGTCATCCTCTACTTCCTATCGAAGCGTTGACGAAAGACACGGCTTTCGTGCTGGGCTGTATGGCGGCCGGTTGGTCGAGCTTTGGCATCTGGGTTTTTTACAGCTGGCAATTTCTCGGAGAATTACGACACACTACACCTCTCCTAGCCAGCGCGCAGTTCATCCCGTGCGCTTTCTCTGGCCTTGCTGCAGCTCTCACGACCGGCCATATCCTGCACCGTGTCGGTCCATCGGTCGTCATGATGATAGCCATGACGGCTTTCACAACTGGTCTTGTCCTCATAGCTACTGCGCCCGTCGGTCAAACATACTGGGCACAGACGTTCATCTCCATCTGCATCATGCCGTGGGGAATGGACATGAGTTTTCCAGCTGCGACGATCCTGTTGAGCGACCATATGCGGAAAGAGCATCAGGGTGTGGCGGCGAGTCTGGTGAACACGGTGATCAACTACAGTGTTAGTATTGGATTGGGATTCGCGGGCACAATTGAGAGCAGGGTGAACAAGGGAGGCGAGGATCTACTGGGTGGGTATAGAGGAGCGTGGTATATGGGCATTGGATTAGCGGGATTAGGTATTTGTGTTTCGGTGCTTTTTGGGGGAAGTCAGTTGAGGGAAAGAAGGCGGAGTGTAAAGATTGTTGAGAAGTGAGGAGGCATTGTATTGTGCACCTAATTCTCTGCCATCGAGTCAAATGAAGAAATCTCAAGAAGTCATCAAATATTCAAATTGAAATTGAATTTATTGGCTGTGCCACACTGCATTACGAGAAGATGTGAAATGCAGATCCTTCGTGAACACATATGCTAGTGCTTAAAGGCCTATTTCTATTGCCAATCATAAATAGGACTGATTGCTAAGAACAAAGTAAGCTGGGCTTGTTGACTTCATCCTCGCTAATCAACTTCGCACATGTCGCAACAGGAACTCAGACAATGAGGTAAATGGAAATTGGAAAGGTCGAGAGTTGAATATTCGCGAAGAGTATACAATTCACTACTGCCCTTTGTGTCAATATGTCCTACGTGAACAATATTTGGGATTACTAAACACCTCACAGTTCGATGCTGAGTGAGTAGAGTTTTAGTGGGGCTGATTAGCGCATTTTGCTCCTGGATTTTGATGGTGGAACAACCGAGATTTCTCTCCTACAAGCATCCGACATCCGAAACGTTTCAATTCGGGAGCACTTCTAGTGAGTATGTACCGTTCTATCTCTATCACATTACATTGAATACTGACTTTCTCTCCCAGGCCAACACGTCACATTGCAGCCATCAAGCAATGTCGACTTCAAACCGGGCATCCACTTCCGATCCACAAGAACCACCACGCAAGCGTCAGCGAGCCCGTAAAGCCTGCTTACCTTGCCGCCAACGCAAGCGGAAATGTGACAATGAGTTTCCATGCTCTATGTGCACTACCTATGGCTATCAATGCCAATTCTCACACGACGACAGCCCAACAGCTGCATTCGTAGAAAAAGTGGGGGCATTCCACCCTGGACAATCGGGTCCAAGAAATAGTCCCGTGACCGATAACCACCTTCAACAACGTCCTTACAGCCCGGGAGTAAGAGCACCGGCATCTAGGGAGGCAGAAGTCGGTACTCCCAGCTCGGCAAGATCTTCTGTGGCTGCTCCTGCTGTGCTGGTTCTCCTGGATCCGATGAGAAGGCGGTTCATGGGTCTGCATTCCGTGACCGCATTTCCAAGAAGTCTCGGCCTAGATTTCCAGTCTGCAAATCCACCACGCGTACACTCCTTCGCATACAATTGTGGTATTCGGCCGGAGGAAGAAGGGAGCGCACATGCAGATCTGCGAGACCTCATCTCACGAGATGATTTCAAGAGATATGTAGATGTGTTTTTCGATACTGTGCATCCACTATTCGTGGCTTTTGATCAGCAGCTCTTCTTACAGAATGTAGAGCAGTTTTGGAACCAAAGCGGCCCGGCGTCGATATTTGAGGCCATCATGGCTGGTGTCGCTGCTCTGGGATCGTTCTTCTCGGCCAGGCTGGGATGTCCAAGAGAGGCGGAATTGGTGCTGCATGCAAAAGGGATCCTGGAAGATCCAACTTTCCAGCCAACGATTGATCATGTCTCGGCATGGATTTTGAGAACGCTCTATCTCAGAGCAACAACTCGACCTCATCTCGCGTGGCTGGCGAGTTGCACCACAATCCACCTAGCAGAAGCGACAGGTCTTCACATGGAGATTGACCAGATAGCTCTGACGGAACCGGATGCTGTACACAATACTTTGAAAAGCCAAGGTCTCTGTGAACTGGTCCGAAGGATCTTCTGGACTGCTTGGCGGAACAATATGATGGTATCCTATGAGTACGGCAGATCTGGTATATCGCTCTCGAATATCACTTGTAAAGTGCCGCGATATGCTCCAGATGATCCGAGCTTACAGCTTCATGCAATCGTTGAGCTTGTACCAAAGGACACTACGGATGGTCAGGATCTCAATTTGCACGGTACTTTGGAGAGGGCCAAGCAGATTCCAGACACACACCCATTTGTCTCCATGTCGAAAGCAGATCTGTGTATGTCGCTGTATCGGCATCATCGATTACTGAAACTCAGTATCGACAAGTCGGATGTGTTGAAGCTGATTGACATCGGTAATGTCGCCGTAAATGCTGCTTTGAGGCTCGCCGAGGAAAACAAATTCTGGTGGAACGTCCTCTGCACAGTCTTCCAATACGTCTGTGTCTTGCTAGCTCTCGATACAGCCGACAGTCTCTCCAATGTCTCGAATGCAATGGGTGTCTTAGATAAAATAGCTAGATTGCTGGGCACTCATATGGCGCAGGAAGCGGTAAATACAGCGAAGGTGCTGCTGAGGGATTCGATGAGGAAGAAGAGGCTTGAGCTTGGCATGTTGGAAGTTGCTGATGTTGGGGAGGGCCAGGGAGATGCGCCCGCGGACTTGAATGGTATGGACATCAACTGGGATATGTTGTTGGATCCGTGGTATATGTCGAATTTTCAGGGCATGGCGGGAATGGGAGAGGTGTATCCGATGGGCGATTTTAGTGGTGGGGGAACGATGGGTTGAAAAGTGAGTGAGAAGCATGGTTTATTGGAAACTTTTACATCGGAATCTCTTCCATAATTGATATCTGCTGGACTTTCGACATAATAGATCCAGCTGTAAAAAGGGTTCACAGGCCAAGTGCTGAATATAAAAGTTGGGAGAAGCTCATCTTCCCGGTGCTAAGCGAGAGGCTGAATTGTTTTGATAAAGATTCCTCAGGGGTACTTCCCTACACATTAGGACTCTCTCGCCCATACTCTGCTACTTCAGGCTCTAGTCGATCTCCTCATCATACTCTTTTCATTTCCCGACGAATTTACTTCTCAATTCCCAACTCAGATCTCGAGAAGAATATCAAATACCCATCATTGTTACTTGAACCTCTTTCCCAACAACTGTTCTGGTCATCAGAACAAAATCCCTGATACAACCTCGTAGTTCTAAAAGACGCTTCTCACAAACACCATCTTATTTCATTCTGAAGCTACTCGTAAGTTTCCCTGCCCTTTGGTGAATATTCTTCTTGCATGACCAAGTTACGGCTCGGCTTCAATATAGAAATTGGCTACTAAGCGCTTGCTTCTAATGCATAAAAGATATAATCGATCAGATCCGTCAGCAGCAATGGCTATCCTCGACATCCTCCCCGGTATCGAGGTCGCGGTATGCGTTGATGATGAACTGCTCGCCGAAGTCGCCACTGATAACGACGACATTCAGCATCGGAATCCCGCAGTCATCCGCCATCAACAAGGATGCACCATCACAAAGTACATTGAATCCACCACCGGAAAGAAGTTCACCATCTACATCAAAGCTTCGGATCCTTACGATCTACAAGACACGGATCTCATCTTTAACGTTGAAGTCGATGGCAATTTCATCAAAGCCCCGCTCCTACTCAGGGAAGACTATGAGACCAAGTTCTGGGAGGACGAGGTAGATGGACCCGTCATCTTCGTTGGAGAAGAACCAATTATTCGACCGATGAAGTTCGCTGCTATAAGGACTAGTTAGTCCTCCGTCCTCCTGTCAAGTTATGTCTGCTAATTACCTGAAGGCTCTAAACAGACACACAGCAAGAATATCGAACGACAGCAGAGAGCCCTGGAGTCCGTTGGTGTTATCGAAGTTGCTCTATTTCGAGCCAAATGTAATGGCCAGAAGATGGAGCCACGCTTCGAAGAAGAACATGAGAAAGAACGCAAGGTGGACTTCAGAAGGGCATATCACCTAAAAGCTATTGTGAAGGAAAACATATCTCATGGTTCAACGTAGGCTCATCGTTCATTCCGTACTTTCTCTACTCACTGACCTGCGAGCCTAGCCTGGCTGAAGCGGAACCCGCTGCAGAGGAGAAGATGTTCCAGACAGAGAAGGTCGACGGAGAGGACTATCCGATTGGCATATTCAAGTTCAAGTACAGATCCAACAGTAAGCCAATGTCCCCAAATTCCCGAGAAACATCTGCTGATTATCTTGCTCACTGGCCCTGAAAGAACTCGGCGTTCTACCCCGCAGCCCATCTCCCGAACCCTCGCCAGCCCCTCCCCATATCCAAGTACCGACACCAGCTTCCACCCCAGCACCCGCTCCTGCAGCCAGCCCATCAATCGTGCCTACACCAAGCCCAGCTCCTAATCCTGTTGCTGCTGCTCCAGCTGTGGAGCACGAGACCTTAGAGGCTTTGATTGAGAGGCAGAAGAGGGAGCTAGATGAGATACTCAGGGTGGCACGCAATGGCGGAGCAGTAAGAACAAAGAAGAACCAGCCAAATACTGAACTAATCAATCCATTCTAGGCTGCTGGACCGGTCCCTGATATCAAGTCAGAGGCCGCTCCCACTCGCGGCATCAAGCGAGATCCGGATGTTTCAGAGGCTGGTGGTCCATCTAGGAAGCGGAAAAGGCTACTTGGCAAAGTCACGATTGATCTCACCTCTGACGACGAGGACGACCATCCTGTCATCGAGGTGGACGATTGAGTCAAGCTTAGCGGTGGTTGTAGGAATAATGTGGTCATGTTCTTCTGGCGTTTCGCGACATCAAAAATGGGGCGATAGGGGCATGGGAAGCAAAACCCGCATGGATCAGATCTAGAGGCTAGTGAAATATTTATAAGTGGATTCGATATCTTAAAGCTTGCGATGAGTTCTAGACATTACATTCACCATTAATGGAAAGATTCAGACGAACTATGGCCCGCTTGAGATGAACAACGAGACCATAAAAATGTCCATCTTTATGCCACTTTGACTTAATTCATGAAGACTCGAAGAGCGTTGGCCAACAAAAAAACGAGATTACGTGAACAATACCCTATGGAGTCTGTACCGTGGACTTTGGAGAAATAATAGTAATCTAGCTTGGCCTATTGGTCGACCCATACATTGTTTACTTCGCTTAGATTAGGTGGATGGCTGTGTATGATTTCTGGTTCACTTATTGTGAATGTCCTGAGATCGTCTTCCCACATTCACATTCACATCTCGGCTCAGATTCAGAACCTCCTACTGTTATCTGAAGGGGGCAACGGGCCCGGATGTCCCTACAAATAGAACGGTAGTACTCGCTAATTCGCTGCGAAAAATGTAGCTGCCCTTTATTTAGCATGAAACTCACACTCGTATATCACAAATCAAAAATCATCCTGCGTCTGAACGAGTCATCAAGCTCTGACGCGGTACCGTCGAATCTATTCATGAATGTTAACATACAGCACTTTCAACTTAGCTTTACTATTGCTCACCGATTCCTTACCGTCAATTCACTCTCACAAGCCATTCTCCTAGCGCATCAGGCGTTCGAGTTGCACCTTTGACTTCTTCTTCACTATAGATTCAATCCATACATATGCATGTTCTTTTGGCGTCAGTCGAAACTCGCCGAAGCCAACAAAATCTCCTCAGCAATTAACAACGCCACTCCGTCTGGCACCAACTCCTGCAAGGCTACCCGTTGGAAATACTTTTGTACACAACGATACTCTCACTTACAACTACAAGAGTAGATCATCGTCCTCAATTTACCTTTGCCTACAGGCTGCGACTTACCTCTGAAGACATTCCTCTGGCTCCTCACTATCGTGGATACGGAAGGTCTCAAAAGCCCAGGCATGCAAGCACCAGCCGCTCCTGTTCCTCGAAACCATTATTCATCCACAACTTCGCTCTGATTTGGCACTGTACTAATCAGAGTAAAGAACATATCTAATCGCCAGACATATTCCTTTTCAAGTCCTGAGAATTCTTATCAGCTTCACACTCATCTTTCCTACCTCCCGACTCGAGTACCTGGAGGTAATGTTCAATTCACCTTCAGTACTTGCAGACTTAAGAATATCAAACCTCCTCAAGCCTTCTATTAATTTTAAAAGTACTCACACGGTGACAGAACATGGCAGTCCTCGATATCGTCGCTGGTCTGACAGCTGAAATCATCATCAACGGCGACCCGGCGCAAGAATATGATGATGACAACAAGGTCGAGGTTCAGCATAACCTCAGATCCGTCAGGGAGTACCAAGCCAGTCACACATGCTCGAAATACATTGAGTCCAAGTCAGGCCAGAAGTTCAGTATGAGGATGAAAGTCCGTCATCCTCTCGGCCACAAGAAAATGGCACATGCCAGGTTGACGATGGAGGTTGAGGTGGACGGCATCCTAATCTGGACGCTTCATTGTCCCCGTACATGGTTCAAGGACAAGCCTGATGGTGCTGAGTGGGTCTCTGAAGATTTGGTAGGCCCAAAGGATGGTAAAGGAAGAGGCTGCACTACCAGAGAGGTCTCGTTTCTCAAGATCCAGACGAGTAAGTCCATCTCTACTGGCTACATTACAGAACTAACATACGACGATAGCGGACTCCGACTCATTTGACAGGGCTAAGGTCAAAGAACAAGCTCAGCGTATGAAGAAGAAGGGTATCATCGTGATCAAAGTCTACAACGCAACTTATGGCAAACTTGGAGGCCCCACGATCATTGCTTCGGAAGCCGATGGGTTCCTCAGAGAGGACGAAGTAGCGTCTGTGTCAGAGAAAGCTATGAAAGGAACCGCCAAGTCGCATGCAACGGCGTAAGTTATTGGGTCCATGTCTCCACGAGGTCTCCTCCAATCCAGATAATGCCGCCTACTGACCAGGATATAAGGTTAGGCAAGGCAAAGAAGACTGCGAGAGGGACGGTAGCAAGGTGCGAGAAGAAAGACGGCCCAGACTATCCTATTGCTATATTCCAGTTCTTGTACCGGGATCTTGGTATGCTCTCTTCCATTTTCCTATGGTCCCACACTAGCTGCTAACATACGGTCAAGATTCCCTCAAGCAACTCCACATCATTCCACGAACGCCCTCACCGAGTCCGCCGCCTGAAACACCCGCTCAAGCCTCTTTGACAGCGACTGACCATATTCGTCAGATATTGTCACGCTTGCGTCCCGAGGAGCGGAGTGCCGTAAAGAGAAGCCTAGGAATACCCGATATCGAGGATGATGAGACAGCAGACGGGAGACAGAGGGAGAAGCGTAAAAGGCAAAGGGAGATCAAGAAAGAGAATCCGGACAGACGAGATATGGGCATTCTGAGAAGGGCTTTTGTCAGAAAATCGGCAGTGATTGATCTTACAGCCGAGGATGATGAAACTGAAGCCGAAGACGCAGATGATGGAAGAGCTCCAGGGGGAAGCCGCAATGACGAGGAAGACAACGCTGATGAGGACAGCGACAATGGTGAAGGCCTTTTCGTCAAACAAAGGGCGCCCAGAGGGATGCGCTCGTTCTAGCAGGTAGGGACAGCTGATTTTGGAATGAACATTGCGTTGACGAAACTCCCAAAGTACTGTCGTTCCATTTCGACATTGACGTTTGATGGGATGCGAATAGGAAGCATGGATCGGAAAATTTCATGGGTTGATATTCTGCGTAATAGCGTTGATCTTTGAGAATTCATTGGTATGCTTCCCTTTAGTTGTTTGCTGAAACTTGCAGATGCTAATAACAGGCAGACGTTGATCAGTTACAGGCAGCTTTGCCAATGAACACTAGTACGACAAACATTACTTAGCACTCGCCAAGATGCATTTGAGGTACGGTTCTGCTGGGATGATGCGCTGAAATGGAGGGAAGGATAGATTTATCGAAGACTTTATGACTTTGTGTGAAGGAGATACTCCTATCATGCTTGCACTTATGGCGGTGGAGCTCCATTTTGAATTTATAATACCATTGACGACCTATAACTTCACTAAACAAGAAATCGTAGACGCCAATGAACACTGTTTACTTTTCCTTCCTAACCACTCCGAATATGCTCCACCAAAATGCCCCTCGCCCAACCCCATCATTGCCCACTGATATACCCGCGCACATCACCCAACCGTCCCCCAACCCCAGAGTTGTCTCGGACTCGCGCCATTAAGTCCTCTTGGCCTCTCAGGGCATAATTCATGATTTATCTGCTCTTCTTAGGTGTAGCGTCGGCTCCAGTAGCAGCGCCATACTTGTCGCTCAAGTCACCGTACTCTCTGCTCAAGCCTTCACTCTGCTTCTTCAGAGTCTCCAAATCGCGATCCTTCTCAGCCAAAAGCTTCTTTAGCTTGCCAATCTCGCCAGCATTTCCAGCATTAGCCAATTTGTCGCTCTCCTTTCCGGATGCCTTTGGGTCACCTTCGTACTTCTTGACCTTCTCCTCGAGGCGGAGGACATCGAGGATCATGGTATAGGTGCGGTTGAGGATCAAGGAGAGGAAGAGGGTAAAACCGCAGAGATACATGTTGCGCTGGGAATAGAACTTGCGAGCTTGGACTTCCATGCGCTCGTGGCCCATGACGGAGGCTCTAGTGGGGGGTTAGCTTTGTTTCGGTTTGTTTTGTGGGAAGCTTGTGTGGGAAAGCCTACCCAGGTGTCTTGTTTGTGTCGGCAAGCTCGAGCTGGACTCTGTAGACGCGGTTGACGCTGTCAATGAAGAGGATCAGGATGAAGATAAATGTAATCTTCATCCCGTATTGGAGTTTCGCTACTATCGGACTCTCGCTGCTAGATGGTTGTTAGCTTGTGCCCAATTTTGAGAGAGGGGCTACGCATACATGAAGGTAAACATCTTGCGGCGGATCGTGAAGGGAAGGGGCACGATGAGGAGCATAAAGAGCGTCATCTCTGCTACGAGGAGCAGGAAGACCTATGGTGTTGTTAGCTTGGTCTTTGGTCGAGGGCACATCCAGCCGCAGCTTGCCAGATGGCAGCCATGTGCCATTGTATAGACTTACGAGACTGTAGTAGAGAGTCATCTTGGAGGTTTATCTATGTCGTTTCGTTTGAGGTAGTCGTAGAATCGAATCGTGTCCTGATGCAAGCTGGTTAGTTCAGCTGTTGATGCCAGACTCCGACCAAGGTAGCAAAGACGACAGATTGTCTCGAAGCTGTAAACGAGTAAAGGATTGATGAAGGAGAGGCTCACTGTTGTTTCGGATTCTCGCAGAAGTTTATCTCGAGGTGTTCTCCAGTCGAAGTTGTGTTGTGTTTGGAAGAGAGCGAGATGCCGCGACGAGAGAAGTGGTCGTGTGGTGGTGTGGCTTTACCGTAGCTTTGGAGCTCGCAACGTCATCAGCTTGCCCAGCAGGGAATTTCCCGCTAACCGCGTGGTTAGCGAAAGTGGCGCTTTTCACGTGAACGAAGCGGTGTACATCACGTGAGATAGCGAAGACTAATTCAAGTTGTCGCTGTGTCTGGATGACGATCAGTCAAGAGGAAGACATTCTATTCAATCATGAATTATGGAATTGAGGTCTGAGTACCCTGATCCGTTGCTTTTCTCAGCGATCATGCTCCTTGTCCGCCCCGAGGTCCACCAAGTCTATTTAGATGCACCAATCTACCATGCTTCATTGTCCTATGCAGCCAAAAGATATGTATGCAAATGCTATGACACCGAATTACACCCCGAATCTAGCCCTCTGCCTCGATCTCATAACTGTTCGACTTGTGCTTTGGCTGGAATTTGAAGTCCTTGTGGGCAGGTCCAAGGTACATTTCACTGAAATAGTTAGCAAGTATGCAAGTGGAGGCCTTCAACACATACCTGATCTTGATCCAGTCCAAATAGTTATCACTGGCCAGCAAAGTCTCCATATCATCTCTACCTCTGTATGCAGGAGGACGGTCCTGCAGACTTGGCGGAAGATGAGCGAGAATACCAACGGGAACATATCTATGTGCAAAGCTCAACCACTCCAGCAAGAATCGTCGTGTCTGTCCGACACCAACTTCATCAGATCCCCATGCCTCAAGTCCATATTTGACGAACTTCTCAACATAGCCGAGTCTCTGAGACGCTGTCTTATCAAGATATTGCCCCTGTTCGATTTCCTCGAATATCCATGGCTTGATCAGCGCTCCTCGTGCAACCATAACCGAATCAACTCGTGCGTTTTGGATGTGATCAAGGTAGTCGACGTGCGAATAGCAGTCACCGTTGCCAATAAAGAACATCCTTCCATCCTTGCTGTTCGATTGAGTCCTCTCATCCGTTTCTTGGATAGTATCAGTCAATTGGGCTTTCTTCTTGTTGTAAGACTCGATCAAAGCACCACACTCGGCAATATATGTCCAGTCAGCATTCTTGGTATATCTCTGCTGTCTGGATCTGCCATGAAGAGTGATTGCCGCGCATCCTGGAGCGCCAAGTCGCTCTCTTGACTCAAACCCACCAAATGCCAAACGTTCAATGGTCTTGGTTGCAGTAGGCTTTTCAGTCCTGGTACCCATTCTGATCTTTGCGGTGACTGGGATGTCTCCAGAAACTGTGTTCATGCCTCGAATCATTTTCTCCAGCTTCGAAGGAGCATCGAGCAATCCTGAACCAGCACCAGATTGATAGACCATCTCAATGGGACATCCGCAATTGAGATCCATTAGTCGGATATTTGGCAGCAGCTTTGCCATGACTTCAGCTGCTTTGATTGCTTGCCAAGGCTTGCTGGCTGATATCTGTGTAGCAAACTTGAGATCCTTGGAGTTGTCGTATCCTTGGACAATCGAAGTAGGTGTATATCGAGGAGGAGATATTTCGCTCTCATGCGCTTTCATTAATGCCCACTCAGATTTCTGACCTTGGATCAATGGAGTGGACATAGCCATCTCGGAGTAAGTAAGCTGTGCTCCGAACTCAACGCACATTCTTCGGAATGGGAGATTTCCTTGCGTGGTCA
Source organism: Cadophora luteo-olivacea (assembly GCA_026120085.1). Lineage (NCBI taxonomy): Eukaryota > Fungi > Ascomycota > Leotiomycetes > Helotiales > Ploettnerulaceae > Cadophora > Cadophora luteo-olivacea. Next base: position 448,064 of record JALRMC010000022.1, read on the forward strand.
AAGGTGCCAGAACAGGAGTTTCGGGACCAAAGTAGATCCTTCTCTTTTCGGAAGGCAGAAGTGGCGGATCCTTGAACTGTGCCCGATTCTCCTCTCGAGCCTCAGCTTCAGTCTCCTGCTTCTTCTTGTGATAGATCTTCTCCATTTCCCGCTGATCCTCATCTAGCCATTTGGTGTATTCTTCGGACTTGTTGGTTGGGAATCTTCTTCGTGCAAGATCTAGCTTGTCTTTCGTGCCGACGACATTGTACACTCCCTTACGATCCTCGCCCTCAATTCCAGTTGGATCAGCTCCTTCACGGCTTATCAAGACCAGCTCTTTTCGGCCATCTTCTCTTTCAACCTCTTTCGAATGGCTTCCGACGAATCTACACTTCCATCCTGCGTGGCAAACACCGTAAACCTCCCATACTGGGCACTTCCCTTCAAAGGTTGTCAGGTCTTCCCGCTTCCCCTCCTTGAGATACTTTCGAAGGTCGTGACAGCATCTGCATGTGTCGCCGAAATCGCAATTCAATGGAGAGAATTCGTTTGTGTTCGCTCGAGAGTTGCAAAGTCTGATAGCATCATACCATGACCCAAACTCACGGCTTTTGTTCTGACCCTTCTCCTTCTTTTTCTTATTCTTGTTCTTCTTGCCACCAGCTTCATTATTGTCTCGATCATCGGCCCGTAGTCTTCCTTCTGCAGCATCATCATCTGCCACTGGGTTTGCTGACTCTCCTCCCCTCTTGTAAGAATCAATAAGGTACCTGACTGCTGTCAGCTTCGAAGTCTGAGATGCAATGCCTTTGTCAAATCACTTACTCGGGCTTGACTAACGCCACACCTCGGACCTTGTCTCTTGAATCGGGAACCGAATTGCCGTTTCCGTTTGTCGTAGCTTCATGCTGCTCAATTTTGACTCTTTTGGCTGCTGGTTCTTCTGAAACTTCCTGTTTGCTAGAACCGTTTCTTTCGGGTTTCTCGATCTTGGTAACAGCAGAGTCTTCTGGAAGAATTGTTTGAGGTGGGTATTCGAGCTTCACATCGGTATCTAAAGATCTCTTCAGGGTCTCCTCGGGAATTGGGGCATTGTCTGCCATGGTGCTTGGTGTAATTCCTCGCGTGCTCAGTTGACCACACTCAGGTTGAGTTGGAGAGCTTTAACTATAGTGAAGTAGCAATCGACCACTGTAGGATAGCCGCGAACAGTGAGTAGAAGTCGGAAGCTGTTGACTTTCACTGTGTTAATCTCAAGTAACCAATTGAGATGCGAAGGAGCTTTCTTTTGAGCCTCACTTTATATTTCCTCGTCGTGTTTGCCCCTCGTTTTTTCTATCGACCTTATCTTAGCGCATTTGTTCTTCAGCCACAAATTGTACCTTAAATCTGGTCTGGGCTGTGGCGGAGCATTGATTCAATGTGGCTTCCAACCAACCAAGTCATTGTTGCTTCTGTTGGTTCCTGGATCGTCAAGGTGCCCGCCCCTGAAACCTTGGAGAAGCTCAGATGAACAACATTTCCCCGCAGAGGAGATGACTTTTCGAAACCTTCTAATAGGTAGATACATCTTCATTTTGACATCCGTTGTTTGATTTTGGACGCCGATAAATATTCTCTCCAATCGTCTATCCGATGATGCAGTATGCAGATCGGCTGAAACTTATTACAGGGGGAGTAACCTCTGATGCGACACCGAGACCTCCAACATCCCTCAGTTCAGCCGCGGCCCCCATCCCCTTTCGCAGAACAGCCATCAGCCTCGAATCGTAATTGTCACGGCACAGACAATAATGAGAATTACTGGCCATCGCTTCAAGAACCAACGGCGCATACAAAATGGCTGATGCTCAGAAATCTCCCGACAAGGGGACAAGGCCGACGGTCAAAACAAGCAAGCTGCTACGCTCACAGAAAATCATTCAGCTGTCGCCGTCCGATACCAGACCACAAGACATACCGGAAGATGCAGAACCGCCTCGAGAAGTATCAGCTCCGTCAAGAAGTCATACTCCCGGACACTTGTCTACCAAGAGTCAGGATAGGAGGAAGAAGGCTTCGGAACTAGCTCTGCGACAACGCTCGCAGTCACTTTCTCAGAAAGATCAATCCTCCCCATCCACATCGAAACCACCCTCTTCGAAGCCATCTTCTTCGCGTACCCAAACACCCAAACCGGAAACCCCAACTTCTCCACCAGTTTCCAAGACTCCCGGCCCGCTGGCAGTCATTCCTGATCCGCGACGACCCCTCAATCTCCGATCTACATCTGCGATTGCATCTAAGCCCCGGGAAGGAGGGACATCTCCTGCCCCTCCACGGAATATCACACCAGCTCAAAGACCACCGCGCGGTCCGAATATACCATTTCCACCGCTACCAGATCCGAAAACAGCACCAGATGTTGAGCCGGCACCAGCTAGTGGTATGTACTGGTCTCGAGCACCAGTGTCAGGAGCTTCGCATACCTCGTTGCGAGCACATACTACGACTTTGGTTGGCTCGAATGTTTATGTTTTTGGGGGATGCGACTCCAGGTCTTGTTTCAATGAACTCTATGTTTTGGATGCAGATGCATTCTATTTCTCATGTCCGTACGTGTGTGGAGATATACCGGTTCCTCTACGAGCCATGACATGTACAGCAGTGGGAAAGAAGTTGATTGTCTTTGGCGGTGGTGATGGACCGGCATACTATAACGACGTGTATGTTCTGGATACCGTCAACTTCAGATGGAGCAAGCCCAAGATTGGAGGAGACCGACAGCCGAGTAAGAGGAGAGCACACACGGCATGTTTATGGCGCAATGGGATATATATCTTTGGCGGAGGAGACGGCGTTAGGGCGTTGAATGACGTGTGGAGACTGGACGTTGCAGACACGAATAAGATGTCTTGGAAACTGATCTCGGCACCATCATCTGCCTCCTCAGACGACAAGTCGAAACCCAAAGCCAGAGGATATCATACGGCGAACATGGTTGGGTCGAAGCTCATCATCTTTGGAGGCAGTGATGGCGGGGAATGTTTCCGCGATGTTTGGGTCTTTGATGTCGAGACTTTGGTCTTCTCACCAGTACATATTCCAGTCTCATATCCACGCCTCAGTCACACAGCCACCATTGTGGGATCCTATCTGTTTGTGATAGGGGGTCATGATGGCGTTGAGTACAGCAACGAAGTTCTGTTGCTAAATCTCGTGACGATGGTTTGGGACAAGAGGAAGGTGTATGGGATGCCGCCGCGCCCGAGAGGTTATCATGGTACTGTGCTACATGATAGTCGGCTTATTGTTGTCGGGGGATTCGATGGCGGGGAAGTGTTTGGAGATGTGCAGATTCTGGAGTTGGCTGTGCATGCTTATTACAGCCAAATCAGCCATTTCAGCATCGATGTGTAAACATATTGCTGTAGGAAGCATATCAGAGCTTCTACCACAACTAAATCGCATTTCATATCCGGAGCAGGTGTTGGGAAAGGAGAAGCGAAGGAAAAGGGGCTGAAGCGAGGAGTTGGTGTTTTGCTTTGTTTGGAAGAAGCGACTCATTTTGGAATTGTTTCACAGTATTTACTTGCCGATGTTTCGATGATTTATGACTGTAGACGAGGACATGTATGTATATATGATTATCAGCGAAGCGAGCAAACAAATATCTCTTCTGTTTTGTGAATGTTTTTGGTATTTTGTTCTTGATTGAAATGGCGCGGCTATGTACAGTGCCATCCTGCCTCTGGGCAGACAACTCTTCTGATTTTCATATCTGTATTGGAAACGCGAAATGGACTGTAAACCAAACACCATACAATGCTGAAAGGAAGCCTTTATTCATACACCCATTGACTCGCGTATCCACCTCTCCCGCCTGTATCATGTGTCCAAAAGCATCACCTCCTCTCTCCGCTAAAGTACGATGCTGTCAAGCGCTTTACAGGCGCTGCAGCGGTGGATCTTCGAAAGTTCCATCCGTATTCTCAAAAGCCTGCTTATTTAATCGACATCCTGCTCAGCTGGCTTGCTCTTCGTAGCTTTCGTTGTCGATTTAGACTTGTTGGCAGACTTCTCATGCTCAGCTGCCGATTTACGAGCTTCGATCTTACGCTCTTCAGCTGCTACCATATCTGTTTACTTGTTAGCTACAATCTCACCAAACTAAAGAGACATTCTCCAGAGAAGAGCCAGGAGGAAAAGAAAGATCAAAAACATACCCCTCCACAGATCCTCGCCCTCATACGCCTCATGATGAATCCTCTTCTCGATGATATGCTTATGCTCTGGATCATTCGGATCCAGAATCTTCACCGTCTCCCACCTCCCTTTCCCCTTACTCGCATCACCCACCTCAAACGCCGCCGTGGCAATCAAAATCGCCAGCGTCAGCCCTTGCGCGTAAACTCTTGCCTGCACCAATTTCTGCGCCCTCGTCAAATACGGATTCCTTCCCACCAGACCCAACGCAATACCCAAACTCGCTACCCACGATGCCGTCACGATAGGATAACGATTCTCGCGCCCCCAGTCTTTGAAGCGCTGGAAAGCGGTCTCGTTCTCTTTCAGCGCCGCGAGATCGCTGGAGGCCCGGTCTTTGTACTGGTTTGCGGGGTTGCGGGCGGATTCGAAGGAGCGGGAGGAGCGGTCGGCTTCGACGATGGCGAGGAAGGTTCCAGAGGAGGTGACGAGGAAGGTTTTCATGGGGAGGGTGAGGGAGCGGAAGGTTGGGAAGCGGTGGTGGGCTGCGAGGACGGTGGTTGTGCCCTGTGAAGAGAGGGGGAAGTTAGCTACTGTTTCTGCTGGTGATTCATGTAAATCTGAATGGAGGGGTATAGGGAACGAGAGGAGAGGAGACAACGTACGACTACGAGGCCGAAAAGCCCGCCTTTGAGACCGCCTTTGAGGGTGGCATTGTAATGGGCTTCCTCTTCTTCTTTGGTGAGGATCTTCATTTTTGCTAGTGTTGTGAGGGGATCAAAAAATGGCTATGCTGCTTGTTCCGGAGAGTCGTATGTTCAATTGGCTTCAAAATGCTCTCCTGTTCGTTCCTGTAGATATTGTTGTTCTGTAGCGACCTCGTGGATGTAGGTGATTGTGGTGAGGAAATCGTATGTTGATATCAATCGATCGTTCGTCTAGCCCAGTAGCAAATCCCGAGGTATCTCAGAGGTGTCTTTGGTCAATTAAATTCGAATTGAATGCTGAAAGATAGAGAACAGGAGTCTTGGATTTTCTTCTGATTATATTCTTATTCTTTTGCCTGACAAGCAACTGGTTCTTTCCGAAATAGATATCCGCCCAAATCCCGAGGTGCGTAATTGTGGTGCTGGAATTTTTTGTCAGCTCTGCGCATGAGGCTCGCTCGCATGATGTCAATGAGTTGTGGTGTCACTACTGTGACGACGTAGATTTGATAAAACCCATCTCTAGTATCTAAATACGCACCTATAGCTAGGGAAAGATGCAGTGTTTGGTGGCGGGGTGCTACTATGTTCATGATAAAGCTTGATAGAAACACGCTTCTCCGATATTGTCCGCCTTCAGACCCCGAGCCTTCGCCGATTGCTAAACGCCTGAACTCGTTTCTCCATGTTTTGCTGCTGGATCTCCGTTACGACCTTAATTTCTGCTGAGTTCAGATGGCGGGAACCGGGTTGTATCGTGCGATTTTGAGAAGGAAATGGTGCTATTTCCCATGGCATGGGATTGGAAGTTACCTCTCTGCGTACCTGGTTACCGGAGTAGGATGTGTGCTTACTTCGTTAAGATGACCTGGAGAAGGTGAAGTTTGTTTGACAGTGGTTGGGTGGGATATAAACATCCAGATGCCCCCAAAATTTTGTGCCCTAGGCACTTTTTAAAAGAGTATCATAACATGTGCATCTACTATGAGTTGGCTGTCTTATCAAGCTTCCCAAATGTTTACATTAACTTGAATGTCCACAACCATCTAGATACTCCAGGCACTTGCACATTTAGATTTCCTTAGGCCAAGTTACCTGAACTTTCTGCTGTTCCTCAGAAGGTCCTCTGAACCTGGGGAATATCGTTTGTAATCAGTTCCTGCATTTCTCTAGAAGCTGACATCTCCTGTCTTATTCGGCAAATCCGAGTAAGCATTCATGAGCCTGTAGACCGTTTCTGAGCGTCTAGACCTTTGACATTCGACACAATGGCAACTTTCTGCTCAGACAGCTGTTAAAAGAATGAAGGTCTTCAAACAGAAGAGGTTGAGCCTTATCTCCCTTGTTTACTTCGACGGAGATCCGAGGAGATCTTCACTTAGCTATGCGATCTGGGACAACTTCGTAATTGACTTTAAGAGATTGCGCATGATGACCAGGTGGTTGAGGACGACAACAATAATCAGATGTTGCTTCTTGATCAAGTATCATCCTATTCGTCAATATACTTACCAAACGCATCGATCTAGGCGGAGAGTAAGACGTGTGCATGCCCACTGCGTGGAGGCTTGAATCGAGTCGGCTTTTGACTGGAAGAAGCCTAACTACCCGAGGATTAAACCAACGAAAATCATGAGTCGTCATATTTCTGACTCGAGCTGCTTGCATACTCCTTGTTGGCCGTGCTTTGATGCAAACAATGGATTTCTGGAAGACATTAGGATCCATATATCAAGATTATTCGATTTGGGCCCACCGTGCATAGCAAGGATAAGGGCGCTTCTTAAACATTATTAGGGGTCCTTCGACTCCATCATGCTCGCAAGCATAAACCTAATTCCCAACCCACGCTGAAGGAGAGCAGAGGAAAGTCTAAAGTCCAACTTGGGACTTTTACAAGGAATCCAGGGTGGAAAACAAACAACAGCCGACTGGCTTTACCATAATACCAGTGCCACTGGTGTCGGGGCCCATGCTGGAAACAGTCTGGTGAGATCAGTAAGAAGCCGGCATGCCGCAGGAACCAGAGCCTACAGCAGCGCTGCAGTAGGAGCTCATTGCGATTCATAGGAAGCAACGGCGAAAAAGTCTTGACTACCAATAGTAAATCCGATCTTCATGAACAGGATAGCCGGTCGATCCTGATGTAGCTGGACTACCTCGCCATGTGCTATATGATGAGCCGTACACCGCCATAGAACTATATCATGAGAGGTAACCCTCAGGTCTCGTCTCGTCTCCTTCTAGCACCTACCTACAACGGCTACCTTGTTCTGTGAAGTAACGGTCAATCTAGACTTATTACTCACCGTCCTCCCTCCTTTACCCTTGTGCATTCCTAGCCATCCTTGACTCCGAAGCCATAACAAACGCTGCCTCCCTGGTGTTTCTGGGTGGACTTTGTCTTCTAACCTCACTTCGTCCAAGTCCTCACCCACACCACCTCACTTTACTTACTTATACTCATAATAAACACTTTCCGACCTCCTGATTCCGCCCGTCGACTCCTAATAATTAACCCTTCCTCTTTCTTGCTTTGCTCCTGTTTGCCTCTTCATCGCCTCTCCCTCTTCTAAGGAACAAGCCGCCGTGGTCGAGTGGAGCGTTATGGGAGGAATTAACGATTGGTTATCCAAGTACGTTAGCGCGGGTGGTGTAGTACCAGCACCAGCACCAGCACCAAAAGAAGCCGGGCTGTCATCGCCAACGGGAGCCACCCTCGAACCTGAAGGTCACTTTATCGACTCGAACGCCAGTTCTCCTTTCTCCAACAACCAGCCGCTCACTCCCAACAACGATAACATTGAGAGCGACGCTTTTACGATGCAGATGACCTCTCCCATCGACATCGCCACACCAACGAGAAACGCATCTTCATCTCCGTCATCGCAAGGCGTCGGCGTCAAGCCCACCACGAACTTCCTCGATCCCGACTCGCGTACCTCCGCCATGATGAGCGGCAACAATTTCGAGAATGGTATGGGCAGAGGTCGTCAGGACTCTTTCGCAGGAGCCAAACCGATTTCAATGAACAATCCAAACAGAAATGCAGATGGTAGGCCGCGCAGGGAAAGTTTGGCTGGAAGCCTGGTACAAGGCATGAGCTGGGGAGGCGTTTCTGTCGGAAGCTGGATTAGAGATGAGTAAGTCTACAATTATCCTTTGGAAGATATTTGGGCACCTCGAGTCTACGATCCGAGTCTTGAGTCTCGATTCTTGCTCGTGCGCCACCGCTCTTTGGCAAGACACTGACGTTTTCTAGCATCATCATGGCCGGGACGTCACCATTTCCTTATCAGTCGCCATCTTACCACTCGTCTTCATATCTTCCTAAATTGGAAGCGAATTTCATGAGAGATTTCGCATGCTGTGGTCAAACTCTACCTACTCTCCACGATTTATTACAGCATTACGAGGAAGCACATGCACAGCAAACACCACAATCATTACGTACGGCTTCTGCGGCGGCAAGGGCCCGCGAGAACTCGACGCCCAACAGCAAAGCAGCCATCGCGGCTCAGGCGGCTTCAGCGGTTCAGCAACAAGCTCAGCAACAGCAGAATCAAACATTACAGCCCCCACGAGCTCCAGGTTTACAAATGCCACAAGGCGGACCAAGTGTGGGTGGAATTCAGCTGATGCGACAACAACAGCAATCGCAGCCCTCGACTCCGGTCCAGAAGAATGTGCAACCAGTCTTGGAAGATATGGATGGTGTGGAGGACATGGAGATGGATGATGCTGTCGGACCTATGGACAACCCACCAGATACGCCCGTGCAAATGCACCAACAACCCCAGATGGCACAGCAATCCTTTTTTGGGCAACAACCACGACCAAATCTAAATCTGAACTCAGGTGGGATGCAACATTCTGGGCTTCGAACATCCCAGCCCCCCACCCCAGCTACTGCAGGGTTTGGTTTCCAGAACAATCCGACCGTTTCATCGGTAAATACCCCAACGCTCAGTGCCCAACCGATCCAGCAACAGTCACATCAATTCTCGCCTGAGACCTCGGTGCCAGGTACACCAGCAGGAGAAATGGAAGATGCGTTCGCAAATATGCCAATGAATATGAACAACATGGGCATGAACATGAATATGAACATGTCAAATATGAACTATCCATTTGGAATGGGATCGGATAGTTTGTCACTGGATTTGTGTATAGATGAGCCCGCCAAAAGATTATACAGCCCCAACGGGTTTACCCAACAACGATTACAGCAGCAATTCGCACAATTCGGTCTTGGACAAGGTCAATTTGGCAACAACGACGAGCTGATGCGAGCGTACAGACAGCAGCAAATGATGGCCATGAACGCTATGCCTCAAGCTGGTATGATGATGGGAGAAGAACACAAGCCATTTAGATGCCCAGTCATTGGCTGTGAAAAGGCGTACAAGAACCAGAATGGTCTCAAGTAAGTCTACTGAACTCTGCGGCAGCAGAGATGCTAACAATTCCAGATATCACAAGACCCATGGTCACCAAACTCAGCAATTACACGAAAACGGTGATGGCACTTTTTCGATTGTAAATCCAGAGACTTCCGCGCCTTATCCCGGTACACTCGGAATGGAAAAAGAGAAGCCTTACAAATGCGATGTTTGTGGCAAGCGATATAAGAACTTGAACGGGTTGAAATACGTAAGTCCATTTTATCGGTTATTCTGGAGCCGAGGCTGACTTTACATGCAGCATAAGCAACATTCGCCTCCATGCAATCCAGACTTGAAGCTCAACAGTCATATGGCTGCAGCGGGCTTAGGGCCTTTAGGAATGAATGTTCCTGGTCTACCAGGGATTGGCGAAGAAGGCATGATGTGACATCCATATTTCAGCTACGCGATTTACGGCTCTCTTTCCAGCATCAGCACATACACCGGCGTCCTCGTTTTTATTTTCATTCAACAAAAACTTGCATTGGGACGGAGTTTACTTGATTCACGAGCCCAAGATTAAATACCCCGGATAGATTGATTGGGCTTGAACGAATGGAAAGACTTTTGGGCTGGAAATAGAAAGAAATGGGTGCTTTGTCTATGCTTTTGACGACAACATATTTTCTTGGGAGCGAATTACCAGTACACGATCTCGGTATTCAACAAACTCCCCACTTCTTCCGGAACGATACACATCTACCCTTCTCTGGTCAATATTCGAACCTGGCGGTATTCCTGTCTGTTTTGTCCACATCGCCTCACACAAAAGTTACTGGATTACACAATTTCCTTTTGTGCTCTTGCTTTCTTGTCTTTACTTGGTTCCCTTTTTTTGCGAGATGGTTGGGGCGTTAATCAGGAGGTGGTGTTTATAGACCCCCTTTTTTGCTTATGTATATGGGCCGGACGAAAATGAGCACTGACTCAACTGGATCCGCATTGCTTTTTGCTAGGAAAGCTGTCTTACTTCTTTTTGGACAAAGATGAATGGGACGGACGGAGCAGAGCAAGACAGCTAAGGGGGAACTGCAGTACATTGATTCAACACAGAGAGTCTAGCAATGGAAAGGCAGGATTGAACGGGATCTCCGCGGTATTTCTCTTTTTACACAAATGTCTGAAGTTTATTACTGGGTTGGTTTTCTTTAGCTTACAATTGCAAAGAGAGCGGCTTGTTTTCCTGTCAGAAGTCAATTTATTTTGCGAAGACGGCAAGAGAGAGAAATGGCTAGCTGTTCTGTCTGGAGTATTAGATTTGGACGAGATCGGTCCGTGTCGGAATTGAACAAAAACATTGAAACAATATCCTACTCATGCATTTGGTATTCGTGTCTTTGAGCTGAATTGTAAAGAGACTAGACCATGTGATATGCAATGGTTGCAGCTGAGACAGGATCTCAGACCCTGCACTCGACGCAATGCCCGCCTCCGCGAACTGTGAGACCTGACCTGTAGGCACCTCGCCTGTATGGCACCAAGATCACGACCTATTCGGGAATTGACTTTCCGCGTCTGTAGGGCATGTCATTGGTGAACTCTAACCCCGCGAACAGGATAGATCTTCAGACAGTTCAGTTAGACTTCGAGCTTTAGCACTGTCGATGGATGAGACGAAGGTCGTTAAACGAATTGGATTTCCTAATTCCCTACATGTTTAACAATCGAGGGCTGAAAAGCTGACAGGTCGTAAAAATGTGTGGAGGTGACTGACTCGTAATGGTCACACCATCTACCATGCTACAATACTGGTACAGGTATCTTGTTTGTTGAAAGGGTAATGTACGGAAACGGCCAAATAGTCGAGTGATGTAAGACAAGATTGAAGATGCTTGACGGGTTCGGATTACCTTTCTGAGCTATTGTAGTACATAGGAGGGGCACAGCACATGAATCACGGGGAGCGACAAATGAAACGAGGAGATCTCCATCCCACCTTTCCCTCTTTACAACCGTTGTCGTTCATGTTGTACGGTACAGTATCGGCTAACTTCCCAAGCGGAAGCCCTCCAGGGCTGTAAGCTTCGAACTCTATTTCTTCATGACATGTGTGCCGCTGCAACTAGATGAAAGGGGGGGGAGTTTGGTCGGAGATTCGGAAGCCCTGTAACGAGTTGATGAATATCTCTACCGTTTCTTGATGGTTGTGCGTTAAAATGCGGCTGGCTGTCAGATTAGAGTTCGAGAGTGACAGGGGATGCCAATGTTGAGTGTCGTCATAGAAGCCAGAGGCTGGGAACATTGGAAAGTGGGAGCGAGATGAGATGAGAGGATAGTGATCGAAGTAGGCAAGCTGGCAAGAAGGCTGGTTTGGAAACATCCGAAGTTGGAAGGGCAAAGTTTGTTTTGAGGGGTTGGTGGAGGGGAGGAGCTCTTGGAGAGTGGTGGTGGAGTAGATGTTGTTGGCCGTCGCCCGTCGCGTATTTGTTGACCTGTCCGTTGGCAGTGTGATTTCATGTGTACTTTACCTGTTGCTGGGATTCTGTACCTGAAGGCAGCTCGTGATATTTTGCACCGAGTACAACTCTATGCACGGTACAGTATCAGACCCCTCAATTCCGAGATTGCAGCGTCTCGGAGCTGGTTTAAAGATGTTGGTGGTAATTCATTCCGCCTTGGGAGACTTGAGATCCAGTTGGGAATTACCCACGTCACTAGCGAGTCAGGTCTGTCGCTGCTTTTTATGGAGAGATGTTAGGCGGTGTTACGTCCGAAGCGATGCCGCGTTAGCCAGCTGTCTGGAAATGCATTCCTCTGGTAATTAGAGTTTCGGTGCACTGCTGCCGGGGAAAGTATGTTTTAGGTATCAGCGCTGGGAAGTGGATTGGCGATGGTTGCAGGGCTGAGCGAGGGTTTGACGCTCGAACATGGTGGTTGCCATCGATCGATAATCAAGGGAAATCTTCTCGCTTGGCCTTCGTATTTCGAGATGGCACTTCACTCTGATTACCAGAGCTTCCAAAGCCGTGGTTGACAGCCGTGATAGACACCGGTTCCTGATTATCCTCTAGCTCTTGCTCGGGCGGAGGAAGCCATGGGACCGAGGAAGACCGGCATCTCTTGTCTCTTGTTGCCAACGGTGAAGCAATCGGACAAGGGGAAGCGAATTGTGGCGCCGGGTCCCTGCATGATTTGGTACCTAAGTTGTGGCTTGAGTCTCCAACTCATCACCGCTTTTATTTCTCCAGAAGTGGGCTTGTGGATTTTCTCCTCCTCTCAATCAAAATCTCGTCCACCAGTCTATGGACATGCTTACCAAGTTCGATTCAGGCCATTAGACAATTGAATGCAGCATGAAAGGCAGCACATGAATAAAACGCGAATCTGTCGGCGTTACCAACATTTCTTTTGAAGGCCTAGACCGCAAAGTGCAAATATCTCGTAATGTCGTCGCAAGGTAGGGGAGACATCTTGGCATTTAGTGGGGGTGTCCGTCTGGGATGAGGGAGTTTTGGTGTTTTTATTACGGTATTGATCCACTGCAAACATCCCTCACCTGTGGATGAGACGACGAGGATTCAGCCGCCAGAACCGCTGGTGACGGACAGGCACATGGGAGTGGAGAGACGAGTGGATGGCAGTGGATGTGATGTCCTGCGCTGCTTCGGGAATTGTTCTAGTGTCGAGCTAGAAGCTTGGTGGATGGATAAAATGGATGGATCTTCCAAGCTTCACATCGAAATCTGGTGGGGCAAATGAGAAATGCCGGACGCCGTGGTAGTCCCGAGATTTGGGTCGGTCCCGGAGTCCAGATGAGGCTGATGAGCGTGTGAGGAAGAGACGACGAGACGTGAATGGAGTCGAAAGACGGGATGGGGTGGCGAGGGGAAACGTTGGGGAGGCTGGGATGCCATGTGATTATTCTGGACTTCAATCTGAGCCGAAGAGATGAGGACACCAAGGCCGGCATTCAAGATGAGAGTAACGTTGAGTTGTGGTGGAGGAAAGGGAAGGGAAGAGCAGGACGGAGAACCCGATCGCTAGCATGTGAAGTGTTCGCCGACTGAGGCTGAAGTGATGAGGCGGCTTGGGATGTCGTCTCTCTTTTTGCCTAGGACGAACGCGCTTACGTCTGGACTCTGAAGAAAGACGGCGTGGCAAGGTGACGAGGAATTAGAAACGGAGAAACTCCCTTCTTAGTTGAAGACTTCGAATTTAGCCGAGCTGAAAATCGGGATATACCCAGGTGGCGAGAAAGGAGACCACCGAGCTTTCATAGCTACTGACCACAGTCGTCTCGGAACGGGAAGGGAGTTCATTACCTGTTTAGTAAGAGGACTTGAGATCTGTGTGGCAAGTGCGAACCGTAACAGTTGCAAAAGAATCAGAAGTCGCGTCCACCGAAACGCGCTTCCCATTTAGGGGGTGGCAATTCACGTGCTGCTTGAATTTTCGGCTAAGTGTTGTTTATTTTGTTTCTGTCTGCTTTTGCACTGGCCTCAAGTTCCAATGCTCCATGGCTGCGACATAGAGAAGCTCGGATAAGTCTTCAGTTGCATGTGGTTGTTGCTTCTCGTCCTCGCGCGTCGAATTTCTATCGTTGCCGAATTGGCTTCGCGAATAAATCATTGTTAATTTTCCTAATATCTAAATTCGCAATGCCGGCGAGTTACGCCAACATGCCAAATCACACTTTGCTTGCTTGCTTGCTTGCTTTCAATTTTGAGAACTGCCATTTACCTGTCTCGATTCATTTTTAAAAGTGAAATCTATCTTCCTTCACCTTGCAACTTATACACTTGATGTCATTTTCACAAAGCCTGGAGACCTGTGAGTCCACATGACTTCACCCACTTGCTGTTCGCACCATTGAGCTCAAACTTCGCAAGGTGGTCGGCAACCTAATTTTTCTCCCCTCACATCAACCGCTGGCGAACACATCACACGTCTACCTTGTCTCTTTACTTCTTGCCCACGGTGCTCCGCTTCGCTTTTGCTTCACCTCGTGGCTCTGACCTTCGTATCTGCTTCTCTTTCTCGTGCGAGTATTGGGAATTAGCATAGCTCACAAATTATTGAGAAAAGGTGAGCAACCTTCATCTTCTAATTCTTGACTAACATAGTAGCTGACAGCACGACCCTAAATCCTCCTTCCCCCAGCGACATTCGTACAGCTATATGTAGCAAGATGGCGGCTCCCCAGAATCATTGGGTCTTTCAGGACATGAACGATGCGACTGCCGCGCTGATCATTGACTTGCAGATGGCTGATGCTCAGGCTCTTTCTGCTCAATCTGGAGGGGCACGACGAGATGGCCGACTCCAAGACATCGAGGTAGCTGCCAGGCTCTACCAGCAAGAATTGTATAGAAACAGCCGAGCGCTCGAGGACCGCCGTGTCGCAGAGACCACCGCTGATACAGACTTGGCCCATCGCGAGCCCATCACTGACGGACCGCTGAGGGAACCAATACTCTTGAACAACCCATTCGATCTCGTGTTCATTGGTGATGAGGTAACAACAGAGCAAGACCACGACGACATAGAAACACCTGCCGTCGGGGAATCTGTTGCCATAGAAGAAGCATCCCAGCCAGAGACCGAGCCAGAAGAAGAAAAGCCCCAGCCTGATATTGCATGTTCACTTTGTACAGATCACTACTTCGACGAAGATCTTGCAACTGCTACTTGCGGTCATCGATACTGTGGCGAGTGCATCCGTGAGGTTTTCAATCGAGCATTCAAAGACGAAGAGCTGTTCCCTCCTCGATGCTGCAGACAAGCAATTCCCCTTGAGGCTGTTCGCGAATTCTTGACGGAAGACATCGAATCAACTTTTGCAGACAAGACTGTGGAGTATGGCACCAAATACCGAGTCTACTGCTCTGCAGCTGGTTGTGAGACCTTCCTGACCCCCGCGATGACGATTAGAGATGGCGCAGCTCAGTGCTCGACTTGCCAGGCTATCACATGTACCTTATGCAAGGGACCAACACACGACGGTGACTGCCCGGTGGATGAGGAGATGAGACAACTTGAAGCTCTGGCAGAGGGTGAAGGTTGGACCAGATGCCCGGAATGTCGGCGAATGGTAGAACTGGTTCAAGGCTGCTACCACATGTCGTAAGTTAAATCTCATGACTAAATGCAACCGCCACAGCTAACTATTGGAATTCAGGTGTCCATGCAAAACTCAATTCTGCTACCTTTGCGCAGCCTTCCCATGGAAGGCCTGCGAATGTCCACAATGGGATGAGAATCGACTGATGGAGCGTGCTCAAGAGGTCGTCGAAGTACGAAACCGAGGAAATCAAGTCGATGATCCCCCTGCTCTGAATGCAATTCTCGCTGTCGCAGAAGATATTGCTGGTCGCCACAATTGCCAACACACTCGATTCATTAGTCAAAGAGGTAGTAATCAGTGCTCGATGTGCAACGACACCATGCCAGAGTTCATCTACAGCTGTGTGAACTGCCATACCCTTCTCTGCAGACGCTGCAAGCGCAACAGACTCTGAAGGCTGAGAGTTAGACGCGTTCATCAAAATAAGTATGTTTTTCTCTGTTTTCCTCCCTTGAGATGGCAATTGATAAATGAGTGTCCAGATACTGTACGAATTCGTCACGATCACGGAAACCGCTGAACACAACGATTGGCAGCTTTTACTCGCACGTTTGAATCACATGTACAATTATACCCATTTTATTTCCAGTCTGTTCCTGTTCTTTGAGTGACATCCGACATGGAGACATACTCAAACGAGTTTTACTGCTGGAGATTTCTTGGGCTGGCCGCTACTGTATCCTGAGAAGGGAGTTCTTGCTTCGTCTGCAATCATCACCCGCTCCTTCGAGCTTCGCTACCCCAAAGAATTCTCCGGCCAGCTATTAGAATACTGTAATCAAATTGTTGTATTGCTCTCAGCACTTTTTTGCTTTGTGAATCCAGAAGTCAAATATGCTTCCAGTCATCTAGAGAGCTCAGAACCAGCGGCAGTAAGTCTTAGTATTCTGATCATCTTACTACACAAGCTAAATTCATCAGATTTGTCAATATTGAGCACCTTATTTGTGAATAAACTCTCAGGCATGTCCCCATGCCCACAGTCCTTTGATACAAGTCCGGTCTGCTCTCGACCATATCCACTACTGCCCCATCAACTTCAAAGTTTCTACAAATTGAACTCAGACTTAAGATGGGTTGGTTCACGAAGAAGAACAAGAAAGACATCGTCGAGTCTTCAAAGGCCGCAAGAGCAAAAAAAGTCCACAAAACCAGAACACACCGACAAGAATCGACAGACAGTATCCACAGAGCCAACAATCCAAACTTTCAAAACGAAAGCATGTCTAGCTTGTACCAACGGTTATTCTTCCAACGATATGCTCCTTCTTGCCTGCAAACACCACTTCTGCCCATCATGCACAACACGGATATTCAAGCTAGCCGCCGAAGAAGAATCAAGCTATCCACCAAAGTGCTGCAAGCAGCGTATCTCTTTGACTCAAGCCCACGAATTCCTAGATCGAGATGTTCGAGAACTGTACGAGAAGAAGAGGATAGAGTGGGACACCAAGAACCGAGTCTACTGCTCCAGGAAGACATGCAACACGTTCATACCGAAAGACAAAATGGACAAGAAAAGGGCGACTTGTCCAAATTGTGGAGCGAAGACATGTCCAAGATGCAAAGAGCCTGAGCATAAGGGGGACATGTGCGCGGAGAATGAGGCGTTGGAAGCAACACTGAGGACTATCACGAAGAGGGGCTGGAAGAGATGTCCAAAATGTGGACAAGGTATCGAGCGCAAGGACGGGTGTAACGTAATGACGTGAGTTTAGACCGAGTCATGACTCTAGTAAATTTCGCATCGCGAAAGACCACATTGCTAATACACACTGCAGATGCTCTTGCGGATGTCAATTCTGCTATGTCTGCGGCTCTGCTCTAACCCAACGTTTCTGTATCTGTGCCGAATCTCAGCGTTTTGGGCGGGGGATGGGTCATGATCCTGCTGGTGGGTTTGACACCCCCTTGGCAGGGCACGATCCAATTTGGGCGCCTCGAGCTGGGTACGCTAATAATCAACGTTTCCCAGCTGGGATCGCAAATCCAGCTTTCGTGCCGGGTGCTGGCTATGCTCGGTACACTGGGATGCCAATACATAACCCAGCGGCTCAGCCACGGTACGGCAGCTATACTCTTCCTGGCCCATGGTTGCCGAATCCAAATATGATGCCACCCAATACACCCAAGCTTCCGAGAGGAAGGATCCCACCGACTGCAATGAAACCCCCATATCAGTAGATCCAGCAATGGACTGAAGGATCTCGCGGGTCAGATCAGGTGTCTGTAGATCGTATTTCATGGGATTGTCTTTGTGGAAGATGACTCATGGATATATATACATTGTTGAACGGAGAAGGATGAGAGAGCGAGACTTTGTCGGATAGAAGATCCGTGTACTACCTGCACATCGAGACTATTCTTACACGTATTGTGCATTACACATCTCAGCGCGGGCTATCTTACCTGCTACTCTTGGTACAAGAGTCTGGAAAAGAAACAGTGCTTTTGGTCATTCTTATGGGCTCGTGCGCAGACGCAATTTGGCTGCTGAGAAAATAGTCAACCCACGCGATAACTGCCAAACAAAACCTCCAGCCACATATCTTTTATAGCACCTCGGAAGCCAACAAGGATATGAAAGAAAACATAAGTCTATGAGAAATACTCCAGCATGAATTTCATCCCCCTATTGCATAGAACCTCGTTGGTGAAGCTGGAAATTTCCAAGCCCATATGTGCGCTCTGTCGTAATCCAACATGAACGCATGACCCAGTAGATAAATGCTACTTCCGTGAGCGCTCGCACGATATTTTCTCTTCGCGGCGCGCTAAAACCCCAAAGTAAACAAACCGACGTCGGCCTACCAGCCCTACCCCGGTCGCTGCCACAAGATAGCTATGCTTACCCAAAACAGCTAGTGGAAGTGCGGTACGAGAAACTTTTGTTGCACGTCGCAAAATTTTATACAAATTCGCGATATGCGAATAGCTTCATGTTCACCCCACCGATTCCAACAACCGAATTCCACCTCAACAGGAGATCAAGTTTTGGATGCGCGCACAGACCACGCCACAACATTCGCTTTCACAACACTCAATGCAGAATTCAAGATTTGCCTCGCTGCACATCTTGCTCAATCTCATTCGGGGTCATAACAAACAACACCGCATCCTGCTGCACCACAACAATTAACGTCCGAGTAATAGTCTGGACGATAGAGACGCAGTCTATCACTACAACTCATTCCTATTTCTATATTATTTGGGTGTCGCAATGTTCAAAATTGCAAAGAAAGGTTGACTTGTGACTCGCGTTCTCTCTCTTTCCTTTCAGGTTTTCTCTCTTTCTTTTCTCACTATCCGTGGTCAAGAAGCCTCGTGTCCTGTGTCTGATTACTTCTGTAATCGACAGATATATAGGAAATCAGTGCAGCTAATCTCCTACATACCAGTGACCTGGTATTCACAACACGCCTGAACCTCATCGTATCGCGTCGACATCCTCTTTCTTTACCATAAATCAATTCTCTTGGCATGTTGATGTCATTGCCTCTTTTGGCAGGAACGGTTTAAGCGAGAGTTTCAAGCGTCACTTCCTCCCCACATCACTTCTTCACCTCTCAATCAACTTCATGAAACGACCGCAACCTTCAACCTCACGCCATATGTAAGCACTCAGATTCTTTTGAGACTTCCGTATATTCCAGCATAATTCAGCCCAACATTATACCGGTACTTCGTAATCACGCCTCATCGACGAACGTCGTGTATCTGTCTAGGTTTTGCCTCGGGGGTTCTGGATCTGGAGAACAAAACTGTCCTCTTAAGATTTCATCATTCATACCAGCAGTTTTCAAGCTGTTTCCAAAATCTTGACCCGCAAAAGGGCCTTCAAGATGGCTTCGCGAGCTCCCGTTGGAGTCTACGATGACATTGACGACGCGACGTCGGCAACCATTCTTGAGGTGCAGATCAGAGACATTACGGAACTGATCACGGAAGCGAAGAGCTCCAATACTGGTAGCAGCAGCAATGAGCCCTCCGAATGGGAAGTCGCGTTGAATTTTCATAAAGATGAGCTGGAACGAGGTCTGTCTACCATCAGGGATCGTTACGTTAGCCACCTTTTGGCTGGGCAGTGATGATTGACGCAAACGCGAACAATAATGCCATATCAAATGCGATTGCTCAGGAGAGACAAGCCGAAAGCGATCGAGCTATTGCATTGAGGCTTGCAGGTCTGCCAGTACCACCACCTATACAACAGGCACTCGCAGGCCTAGGAAGCCCGACACCACCGCAGACACCCAGGACGGCGGGTCTCCTTCCT
The DNA here is from genome assembly GCA_026120085.1 of Cadophora luteo-olivacea. Taxonomy (NCBI): domain Eukaryota; kingdom Fungi; phylum Ascomycota; class Leotiomycetes; order Helotiales; family Ploettnerulaceae; genus Cadophora; species Cadophora luteo-olivacea. Next base: position 467,723 of record JALRMC010000022.1, read on the forward strand.
CGGCTTCCACAGGCAACTGGTGCGGTTCCAACTCCTCCACAAACTCCTCAAGGTCAGACAGCTCCAGTCTCCTGGCCCGTCGGAGCTTCCGACTCGCAGAGAAACCATCGAAAACACCCTGCTGCGTCACAATCGCGTCAATCAGACGAGAACACTTTCCCGGGTACTCAATCAGCTCAATCAAACGTGTCTTCTGGTAAAACTTCGAACAATTCCGTGGATTACAGCTCCACGCTCAAGAATTCCATCGACCGACCAAAGCCTCCAGCTTTTATTGCTCCAGGAGCGAGACTTCCAGCGCCTGCTTCATCTCTCCCAACATTGGCACCTGCTGAGAAATTCAATCCATGGTCGTTGGCTCCTGCTAAGAAGAAGACTGCAATCAATGCAGCAGAAGTGTCTCCTTCTCCGCGACCAAGTCTCGATGGACCTTCAGGACACTGTCTAGACGATGCCAGCAGCACTAGTGGCAGTGCGGTCAATTCAGCCAAGTCTATCCCAGCAAGTTCAGCCATTGTAAACCGAGCATACATTCCCGAGGAAGTCCCCAACAAACCTCAGAATGTCATCCATGTCGACAGCGTACCCGACTCAAATCCCCGGTCCACGAATAACCCCGCGGCAGGCCGCCCTACGCCCGACGAACGGCCAAGTGCTGTGTCGACAGCCGCGATTGATAATCCAATAGCATTAAGTCAACCAGATCTGAAATCAAAATCTACAGATAGCACTGGCCATAGATTATGCATTGTCTCAAATACTCAGAAGAGGAAGTTTGACGGCAAAACGGATGGTCTTACATTGGCAAAGAGACTTGATATGGGAGATTCGAAGGGTATTACCGCCGGAATCAAACGCCGCCAAGATGATGATGTTGATATCGGCCAAAGCTCATCGAAGCGTTTAGATACCGGCGTTGGCAAAATCATCGATTTGACGGAGGGACACCCCGCCGTGGGCACACCTGTCGAGGGAGAGATAGAGACAATTATTCCTGCGAAGGACACTGGAAGGGCTAATTCCTTTGGATCTGGTACTCGACTTAAGGGCTGTATCAGCTGTGCAGATGGGTTTGAGCCTGCTTACATCTCTCAGATGCCTTGCAAGCATGACTACTGTCATTTCTGTGTGCAACGAGTAGTCATCAATTCACTTGTTGATGAAGCACTATATCCACCTCGGTGCTGCAAGCAACCCTTCGACGTGGATTCGATGAGGAAGGCTCTGACACCCGAACTCATCAGCGGCTTCTATGAGAAGAAGGCGGAATTTGAGACTGCCGACCGTACCTACTGCTCAAATCCTACGTGCTCGGCATTCCTTTACCCAGTGAACATCACGGGAGATAAGGCAGTTTGTCCAATGTGCTTTACAAAGACATGTACAGTCTGTAAAGCCCCCGTCCACAACGGCGATTGCCCACAAGATACTGCACACAGCAGGTCCTGACCTTAGCGAATACCGAGGGTTGGAAGCGGTGCCGGAATTGCAAGAGAATGATTGAGCTCAAGCAGGGTTGTAATCACATCACGTAAGTACAAGTCCTCGATGACTAATAGTTTCTGACCTTGGATAGTTGCGCCTGTCGAGCTGAATGGTGCTACATGTGTGGAGTCCCTTGGAAGAATTGTTTATGCCAACTTGTGAGCGCGGCCCGTGATTCTCCAAATCATGTCCCTAGTGCTCGACGCTCGTTCTGCTCCAGATCTCTTAGTGGCTAGGGACTCTATGACCGAAGACTGACTATTCTTTTTAGTGGGAGGAGACCCGACTTCTGGACCGCGCGAATGGAATCGCTGCCCGAAACCCTCAACCTGCTGGCCCCGCCAGACAAAACCAAGTTGCCGCCATTGTGAGGGCAGTCATTGAGAATCACGAATGTGATCATGACGAATGGGAGAGAGTCGATGGCGAGTGGGAATGCGAGGAATGTGGTGATGAGCTTCCATACTTTATCTGGCGCTGCACCCAGTGTGATATCGACGCTTGCAGTCGTTGCAGGTATAATGTGTTGTGATGAGGGAAGCCTTCGCAGGAGTACGCTTGCTATATGAGACGGAGGCACAGAGTGAAGTACATGTCTAGAGAATATTCTGAGCGTGGCTATAACCGGATTGAAACCGGATTGACCTTTGCTAATCTCTGCACTTTTGAGGTCTAGTATCTCACGTTCTGTAAATCACCAATTTGTGGAGATGCCAAGGTGGAATATTGGGTCAAGGGCTGTAGACACTGCCGGAGACCCCCCTCTTCACTCTGAGGAACAATGTGCTTTTGCACTCGCTGTACTTAGCCAATAAATCTGGAACCTGAAATTTTGCATTTGAGTCCTCCTTCAAAGGAGAAAATTTGCCACAGGCGTGAGGAAACCCAGCATACTTCTAGGGGTCTGCAGGAATCACGAAGGACCTCAAGTCTTACGCATGGCACGCTGGAAATCTGCCGATCAAACATCTCATCATTTAGCGCACACAGCACTTCAAAGTTATCACAGTTCAGATATATTGTTTTGGCAAGAGGTGAAAAGTTGGATGCATTCCATTCTCTGTGCTAGATTTGTAGCATCCCTGCTGGTTTGCTGAAGTGTGTAACTAAGCCGCCAAGGAAAGAAGTACGGCCACGAATGTCCTATCACCCGCTTTGCCCGGCTCAGTAAGTATCCGCCATCATGTCGCAGATTGATGTTCTTCTGATGTGTTTGAAGTATGGCTGAAGAGCCAGACTTGAAGATATGCTGCTGGTATGTTGAGAAGAAAATAACTGAAGAATGCAGGGAAAAGCCGAATTGAGTTGCGATGCTAATTGAAGCACCGAAATTGCCGGAAAGACTGCTGTTTGTTTCAACTCTCGAGATCATGGTGGTATGGAGAGGAACTGCGTGAGACTGTAGTAGCAGACCTATCGAGCCCGCCGAGATGTCGAAGGTAGGATTATCGGAAGGTCACTGCTCGGGACAGCTCATTCGAGTGAGATGATTGGGGCATCCTCCTCGTCCTCCTCGGTGAGATCGATGGTGGTCTTACCGATCAACTTCTTCTTGGGAGTCTTGGCCTTCTTGAAAGGCTTGACATCTTCCTCGTCGTCAGAGCGATCACGCTTGATGTTTGGCTCAGACTTGACTCCACCCTACCCAGTCGGTTAGCTAAGCTTCTAGAGACGGGTGCAGCATGTTACCTTTGCGCGAGCTAACATTCTCTTCATTCGCTCCCTTAGTGCAGGGTCCAAGTCCTTCAGTTCGTCGTCCTCGCTCTCAGGAGTAGCCTCTTGATCAGGAGTCCTCGAATCATCGATGCGAGACAGGATGTGGAGGCTTTGAAGTGCATCTACGTTCCACCATCATGAGTGAGCTTCCAAAAATAGTCCCAGATCACGGAATGAAGACTCACGGGTTGATCGATACTTGAAACGGAAAATGCCAATCGGGAAGTCCTTGCCATCAAGGTCGTCCGCATGTACCTTTCTGCCCGCATGAACTGTCTTCGCCTCCCCAAGGCTGTTGAAGTTAGCGAAAGCCCAACGTCATATAGTCACTTCTGGTCTGTTTCTTACGCTAAACCGTGAGACTTGCTGTCTTTAGCAAGGACCTTGTCATGATATGCCTTGGAAGAGTCAAATTCTCGGAAAGTCTTCTGTTTACGAGGCGCAGTCTTGGTTGTAGCTTTGCGATAAACCTTGACCAGTATCTCTCCTATACTTTCAACCTCATTTTGGTGATTTTTCAATACCGTTGAATCAATGCTCTCATCCGCTGAAGTCAGATCAGCATGATTAGCCTGCTGTCAGAATAGACAACTTACTCGACTGGATCTCCGCAAAGTGCATGAGCCTCACCACCCATTCAGACCCTACTTGTTCGATTGGGCCTTCAATATTGACTGACCAATCCTCTCTTTCACCATTCATGATCTTTGCAAAATCTTTCTTGCTCATAAGTGACTTTCTGATATGTTTTCCATCCACTCTTACGGCAAAGGCAATGTTGTCGCAGTTCATCTTGAAGGGAGCCTTGACATTGACTCTGACTAAGAAAGGTTTGCCAGTCGCTGACTCGATAAATTTTGTCGTTGTGACCTGTTGTTGATGGTAAACAACTGCCTTATCTTGGTGAACAACTTCGTCATTTTCGGCGGCGTATTCCTGGAGGGCTTCTCCCTCGACACATACAGTGACTTCGACACCCGGAAGACTGTCAAGAAGGGCCATCGTGGGAATTCGTGCGAGATATCTGTGCCTGCGGCAGAGCAGAATCTGAAGTCAGCATGAAAACCTATGCGTCAAGGTACAGGATATGCCTGACTCTTGGAAGGCGTCAAACGAAAAGTGAGGTCTTGGAAAAAGTTCGCGCAAGACATTGAATGACGTGTCTTTTGAACTAGACTTACAGATTAACGGAGCAAGTTCTGAGTACTGAAACTGTATTCTCGAGCTCGGTCGAGATCGAACTTGTGGAGAATGGAAGTCGAGAGGAGTTGTTGCGACATGGAAGTTCAAGGTTACCCGATCGACGACGAAAAGACAAAACAATTACGTTTAACGGCGCTAGGCACATCTTGCTGCCTGATCAAGACTGTGTTCATGATGTCGTGGTGAATCGGATTGATCGTGGAAATAGACTTCAGCTTCGCGAACACCTCCGCGTTAGATCGTGAAGGAACTAGAATATTTTCCCGCCCTCGAGTGAAGTACTTTGAAGTCAGAACTCCCTGAGTTTCTATACATCTTTCCAAAACCACAGCATAAACCGTTCTCGCTTTTTCATGGTACGGTAACATAAGAACTCGATTTTCGAAGTCAAGGCGTCGACAATTCTTATCAGAGGCCACATCTCAGTTGCTTTTTATATTGCCAAGACCCTGAACAAAATACTGTCATGCCTGTAGCCCTGTTTCCTTTATTATGAAACCCAATCTTCTGCTTCGACCGTGAAATAGACCCGCCCCTTGTTTTGAAATAAGCAGGAGCTCTCAGTATATTGGTCTATCAGAGAAAGGTTTACTGCTTCGCCGTGGGATGCTTGCATATCCTTAGGTCGCTGCGGGTACCTGTTCATGGTATCAAGCAGGGCAGAACTTCTCCTTAATCGGGTAGCATAATCGATGATTCCAAGCATGCTTTATATTTTTGTCGGTATTGGAAGTTGGCCAATGCCTACAATTCCGTAAGGCTTTTGTGGCAAGTGCATCTCTGAGCAGTAGAGACTGGCGACGTCGTGACGATGCTGCAGCGAGGAATGGTGCAGAGCTTGCGAGCTGTTTCCAGCTGAAACAAGCTGACTTCGAGCTTTACTTCACCAAACTATCCATGTATATCCACAGGCTTCGCGAAAGCCTCTTCGTCACTTCAAGTAAAAGGAGGGCGGGGGAGTGTCGTTGCGGTGAATGAGGCGGGGCCAATGCAGGTTTGGCAAGCCAGCACCAAAACATTCATCCTGGCCACAGATCCAATTGAATACAACTCAATCAATCCATTTCAGCATGAGAATATGGAGACAAGTCGCGCGGCTAGTCTCGTGGTCCCTACATAAGCTTGTCTGCGCTCTTCGACGCTCGTTTCGTTTTCGACACGAGCATCTCAACTGGTACGCCTACCTCTAAAACGACTCTAGCCTCTTTTCGATTGTTTCTGCCGACCACTTCGGTCATACTTCGAAAAGCCATGGAGACCGATGACAAGTACAAAGACAAAACAGCTAAAGAGCTCAGAGCTGAGCTGCGTGCGAGAAATCTGATGTTCAATGGCAACAGAGCTCAGTTGCACAAGCGACTCGTCGACCACCTCAAGAGAAACGAGCTTGTTGCCGCTACCGGAACCTTCGACTCTGTCAATGACCCTCAAGGCATCAAAGAGCGCAATCGCATTCATGCAACTTATAAGAGCAATCTTGAGGCTCTCTGCAGCGAGAAGTTGGCGATTATCCGAGACCTTCGAGCCCGCTTGGAAAAGGAGGAGGCAGAACTTGAGGCTGGAAAGAAGAAGTTTGCCAATGACAAATCCGAGGAGTTGCAAAAGGTCTCTGAGATCTTTCGACAAAGCGGGTCCACAAAGAGAGAAAAGGGCAATGGACTTGGTAGAGGAGAGAATACGCTTGCTCAGAAGCAAATCAGCCTTATTGGTCTCGGTGATCACGTCTTGGATGATATGGAATCCGGATATTGTCAGGAGGTGGCAAATTCTTTCCCTGTTCTTTGCTTGCCTTCCTGTCGCTGACAGTTCTGAGTAGGAGACGTCTAGTAGTTCTGATGATGGACTTTCCCACCAAGGAAGTCATCGAGTTATGGAGGTAAAATCTTGAAAAATATTAGTGAAACCGAGCTTCGCTAATAGAAGAGTGTAGCTGTACACCGAAATCGCCAGCAGCTCGACTCCAAGAGACCCTTCTAGCACTGAGAGAGTTGTTCACAAATCGTTGCAGGAGATCATCGACCCCAAGAAGCACAAACGTCGAAATGCAACCCAGCTCGAGTCATTCACAACCAAGAAGCCATGCCTCCAGTCTCCGGATGCCTTGGGTGCTCCTGATTTCAGAGCCGATGCTATCGAGCGTACTCTAATCAAGTCGACTCTCGGTAATGTTCCTTACCTCTGGCTCGCTACCGAAAATGCGGCAATCAGAGGCGACTTCCTGCCCCGCTTGCTCTGGTACTTCAAGAAGTTTCGCGCAACATACGTTCGGGCAGACGAGACTGGCTACTTCGTGTTTTTCGAGAAATTTGCTGAGAAGGATCATGCTGTGTCCGCATGTCGTCACGACGGCGACTGCCGGGGTTGGGTTGTGGGTAGTATCAGTCTTACGCTAAATGAGGATTGATAGATGTGTTTTGGCTTTGTGCTGCTTTTTGATGAAGGCATTTCTGGTATGTTCATTGGTGTTGTTTGGACAGCGAACCTATATCAGAGTGGTCAGATGATGACTTTTTGGGGAAAAATTGCTTGTAGATCAGTACCCTCTGAATAGAAATCAAAAAGTACTTTTGAACATGTGTCAAGTGGCATACATCCTGACTCCGAATTGGATGAGTTATTTTTGCCAAAGTCAAAGCCAAGTGGGTGCCCGTGGTTGCTTCGGCATCTTGAATTTGATGTCTTGAAATAACGGAAGATCATAATTCTCGTCTAGCCAGAGACGCGGTGCCCTCCTCCAGGGCCATTAACGCACCGAGAGATAGAAGATTGGTTGTCATTCTTGCTGATAGTCTAAATCTAGCAACTTGGATCCTCTTCGGGCATTCCACTTGCCAAAATCAACTCGTAACATTTTCGATTTTCTCAATAATTGACAATGAAACCAGCTGATTGTCTATTTCGAAATTTCTCGTGAAAGTCAGCATGACACGGACTTTGATGCTAGCCACAGAAACAGAGTCTATGTGTAAGGACAAGGAGATATCTCGCTTGCATTGATTCGTGCCCGGATCAAGGACCGTTAGTCGATTACAAATGTTTTCATCAGAGGTGCATCAGAGATCGGTACATAATACATCAGCTGCACTGGATGGGCCGTCTGATGAAGACCGGCTTCCACCTCTCAATCACAGAGAAAGGGGCCGAGGAAGATATGCGACTCATCCTTTTTAGCCTATTACTTTCTTGACAATCACCCAATCAAGCCCTCTGATTATCTATAAATTCGCCTTGAGAGCACCTTCGTAGAAACACTGTGATTACGGGAAATCTCAGAAAGAAATTCACCCAACGCACTCAGATATGGGGCCTAAGTGCGTCCCTCATCCGGTCCGGCGCGGCCGTGGGAAAGGTCCGTTCGGGCTCAGAAACTTGTGTTTCATACGCATGTGGAAACCAGAGTATATGTCGTCCTTCACTGTTTATGGCGTCTATATTTTACTAGAACTGCATCTTATTTCTGCATTTGATTGCCACATTTTCAATTAAGGATCAGGTAATATTACGAAGGAGCGGTAAAAGTGTATACATGAATTACTTCTCTAATGTTGGCTCGCCATTTTGGCCCGGGTAAACAAAGCCTCGCTTAAAGCTCACTCTTTGCTCGCCGGGAAAACCTAATAATGTTAGCGTAGCAGGTACCCCGTGTAATCTATCCGGAACATAGTCTTACTCTCCTTCCGACGAGTTCCTTCTCAATGGGAAGCTCGTTGTAGCTGCTCGTGGTCTTGCGCATGCTTCAACTAGGTACGTGGCAACAGCATCTCGATCCATCACGTGATCCATCCTCGTTAGTCTCCCGGATGCGCCGTCGTAAGATTTGATCGAAGCAATACCATTCAAATGGAAGTCCCTAGTGTCGTCTTCGCTGGCATGAGTTATCTCTTTTAAGTATCGCTTCAAGATGAGTTGAGGTGGACTCTCGGCGCACTAGTGAATCCGCTTGAAGGTGGGCGTGCTGCCTTGACACTTGCGTTGAATGCTGCATACTGCACCATTCACCACCCTAGTTCGAGTTTGGCCTACTTGTATCAAAGTAGATGCTTTTCACCTGAGATTCCTGGCTCCCTGGCGCAGTGGTAAAAACCGCTTGGAGAGTAGACCATGGTAATAGTGGTCAAACAGGAACAACTCAAGGGTAACTCCGAGTGTATCCAGAGCTCTATGGACTCTGTCTGCATAGCCTCAGTCTTGGAAGGGGCCCCAGGAAGGTACGTCCTCCCCTGGGAACTTGGGCTATTATGAGCCCATGAAGCCAGAAATTGCAGCGCCTTTGGTTCATAGCGTTTGTACGATGTCAACACCGTACCACTGACCTGATTCTGCTCTGTCACTTGATGTGCCGAAAGGTCATCATCTCGGCATCGTTTCGGGAAGGGAAAAGTTGTCTGAGAATACTGAATAAGTATTAGTTTACGTGGTAATAGCGGACTCTTGGATTTCTTTTTGCTTTTTGTTCCGGGCTGCGTTCCTTTAATCCGGGTAAATCTCTGTCTTGTGGATCCATTTGGCGATTCACTGGGCTGAAGTCTTTGAAACGTCGACGCAATGAATCCTTCGCCAAACTCGTGAATGATCAGACGCTCCTCACGTCAAGTATATTCTTTACTTGCACCTCTTTTGCTTCCTGACCTTGACAGCTGCCTCGACTCGAGACCACCGAACGAAACTGCAACAAGCCAAAGAAGCAAGAATGTGTAACGAGACGATCCTCAAGTACAAGAAATGCCGCCATACCGCTCAAGAATATCGGATCCGCTGTGACCGTCAACTTGCATTCAACAAACGATGCCCGGCGTACGAATTCGACCTGTTTTGGGAGCCCGGACTGTGCCCACGATGTGCAGAGGAGTATCTTCTGACGGGGGGAGATGATTGGCCACGCACTGCTCGGAAGTGAAGAATCGGCTTTATAGCAAAGCGGAGTGGAAAGGAATTGACGGGGAGATGCAAGGTGTTATGGCTGGTTTTTCGTCAGCTGATAATTCAATAACAAAGTCCGAGATAAGCTACCACAAGCTGGATCCACTGTGTGAGATCTCTTTCGTGAGCTCATTCAACTTTCAGACTAGCTCCTGCGCTAGCCAACAAAACAAGCCAGAGTGTACCAAAGTGCTTATACGTGACAGCGTCGCTGAGTGTTGAGCGAAGCGCAAAGAGTCGGTACAGGACCATGCATTCCATTAAAACGATCGCAGAAATGCACGTAACAGTTATGATCCATGAGCAATTCCACGGTAACAGGTTCCAAATCATCCAAAACGTACTAGACAGCATACCAGTCGCTATGTAAATGCGGCCTGCGAGGTCAGCATGATTCTGCTAACAAAGCAAGTACGCACCCAGAGTATCACCTAAGATGAGGGGTGTCGTTCGCCTCCCAATGAGTCTATCTCCTTCTCGATCACGAAGATCTTGAAGTGAGGCGGTCAATGCCACATATACTGATAGCACAACCATCCATTTCCAGACTGAATCTGTGATAACTGAGCCACCCATCGTCCATGCAGCGCCCAACATTGATAGTGCCCCCAATCCCATACACATGTCCTTCGTAGGCCCCCAACTTAACAAGTGAAGTAAGTTATAGCCGAACGTGATGGTAAACCAAAGTAGAGCCCACTTAGACACTCCCAGGAAGTATGCTGTGCCCAAGTATATCGCTGTTGGCACAAAGTACCGGCGTAAAGCCGATCCAGTGGAAACTGTATTTGATGCGAGAGGTCGGCCTGGCTTCAAAAGCTTGTCTTCTTCGATGCCAATAAGTTGATTAGCAAGAGCAAAGGGGTAAAGGTACAGGATTCCGTAGGCGATAGCGATGCAAAAGACCCGAAGCATTTCCGAGGTTGAAGCATTTCGCTTCGCCGCTGATGCCAGGCTAAATATGGGAAATGGAAATATGCCAGCCTGAATATCTGTTCGTATGAACTTCCAAAGAACGTTGATCTCGCTCTTGATATTCTCGACAATCATTTCGAGCAGATCTCGAGTGCAGAGCTCGTAAGGGACAGTCATACGCGCAACAGCACGGGAAGTTAAGCAGAAATATGTCCTGAAGCGGTGGCCCAGCGACCGGGCCTAGGCGAGAAATCTGCACTGCAATCTATATTACTTGTGTTGTACCTGCCAACGCATATATAACACCTAGACTACGGAATGAGGCGCACAGTATCATATGCGCAGAATTGGTGTAGCCCAAAATGCCGTGCTACGCGAAAACCGCAGCTTATCAACAACCTAACCGAGTAGAAGCAAGCAGAAATGTATCGAAGCATCTGATATTGTAGTTAATAGTGCCATAAATCGACAGCAAAATTTCAAAGGCAGAAAGACATTACGTTTTTCTCTGATTTTTCAGAGTTGACCATGAAGGTGAGCGATGCAGTCTTAGAGAGCGCGTGATTGATCCAAATATATCTCGTGAGGTACGCAATCAATGAATTCAACGACTCACAGCGCCATGAGAGCTAGCTCGTCTTGAGTCCGCATGGGACTTGGTGATCAGAAATGATAAAAATTCCTCACTGCGAGCTTCAAAGGGGTGAACTCAAACTAACACGTTTCTTTCTGTGAACTTTCAGAAATACCTCGGGAACAAGACTTTTTCTCGCATCGAACTTCATGTGCGGGTTACTTGTTACAAAATACCAACAGTGTGGCTGCACGCGGCAGCAGTTACCGCGTAAGTGCAAACATGTTCTTCGGTACCTGGAAGGACGCTGCCCCTATCATTTCCAGGTCTTTTCAACTGGATCTCAGGAATATGCCCTCGACACTTGACTAAGTACCTGGAGACGGGGAGTGACGACTGTAATTAATCGTTTCAATCAAACATCTGGAACACCTAATAGAGCCGGAGGAACAGAAAGATTCTGCTTCTAGCATCGGTACATTCGCGAGTAAAAATACTGTGGGATTCAGGATGACGTTCTTCGCAGTAAGCGCCGGCGCAGTAAAGGTAGAAATGAATGAAGGAAGCAAGCTGAAGTACACATAGAGAGAGTGGCCATTCATGCGTGAAGATACCCCTCTCTGGTTTAATTATCCAGCGCGTTTTGAAAACATTGCTGCTCCTGTATTTCGAGCCCTATCCTTTGATATCAAGTAGCCGACTAACACTTTAAACCTCCAAAAGCGTGGCTTTCAATTGATTTTCTTTCTCATGAGCTCGGAAGGTCTGTAATAGCAGTGATTATATCATCGAAAACGCTAGACAATTGAGCTGGGAGGGGACCATAAATAGAGAAGTGAGAAGTATGGAGGCGGGGTAGAGAAGTTCTCAAGCTTTGACCGCCAAGACTACCGCAACCCAAATGGACGACATGTGCGGAACATCCAAATCGCGATATCGACCCTATTTACTATGTATATTCTACTACTTACAGACTCTTTTATAATCTTTAAAAGGAACAGAAATAAAGTATTAGTTCTGACTTATTTTTTAAGCTATTTGAAATTAATTATATGTATATTCTTATAATAAAGGAAGTAGATTTCTAAGGTGATTTTTCTTAGATATAGAGACGCCTAAAATGATCTCGCTTTAGGCTATTGAGCCGCCTGGAAATCTCAACTTAGCGAGAAACCCCTTTTAAACTAGCTATACATATTCACCCTGTCTGCACGTATTAATCTTTGTCCTAAGAATATAAAAATTACACGAAAATAATCCTTATATTTTACATATTTAGTTCTAACTCTACAGCGTCTAATCAAATCCTTTGTTGAGATGTATTTAATAGGGGCGTCAGCGAGTTTGACGTTCCGCACAAGTGATCCATTTGGGTCGCGGTACAAGACGGTCTCTTTCACACGTGATCACCCGTTAATCTGTTTTCGAGCGCGCGCGAATTCGTTGCACAGGATGCTAATGACTGTCCGACTCCGGTCCCTCCTACTCCTCGGTCCCTGTGCATCACTAATCGTATCTACCTGTCGCGTACAGTATCTGCTCTGCCGGTGCCATAGTAAACTTTCGGCGCTTGTATTTGAGCCCTGTGAGCCAGTCGAAGCCTGACGGGGCCGGGTAAGTCCTGGCATTCCATCCCCTACTGCCACCCGAGCCCACTCTGCGGAGACGGCATAAGTGCAGATGCCCTAGCAGGCCGTAAATCAATTCCGCTACTGTCCACTTGCACGTTACGCATGCAGTATCTAATTAGTCCTTGTTGCTAACTCTCGAGATGCAGTTACCACTCCACCGTCTGCCTACCCTAGGCACCCACTCGATTCTACAAATTGCTTTACAATGGCGATCTTCGATCTTTACCCAGGACTTGAGGTCAATATCACCATCGATGGAGTTGCATTACCGGAGTACGATGATGACGAGGAGGAGGCTCCGAAGCCAGGCCCGGTTGCGGCATATCAGGCATCAAAGACTGTCACCAAGTATATCGAGTCTGTCTCAGACAAGGAATTCGCGATAGAGGTCAAGCTCAATCCGGGATATGTGATGAACTGCGGATCTCTCACAGTTTCGGTCTTTATTGACGGCCAGCGCTTGAATTCACGAAGCATCTCGAAGCGGTCTTGTCCAAGACACTTTATGGGCGATACTGCTGTGCAGACTTTGAAACTAGCAATCGATGGAACTCACGTGGCGATACCTAATAAGCCCGGCCTTCAGCTTCTCAAGAAGTACAAGTTCTCCAAGATCTTGACATGTAGGTTGGCCAGTATTATGAAGTCTATGTTCGTCGACTGATGTATCAAGCGGCGGACGATGACAAGCTTAGAGATATCAAGGAGGATTCGAAGCGAATGGACAAAGTAGGACAAATATCTGTAGTCTTCCATCGAAGCAGTGAGCCAACAGCGACCAGACCACCGAGCTCTCGACGGGATTTCACAGCGGCCATCGCCAATGTTCACGAAAAGGCGTTGAAGGGTCAAGCAAAAACTCACACGACTTCGTAGGCCCACCTTTTATATAAACTTTGAGTCATACTGACCTTGCGTAGCCTTGGATCAGAGTCAATCGTACGCAACGGACATGTCCGTTCTGAAAAATTGGATGGGAACGATTACCCGCAGGCCATTTTTCGGTTCAAATATCGGTCGCGAGGTAAGGCTGGGATGTCGAAATATCAGTCCATTACTGACTTTATTTCTCGCAGATGCATTGAAAAGTCTACTAATCATTGAGCGAACTCCTTCTCCCGACCCTGAAATCATCTCAATTTCCGCCTCGCCTGCCCGTATTGTTAAGCCCGAGCTCGTGAAGAAGGAGGGCGTGAGAGCTTTGCCTGGAATAGTGCGTGGGCGTGAGTCTCCAATGAGGACAGGTACTGACGAGCAACAGAATAGCAATGGTGGGCCGTCGGTCAAGCGAGAACACGAAAACGGTGGAGAAGGGAGCTCGCGGAAGAAGCGAAAATCCCATGCGAGTATCACGATCGACCTGACCGAAGATTCAGATGATGATAATATCATCTGTCTCAACTGAAATATGCGGAATTTCCGGAAGTGTCCCTATCGCAGGCGTTCTGTTTTTAGGGGTCCGCGTTACGCGTTTTGCTCTGCTTTCATGGTTTCCAATCTCAGGAACTAGCTTTGATACCCTTTCCTTGACTTGGTGGTGTACTAGCTGGGCATGGAGTTCTAGGTGGATGATGGGGCGTTTGCTGGGGCTGTTGGGCCGCTTTTGTGTTACACTGCTTTTCCATGTTCATTCAGAGATACCCTGCTTTATTTGCCGGAGGTAATGTCGCTGTGCTGTTGCAGTCTTGGTGGTACACAATACACAAAATTACCATCCATTCAGAAAAGGGGTTCTAGGGTGAATGAAAAAGACCTTGAGTTTGGCAGTATTCGAGTCCTCTTGCTTCAAAGAGCAGCTGTAGGCCCCAAACCATTGAGTGGGGAGGTCTATACTGATGCTGCGGCATTCTCCTCAGTGTCGCGTCTTTCAGACTGACTTCTCGCCCTTCACAACCTCTCCATCAGCTTGCTCTCCCCCACAGCCTTCTCCCCATTGATATCCTTTGCCTTCTTCACAATCTGCTTCACGACCTCCTTCACTTTGCCGGCATCATCGCCATCACCCGAACCGCTGTCCACCTTCGCCTCCTTCGCTTTCTCCTGGGCCTCCTTCCGTAACTTTCGAAGTCTCATCCACCTGATCGGCTTGTTCTCACCAAAAGCCTCCAAGCACGACGCACATCGCTTGGGCTCCTTCTTCCATCTCAGCTTCTGACTCGTGATCTTAAACGACCTGCACTTCTCATCGAAGCCTCGGCCGGACGTCTTGGCTGCGTAGCAGATGTAGATTCCGCTCTTGGCGACGTGTGGGCAGGTGGCGTAGGTGTAGCAGAGGAGGATGCACATTTTGGCTGGAGTGATGGGTGGTATAAAGCTGAGAGGCTCGATCTGGAAGCTGAACTGAAGAGACGAAAAGGTCAGTGCTGAGATTGACTCGAGGTGTTGCAAAGACGAGCTTACCTTGACCCTTTCTTTGAAGGTCTTGCGTGTTTGCACCTGTGCAGGCGTTGATGGAGATCGACCTGGCAGGAGAGAGATGTGATGGTTTGTAGTTGTTAGGTGAAGGATCGAGTGTGAAGGAAGCAGATTTGAGAAGTAGAGATAAGGCACCCGAGATCTAGTCGCTTGCGATTCACATAATTTCCATCCTATTTTTGGCCCTCGAAGGTGAGTTCGTCCAAACAGGACAGACCAGCCTTTGTCGTCAACTTTCTCATTCCGCAAGAACCGCAGAAAAGAGAATTGGTCTTCGATACTAGCCATGGTTATCCACTTCCCCTCTACTTTTGAGCTTATCAACACTTGTCCAAAACGTGTGCATTTCCTCGGTAGATACTTGAAGGCCCAGGCAAAGTGACGTGTTGTCAATGGCACAAAACGGCAGAGGAGACCTTGCCAATCAATGCTTTCATCTCCCCACTGGGCTTCCTGACTATGAATTTATGCGAGTTACGGAGATACTCCCATTTATGGGCAATTATGATGTGTACCAGGCCATAGGACGGCACGGGGACGTGACGCCGGGGGCTGCTGAAACATCTGGGAATGGGTGACGGAGATCTCTGGTTCTAATTTGGTTCGGCCTTGAGCTATTCTCAGGGATAAGATATAGGAACACTAGTATTATTAGAAATGCGATCAGTAGCAATGACTGCTAATTGTTTCTCAGCTAAAGATGATGGGACATTGTCCGAGCTCGAAAGTCAACAGGGTCTCGCTTAAATCTTGGCTTACTAATCACGAGTACTTCACCATCTATTGATTAGATGTTGAATTGCGTTTCTGAAGACCCAGAGTCAGATGTTTTCCCAGTATTAGAGATTCCATCTCAAGCATTTGAGTCGAGCATGAGGCTGCGAAGCGAAGGAGCTCATTCACCCTAGCATAAATGTCGAGGACGTAAGGTGGACTGGTTTGAGAGTTTAGGTACCAGATATAGAGGGCCGTGTTTGCGTTTTATTTTCCAATATAGGCCACGAGCTTCCAAAAGATCTTTGCAAGGTGGTAGTGCAGATGGGGGGTAAAATATTACTCCTGGAGGTACGCACCCGACAGAAACACAATGCTCGATCAAAGCGAAAATGGCAGTGCAGTAAGGCCTGGAAGGCTCTTTCTGTTTCATGGTCAGAGGAAATTTTTTCATTGTCATGAAATCACATAAGTACTTTGAGTCTCCTCAGGCAGTGTTTGAAAAAAGATAGGAGGATCTCGCTTCAAAAATTGCCATATCATTCGGCCCGGCAAAATCTCACCTTCGATTCTCTACTCGAACATCTGAAAATCTCGAGACTTTTGACCTCCCAGCAGAATTCGATCTAGCGCTAGCGTAGCTCAACTCACTCTCGATTGCCCTCAGCGTTTTTGAGAGAAATTCAGCTCCATCCAACACCAGCGACCCTACTTCGCAATCTTCGATCGTCACGATGACCTCAAGCTACAAGTACAGCTATACAAGCCAGCTGACATTCATGTTCAATATGGCTGGCTTGATGAGCAGATTTACACCCAGCTTAGATGGCTTCACGGAAGAACAACTTCAGCTTTGGGCTGTTGTGATCGAGAATAGAGATCGCGTCCTCCGAACTAGTCCGTATCAAGACGAAGATCCAGCTCTTCAGCAGCATATGCTTGAGGTGTGGACTTGGAATCGGTTTTGTAGGTCACTCGAATAATATGGGCTCAGGTATGTGACCAACACTGATGCTGCGTAGGGCCTGAGAGACCGTTTCCGGGTGAGGAGCCGAAAAAGATCGAAGTGGCGACCAGGCGCTCGCGCGACGCTGATGTCGGGCTGGAAAAGGATCCTACCACCAATCTGCCCACATACCCTTCGTCTTCACCCCAGAACCAATACTCCTCTTCATCTCCATACTCAGTCGAACCTAAAATCGAAGCCGCTAATGACCAGCCTGGCCTTCCGCGGTCTCCACCTCACCACTACCCCGTCACACGTACATCTTCGGACGAGGCACTTCGTGCAGAGTGCCATGCTGCAATCTTACAACACAAAGGAGCGGATCATATTCCATACCATGGCTGGGACCCTGAAACTGGTAAGTCAACACGCCCTCGTCTGCAACTGCCTCGAGGCTCTTGTTCAGAAAATATCCGTCCCATAATTGACCTCCCTCACAGGGCTCCCCCGCTACTCCATAATCTGCACCGCCTCCAACGGTTTCCTCGTCTTCTGCGGGCCCAGACAAGAGTACTACCGCGTCCTGAAAGACCACTTCTTCTCCACAGCGCGCATCATGTACCAGCGCGCGCGTACCGGTCTAATGATAATCTGGATCGAAGCACCAACTTACAATCACGCCATCGAGTTCCGTACCAACAAGGAAATGTGGAATGAGTTCAAGGGGTGCTGGGCGTTTTTGAAGTGTTGGGCTGATGCGGCGGGTGAGGGACGAGCTGATATTATTGCGGAGTTCTTGAGGGGTTGGAGACCAGATGCAGCGGCGTTGGAGAGGTTGGAGATGGAGTTTCCGCCGTTGGAGGTGTTTCGTCAAGTCCATCATGGGAAGGATAGGGACAGAAGTTTTTGATCTGCTTGGTGTGGGAGCTATGGATACGGATGCCCTGGAAATTGTAATTTGTCGCCTTCGTGGTCCGTTGAGATGTCTCTTGCACTGGATCATTCGGTTTTTCATGCTGGCACGTCATAATACAAAATGGAACGCAACAGACCTTTTCAGGACTATCAGACGAGTGAGTCCACGATGTTCCGGCTTGTTGTCGTATCGCTTTAGATGAACTGGAGCTCTAGAACGTCAGCAACGCATGGCCAGATTACTGTGAGACAGAGAAGCAAGTCATCAAAATGACCAATGATAAGGAGCAGAGCTCTTTCGCTTTCGCAAAGCAACAACTTTTGAATTAATCGGCATGCAAATCGTGATTCGTGAACAGACCAGCTATTCCGACGCCAAGGGCTTCCTCCCTGTAATAATCCTCAGCGGAAAATAAACATGCTTCGACGAATCGTACAGTGACTTCCTCACATCCACCAAGAACACCTCAAGAGCTTCTACCGACCATCCAAGCCCGGATACAAAAGCCCTGGATGCGATGTTTCTGATCCCCCCGGAAATATTCTCCCGCCAATACAGGCCGGCAAGTTTGTACTCTTTGTTTTTGGGCCAGACGCCCAGGGGAAGCTTAAGTGCTACGTCCTGAACATCAACGAATCCGGCTGCCCGCATCTCATCTGCTAGTTTCAGGGCATTGAGATTGTCACCGCCGAGTTTTGCTATGCCCACATTGAGGTTGTCCATGAAATCCCGCATGGGATATGGATCCGTCATGCTGCTATCGTCACAAAACGTGTAGAAAACAATTTCTTGGAACTCCATGTATCCGCCAGGTTTGGTATGTCTGATGAGATGTGAGCTTCGTCTTCTTACTTTGGATGATGTCCGCTGCTCACCTGAAGGCTTGCTCCATGAGCCGAGGTCTGTTTTTGATTGTCTGAGTAACGTGACGACAATGAATGTAATCGAAGTGGTCTTCTGGATAGAGCCAGTCGTCTTCAATATCATCAATCATGAATTTGACGTTTGGTGGAACAAACGGGGGCTGAATTGGGCTGAGATCAACACCTTGTACCGCCGCACTAGGGTATTTGTCGCCCACTGATGCTAAGTCAGCTCTGAAGAAGCGTGGACATTTTGTGCTTACTTTCAATCGCCCAGATCCCACTTCCAGTCCCTGCATATCGTCAGCCTAATAGCTGAATATTAACCAAAAGTAATTACCTAAGTCAAGAATAGACTGAGGATTATCTCCGATGGGAGCAAAATGAAGTTTCCCGCCCATCATCATGCCTGTCATGGCATGCTTCATATCGTCTCGGTTTTGTTCATTCTCATCGTTCGGGAATGGATAGTAAGTCCGATCTTTCCGAAAACCATGATATCTTAGTCCGTTCTCTATTACTCCGGCCTTCACACTGGACGATAAGGAGGCATCGAGACTACTTCCATCGTCGCCGTAACCAGTATCAGCATCGCTTTCAACCTCGAAATCTTCCTCAGTTGGCTCTAAGCCATCTCCTACTTCGATGGCTGAGTTGCTTGATGCCTGAGGGGCGGAGGCCGCATTAACGGTTGGCGATGCGGTTGCTGAGCGTGGTGGATTTCCCAGCGGAGATCGTGGGGAATGTGGTGGACTTGTCGTTGTTGAATTTGGAAGAGCTTGGTTTGTTGTTGCCTCTAACTCCTTTGAGCTGCCATGAATTGAGTCTTGAGTAGACATGGCAGTGGCTTGCGATATCTGGGAGCGATCAGCGTCTCGAATCTTGAGTCTCGATATCTTGGACAAAGCTGGATCGTGATTGGAAAAGCAAAGGGGCAATGCTACCTTAATATCAAGGTGCTCCGTAATCAGTCGATTCTTTTCCTATCCCGAGATAAAACTTAACCTATCGGACTCCTCAGAAATCATGCATGGGCAGCTGGGTGTATGCATGTGCATCCTCCCATGGAGATAAAACCGGAGGAGGTTGAAAAGCCGCGTGTGCTACAACTGTGCCGCAAGTTACGGGCTTATTCTAGCAGTCAACCTCGATCTTTGAACATCAAAACAAGGTCCCACATTTAGATCATCAGAAATAAAGTTGGTAGAGGATGATCTTCAAATCTTGAAGATCTCCTCGAAGATCTCCCTAGGGATTATTCTTCAAGCGATAAGCGTCACCCCACTTCAGCGCGGGGAGGAGTGAACCGCTGTGCCGTAGCTCTTTCGCCAAGTATTCAGGAGCTCCATAACGGCTGAAGATGCGGGAAGTGGAAGGTTCCTCCGTACCTCGGAATTATTTGTCCAATTGTTTTAAACATCGGCAAAACAAATCGGGCTAGAGAGCGAAGCAGGTTTCGAACCTTGCAAGCCTATCATACTGCTACAAGGATGGATCTTGGGTTTGTCATTCCTTAGTGATGTCAATGAGGCCTGGAATCTCTCACCGATATCTACTCGTTACTCGCCGGTACGTATCTTCGATCAACACTGACTATCGATATGGCGCCAAACAATCTGGTCGCTTTGGCGGCAGCCGTTCGTGAGGCTCTGGCAGCGCCACAGACTCTTATCGCTGAGTCGAAAGAGGAGAAGGAGGCTCGATTGGACCTTATTGATATGATCCCAGAGTTCAACGCTGCGCTTATTGGAGATGCTAACGTTCTTCGAGAACTGGCATGGTCGGTAAGCGAAGTCCGGCGATTTAGAGTTTGTGAGAAAAAGAACTCACGACGATTCTAGGCAGTTAACGTCGCACCTTTACATGCGATAAATCGTTGGGGTCTTGCCAAGCTGGTTCCATTGGACTCAACCGTAACGTACGATGAACTTTCTGATAAGACTGGGGTCTCGAAACCCACACTGCAAAGGTTACTGCGTCATGCAATGACCAATAGACTATTCTCTGAGCGAGACGGGGAGATATCGCATACACCAACGTCGAGGCTGCTTGTAGAAGATGTGAGACTAGCAGCCTTTGTCGATCTTCACACCCAGGGTGTATGGAAGACCTGGCCTCATTTTATGGATGCGTATGAGCGATGGCCAGACTCGAGAAATCCAAGAGAGGTGGGATATTCGTTAGCCTGGGGACGGCCAGGAGAAGTCTCATTGTATGAAGATGTCCAAAAGGATCCAGTTCGGGCTACCAACTTCGGACGAGCCATGGAACTTTTCAGCTCAGGCGAAGGGTATGGTGCTGAAAGTTTGGTCGAAGGGTTTCCTTGGGCCGATTATGGCAGCGGAACTGTAGTAGACGTGAGTATTCTAGCTCATGAATTCAGTTCAGATCGTTGACAGCCTACAGGTTGGAGGAGGAAGCGGGTTTGCCAGTGCAGCAATCGCGAAAGCGTTCCCCTCATTGCACCTCATCGTTCAAGATATTGTGGTGAACGACGCGCTGAAGGTCGAGAATCCGGAAGCGAATATAGAATGGATGCAGTATGACTTCAATACTCCACAAACCGTGGTAGCGGACGTGTATTTCTACCGCTTCATTTTTCACAATTACCCCGACGCCTCAGTCATCAACATACTGAAAGCAGCGACTGCTGCTTTGAAGCCTGGTGCAAAGGTGTTGATCAATGACTCTGGGTTACCTGATCCTGGAGAAGGGCGATGGTTTGACGAGAAAGCTGCCAGGTTTGTCCACGCCATTCCTTACGACCACTTCAAATCGCTAATGGAGTATCAGGAGTCTCGACGTGTTGATGTTAGCAGTAATGAATGGCCGTGAGCGAAGTAAAGATGACTGGGAAGTACTGTTCAAGGCAGCCGACCCACGATATAAGTTCAACGGCACAACCCTACCATCAGGCTCTCGAATTTTCATCATTGAAGCTGAATGGACGGGATGAATGATAGAAAGGCCGGACCTGGGCCGTGGAAGTTGAAACGGCCAGATTTGATGAGATTGCTTTCGTCACTGGGGGAATACTCCGGCTTCTTGAGCTCGAACTAGCAGAGGTACATGAATCAGAACGGTTGGCGAAATTTCGCACTTCGCGGACACCGAATAGTCCGAGTAAGGTTGAAAGGAGGATATATCATTCGAAGAATGGGACGGATAGACGTGGAATGAAGGCAGATTTCATTGGAATCTTCCCATCGTATGTTCCTTCGCAGATGCAATGCTTGATCGGTCGCGTATTCTTTCCTCGTACGTTGTCTCGCAGACCTGTTTGTTGCTTGTTAAACCTGCATGAATGTTGCCAGGACAGAAAAGCTTCGTCAGACAGTGTTGTCCGGATTTTTATTAAAGCGAGGATATCCTCGAGTTGAAACGACGTTGGTGTGGCCTTTTTTTGGTCCCGAGGTCCTGTTGGGCTCTTGCCCGAATCGGATGCTTGCATGGACCTCACGTGAGACGGTGCTCCATCACTTGGTCTAGCTCGCAGGTTGCAATCGAGTCCTGGGAACAGTCGTATTGCCATTATACCCTTTATTACTTCCTATCTGCTACATTGTTCACTCTGGTACTTTGTTACCTTTGCATTCTCTCACATGCGTCACGTGGCTTGCCAAACTCCCTCATCGCATTCTGCTCCAGCCCCTTCCTTTCATTATCCCGGATCAATCACTTTCCAGCGATTTCGTTACCGGAATCAAAGATATCGGTTTCGTCCATCCAATGCTCCGATCACAGCACCCTTGCCAAGTTGAAGTGGTCATTAACCAAATACGGTAATTCCCATAAGCTCCAATTGCCTACGTCGTCTTCGCTTCGCCACGACAGCAACGACAACAACAGAATCGCTTACAATCGGACCAATATTGCCGTCAGTAATGATTCAGCATCAATGTCTCATGATGTTTCTTCTGTCCGGAACGAAGATTGCACCGTGTCTTGCCTGACGGGCTGGGCTGAAGCCGATGAGAGAGCGCGACTACAAGAAATCTGACTACAAAAAGGGGAGTCCTTTCCCGTCAATTTTGAACTTTGGATATTCAAATCGTCTCCTTCATTTAAATACTACGTTGAAAATTACCACATCATCACTTTTCTTGCCAGCATTAAGTGATCTGTATTGTTCCCTGCTGTTCGTCAAAAGTCGGCCTTCAGCAAGCCACTTCGGCGTTCAGGCCCTCCGCTATCTTCATTAGAGTCATTATCTCCCCCAGAGCTCCTCGTAAATTCTAATTAGATAACTAGAAATCTAGATCAATTGTATTCAAGCCCGTTTGAAGATGCCCAAATACGACCCCGAGAAAGATGTTCCAAATCTTTCAGGGAATGTCATAGTGGTTACTGGAGGCACGTACATTCTGCACCAGAATGAAGTCAATTCAACTTTCGGCACTGTCCACACTCACTATTATTCTCCTTTCTCAGCAGATATACGACTAAACAACCCATAGGTACTGCCGGCCTCGGCGCACAAACCGTAACCCTCCTCGCTGCGCACTCCCCCTCCCAAATCATCTTCACAGGCCGCTCCACCACCTCCGCTGAATCGCTCATCACAAATCTCAAAGCCTTCCCACCCCTCGGTCTCCATACAATTCATCCCCCTCGACCTCGCCTCCCTCACCAGCGTCCAAACCAACGCAAAGCGAATCCTAACCCTCGCTCCCCGCCTCGACATCCTAATCTGCAACGCCGGTGTAATGCCCCTCTCACCCGGCCTCACCAAAGACGGTTACGAGATCCAATTCGGCACAAACCACATCGGACACGCCCTCCTCATCAAGCTCCTTCTCTCAACCATGCTCGCCACAGCCAAACTCCCCGACGCAGACGTCCATATGGTGTCCTTAACAAGCGAAGGCAACCAAGGTCACCCAGTCGGAAGCATCCTCTTCCAAGATCTAAGAACCGTGCAGAACTTCCCCGCCCTAGGACCATGGCAGCGCTACGGGCAATCCAAACTCGCCAACATCCTCTACGCCACAGAACTAGCGCGGCGATATACAGAGTCCGGGATTCTCTTCACGAGCGTGCATCCTGGTGCTTTCAATACGGGACTGGTGCAGAGTCTGGGGGTGGTGAATAAGGCGTTGGTGTGGGCGGGGAGGTTGGGGCAGGTGGGGGATGAGAAGAGGGAGGGGAGAGGGGCGTGGAATACGTGTTGGGCTGCGACGGCGAGGAGGGAGGGGACGAGGAATGGGGAATTTTATTTTTCCGGTTGGGGTGGTGGGGAGGAAGGGTAGGGAGAATACGAGTGAGGTTGGCGGCGGAGTTGTGGGAGTGGACTCAGAAGGAGTTGGAACATTGGAGTTGAAGGTCCGTATCATTGGCATTGGTTGTGTTCATCTTAGATTGCTCGCTCGTAGTGGCGGAATTCCCGGCTCGTCGATATTTGTTGTTACGTAGAAGTTAAGCGACTTTCCCCCCTTTTCGTTTACCTGGTCAGTGGGGCTAGCGGCTTTGATACACATCTCGAGGCTCTGAGATTGGTGGTCAAATTATAATGTTATCGCTGAAATCGTCCGGGATCATCTCCTTACACTCGCAAATCCCAGCTATCCATCCTCGTTTGACCTTAACCATATTCAACGCCCCATTAAATCACTGTGCCAGGCAAAGTATGTTCTTCAACCGGAATGGATGATATTAGACTATATATTGTCAGAACATAATGTATGTACAGTAAATAGAGGAAAATAGCTGCATATATACACTCGTGTCAGCAACTTTCCAAATTATGGTATCGTAAATTACCATCCGTCGAGAACTCCCCGACCGCTTTCCCAAACACCAATCCCAAACAAGCGTAAATCATGTCCCCGTGTTCATATATAAGCAATCGCATAATTGCGTCCCGTCAGCAACGCTGAAGTCACCAAGAGAATCTCCAGACGGACCAAGACAGGTCGGTGCCCCTGCTCCTGCTGAGGCGACTTGCTCAACTTTAACAGCGAATGGCCAATCTGCGAACGCCGGGTTCGTATCCGTCGATGCGTTGGTGTCGTTGGTGCTGAAAGTCTTCGGCATTTTGGTGTACAGATAACCCTGGAATGTGGTGGAATTAAAATAGCATGTGCTGGCTACGTTCTCGCTCCCAAGCTGCGCAACAGGCTTGGTGGGCTTGTTCATCATGGTCTGGAAGAAATAGTGCTCGTCATCGGCTCCAGCATTCATGAGCGAGAGAGAAGCATTGTTGAACACAATGGAGAAATAGTTCTGTGTCGAAGAAATAGTATAGTTGCTGCTCCCTTCTGAAGGACTGATAATCCAGTCAAAAGTCGCCGTGGCTTGTGTAGGACTAGTTGCGTAGGTGAAGAAAGGATAACATCTCCATGTGGCAGGATTGGATGTGCAATTCGTCGAGATCGTATCGAGGTAGGTATCAAATCTGTAGGAGCCAGCTGGAAATGTGGCGTTGGTTGTTGAATCGGTCGGAGGATCTACTGTCCCTGATGCGCCGCCTGAACTGGTGCTGCCATCCTTTTCCCTGTTCCTGTTAGCCAGTAATCTGAATATGAACGGTATCTCTTACGAAGAGCCTTTGTGCTTCTTTCGCAATCCAACAACCAATCCTACCACCAACCCCACTATACACAATATGACAATTGCTGCAATTATCGCCAGCCTTTTCCATCCGCCTCTTTTCGCAATATGCTTGTTATTTCCCAGATCTTTCCTTAATTCCGACAATTTCTCTCCTCTCGGACCCTGCGCCTCCTTGCTCGTATCAAAATGGGTGTATGGCGGAGGGCTTCCATCCCAATTCAAGTGTGGTGGTGAACCCAGAACGAAATTCCTATGCGCCGGTCGATTCCATGCTCGCGCAGGAACAGGAGGAGGTTCTCGAGGTTCTAGAAATGAAACACCATCTTCGGAGATGGCAGGCAATGAGCCCGCCGATTGAGGTTCTCGTCGATGCATGCTGCCGACCGGTGTTGAGCGCATTGTGAAGATGAAAGCCATCTTCGAAAATTCCGAGGGAAAGGTTGCAACCAGCCGTCACCGGCGCTCGAGCAGCATCGAACAGCGCGTGCGCGACGTGAGGGGAAAATATCGCGGTGATAGGACGACGAGGGGATTGCTGGTTGATTAGCTTGAACTAAAGCCGGGCGATAGCTTTCTGGGGCCGTAGATCTGACGCAGGAGAAGAGACTAGCTGAGATTAGAGTAGAAAAAAGAGAGCGAAGAGATGACAAGTTGCGCTGTCAGGTCGCATAACAGAGAAGTTGTGATACAAATGACGAGAATGAGACAACAACAACAGCGACGATGAAGTGGGTTGATCTGATTCATATTCGGAATCATGGCTGCAGAACATGTGCGCCTCCCAGTCATCGTCGACCTACCGTTGGTCTGCTACACCGCGGCAGAGAACGTTGTGTTTCTTGGGCACTGGCTGGCTGACTATTGGGCTGAACTTGTGGTGTTGATGGAATGACGAGAGAGGAAAAAGATAATTTGGATGCAGATGCTGATTCGCCAATTCTTGACTAAGCTTCGTCCCCATTCCAATAGCGCAGCCGAATATAGTTAGCCGAGCAGATCATAGGTCGATCGGGTTAAGTTCCGATCGGGTGGAGAGTATCCGGTCCAAGCTTGCAACTTTCTCGTCCCGTGTCTTGTTGACAGCTGAGTGAGATGAGGCTGAAGAAAGATATACTTGGACTTTCTTACCATTCTTTTATATATTCTTCTCTTTTCGTGTTTTTAAGCTCGTTTCTTTGAGACGAAGACCTTCACTTAACCTGGCAAGCTTTGTTGAATGGGCACCATGATTGACAGCAGATTTACTCGTCGAGACGCTCGGATGAAGTACAAGCTCGAAGGGCAATACAATTACCAATCAGCGCTTTCTTGTTTCATACATCTGTCTTGCAGTGATTCATTTTGTTCAGCCGTTCCCATGAGAAGCTTTTTCTTCAACAAGTACAATCAAGTACCGGCAAAATGCATCCTATCTACCCCTCCTTCCTCCCCGATGCATTGCGTCGTTACCCCAGATTGCCCCACATGGGCCGAGATACCTTCTAGTTGTTTCACGAGTACCTACGAGGCACATTTTGACTTTTGTTCAGTCTTCCAAGAGCACTTCGGATCAACTCATCTTGCTACTTCTTGTTCCCATTCTTTTGCCATATAACCTAGCAATGAGCACACTAGCTGAATTCCCTTGTTCGCTTCCAACTCTGCCCATCCCAATCGAAATAGATGCACCTACAGTGGCATCTGATTTTTCAGCACATTTCAATAGCTTACAAGAACATCATTTCGTGAGAGATGCCGTATGGCGAGACATATTCGCTTTGACGGGCACATTGCGAACCTTTTACTCCGCATCAACAATTTCTACTGCTTGGCAGGAGTTGACTAAGAGGGCTAAAGCAAGCTCATTCGTGCTCGACCATAGTTCTGCTCGCATTGTCCGTCTGCCTCAAGGGTCATCATGGATCGAAATACGGTTTACTTTCGAGACGAACGCTGTTCCTCAGACAACATGTACGGGAATCATGAATCTGGTGCCTGATCCGGAGGGGAAGTGGCGAATTTGGGTGCTGAGAAGTATTTTGGAGCAGCTGAAGTCAGCAGATGACGTGGATGTTTTCGAACCTCCACCGAAGACGAATGGGGTCACAAATGGACAACAAGAACAGACTCAATTTGAATGCGTGATTATTGGTGGTGGGCAAGCTGGGTTGAGCACAGCCGGACGGATGAAAGCACTTGGGGTTTCTTATGTGGTCCTGGATAAACACCAAAAAATCGGCGATAATTGGAAAACGAGATATGGTTCAGCGAAATGTGAGTTCTCCGGACACTTCTTGTCTACATCGCTAATCCATGCAGTGCATACCGGACGAGAATATGGTCAGTGTCGGTGTTCAGATCGATGAAGAAGTCTGACATCTCAAGCTCATCTACCATTCGAGAGAACTTTCCCATCTCGGTACCAAGAGTTCTTATCCAAAGATGATTTGGCTGAGGGTTATCGTAGCTGGGTCGAAAAGTATGATATTGTATGTCTCTAGATTTTCCCGTTGAGGACCATCCAGAAACTGATATTTGCCCAGAATGTCTGGCTAGATACCAGCCCAATGTCTGGACGCTGGGATGCAGCTAAGAGCCTTTGGAAATTGGTGCTTCGTCGTCAAGGTAGAGAACAGACAATCACATGTTCCCACATAGTGGTTGCTGGCGGGGCTGGTGGTCAAGTACCCAAGATGCCGGAGTATCAGAATCGAGTAAGTCAGGAGATCACACAGTTCTGACAGACATGGCATAACAATCATTGTAGGAAGAGTTCTCTGGAACCGTGCTTCACTCGGCAGAATACAGGAATGCCTCCCAGTGGAAAGGCAAACACGGGATCGTGATAGGCACAGCAAATACAGCTCATGATGTAGCCGTAGACATGGTCGAAGCAGGCTTGTCGTCCGTCACCATGATCCAGAGATCAAAGACATGTCCGCGATAGTCGAACTCCACTCGGAAAGAATACAGCTGACCAATGCCAGATGTCCTTCCTGTGGAATACTACATGAAGATTGCAAACTGTAAATCATCCTTCACTTATCTATGCCAACTTTACAACCTTCCACTGACTCGCACACAGTATCATACAACGCTACAAACCCAACCACAACAGCCGATCGCTCCTCACAAACCCAACCTCTCGCCATCCTCGACCTCATCAGTCAAGTCGCCCTCCACACATCCGCGCGCCATCAGCCCGAGCGTTTTGACGCCCTCGAAAGAGCTGGCTTCAAACTAGATCGTTGGGGCAGCATCCAGCACTGTTTGTACGCTCGAGGAGGTGGGCATTATATCGATGTTGGAGGTTCGGAGATGGTGGCTAAGGGCTTGGTCTGTTCCCCTTTCTTAACCTGCCTTAGCCAGTGCTGAAAGTGAAAGTAGATCAAAGTCAAATCCGACGCTCTGCCTACGCGGTATGCCAAGGACGGACTCGAGTTCAGTGATGGCACTCATCTCAAAGCTGATGTAGTTGTATTCGCAACTGGCTTTGAAGGCAACATGCGCTACCTCGTGCAAAATATCTTTGGAGACGACGTTGCGGAACTCATGGGTGACTACTGGGGACTGGACCGGGAAGGAGAGCTGAAGGGGGCTTTCAAGCCTTGCGGTCGTAAGTTTTCTTTGCATTTCCCTAATTTGGAATTGCAAGAGCAAGAAAAACGAAGGGAATAGGGGAAGGAGTGATATTCACTTTTGCTAAAAAATATGAACAGATCCGGCGATGTGGTATCATGGGGGAACAATCGGACAGGCGAGGTATTACTCTAGATTCCTGGCGCTTCAGATCAAGGCGAAGTTACTGGGGACACCGTTGCCATTGTATGAGGAGACTCCTTGAATTCACGGGAGGTTAGGAAATCGGAGTTTCATGCCACTACGCTGCCCTTGTTGAATGAGTAATTACTTTGCCTTGAGAGCCAACAATTCTGCCTGGTGACGTTGAAGTGTTGTTGTGATCTCGGTTAAGAGTTGGGTCTGATGATAAGCGCCTCAGCCCCAAGAGGAGGGCCGGCTAGGGCCTCCATCCAGTTTTAGCGACGGCGCATTACTCACACGGCCTTCTATAACCAACTGTAGGCAGCGGCCTATAGCGAGGGCTCGCAACAAAACATCTCACAGCCATCATTTCCTCCCAAAGAAATCCACGCCTACTGCCGTTTCTTGCAGAAACCCAAGAATCTCTCGCCATCTATCGCATCGAACAGAAATGTCGAAGTCATTGAAAGCTCTCTTCAGGACACTCAACTCCTGGCCAGCTGTCTTCAAGGACTTTCGCCGCCTTCCTAGCCGTAGTATGATTCAACCGACCTTCGCTCAAGTCACGTCTCGATCTGATTTGCAATCAAGTGTTTGTCTTACCCCCGAGATTACGATGCTGAACCTCCTCGACTTATCTGCTGAGCTACTGATGGAAGTTCTGGAGCATACGGTTTTGGTCGTTGGTCTGACAGATGCAGTAAAGTTGAGGTTGGTCTGCAGTACACATCCCCTTCCAAAACTGCATAACAGATTGTTCAAGTGGAATTAGGAACATTCGATCGGACTATTCCAGTCGCCATTTGTAACGCAAGAATCCTGGAAAGCGGACATCGGCGCGTATGGAACGTCCCAAACACATCTTGGCTGGTCGAAGAACACATTTTTAGGGAGACCTCGAGGAAACAGTCTCAACACGCCAACCTCCCTGCAGCAATCATTTTAGCTGCCAACACACTGACCCCAAAGGATCCAGAATCTGCTAAGGAGCAGATTGTACGCAAACTCAGCACAGCTGCAGCGTATGAAATGGACATTCGAGAGATTCTCGCCTACCTCAAGCCCGAAGCCGAGCAAAAAGAGATATACCTCCGACACAAGAGCAAAACCAATCACGTCATTTCTGCTGCCGCATATCTTGGAAACTTGACTTTCTTCGAAAAGCTGTATGCTCAACAAGGACGCATAGATTCTTCAGAAAACATATACTTCGGCAATCCGCTTCGCTGCGCAATTCTGCAGGGACACATAGACTTGGTCAGGTTCCTGCTGGATCATGATGTAGATGTCAATCAAGCTGGATCGGGAACTGGGTTTGGCTCCACTGCTCTCCAGGCTGCTGCTTCCACGGGCCGGCAGGAACTCGTGGACCTGATTCTTGAGTCCAAGTACGGATGCGCTATATCTGGCGAGAACTTCGAAAAGGCAGTGTTGAATGCTGCTTCTGCTGGACACTTGACGATAGTTCAACATCTTATCCAGCGGTTCGACATGGACGTGAACCTTGAATTCTCAAATCATCTTTTGATGAAAGCCTGCAAATTTGGTCACGACGATATCGCGATATTCTCGTTACAATTTGGAGCTGATCCCAGTAAGCCACAGCGGTACAATGGCTGGCGGATTCCGATCACGGTTGCTGCAAGACATGGACATGCCACTGTGCTGAAAGTACTCCTACAGAACGGTGCGATGCTAAGGATAGGCGGAAAGTTCGACACGCTTTGGGAAGCAGCCAGAACCGAGGGCTGGAAACAGGCAGTTCTTGCCATTTGTGAATTTGCAGATCCTGTCGATTTGGCTCGAGCTATACAGTTCCATGAGGGCTGCGTTCTGCGCGGACATCAGAACAGCGTCCCAACAATTGATTGTAAGTTGTCTAGCCCATCATTTGTTCCCTACCAATCATACGTTCTTCTCAGCAACAGAAATATATACGGCTCATATCCTCTTAGCTTATATTTCGCATGCAGGTCTTCAGAAGTTAAAGCTTGAAAAGCAATCCTGAAGGTGTATGTGTTTCTTCTGAAGCTGGAGGATTGTAACTGGAACTCATGGGAACTCTTGAATGCGCATTTATTGGTTATATCTTTAGTCTTTCCTGGCTCTACCTATCTCTTGTGTTGCGCGCGCCATAATGTCGAGACATTTCTTCTACCAAAAGGAGTTCGTCGTTGATTCTTTTCATATATCTGATCCAAAGCACTTCGAACCATGTTACTGCATGCCAGGAAGATTTAGACGCGTAGAATGGCTTTTATTATCTCACCTCGAGGGTATAAATATAGTTGTCGAATATAGTTTCGATCATTTTCATATGCGACACTTCTGAGAATCTAAAAGCCGCATTGTGCATTTTGATGAGCAAGAAGCCCTCTCAAGATGGAGTTATAGGGAGGAAGCTTTCAGAATAGTCAAGCTATCTCGCAGAGCTCACAAAGTCATCCCATTGCCGTCTATTTAAGCCCATCCCGCAGCTACAGGTTTGACAGACCCATGTCCCCCAATTCCGATGCGGATCATCGAACAAAACATCCTCCAACTTATCTCCACACCGTCTTCCGAATCCACGCTTACCCAGTTTGGAGGAGAGCAAGTTTGAAATCATATCTCTAGTCTTTTGATCTTCACATGAGAGGTTTCCAAAGACTGTACAGTATACGCAATTCCATTCGACATAGTGGGGTAGCTATTGCTGTTAGTTCTGGTGAAAGAATGCTGACTCAGCAGAGCCCATCTAAGCCACGAATTTTTCAGTTCGACGTCGGATGGAACACAGAAAATATCCTACGCACCAGCGATCGCCCTGACCACTGGGAGAAATATGAAACAATTGTATACTGGGGGATATGTGGATTGAGAAGAGGTTGAACCGTATTTGAGAATTCACGTCAAAAAAAAAAAAAAAAGAAGTAGGGGTCACGAACGTAGGATGTCTCACAAAGAATTCAATGATGCAAATTTATCTGGAAGTATTGGATTCAGCTATCTACCATTTCAAAAAAAGTTTTGCTGAACCAACTCCAGATGACATTTCTCTGTGGGAGACACAGGAAGGAGGGTTGACTTGGAGCTGAGCTCCAAATCAGGCTTCCGCCCCCTCTCCCTCTTCCCCAACCACAGCAACGTCATCTGCCCCAGCGATCAGTGCGCCATCACGGCCGCTGTCGCTGTCTGACTCGTCTACCAGAGATTCTTCACCCAGTAAGACATCAGTCATGGTATCGTTGACGTTGTATGCAGTACCCTCATCATCGGGTGAATCCTCAGCTTCTCTCAGAGAAGTCTTGTCAGATTCTTGATGAGGTTCCTCGAGAGCATTCTCGACTTCCACAGCCTCCTCCTTTGGAGTCGCATCTCGCGTAGGCTGTGCTGAAGGAGATGTCTCGGCCACAGAGCCCTCACCAGTCGAGGGAGTCTCAGTCTCCAAGGACGGCTCTGGCTCGATGGCTGGTGAAGGGGGTGCGGCAGGAGAGCCAGAGGTAGATGCGCCAGTCACTGGGGTAGTCTCCTCCTCTTTGACTTCCTTGGACTCAGAAGTCTCGGGTGGTGTAGAATCGGATTGAGTAGACGCAGCCGCCTTCGGTTGGGTCTTCTTCTTCTCCTTATTCTCCTTCTCCCGTTCTCTTCGTCTGCACTTTGGCCTTATCCTTTCTCAGCTTCATGCTGATAGCGGGCTGGTTATTCTCAACCACTTGCTTCTCAGAAGTTTCGGGTTGAGAGGCCGCAGTGGATCCGGTCTCTGAAGGTGGCGGAGCCAGTGTCTGAGTCTTCTGGAGGTCAGCCAATCTCTGCTGTGCCTCCTGGGCCTTGGCTCTCTCCTCTTGGAGACGTTCTTCGTGCTCGAGACGCAGCTGACGTTCATTATCGAGAGAATTCAGCCTGACCACGTTGTATCCCAACATAATCATCTCCGCATCTGTTAGACCAGCTGCCTTCATAGCAGCCTTCTGAAGTCTGCAGCACATACCCATGGCTTCATCACCTGCCAAACTTGGGTTCGCAGTCAGTGCTTCATCAAGGAATCGGTCCAAGCTGAGCAGATACCGAGTGCGCGAGGCATAGACAGGGAACGAAACATTCTCTTCGTCTTCGCCTTCGACCTCTTCAGCCCAACCTCCGTCAACCTCAGGCTGTTTCAGAGATGCTTCGAGCGCGAGATACTTCTTCACATTGGCGCTGTTCTCCAAAGCCGTCTTCACCTTCTTGTTCTTGGGGTCATTCACCTCAAGCAGATAGGCAGAGAGCTTGTCACAGCCACTGACGCGATTCAATTCAGCTTCCTCATAAATGCTCATATATGGCTCCTCAGGAGCAGCCTTGCCTTTGCCCTTGTCCACACCCTTCCCAACCTTGTTGTCAGGGGTGGGGGCCTTCTGGCCCGAAGAGGAAGATGTTGAAGGAGCAGCACCGGCAGTCTGAGGTTCAACCTCGTCCTGGAAACCGTAACTGACACTAGATGCCTGCCATGGTACATCCTGGAACTGTGGACGCCTGGTCTTCACATATCCAACCTGGATGCTGGCTCGATTAGGAGCCAGAACAAACTCGGTTGGGTGATTGGTGTCCTTACAATAACGGACGAAGAAAAGGTCCAGATCCACGGCCACCGGCTTGCCAT
Source organism: Cadophora luteo-olivacea (assembly GCA_026120085.1). Taxonomy (NCBI): domain Eukaryota; kingdom Fungi; phylum Ascomycota; class Leotiomycetes; order Helotiales; family Ploettnerulaceae; genus Cadophora; species Cadophora luteo-olivacea. The sequence continues at coordinate 500,935 of JALRMC010000022.1, forward strand.
CGCGCAGGCTATTTGTACCTGCCCACATAGTGAGCATCTTGTACAATGTGTCCAACGTTGATGCCATGGCAGCGTCGATTGTGGCTTGACAGGTCATTGGTTGTACAAAGACGCCGAGGCCATTATCTACGAAGTAGTGTCCAAAGTCGACGTGGAAATGACCTGCCAATCTGTCACAGTGCCTGGTATACGCATTGTATGCACCAACCAGTTGAGTAGCAACAGAGAACCTCGGATAGCCGCTGTCATGCGGCCGGAGGGTAAGAGCAACTCTTTGGCTCCTCGGATCGCCCCGGATCATGATATACGTCCCCACAGGGGCTCTGAACTGGTTGAAGTTCACTGGTGGTACAGCAGGTCCGGAAGATGGAGCAACAGCCTCAGGCTTTGCTGCACTTGCTGCACTTGCTGTGAAAGCATATGACGAGGACCCCATGGAGCTGTTACCCTTAGGGTTGCTGCCAGGTGCGGCGCCCTGCGCGTTGTTAGCAGGCTTCTTGGCAGATCCACTGGGACCTGGCTTTGTAGCAGGATCATTGGCACCTTTGCCTGTGTCCTCGTTGCCAGAAACAGCGTCGGCCCTGCCTTTTGGCTTCGACTCACTCCACTTGGAAGCGTCAAGACCACCATTGTTCCCAATTGTAGTCATAGACATCTGCTGGGCAAGCCCGGAAATATCTGAACCTGAAGCTGCCGCCTTCTCAGAAGGTGCGGTTCGCTTCTCAGCCTGCTTCTGTTCAGCCTGCTTTGGAGCCCGCTCAACAACCGGATCGACGGCGTCTTCGCCATGCTCGATCTGGTAGGGAGTGAGTTCCTGGGGCTTGCGGGCCATGAAGTCGCCAAAGGATGTGCTATCACGCACTGAGGATATGTTAGCTCTGACGCGTCATTGAACTCCAAGGAGACTTACCGATCTTTTGGTGCATAGTGAGCTCTGTAAACCATTGGCGGAGGTGTCTCTGCTTCGGCGGGAATGTCTTCGCAGCGAAGTCCATACACTCCTTGTAGGTCTTTCTATACAGATCCTCATCTTCCTGAGAGAGTTTACGTCCGACTACGTCTTCGTATTGTCGGCGGTAATCCTCATATTGTTGTTGCGCTTTACTCTCGTAGAACCAAGGGCGATTGCCGGGTGGGCGCGAATCATTAACCATCGTATTTGATGTTGATGATTTTCGGTGATGAAGAAACGAGAACAATTTTGCGCGACCACAATCTTGAGTTTGTGGGCTGGAAACCACTAGCGCCTTTTTTTGGCGACGGCGAGGTCGCGTCACGGGACAATGACGAGGCTACGAGGCTCCTAGCGAATCCGGGAACGTTAGATTATGATTGAGAAGCGTTCAGTGTACCATTGAAGACATCAAAAAGTAAGTTTGAGGCATTCTAGTATTTCTGATATGACGGCCAGCGAGGTGACCTTAGCATCTGATCATTCAATACTTGTTTCCCAACGTTCATGAGCCCAGGCTGACGAATCTTACTTTGCAGGCCAGGATACTTATCTTCTTTCGAAATATGTATCGGGTTCCAACTATACGTGACCAATATATTGGCAAGCCAGTACATCAGATTGCTGCCCTGCGGCTCATTTGGCCTCATCCTGGAATGCATCTCCTTGGAGGAGAGATTCAGGAAGGCGAACTGAAACACCTTCCTTATCAGCACAGCGAGGAGCCTTCGATACACGAGGGATCGACATGATGCTCATCCTGCTGCGACACCTCAAGAGCTTTGGGCTTGCTGTTGACCTGGATGGAGAACATAGACTCACGGCATCCGAGGACGCGTTCCTTGAAGCCGCAGACTTGGATCTGGGCTGGAATCAAGCAGAGGATTCGCATGTGAAGCGCGAGATCTTCGACAAACTCCGCAATGATCTTGGAGATTAGGGTGCAATTACAGCGGAGGCCTACTCCTTCGACCGCAGCCTACGTCAACTACGCTGCATATTTGAAGACAATCTACAATTCAGCCTACTTAGTGGTACTGTGGTGGGAAGCAGCGCCAACGGCATGCCTACTTCAATAATCCAAGAGGATTCAAGTACAGTACCTTCATGCGGGACTTACGATGGCGTTTACACATTGTCCCATTGGATGGAGAACAATTTCAGCGGTACAAGCAGTGACAAAAACCGCCCAGTCGTGTTCATCGGCGCAAGACCAAAGTTTCTCGCCATCAAATACATAAACAAAGACTCCAAGAGGACTCTTGCAGATCTGCGGGTCTTGAAGTACCAGGCTCCGGAGCTCGACAATCGATCATGTTGTGTGCAAGATGCTACTTTCCACTTGATCGCCTGCTCGCGGCACTCTCAAGGCGGTGGTGACATATGCGAGACGCGTACCTTCAATAAGGACGGATCCTAACTCGTCCCAGCAGAAGTCGGCATCTTCAAGAAGAAGGAACCCAATGCAACCGAACTGCAGCGCTGGTCAGTCGAAGATCCAAATACCTCGACACACTATTCTATCATCTTCGAACATATTCTCCAAGTGGTTCGAGACCATCTGAGATGGACATTAATGCTAAGGAATTCGAGGACCGACCGCATGGTGGCGATGCCTAAACTCAGGAGGCAAGTGCGCGTAGTTGCCTGAGGCAAATTCGCATTGTCTGGATGTCACCAAAAGACATGCATGATCTTGGAAGTAGGAATGGCAAATCGAGAAATTTGGGCTTGATCTGGTTCGGCAACAAAAGGGGGCAGACTCCGCTTCGGTGGAAGGAGGTGTACCTTGGCGTAAATCGCTGATCTACTTCCCAACGACAAACAACTCCAAGATCCCCTTCCTCCCATATCCAGCCGCAACATCCAACGCACTCCTCCCCTTCCCATCCTCCTCCAGCGAATGCACTCCCTTTCTCACCAACGCCCCAAACAGTTTCGCGGCATAGGCATTATCTCTCGCATACTCTTCCCTAGCGATAACATGCAACGCATTTTCACCCTCATCATTTCTCGCACACCAATCCACCTTCTCCTCATGCTCGCTCCCAAAGTACTGTTCCAAATGGTCGACATGGTAACACATACCCTCATAATTATTACAAGGTACTGGAGCGGCGAGGTATGCGTGTAAAGGCGTGTTACCTCTCAGATCGCGAGCGTTGATTGATCCACCTCCCGCGAAATAAAGGTTCCAAAAATGGAGAAGTCCGGGGTAGTAATTCGGGTAGAATGAAGGTATCAGACTGAATTAGCTGGGCTTTTTATCAATAAATTCCAAGCTCTGCCTCGCGATGACGTGGAGTGCTGTGGCACCTGTTGGGTCCGGCTCGTAGAAATCTGCGCCTAGAGAGAGGAGGGCATCGCAGATATTCGGACGGAAGGTTAGGAGAGCGCGGTGGAACGGTGAGTAGCCTTTATTGTCTTTCTGATGTACGAGGAATTTGGCAGCTGGGAGTTCAAGGAAGTTGAGGACGGTGTCTTCTTCGATTGCAGCGTTGTCGAGGAGATAGTGGAGAGCATTTCGGCCCTCGCTATCAGTCGCTAGTGGATCTGCACCGGCTTCAATGAGTTTCTGGATAGGAGGAATGGCCTTGGGTAGACTGTCAAGCTCTTTGTAGCCGGGGAGGGATTTGATCCAGTCACATGCTGCGAGGAGTATAGTTCGTCCAGACTGATCTTTCCTATCCAGGTCGATGTTTTCTGTGTAGTTCAGAAACGTGGTAATTGTCTGGTAGTCTCCCTGCTGAATATGTGATGGATCAAAGTCTCTTGATTGTCCACAGCGTCATACATCTCAACTCCCCTCTCGATCAGCAATTTGATAAAGGGGACACCAGGGGTACCGCGCTGAATGGCGCGTTGAAGAAGACATGGTTCTATGATATAGGTGTGGTATGATCGGTCGATGACTTGTTCTGGATCCTTGCTGTTTAGATCAGCTCCGGCATCAAGCATCATTTGAAATCCTTGAAGATTGTCGGCTTGAACACAGGAGAACAGAGCTGAGACTGTGAAGGAGTGATGTATGACCTGAACGGTCTCGTCCTCCATAATCTCAAGCAAAGGCGAACAAGCACTCCTCGTAACAACTTTAGATTTCACTGGCTGTATCCGAGGGAAGGCACAAGAGAGCGCGCTTGCAAGTTCATTCAACCGCAGAGCTCTGGAAGAATGTGTAACTGCTTGAAGCAAAAAGACCTGTATGTCTTGATCAACACTCGGTACTTCCAATTGTTTGAACAGCATACTGTCATACATTTCTTCGAGACCAATGGGAAGTGTTTTGACTAGGTTTTTAATCTCCAAGGTGCCTGCCCCCAGAGAGGGGATGATTTGGTCAATCAGCAGTCTCGCATAGAGGAAGAGCCCTCTTGATCGCTCACAGATGATGGATGTGACAGATTCTCGAAGTTGCGTCTGCTCATCTGACATGATATCTCTCAACCTGTGTGAAACGAAGAGCGCGATATCCTTGCTGACCAGGTCATCTTCAAGACTAATGTGAATGATAGATGCATCTTTCATTCCACTCTGCAGGTATTGTTTTGGCCTGCTGGTCATCAAGACTTTGACAGATTCTGGACGAAACGTTGCCAGAGAATTGAGTCGTCGAAAAAAATATCTTTTGGTCCCAGATCCATCTCATCCAGAACATCAACAACGCAATACACCTTCTCCACTGAAGACAGTCCAAGCAACAAATGCTCCCAAATATTATCTTCAGAAATGTCTTCCAATTTGTTTCCATCTTCTGATAGTGAATGAAGCACGACTTGAAGTCGAGAGCTGTATGGAAGCAGTTGTGCGAGGAAATCGCGAATAAGATCACGTGGCTTTCGATTTGCCGCGATGATTTAGCGAAAGAAGAAGAACAGTACCGGGACATTCTCTTTGCTTCTCAAGTACTCGATAATAGAAGCTGACATGACTGATTTGCCGGCCCCAGGGACTCCTTTGATCCATATTGTCCCGTGGACATTTGATCCATGCCATTGTTGGAAACGTGATGTTTCACAAAGCCAAAGTCCTGTTCCAGGTGCTTGTGATGATAGATGGCGACGGAACTCACTCGATTCGGCCGTGTAATCGGTAGGCTGAAGCCATGCTTGAAGCTTAGTGATACGTGCTGAGGTTGAAGTAGCATCTTCTGCATCCACCATCTCGAAGTCTTCAGACTCAGAAGCAGATCCTGACATCGTGTCTGATATTTTGTTCGTGTGGTCCTCGAGAGAACAGAAAAGGTCAGATATCAGATCGAATTCCACGCTCCTGGCCCTGCTTGAACACCGCTCTTTGCAAGCAGCACACCGCTTGAGTAAAGTTCGAGTCGAACGAGGGGGTGGGCAGTCACTTGAAGATAATGTAACTTGACGCGTCGAATTTGAGGTTTGAGGCTACGTAGAATCTCCTCGGTTCCGAGCAGAAAAAGTCATTGCCATCATCGCGTTGGATGATAGAGGCTAAAGGATGTTCACTTATCTGTATGCAAAAACCAACAAAACCAAGATGCAGCCAAGGCAAGATGGAGATTGGATGCCTAAGAATGGACCAACGCGAGACAGGACGTTGTGAAGAAGCGAGGCACACGTGACATGATCTATCGGAAGCATGTCTTAGGGGCTTGGCGGGCTTTGAAGGCTGAGAGACAAGCTTCTGCCATTTCTGCGACTTCCCGACGCCGTCGATTTTCAACGGCACCAGTCGATCATCAACATCCCGTGCCGTGCCGTTCCAGAACATCATCTTCACGTAAAAGCTCCGCGGCGGAGACAATGCCACCAGTCTGTATTACAAATAGCAAGCGCTATCTTCCAAAGAGCTGAAGAGAATGGCGCTTCGTGGAGCCTTGCCACAATGGGCTCTTCTTCCTACCATTTTCGACGTAGAGCGACTCGCTCAAATCAGATACGGTCGGCTTCATTTCGATGCGCGTCGACATGGTGGGAGCAAGATAACGGCGCTGGACGGCGCTACCTCCGGACAAGGCTCATGAGGGGACTGCATGTTGTACCCCTGCCAAGCACATCAGTCATCACCAGATCATCTCATCTCATCTGCAGTATCTTGTCAAGTCGTCTAATTCCGACTGCCTTCTATCTATTCCCTGGCTCGTTTGGGTATCTCACCGACTTTATCCGCCCTGGGTCGAGTAAGCCAGTACACACAGATGGTGTCATACCCTCATGATGGACCAAGCAGCATTTATTGTACTGCACTCATTCAATATTTTCAAGGGAGCTTCGGTGCATCCTTCCCGATAGCGAGCCTCAATTCGTCAGAGTATGCATACTAGATGGGACTCTACCCCTGGCTGCTCTGCTTAATTCCGCTAGCCACCCCCGCAGATAAGCTTCTGTCGACGCGTCAAGGATGCTGCAGAAAAATATTGGTGGCAAGGAGCTTGCACAATTTTTTTTTAACAGAGGTTGAACTAAAGCTACCGAATAGCCTGCTAATGGCTATTTCTATATTTGAACTGGCGCCTTTTCCGTATATCAAAGCTTCAATATTTCCTGCCGATGTGCCGTGCCGTGCACGTTCTGGGGAAAGCATCGACTGATCTGGGACAGGGTTCGTGGAGAACGATGCCTTTTAGAAATCTCCGGGCTTTGGTGACCTCGGCGCTGTCGTCAAAATGAGGGTCGCATCCTCTTGATACGAAGATATCCTGGGTTTAGTGCTGATTAGCTCCGAGATCCCGCATTATCCCATGTCCAAATAAGCACGCAGCACCGAGTATGGATGGTCCCTTTATTCTGTACCCTGTAGTGTGTTTGGTATATGACCTCGCTGCCTCGCTCATTTTCCTGGGCAGTGTTACCTCTCCCCAACTGTCGTTACCCGTTCTCAATCGTTTATGAACACTGCGAACTCTAATGAATAGTTTTAATACCTCATAATATAATCTTCAATACCGTTGATACCAGTTGCAAAGGCAAAATGGTCTCCAAGTTGGGTTCTGCTCTTGTAGCATTGGTGTGGATAGGCTCGGTGAGCGATTTTTAAAATGGGGATTCACAGGAAATCTTCTGATACCCAGCAGATCGCTACATCTCAAGCTGCGATAATTGCAAAGCGCGATCTTGTGTTACCCTCCACTCTTCCCGGAAGTTGGAGATCTGAGGGTTGTTACATGTAAGTACGGCCACTCTTTGGCTCTGCGACTTATTGACATCGGCTAGTGATGTCGGTAGAACACTCACAGGAGGCGGATACACAAACAACACTGGAATGACTGATGAGTCTTGCATTGCATACTGTGAAAAAGCTGGATATATCTATGCCGGTACCGAATACGCCGAAGAATGTTATTGTGGCAACGTTCTGGCGTCAGGATCCGGCCCAGCTCCCACAGCAGATTGCAACGTAGCTTGCTCTGGAAATGCAACTGAGCCTGTGAGTGACGATAAAATCAGAGTGTCATGGTAAAGTGCCCCTAATATTGACTTTTGACCGTCTAGTGTGGTGGTGGTAACCGCCTCAATCTCTTCTGGAACGGCCAGACTGGACCAACAACGAATCCAGGCCCAGGATTATGGGCGTTCTCAGGATGTTACACAGAAGGGACGACAGGAAGAACCCTTGACCACGGGCTTGCAGTCGTCGGTGGCTCGAACAACATGTCCGTGAGCAATTGTGTGGCCGCATGTCAAGGAGCAGGTTACAGTCTTGCCGGAGTTGAGTACTCTGGAGAATGCTACTGTGATAATACTATCTCCAACGGCGGTGCACTCGCTCCCGAGGGAGTATCTGGTTGTTCGATGCTTTGCAATGGCAACTTCTCCGAGTACTGCGGAGGACCATCGAGACTAGACGTCTATGATTTTAACAAGACTGTCACACTCCCGCCTTGGAATACGACGAGTCTTTCTTCCACTAGCTCGGCTGTATCAAGGTCCAGCACTCGCATAATGATAACAACGACATCAGAAACTTCGTCGCCTTTGGTCTCTATAGTTGTTTCGACGACTTCGCCAAAGAGCTCCATACTATCAACCAGCACCAGTACGTATTCACAAAGCCTGTTTCTAAGCTTTCTATGATCTCGGGAATTGGGAACTCCGCAGAAACATCTTTTGAGTTCGTAAACATGTCTTATGGCAATTACTGACTCCCTATCTCATACAGAGTCCTCGATTTCAGCATCACAGACTTCCAGCTCTATCAAAGTATCATCCATTTCGTCTTCGCTTACCTCTACGACTCATCCAACGAGTTCTGCGAAAGTTTCCTCACTTTCAAGTTCAAAAAGCTCCTCGACATCAACTTCAGTACCAACAATTTCCAGTTCCAGGCTTTCATTGACGTTGATTACGTCAGGAAGCTCAATTTCTTCCAGCTTCAGCTCCCTCAGCACGCGAATCCAGGTAGTTTCCTCATCTTCCTCGACAGTCTCAAGCTCAGCTACTGCGGCCCCGACCCTTCAGAATAAGCCAGTAGTGGGCTCGTATAACTACTACCAGTGCCGCACGGAAGGTACCGGGGTTCGAGCGCTCTCTGGAGCGGCATCTGCAAATGATCTCATGACCGTTGAGATGTGCGCGACTTCTTGTGCTGGCTATACCTACTTTGGGACAGAATATGGTCGCGAATGTTACTGTGGCAACTCTTTCGGGGCGGGTTCGACCGTGGCGCCGACAACTGACTGTTCATTCACTTGCGGTGGAGATGCGTATGAGTACTGTGGAGCTGGTATGTCGCAATCGACTGAGGTCGGAGCAACATTAACGTGATGCAGGAAATCGACTAACAGTCTATGTTCTGAACGGAACCGCTCTCCCTTCCACGTCTTCCGTCGCTTCCTTGTCAACGACTGCACCAACTGGCATCTCTTCGACGGCCTCATTGTCAAGCTCAAGCACCGCGCCAGCATCGACTGGCTTCCCAGCAGGATGGACATCGCAAGGATGTTGGGTTGATGGCTTGAACGGGCGTATCCTAACTAAGCAGCAACCTGATAATGCTCAGAATACTCTCGAGTCATGTGTCCAAACTTGTGCTGGTCTAGGCTACACCATTGCTGGCGCAGAGTACGGAACAGAATGCTGTGAGTTTACCTACGCACCCGAAACTATATGCCCGCTAATTTGACCAGATTGTGACAACTTCGTTTACAACGGTGGTGCTCTTGCTGCTGCTCAGTCAGATTGCAATATTCCTTGCCCTGGAAAGTCCTCTGAGATGTGCGGAGCCGGCGGTAGAATATCAATGTACTCCAAGGGTACCCCGACTGTTTATGCGGCACCCGCCCCTCAAAAAGTGGGATTGCCGGCAGGATGGGGCTACGCGTGAGTGTATCTAAATTCCTTGTTCGAAACATGCCGCATGCTCAATATACTAACGCTTCAATCCAGTGGGTGCATTCAGGACAATATTCCTTCAGTCGAAGACCCTAATGAACAGCTTTACACGTTCCCATACAAAGTCTGGGATGATGCTTCTGGCAATACTCCCGAGAAATGCATCACTAGATGTCAAGAGTTCGGTTTTAATGCTGCTGGATTGGAATATGGCTCTCAATGCTTTTGCGGAGACGTGGTATGAATTTCCTTGTCCGAATCCTTGGTCCCTAGAAGGGATTCCTGACGTCCACTTTTGAGCTCTATCCATTCTGATGCGTTTGATAGGCAAATATTCAAGTTGCATCCGCTCCATCAACCTACACAAATCCCAACTCTGTCCAATACTACACCAGAAGCTCAATGCCAATTACCTACCCAGACTCCTCCTGCGCTGCTTTGTGTACCGGAAACAGCTCATACATCTGTGGCGACGGTTCTAAGCTCACATATTACACCTGGCAAGGAGCAACTCCTCTTTACAGCTGGGGAAATCCCACTGGTACAGAAGCAGGAGAATACTCGCTGCTTATCGGCGGGGTGGTTGTTCCATTGATTGTTTCTCAAGTTGTGACTGGAAAAGTCACTTTTGTAGAGAAGAAAGGCACTGGCGAACCAAACGGAACTGGAGCTTACGAACTGGACCTTTCGCAAATCAACGATTTCTCCAAGGCTTGGAGGGCTATGGATGGACTTCAAACTGATGTCTTTTGTGCCGGTGGACTCACTCTCCCTGATAAAGTCGGCAGACAACTGACAGTCGGAGGCTGGGCGGGAGATGCCAACTACGGAGTTCGTTTGTACTGGCCTGACGGGTCGGATGGTGTTCCAGGTACCAATGGCTGGGTCGAAGACCCAGGTGTTCTCTCACTCCAAGTCCCTCGCTGGTACCCATCGGCGATGATCATGGCCAACGGATCCATTCTTATTGTTGGTGGTGAGATTGGTCAAAATGCCGCCGAGCAACCAAATTTGGAGATCCTGCCTCCAACGGGCGTCAAGGACGCAAGCACAACCAGCGGTTATTCCAACACAACAGTGTATCTCGATTTCTTGGACCGAACTGCTCCTTTCAATCTTTACCCGTTCATCGTTGTCCTCAAATCTGGCATCTTCATCGCTTATTATAACGAAGCGCGGATCCTCGACGAAGTCAATTTCCAGACGATTAAAGAATTGCCCAACATGCCAGGAGCCGTCAATGATCCTACGGGAGGCAGGACCTATCAGCTTGAAGGCTCCATGGTGATCCTTCCCCAGCACGCGCCGTACACAGACCCAGTCGGTGTCCTAATTTGCGGTGGTTCTACATCTGGTGGAGGATACCCAATAGATAATTGCGTATCCACCCAACCCGAGGTCGCAACCCCAACCTGGACCATCGAACGCATGCCCTCACGCCGAGTCCTCCCGTGTATGGCTGGATTGCCAGACGGCACATATGTGATTCTCAACGGCGCTGAACATGGCGTCGCTGGCTTCGGTCTAGCAGGCTCACCAAACCTCAATGCAGTCATCTACGATCCCTCTAAGCCAGTCAACCAGCGCATGTCTATCATGGCAAACACCACGGTCGCGCGTCTGTACCATTCTGAGGCTACCGTTCTGCTTGATGGTCGTGTGCTTGTTTCTGGTTCCGATCCATCAGGACAGTACGTCTCGCCTGCCGATTCATTCCCCGAGGAATACCGTGTGGAGGTCTTTTCGCCGCCATATCTCCTCTCCGGCCTTCCTCGTCCAACATTTACGATTACGAACAAAGACTGGTCGTATGGTGAGCAAGTCACTTTCACTGTCTCTTCCGCCACGAACCTCAAAGTTTCTCTTCTGGGATCTGTGGTCAGTACGCATGGCAATGCCATGGGTCAGCGTACTATCTTCCCAGCTGTGACATGTACGGGAACGACCTGCGTGGTCACTGCGCCGCCGGATGCGCATACCAGTCCTCCTGGGTGGTTCATGATGTTTGTGCTTAACGGGCCGACGCCCAGTATTGGACAATTTGTACGAATCGGCGGTGATCCTGCGGGCTTGGGGAACTGGCCCAACCTACCGCCCTTCGACTTGCCTGGTGTTTAATGGTGGATGGACATTGAGTGTTGCGTTGAGATCGGGTAGACACATTGATGATGATGATGATGATGGATGAATCCGCAGCTTCAGCGGGCGATTTTCAAGTTTAGGCTGTTATAATATTTGCACATCTTAGTGAAGGGCTTCAACAGAATATTGCTGCACCAAGATTTGGAAATTCTTTTAGTTATTTAAGTCATTTGTGGTTCGCCCCTACAGCGCAAGACACAGCTTGCCAAAGTAAACAAACAATAATTTAGCGATGCGGTACTAGCCTACCACATCCCAGAAAAGTAATCAAGATTTGGAATACCCGGTTTAGGCACGTCCGATGTCAACAACGGACAGCCAAGACCAAAAACGAACAGATCAATGAAGGGTACCGTTGACTTCTTCCGATCCAGGCACAGATCAACAACAATCTAGCGAGCAAGACTGTGGATAGTGGATGATGATCCAGAATTCTGACTCTCGGGAGATCGACAAGACAGGGACCAGGACATGTCCTGGACTTTGAATTGGGTTTGAGCAAAGTGGGGTGATGGCTTGGCATTTGGCGGGGTAATTTCAGCACATCTATTATTTACCTTCGTTCGCCAGCCATGCTTACCTCAGACACGCATCGAAATGTTTCAGTTGAATCCGTTGTGTTTCTATCTATCCCTAGCGATGAACCTTCATTCAGTCATGACTTCTTACTTCGTACCTCGTACCTTATAGACACAAATCTTTACCCTTCTCCCAATGCAATTCTGTTGACTCATGCTTTTCCCAGGCCAGCCAGCTATGCCATTTCAAAAACAGACCCAAGAAAACCTGCAACAACTCATCAGCGCAATCCCTCCTGTCTCCTCAACTCATCCCTGAAATGATTCTGGCGCCCATTCCTCGCCGGACTCGACTCCGGACTCCCCGCCAAACTTCCCAATCCATCCCTATCCATCTCTCGTCCCGGGTTCATCGCAGCCTTCGCCGGCGAATCGTGATACTGTCCATCACTTCTCAGCTCCATATGCCTCAACTGTATATCCCCGTTCTTTCCCAGTCCTATCCTCTGACTCCTGGATTTGCCCGTACCATATCCACTCCTCCGACCCATCACGTTCCCCAGTCCAATCTTGTGAGATTTCCGATTCCAGAAGTAGCCGCCTATGACACAAAGGAGGATGAAGCCTAGGACAGTGGGTAGAGCGATATATAGGGATTGGCTTTTGGGTGCTGAGGATGGAGGTTGGTGGTAGATGGGTTGTTCGTAGACTTGTACGCGGACTGTTGGGCCTGGATCCGTTAGCTGCTTTATCTCGTGGCATGCACGAAGTGATTGACTTACCTTTCAGACTGAGCTGAGATCCAGCAGGAGGATTGATTCGGTTCAGAAACAGTGTAACATTATTCGTTGACATTTCCTGCAACCAATCTTTCTGTATCGTCCATACGTAGTATCCATCACTGGTAGAAACTGGATCCGACTTGAATGCAACGGGACCATGGCCTGTGTCGTTCACGTAGTTCGCGACAACATTGATAGAAGCATTTCTTTGGGCGAAGAAATCCTTGTCCCATGTAACTATTCTTTGTCAGCTCATTTTCCCATTCTGGGAGTGGTTGCTACTACCGTAGTATTTCCCATCCACATTGACGTCCGATCCGTTTGTGGGGCTACAGAACGGCGCATATTTCCCATCGCGATTATGGCACTCCTGAAATGATCCACCTGCTGTCGCAGCAGTCGTCTCTGCAGATTTAGAAGCAGTCTGTGTAGCTGTACCAGTGGCGGTCAAGCTGTATGGTCTCGGATTGACCGTTGTCTCGACGCCATTTATGGTTGTGATGCTTGGAGTGTAGGTCGCGACTGGAATACCGCTGGGATCGACTGAGATCCATGGGTTAAAGGCATTGGAGACTACTGTGGTTCTCGAGAATTAGCATAAACTGGCAGTATTGGGAAGATCGTACCATCTCTGCGCGGAATGTATGGGACGGCAGATGCTGTAATGTAAAGTATAGCAACAGCAACCACCCCGCTATATCGAATAGACCTGCGCATACTGTACAGTTTTCTAAAACTTCTCACGTGAAAGCTTGAACGACTGGAGGCGAGCAATCGATTCGAATTTCAGGATTGCTCTTCTCCAAGCTGAATAAGCGTGGAACTTGGAGACGGTGGAGATCAAATGGAGGATGTTTTGTTCGATAATCCGCATCGAAGTGGGGTGATCACAGGCGACAAAAGTCGGGCTGTCAACCCTCAGCTGCGGGACGGGCCTTTACAGTATTGACGGCACTAAAAATGCGTCCTCTCTGCATCTCCTTGGGAGGACATCTTGTTTCTCGAATTACACACTGCGATATATAGATCCTCAAAATCACAAATGTAGAAATGATCAAAACTACATTCGACAATTACGTTTGTACTTTCCAAGTGGAGGAACAAAAGTCATGCCTTGACAATATCAAATCCTTTCCACGCATCCAAAGCTTCCCGGCACTCAGCAACATAGTTCGGAATGCCACCAGCATAGTTGACCTGCTCGAAAGCTTTTCCGGGCATACTTCCACCCATATACGTCGATTTGGTGGTTGGAAACAAACTCGCATTGCTGAGATCGTTGATGCGTTTCTTCCATGCTTTAGTAGCATCCATCGTGGGGTTGATGTACTTGATGTTCTGTCGCTCCATTTTTTGGATGCAGTCAGCGATCCATCGGCCCTGAACTTCGACGGTGCTTGGACCATTCGAGAGAAGAGTTGGGCCGTGAGGGCCATAGAGATGGAACATGTTTGGATACCCAGATACGGTCAAACCGAGATAAGTATTAGCCGCAGCTTTCCATTCATCCTGAAGGTTTGTGTCGTTGATGCTTCTGAGACCCATGTGGGTCATTCCACCGGTGGTGATGTCCTTGTTTCATGTTAGCTGCAGCTAGAGCACTTCCTAATCGTTTCTCATTTGGGGGACTGACAAAACCTGTAGCTATGGCAATGACATCGAACTCTTCATGGCTGCCGTCTTCGAGCGTGATACCTGTCTCCGTGAACTCGGCGATGGGGTTGTTCTTGATGTCAATGACATCAACATTGGGTCTGTTGAACTGCTCATAGTAGTTCTGCTCCAAGCATGGTCTCTTCACTCCAAAGAAGTGCGGCATCTTCAATGGTGCCAAGATATCCCGCTTCTTGGGGTCGCCGATGCGATCTCTCACATGTTTAGCCCAAAAGTTGTATGCTTCCTGGTTGGCTTCGGCGTTGTGCAACATGTCTTTGTAGTTACCGAGCCAGAAGCGGAAACCTCCATAGTCCCACAGCTTGTGATAAAATGTGTCGCGTTCCTGGGGAGTATCATCGAAGGTGTTCTTCTCGTGTATGGTATAGAGAAATCCACCAAAGCATTTCTCGCGGTACTCATAGAGGCGGTAGTACCACTGTTTCCCGAGATTCTGTTCTTCCGCGGTGAGCCTGCGCTTCTTCATGGGAACTGCAAGATTAGGGGTTCGTTGGTACACTTTCATCTCGCCCACGTCAGGTCCCCATTCTTGAACAATTTGAACCCCGGAGGCACCTGTGCCAATCACAGCAGTGCGCTTGCCCTTGACATCAACACCTTCTTCAGGCCAGAAAGAAGAGTGGTGAATTATCCCTTTGAACTTATCGAGACCTTTGAAGGAAGGGATGTAGCGCTTGGATGCCTAAAGATGTTAGTTCGATTGCAGCAATGGAGACTCTCTGTGATGCATACAAATCCGGCAGCAACAATGAAATACTTTGCCTTTGCCACACGTCCATCCTCAGTTCTGATATGCCACTTCCCTTCGGAGGTCTTGAATTGCGCCCCAACCACGACTGTTTCGAACGAACAATCCTTTTTGATGTCGAGGACCTTGTCGACATGATCGAAGTAGGCTCGAAGCTCTTCGTAGTTTGGGTAATTGGTTGTCCATGTCCAATCCTTGTACACCTCTGGCCAGGAGAACTGATATTCAGGCACCTCAGAGTCAACTCGGGCTCCTGGATAGCGGTTCCATCGCCAAGTTCCGCCGAGATCCGTGCCAGCTTCATAAATTACAGCCCGGATGCCGCGTTCACGGAGAGTCTTGAGACAGAATACGCCACCTGACAATAACTTAAGCGAATTTGAGGGATTATCCAATACTGGATCAATGCTTACCGAAGCCTCCTCCAACAATAATAGCATCAACATCCAGATCATCAGCGTACGGCCCGACGTTGCTTCGTCGGTGGGAGTATTGTGTCAATTCAGTCTTCATGCCTTTCTCGATGGACCCCATGTTGGCGGATATTTGTTTGTTCTGACTGCCGAAGGAAGACTTGATATGTTGTCTCGTTGAGCGAATTATGATTGGGAACATGTGTTGACGAGATGGTGATGGCTTTCGTCGAGAAGCATCTACCATACTATATATCCTTTCACATCATCCAGCCTTCTCAAGATACGGCCCATACCCCTGGTTCTGTTTGACCCCACAGTAGATTCTAACGGAGCCGCAACTGGACGTCAGGATCCGATCGAAGCATGGAGGGGTCGGAGCCGACTGCTAAACCACTGCATCCATTTTCCCGAAACCTGATTGAGTTTCGGACTTCTCAGCTTGTCGGCCAGCAGGATCTAGGTTAGTCCCTCATTTTCATGTTTCAATTTCGCCAGGGCCGCTTGCTGCTGGCTTGTGGTGCCGCGTCTGCCTTCTGAGGACCGGAGCCGACTCGTTCTTCTCCAGGATACCGAGCAAGATTACGCTATTCGAAGGCAAAGTACGCTCAATAGATCAAAAGCCTGCGGAAAGGGTGGTCCAGAGCAGACATTTGGACGTTCGAGATTTGGATTCACAACTTTCATGGTCAATGGAGAAAGTATCGCTTGTTGAATTAAATCGATATTTTAGGAAGAGAACTTCTTTCAGGCTATATGTGAAAAGCTTTTGTGAGACATGTCATATCAATGACGCGAAATCATCGACGCCTACCAAGCCAGACTCAATATCTTGCATCATAGAATCGTCCATGAGTCCAAAATCAATATCTTCATACATTTGACCAATCAAATCGCCTGTTCCAGCTGATGTTGCGGCAGAAGAGAACTCGCGTTCCAAGGATTTCTCATAGTCAAGCCAGTCCTCTGAACTCTGGGCTTCTCCAATAGACGCGGCCTTGCCCTTGACGTCTTGTAAAGCCTCTGCCAATACTCTGGCGGCCAGAACAGCCATATCAGATTTTCTGCCTAAGTACCACAGGGCTTCCACACACGATTCAATACGTTCCAGAGTCCGTTTGTCGGGCTGCTCTGCCTCAGAGCTAGAGTCTTTCGTACATGGGCCGGTCAGGAATAGAGCCCCAGCTTTGGCAAACACTCGTATCAAGACTTGGGTCCAAGGCTCAGTGAGTAGAGCTCCCTGATTTAATGCAAAGTGAAATTCACTTGCGTCATGAAAAGACGCATCTTCCCTCGGACAGGCGCATCTTGCTAAGTCGGCAACAGCACACGAGGCACGACGGCGTAGAGCAGTGACCAAGCCGCATGAATCACGCCAGCTTCGATGATGTTCGAGACTTATTCGACGCTCGGTGTCGATAAAATCAATGATGTCGGCGAGGAGAAGTACTGCGAGGTACCAGTGTCCTGTTAGGCAGATGTACCAGGACTGTATCCTTGCAGGAAGTTGGTCATGATGAGCAACACAGTCAAGAATGAAAGGCCCGTACATTTCATCCCAGTATTGATGTACCTCAAGGGCGTCTTTAATGGCGTCTTCCAATTGCCGTCCCTGAATATGTCTTGAGATCAAAGTCTGTATTCGTGTTACTTTACGGAAGAGAAGGACTTTGATGGGAGCGGCGTCAGCGAGCGCGGTTGCTGCAGAGTGGTAAGAGCATGGCCAGCGGATTGGTGGAGTGCGATTGCGGAGAGCCTGCTCCTGAAAGAAGAATGAGCTCCAGAGCTTTGAAGACTTTGTTGACTGCAAGCGATGCGGGACGTGTTGCTGATACGCTAATGGAATTCGACTCTCGTCACGACCGTGTTGTTGTGAGAGTTTTGGACACGGCTGATCTTCGAGGCGGATATCGCTATCTTCGTCTGATACGACCAGTGGCCGCTTATGTATTGCGGCTGAGAGTGTGTCAAACATGACGCCGAGCCAGTAAAGTAGATCTACTGTCTTTCTGTCTTGCTGAGTAAGTTGTGTAGAGACAGGGTCAACTTTGTGACGGAGGGTGTGTATGTGGCGAAGTCCTTGTTCTAAGAAGACTGGGGCCCCATCCTGATCAATAATATCTTCGATCGCACTGATCATCCTGCTATGCCCTTCCCTAATTGTGCCCTCTGATGAGAATTCTCTCTGTTCTGACTCGTCTTCGCTCTCCGGAGTCAATGTGGTATGTGGAATTCTTGAAGATGCGTTTCTGGGGGTTGGCCGGACGGAAGGAAAGTGCTGACCAACTTCAAGTGGCTTTTGGGTCAGTGCAAAAACGATGTGAGCAAAGACGACCCGAAATGATTCGATATGTGTTGCATCCTGTATTGCACACCTTGCTTGAGACCAGATGGTTTCCTGTATGAGTCTGTCAAACTCCGTTACAGGGGGCAAAGGATCGTGGTCTATACGATAGCTAGTGTACCCGGGGCTATGTGTCTCGTCACTGACAGGCTGGAATTTTGCTCGGCTCCGCTCGCTCGACTGAGACCACTGAGTTGCGAATGCCATGATCCCAAGATTTAGTGCCTTGGATGCTGCCTTATCCTCGAGCCTGGTAAGTGGCTTATCTCGGATAGCAGCAAAATTGTGATCAAGATTGATGACCTGCCTACATATTCTGTTGGACCAATCAGGTCCCCATTCGCGAAGCATTGTTGAGTCGATTAAGCTAGCACCGTCGGAAGTTTCTACTCGAATACCATAAGGACATGTCCTTTCCGTCAACCAGCATGATAGTGCATTCTCCATGCTATCATGGTACACCTTCATCAAGTTCTGAGTCATCAGGGTTTTGTTGGTGACAGTTACCAGGGTTTCCGGTATTGAGAAGGGCGAAATGTCGATCAATGGCTGTCTGGATCGCCTTCTTTGTCTCGAGGTACCAATCTGGACCTCCTTAACATGAGGATAACCAGTGGCAGAGGTAGCATCGTATCTTACTGACGCGGTGTTCGGGGACTTCCTTTGGACGAAGTTTGAATTTGGAGCGGACTGCTTATTGAATTCTTCAACAAAAGCGGCCGTTCTGTTGGTCCAATTCTGCGAAGTACTGGGACCGGGAAGGCTTTCGGGACTTGCGAACACACTTGCTCTTTCAATAATGTCTTCAAAGTCACCATGAAGAGCAGATGTGCGCCTAGTCGATTGTGACTGTTGGAGACTGTCAATGGAAGAGTAATCGCTTAGTCCGCTGTCTTCTTGTCGTAGTCTCATGTGCTTCGAAGATGGCTGGCTCGGTCCATTACTCGCTTGCCGCATACGATTTCTCCCTTGCGAGTAGAACCATACAAAGGTACACTTCTTTCCCGTCTTTACGCAATTCGAGCAAGGACCAAGGGGGACTCTCCCTAGACAGACCTCAGAATCCGTAAGAGTGAAACGCACTGAGAGGCTCACCTGAGCCCTTTCTCGATTCGGTCAAATTCTTCGCACCACCATCTCTCAGAATGACAGCATCACAGCCCTTTTTGCCCTTTCTACACTGATCGCAGCTCCGATGCTGCTGTCGGCCAGACCTATGTACCCTTGGTTTTGGAATAGAGGGTTCTCCCGCAAGTACTCGATCGATTACGGATTCTTCCCAGCCTAGCTGGGGAGGCTCTTGAATTGCTCGCGTTGACATAGTGAGTGGAGTGGATGTGAATGATAGAAGAAGAGAAGAGAGATCCGACGGCAAGGTTTTTCTCACAAGATACAGACGAGGACAGCAGCAAAGGGCCATGGTCATACGGAGGCAGATGGGGTGGAGCGCAGAACCCCCCTGAGTGCGGGGTACGGGATAAGGGCGGGGAAGGGAAGGCAGGGGTAGCTAGGTCACAGTCCTGAGAACGCGGGGAATGCCAGCAGTACCGCTGGTGGTACTGCAGTCTGAGTGGAAAAGATAGTTAAACAGGCAGGCATGAAACTTACAAATAAGCACCGGTTCAGACTCTGATACGCCTGACTGGGCTCTCGCAGGTCTAGTGATTGACTGGGAGCTACGTAGCATTGTCTCGGATTCGCGGCCCCATTATTGATGATCACTATTCAGGTGTTCATTCGTGTTCGATTTTGATGTAGGTAAGCCCGCTGAGAAGTTATATGATGAATTAAGATCGGGCAGGTGAGGATATGCTTTCCGTACTGTGCTACATGAGGGCTCTGCGAAATGTCGTAGTAGCATATCGTATCTTGCTGCTTCACCATGAAAAGGTCAAGTTTACTTAGCTTGGTATTTATTGCCCAACTATTTAGTATGGAGATGCTGACCGTGGGAAAAACTGGGTCACTGACCCGAGGTAAGGAGTCTATATGGCATTGCATGACATACCAACTTTCTTCCCATGATCCAAAGCTAGCATCTCCTTGATTTCTGGGGGTCGTTTTATTCAGCTTTAGGATATGTGCTGTACGCTTCCCCTTCCGTTGCAGATCGACGCTCCAAACAGAGACCGAGAGAGCGAGCGGCTCCGATTCTCCAGCGGAGCCGATCGGAGCCGTTGACAATCAACAATGAAACCTGACAGCCAATGAGATGGCAATGGACTTGTGAGTGACCTGAATACTTCTGATATTTTGCAGTCGATCTTCTCCTACATTCATCCTTGTTCGTCTACATATTGATGCACCATTGCCAGGAAGTGTGGTTTGCTTTCCTGATACCTCGCTGTGTCTTATGTGAGTGTTTGGCATTGCACTCCCATTTGTAACTGGTCGTCATTTTCAAGAAATCTCCAAGATGATGCAACTCTCTCCAACAGTCCTCGAGTCCCTCCGGCATATTGTCGATGATGCCTGCCAAAATCCCAGGACAGACATTCCTGGTGCGACCGTTGTAGTGGTTGGTCGGGAAGGTGAAGAACTATTTGCCCATTGCGCAGGCAAGAGAGGCGTCAACAGTGGGGAATCAATGACACAAGAGAATGTGTACTGGATTGCATCTTGTACCAAGTTAATCGTCGGTATCGCTTGCTTGCAGCTCGTGGAGCAAGGGAAACTCGCTCTTGACGACTCGGAACAAGTGGAAAAATTGTGCCCTGAGTTGAAAAGTGTCAAAGTTTTGCAGGATGACGGCAAACTGGTGGAAAAGAAAAGGGGGATCACTCTCCGAATGCTTTTGACTCACACTGGTACGTGAGACTCCTCTTCATTGCTCCCTTCGAAACGTCGAAAACGAACATATGCTGAGAACTCACTGTCAGCTGGATTCGGGTACAGTTTCTTCAATGAGAAGCTTCGAGATTACAGCTTTCCTGTGGGTTACGACGAGTTCTCCGGAAGTATGTACGACATGCTGCAACCCTTGGTCAATCAGCCCGGCGAGGCTTGGGAGTACGGTGTATGTCGAATGGAAGGGTAGGACACGATCCGTTCTGAGCTAACCAACCATATTAGATCAACATCGACTGGGCTGGCATTACCCTCGAGCGGGTCACTGGATTGTCTCTCAACGATTTTCTTCATGAGAACATCTTCAAGCCTCTGGGTCTTCATAACATTTCCATGATTCCGACAGAGTCTATGAAGAGTAAGCTAGCTTACATGAACCAACGACTACCGGACGGGTGTTTGATGGGCAGGGACCATCTGCTTCGACAGCCGCTGGTGATGGAGTTGACAGATAATATTCCTTGCTTTAACAGTGGCGGTGCTGGATGTTATGCTAAACCTCGAGATTATTGCCGTAAGTCTTTTCAAGCATCCCGGCCATCCTACCTCTCTTTGTCGCTGACCTAGCCGCACAGAAATCCTCGCCACACTGCTCAATAACGGAATTTCACCTACAACAGGTGCACGAGTTCTGTTGGAAGCAACCGTTGAAGAAATGTTTCGCAACCAAATCAAGGAGTTCCCCAAGTTTGGCTCGCAGGGAATTCCTGCTTCAAAGCCTGATTTGACAAATCCAATCCCAGACATCTATCCGGTTCCGGGGAACCCGCCGCAGGGCTGGGGACTCACGATGATGTTGACTAACGGCGGTGCGACCGGGAGATCAACCGTTACCGGCTTCTGGGCTGGACTGCCGAATCTATGGTGGTGGTGTGACAGGGAGAAAGGCGTGGCTGGGATAATTTGCACGCAGATTTTGCCCTTTGCAGACGCCAAGGTCCTTCAAATGTGGGTTGATGTTGAAAGTAAGATATATTCTGCTCTTGAGATTGGGTATTAGTTCGAAGCTTTTGTGTCCAAACTCGCTTCCCGAATATAATTGCAGTCCAAGTCTAAATCGTATCATGAAAAACAATGCCATATCTCATAGCCACTCGTCAGCCCCTCTCAACCGCTAGTAATGCACTGATGCATGACAGGAAAGAAGATGTCCGTCCTGACCTTGTTCTGACGACTTTATAATGATGGTAGCCCGCGAATTATAATAGACCACTCTTGATCTTATTTTTTTCAGACTCTCGCATAAACTCATGTAGACAAAGATCAAGGTTCATGGACAAGACAGAGTCTTACTAAATGGATGTTCCGTTTAGGAAAAGTCTAAGCTAGCACTCCGCATGATAGCTCTAATCTATCACTACCTCCTCCTTTTTCTATGATAATGACCCTATGTAAGTAGTCTCTTTGATTCACTAAGTACGTCCAGTATTTTTCTTTTAGCTCGCTTAAGCAATCAAAAAAGTGGGCCCGAAACAATCGAATGTAGTGCTTTCTGCCTATTAAGAAAGGAAATAAAATACGAGAAACATTGGGCATCAAAAGAGAAGAGCAATAATGCAAAAAGAAATTGTGCCATTACATACGTTCATAGTATGTCGGAACCTTGGGACCTGCCCAAGTCCAGGTATGGACGGACCTATTCGCTCTAACAGCCCGCTGAGAGAGTCTTTGTAGCCTTACCCGCTGACGAGACTTGACCGACTGCGCCAGACAGGATAAGGATGCTATATAATTGCTTTTTTCGCTAGATAAAGAGGGTGAAACGTTAGCGAGTTTGGTCTTTTACTACCGACCAGCCTAGCCAGTAGCCAAAGTTCTGTTACCATTCTTGAGCCTGTGGCATAATCTTGGATCAAAATTACATTCAAAAAGATAATGTCGCATTCTCCAATTGATGTTACTTCTTTGCGCGATATATCTGCAAGGGGGAAAATAGTAAGTAGCACCGTGGATCTCATCTTTGTTTACTGTTTGTGCATAATAATTTTGTGGGTCAACTTCACGCGTCGAGGCTGTCATCTACCCCCATCAACTTGCTTCTCTCAGAACCTGCACATACAAAATCTCTACATTTTCCAACGTCTTCGCAACAAACATTAAAGTTCCACGTCTTGTTCTGCCATCAAATATGCCTATCATTCTCCTTCTCGACTTCAATTGTACCTCGGTTTTGTCATTTGATAATGTCCACCACGACCCAGGACCCAGCAGCTCACCTTTCCTACGATATTTTGGTCAGAGCGTCATATACAGGATGAGCTGCGCAGGAGAAAGCTGAGTCAGAAGGGACATATTGTGCAGCTGGTACAACGCTTGGTCGAAAATGACAAACAGAGCCATATCTACTGTCCTCCAACAGAGACGTTCACCTTCGAAAACGATCCAGACGGCAGCATCGAGTTGTCAAAAATTGAGGCAGACAGAAAGTTTGAGTTGGATTGCAGCCATACAGTAAAGACGGCTTGGATCCGATACCATGAGCGGATGGCTCAGACGGAGAGAACCAAACGTAATACTGCCAAAGATGCTATCTACGAGACCGCCAAGGCAAGATCTGCTGCGGTTCGGAACAAAGTCTTCTCATACAAGCCGGAGAGTACTTTTACAAGGTATCTTATCATCCTTAGGAATGAAAGAATTCACAGTTGAGCTAACATTACATCACAGAGCTACTATTGGAAGTCATACGCCAGGAGAAAATGATCTCGAGGAGAAAATTTCCGACAATAGCAACGATGTGAGTCTGCATCATCAAGACCTCGTTCAGTAGGTGCTAATAATGCTGCAGCACGATGAGCAAAACCTTGTTGATACCGGAAAGGAAGAAACGAATCACAAGGCAGTCAGCGATTTCGAAGAAATTGCCAAGGTTCATCTTGCGAAGAAATTATCTTCCGAGACAAGTAAAGACTTCCAAAGCCATTACATCGAAGACAAGCCAGTCGAGTCACAGTTGGAAAAAGAGAACTATGTAAATTTGCTCTGCAAAGAGCCACACAAGATGCGAGGCGATGCTATGATATTATTGAGGGAAGAATATAGAAGTTTTGCTATTGATGGCCTCAGGGCAGATTGGTCGGGTCTTTTCATGGTAATGAGGCAGAGTAAGGATGGCGAGGCAGATGTCCAAAAGCGGGCAGATCTATTGAAGCATGAGATCAAGTCTCGGAGTTTCTATGACAAGAATATCATTTCTGTAGAGGTTCATAGAAAGATCGAAATTGTTGAGGTATAGTGTGGCACAAGACATTGACTTGGGTTGGCGGGAATGTTCTGAACACGGCTGAGATGAATTGGTATATCTCACTTTGATTCACGTCGTATTTAACGATACTGAGCACTTGAAGTTGAAGGATAAATTGTTTCTGGCTCCGGTGCTGGGTTGAATTTAAGTATGTATGGTTGCTACACAGTACCGTCGTTCGACGCCAAGTCTTAACCCGTCTTTCTGTCAGAGCCTTCTAGCAACGGAACAAAGTCCAGTCCTTTCCTGCGCAGATGTTCATGGTCTTGACGCCACCACCAGCCTTGCCATTACAGTCGTGAACATTGATATTCTCTCCACTAAATAAATGTCAGTCATTGCCTGATCCAAAACTTTGAGGTGATGGTTATAGAACCACCTCTTTGTAACATCGTCGTGACTTCACTTTGTGGTCCAGAGAGAAGTGCTGATTTGAAGAGCGTGGACAAACTTACATGTTTCCACCACCACCACTGTCTGAACCAGCTCCAACGAGGATATGTGCGTTGCCGCACTTCATGGAGACTGTCAAGGAGTATCGTTTGAAATGGCCAGTGTACTCGCAGCCCTCGCAGCCGGAGAAGCCACCCGCCTAGTACTTGTCAGCTCATCTCCCAAAAAACAAGAACAAAGTCTCTTACAAGTCGTGCCGAACAAAGACCAGAATACCCATCGATGTTGAAGACCTTGATCGTGCCGCAATGTACGCTGACTTGCAAAGGCTGTCTGGAGTTTCCTTCAGCGTGTCTGCTACCACCACTTCCATAAACATCCACTGAATCACTCATCAGTAGTTGTACAGGACGTACGGAACGGAGGTGTGAGCGCAAAGACAATGGGATAAAGCAGTGGATGTATATCAAGCATAACTAACAATACGATTTGCCTTCACGTTTGAAAAGCTCGCTTGGTGCGGAAACGTCAAGAGTGCTCTCGACAGGAACCGCAATCGCGACAGCTTCAGCGGTGATGGCCCATACCACAGCTGCAAGAACTTTGGAGAAGAGCATATTGGACGTTGGAAGAGATCTGATGATAATACTGTGGAAGTGTGTTGGAGGTGAAGACAGTAGAATGGGTAGTCGATGGAAGGTAGAGAAGAAAAGGGTACTTGAGGGGGCGTCAACACTCTTTATACCAGTTGCGGCCAAGACAATTTCCCCAAGGACATAACGGGCAGCTGCCAGTTGCCAACCACAACCACAACCAGTACGCGTTCAGATTGACATGACTAGTAAGTTATGCATGGATTCAAATACATACAAGAGCCTGAATGATTGAAAGCTTCCGCAGTTGAACCTATTCTCTAATCTCACACGACTCAGAGTCATCAATCACCATCTGTCGCTGCCGAGCTGCTTGAACTCCATGCAGTATGGATCAGAATTTCTACACAAACGCTTGCGTTCTGGGTAAGACTTATCTACCACCGAGGGGATGATACAGGGCTCTATCCAATCACAATTGCCTCTCAATCCACGATCGATATGTGGAATCGTTCTAGAAGGAGACAGATGCTGGCGTTTCTCTGTCGGATACAGTCTACACTTGACTCAAGACGCACATAGTTTCGCTTGACCTGCCTCCAAGTCGCAGCCTGCTCGGGCTCCAGTCTTTAAAAGCTTGGGACTAACTGCAATAGAAGTCTCGTAAATTGCTGTCGGGAAATCCGAGTTCTGCTGTGAATCTTTACCATAGGTCGATAGGATTCCAATACCTGCCTAGAGTCCCAAAATTGGTGAACGCGCTATCGTATTCGTCCCCTGAAGTGTGGCCCGAAGTTCTAACACATGGAAGGTCGTTTCTCAATTTCTCAGTCTGCTTTCAAGATTCATTCCAAGGATTAGCTGGCCGTCAAGGCTGCTTCACACCACGGCCAGGCAATACTGCGGCCCCACTGTTGATCGTGGGTAGGACGTCGGAATCTGGAAAGAGTCAAGATAAGCTTAAATTAAATAAGATTATGCTTAGTTCTTCGTGCTAGAAAATCGACCAGCCCGACAAGGAATTCAAAAGAGGCTTATCAAGCATTGATCATTGAAGCAAGTAGTTCGGATAACGTGTTGATAGCGATCAAGACATTGCTAGACGTGTCTATCATATTGAGCAGATCATGACCTGCTCATATCGACTGTAGGCTTGAGCAAGCTCGAGGAACATTTTCCAGTCAAGACAGCCCTCAACACCTTGAGAGTTAAGGTTCTCGTCGAGGCAGAGAGTTTAGGTGAACCCTAATTTAGGTTTGTCTACGGAAAGTAAGATGAAGGTTCGTTGTGACAGAGCCTTAGACTCAGTGGGGTGCTTGATTCAGGATCAGTAATTGGTTCCGACACTTCGGAGCCGTCCCCACTCGCTAGCACTGACTTTCTGGTGATGTCCCCTGTTGACCAGCAATCTGTTTGGTCAAAAAAACCCACTTACCGGTGGTTATATCTTTCATTTATCTGGCTAGTCGATCTGATATTATCATTGGCTGCTGATCTATTGAGTTGGGCGTGGAGTAGACGTCTCGTCTCCGACCAAATACCTCGCCAAGTACCCCATAACAACCTCCATCCATCATATCTCCTTTGTGCCTCGGCGAACTCCCACAACAAAAGTACAAACAAAGTGGAAGAAAAGTCAATACCTTAGCTTAGTCAACAGCACCAGGCACGTTTCGACCCAAGGAAACACCATCATCGAAAAACACAAACATATCCGAGGGGCTGTCACCAGGGTTGACATGATACACGTGACCCTGATTTGGATGCTGAAGGTCCCCAAAGCAACAGCCTGTAGCACCAGATCGACGCCCTGAAGCGAGAAGTCAACCATGGTGGCAGCCCCTCGGATAGGCCCTAGAGGCTATGGCCTGGGAGCACCGAATGAAATTAGCACCAAACTTTTGGACGATTAGACCATCAGCCAGATCAAATCCTATACCGGATATCCCCCAGCCGGTCCCGAATCAAAGTCATTCGAGCTTTACAGTAGATCAAGGGTAGCGGCTTCCGGGTATCCCCAACAAGAAGCATCCTAACGCGAATTTCTGATGGCATTATCTGGCTACTGAGGCATTGTGGTACTGTTGCTGTCATTCATTCGACAATACTCCAATTTTAATTCTATACAGATCATGCTTACATTGCAGATAAATTATGTTTTGCCATATTCTCAACAGAACGTTACCCACGTAACGTCCGACAGATTTCTCCTAGCTTTCACTTCCGCATGAGGAGGGGAAATGTTCGTCCGAATCAAGCTGATAAAGACTTAAGGTTGATTTTAAGTCTGAATTCCACGAAAGTAGCATGTATCCCGAGCATTTCCTTCCTGTTTCTCTTAATGGTGTATCTTCTTCGCGACAATTGTTTACATCTCGCTTACGATCTGCCACCCCGCTTTTCTGACACTCATCCCGAAAAATCCATTGTGAGGGCTTCGACGGAGTGACAGAGAGAAGGTTCTTATGGAGCCCTGTGAGTTCATGAAATGCAACACTTAATTTGATGCTTCTCGGAGACAATTTCTAAGGACCGCTGGTGATTCAGGGACGAGTTCATTTCGTTTTCCCTGTGAAGAGCAACATCAGTAATTACTCTGGCAACAGGCACTTCGAAGTTCTGGGCAACAGCTTGTCACATGTTCAAGGTAATCACTCGTCGTGTTGCGTCATCATGGCAAGGAAAAACGTTACTTACAAGTTCCGAAAGCGTTGCGAGTCCAAATTTTGTTCTGACTCGAGAACACTTTTCTATCCGGGATTCAGTGTTTAAGTGTGCGCAGTCGCCGTCGAAGCTGGAAAGAAGAAAAAGCGAGACGACGAGGGAATTTGGGCAATGCGGCCCTTCGATGCCGTATATCTTTTGCATTTGTCCGGGTATCACGTACTCGACCATTCGTTCAACAACCCATTCCGTCATAAGCATTTATACATTAGTCCAAGGAAAAGTGGTCGAACCTCGAGCAGGTCTCCAGGAGGCCCTACTCCAGGGCAACGAAATCCAAAATGACCGAATCCAGACCAGACGAATTATCCATCGATCATCGTCCCTTCAAGACGGCCACGCTCCAACGTGCGTCTAAGATGCTCGTCCTCCAACTTCCTCGCATTTAGTCGACTCTCTTCCAACCTCTCGACTCCTTTATTGATATTCTCAATATGCACCGAAAGAGGGATATCGATGCGATCACGTAGCAGCTCTGGAGAGCCGACTCGTTCGCGCAAGTCCTCCAGTCCAGCCCCCATCGCTTGCAAGCGAATGATGGTGCCGGACACATGCGCGTACGCCGTCTTTCGATATATGCTAACTTGTTGCAGCAAGTTCAACTTCTTATCCATCTTATTGATCTTGCCCCGATTCCCACCAACCATAGTCCACAATTCCGCCAAGATCTCCTCCTTCAATGCTTTGGTGTGCATATCATCTCTAGTTGCGATTCCGTGAATCACGTCAAGGCGGTCTTCGAGATTGGTGAGGACCATGAGAATGGCCTGGGCCTCGGTGATCAATTTATTGATTTCCTCTTCAACGATACGAGTATGCTGGATATATTGATCGAGCAAGACACTCTCTGTAAACTTCACCGGCTGAAATGGTGCTAGTAATTTGTCGTTGAAGAAAGCGTTGATGGAGCCCCGAGATCCGTCTCGCTCTTGGATACCGTCAAGGACCCTAGTAGTCCATCGCGTAGTCGCGATAACGCTGTCGACCGCTCGACCCACATGACTATTGAACTTCTGCAAGTCATACGAAGCTATTCGAGCAGTCTCGATGAATCCATCAAATTCGAGGACCAACTCATTTCTAGGGAAGTCAGTAAAGTTTCTTGAGTCAAAACCAGCTCTAAGAGGAACACTTACTTGGAATGTAGTTGAGAGTATCGAACAAGCTGACGCAGGTCTCGAATGGATGCTTCGCCGCGCTTCATGTCTAGTGGTAGAGAGACTCCACCAGCACTCTCCTCCAGGACTTCCTCAAATTTCGACTGCACGGCCATCAAATCGTTGAACTCCACTGGAGGGGGCGACCCATGAGTAGTGTCGACTCGATGGACTGGACAGAACGGTAGACCCAATAACGATGCTCCAGGTATCCGACACAGCGGTGACATCGAGGCGTAAATTGAATTCGTAACGAGATTTCTGACAATGACGGCGATTCCAAACAGAAGCCATACAGCCAAAAAGTAGGAAAGAGGTTTCTTGAGCACTTTCAGAGCGCCAGTGAGAACATCCAGAAACCACGACATGATTGCTGTAAGGTGCTCAACCGCAACATCCACCATGTCTCTGAAATTACTGGAGTCGCCCGGGTAAACAGGAGCTCCGTTTGGGGGATCCTTTGTCCTCGTGCGCTTTACTGGACTGGCGTTGCTCAACCGAGTATTTCTTCTCCTTGCTTCCAAGACTCTTTCTGCTGACTGATTTGCTCTTGATTTCGCACTTCTACTCGTGGTGTCTGCCCAAGATCCGTCAATAGAGTCGAGGTCTAATGACGGCATCACGAGCTCTGGTTCTAGCGACTTATTCTCCCCTCTTGTCGACCTTCGAGGTGGCGTAATTCGGCGTGGGGCCGGCTTGTATTCATCATCTTGCGGTGAATATTCCGGATCCTCTTCTTCGCCTTCAACCACCCAGGAATCTCCCAGATGAAGCTTCGCTTTGCCAGGCGGCATAGTGAGTCGATAAATGTATCTGTTAGTCGCTTGAGCAAGGCGTGTTGCGCGTAATTTACGAGCGACTTCAAGATGCAGTTCAACGTTTTGGAAACAATGTGAATTTCCTGGAAGATACAAGAATCAAATTTGTAATTTTTAAAGATCGAAAGGTTGACACGAAGTAAGAGACGTGCCATGGAAATATAGTCTTGCACGAGGCTGGGTTTGGAATCGAGGATCCATGACGTTGCCAGCTGACCCTGGTCGCCGCGTGTTGCAGGGATCACGACGCGCTTCGTGACGAGAAGAGCTACTGGGATGTTCAGATAAATATAAATATTTGGAGTCCTCTACACCCAGCCAATGTCATCGCCATGATGCGCTCCTCGAGGGCTCTGCGCCTATTACAGATCAGTTCAAGACCATCACATGTTGTGTATCGAGTCCCACGACCCCAGTCCATACGCACTGGCTACTGTACGGTCTGCGAAAGCCCCGCGGGGAAAGATTCAGCAAAGTCAACAACCAACCCCCCAACCCCCCTCGCAGACCATCGACAACTGGGAATCGAGCAAGAACTCTTCACTACTTCAGTCTACAGTCCTGGATCTCCACTATTCCTCCCGAATGGCGCCAAACTTTTCAACAGATTAACGAATTTCCTTCGAGCGCAATACGACCATTTCGGATTTCAAGAAGTCATTACACCGACGATATATAAGAAGTCGCTATGGGAAAAGTCGGGACACTGGGAGAACTATGCAGATGATATGTACTCGGTGACTGGTCGTGGTGCCACAGGGGAAAAGGAGGGCAGGCAGGTTGGTGAAGATGAGGAGTATGGGTTGAAGCCCATGAACTGCCCAGGACATTGCCTGATCTTTGCATCGAAGCAGAGAAGCTACCGGGATCTGCCTATACGATACGCCGATTTCAGCCCTCTACATCGGAATGAAGTTCATGGGGCATTGAGTGGATTGACGAGGGTGCGAAGATTTCACCAGGACGATGGGCACATTTTCTGCCGGCCATCTCAGATCCGCCAGGAAATTTCGAGTACGCTCGAGTTCATCAAGATGACATATAATGTGTTCGGACTTGGACCATACCGCCTGGCTCTTTCGACGAGGCCAGTAGATCATTTCATCGGAACGGTGGAGGAATGGGATAATGCCGAAGCGGCTTTACGAGAATCCTTAGATGCTAGTGGGCAAGTCTGGACGATCAATGAAGGGGATGGAGCATTTTATGGCCCAAAGATTGATGTCATTCTGAAGGATTCGGATGGAAAAGAACATCAGACTGCCACAATACAACTCGACTTCCAGCTACCTAAACGCTTCGAGTTGGAATACCAAGCGCCAGCCCCAGAGCTTGAGCAGAAGGGAGAATCAACGACCGATCATGCTCTGCTCAACGTACAAGGACCAGTGACCCCAGTCCTGATCCACCGAGCAGTCCTGGGGTCCGTCGAGCGGATCATGGCTCTGTTGATCGAACATCATAACGGCCACTGGCCATTCTGGTTAAATCCTCGACAAGTGATGATCATCACGGTGAACGATCGCCAAGCTGTAGTGGACTATGCTCAAAAATGTAGGAGAACTATCCAAGGTCGAGGGTCAGCAAATGTTGCGAAAAATGGTTCCATGGCCATGAAATCGCCTAACCGGATCGCTGTCGACATAGACGACAGTCCTCGATCGATACAAAAGAAGATCCGTGAAGCGAAGCAAAAACGCTACTCTGTCATCGCAGTGGTGGGCGAAAAGGATGTTGAAGCGGGTCGCCTCGTCGTGGATCTCACGAATATCCCGAATGCTGAAGTATGGATGCCGAGCCATCCAGCTCTTAAACGTGCCGCAAGCTCACACTTGTCTATTCCAAGGAAGGCGAAAGATGGCTCACCGATTAGGGCCGTTCATGGGACTTTTGAAGATCAGTGGTCGGTCAAACGTCCGCTGGGGCTACCGAACTTGGCGCCAGAGCAGTTGAAGAGCCTGCCAATATCACCGGTGGACTTGAGTAGGTTTCTGATCGACATGGTGACAGAGCACAGATAGCAGATGGATATTTGTGACGTTGTAAAATACTGAGTGGGTGTACATTATGATCATACAACAAGCATGTGGCCAGACATCTTGGCGGCCAACATATTCTGATCTTCGTTTCCTTCGCTTCATGCCAGTCATGCCGGTCAGGCCGGTCAAGGCATCTGTCTTATGAAGGCATCCATACCCTGTACTAACTCCAGGCGCCCGTGAATCCCCAGTGTGGTCCCCCATTGCCACATCCTATCCCAGCCCGTCCCGTTCCATTCCATCTTTTTATAATAACCCAACAACACCTCCTTCCGTGCCATCCGGCCCTTGTAATCACCTCCTCATCTCGTCCTCAACATGTCCACCTAGTCCCTCGACCCTCTCAACCAGCCTCTTCCTCTCCGCGAGCTGCGCCCGTATATAATCCACCGTCTTCTTCAACACGACACTCTCACTCCTCCCCTGCCCTTCTAGGCCTGGTACGAGCTCTGTGAGGCGGTCGAAACCTTCGCGAATAGCTTGTCTGCGTTTTTGTTCTGTAGGAAGGCGTGGTTAGTTACTTGCTTGCTGGGAGCGGTTGAGGAGGGATCCAGTGGAAGAGGAAGAGAGGGATCGCTGGAAAGAGAGGAGTAAAGTACCAGAGGCAATATGATTCGCTTTCTTCTCATGTTCTGACAACCTGGGCTTCTCATCCAATCCATTCGCTGATCCTGGGTTTGCAGACCCCTCGCGCGGAGGAGATGTCGACATCTTCCTTTCCTTCCCTTGCTCCTCTCTTCCTGGTCACTTCTATTGTCGCCTGTCTCGCCCTCTATTTGCCTTTCTTTTCTTTCCGTCGTATTTCACACTATCATGCGCTCAATCCCGAACTGTAGAAATCACATTGCACACGCTGCAGAGTGTTCTCGCGGGGAGCGACGTTAATTTGAGGAGTTGTCGATGTTGATCACTCCGCACTATCACATGCCCGACGAGGCTTGCTGCGAGCTTGTTTTAGGCTAGTGCAGCAAGGGGTTCCACTTTAAGTTCAGCCTTGCAGATTCCGAGGTGTGGCTGAACAGCTCAGGGCAGTGTGAAACTCAAATTACTCAGGTACTTTTCAAATAAACAAGCAACACTCAACGATTTTATTTCCCCCGGCCGAAGGATAGAATTTCGTTTAGCTTCATTCGGGGAGCAAACTCACTATTGGAATTGCTCGAAACACAGGAGGAAGCGACACTATCAGAAACCAATCGCCGCTGTTTGACAGCATGTCAGAAAGAATTGCTTGTAATTGTGAAGAAACAATATACTTGGATTTCTTCTTCAGACTCTTCCCCTACAAATACCAAAATTGAAAGCAGTCGGCCCAAGCATCAAATCGTCAACACATACATGCCTTGGCATGGATCTTGCTAAACCGCCTAATAAGCGAATGCAAGTCTTACCAAAATAAACCGGCCACATGAAACCTCGGGAATAAACACAATAACTCTTATATGGTCGGCCGAGGTGTATCAACATTCGGCTACCGGTCGAAGCAGATCTAAATCCTGCGGAGCGATTGGGAAAGAAGAAGAAAATATCACTGAGCCCCTCCCTGAAAGTGCTTATGGAATCTGCGCTTAACACTCCAGAGTGTGGAGCCACTCACACAGCAGAGTTCACAAAGCAGTCGTGACAGTGCTTGGAATGAGATCTTGTACCAAGTACTAATTGCACGTAAATGCTGCCAATTTCTGAATATTTGGTCGACATGGCCTGGCTTGATCTCCTATCAATCGCTCGTCTTGATAATCATTTCACTTCAAAGCATTAAAGATCCAAGGAGACAGACCATTCCCAACGTACCAACAAGAGTGGACTTCTGCTCCGAGTTAAGGGAAAAGCATCCCAGGCAGCTGCGGTATATGAAATCAGGTCGTATTAGCTACCTAAGCTGGAATGTAAAGATCTTGAGCACGTATCCATATTTCCCAATTGAATAATGCTTGCTTTCACAGGGCGGTAAAGCTGTTTCAGTCTTGTAAGGCATACCGATTCCCACATAGGCGCCAAAAGAGACAGGCAACCACATCCTGACCCCTCATCATGAAGTTTGAACCGACGATGAATCTCAGATCCTAGGAATAGACGAGGCTTACTACAACATCGATCTCCTTGAAAGTGTGGAAAGCTAGAGTGACGAATCAGTGATCGACATACGCAAGTCATGAGAACAGATGCTCACGGTCGTCCTGTCCAACAGTAGCAGAATACCACGATCCTTCATCATATGTTCCTTTGTCATTCGGATCGATTGCGAAGTATTCTACCGCATCAAGTCAGCGACTTGCAAAGCACCGAGCGACACAGACTTCTTACGTCTCGACTCAGGGTCCACAACCAAAGTCGGCAGTCCCTTCAAACACTTATACTTCATCGCCGACTCAGGCACAATACCACCACCCGGTCCATCCCCGATGCTGAACCTCTCACTGGAGCCACTTGCAGGCGTTGCACGAAGAATACCGTCCCCTGTCAATTCGCCAGGCGCTGAAAGAACGCCCTTGTGTATCTCGAAGTCCAGAACCTGGCCAGCGATGCCAAAACCAATAAGGGGTGGTTGTTCGAAATCAGATCCGTTGATTGCATAGGGCGTATTTGGGCCCCCAATGGTTGTGGCTGCGAGCGTGAATTTGCAGGTCAAGTCTTTGATGGGAAGGTTTGAGCCAATGATCGCACCATTGAGGCAGCTAAAAGAGTTGAGGAATGGGATGCCGCAAAGGCCGCTGAATGGTCCACCTTGAGGTGTAGGAGTGGCGAGGACTGCTGCGAAGAGAGAAACGATGCCGAAGTCCAGGGACCTCATCTTGAAGTTTTTGAGGATCCTATCACCTCTAGCTTGCGCAGTATTGTTTGTGGACGAAGACTAGAAAGGCTCAAAGATGGACAGACGTTGAAGGTGGGTGCGAAACTGAGGTAGCACGACAGGAACACCTCATGAATGCAGATACCAAAAAAGCAGGATCGACTCGACAGTTCTGGGATTTGCTGTGAAATGTCGATGCATTTTGCGGAAGGTACATCATCAACTCGCGTCATGGGGAGGCCATGGCTGGACGGGCAGGTACTAGGGCGAAGCGATATTGTATAGTAACGTACCCAGGTTGGAGGAAGGTTGATCTTGACCAGGAAACATAATTCTGGAGATTGGGCAGTCTGTGCATGCTGAAGAGTCTATGTTTGATGCCACTATTATGCGACTATTGTCTCGATCTCTGATAAGCAGAGCTGAAGGTCAGGTAAGTAGACTCCTCAGCCTCTAGACTGGCATGCGATTGCTGAAGCGAGAGTGAACAAGCTGCAAAGCAGGATAAGAATATCGACACGTCCATGAATGAGTATAAATAACAGATGAAGTAATGATAGATGTTGGTGCTAGATGATGACAATATAAAAACTTTGTGAGCGCCTCTGTGACGCCGTGAGCTTTCCAGTGGGGTATCTAAAACAATTTCCAGTCCTCCAACTTCAAGTAATAAAACGAATGTATACTCCAAGTGCGATGCGTGCCTCCACTAAGCTTCAATTGAACGCCTCGGATGCATATCCTCCCCCATGAATTGATTTGATGTCGCTCAAATAAAGGCTGTGTCTTGGTCACGTATCTCAAACTCCTGGTCGACAGTATCCTCATACTGTGATGCTGACATGTTTCCTGCCCTCTGCTTCTTCTAAATGGAATCCAAATACCAATTTGAAGAGATCCTTCAGAAATGGGTACTGCCCACTCCGCATCATCCACCCGACGCTCTTTGCTACGTCTATCGCGCTAGCATTCTTACCAACAGCCGGTAAAGCATTCGAGCTTCTAAATGTAGGGTCGCTCAATATCAGGTTTCGATATGCTGCAAGCAGCTTTGCATGTGTTGGTAATGAACCAAATGACCCCGTGGGTAGAGCCTTGATAAAGTTTTGAAACGCCGGTGAGTCGGCAGTATTTGGAGTAGCGCTTGTAGGTGTTGAGCGAGAGAAGCCGACGTTCATGGCGGCCTTGAGAATAAGGATCTTTAGTCGGGTGAGGTTTGCGTCCTCGGGACTGGCAGCAGTAGTGATTGTGCTGGAAGATTTCTGGCTTCCTTGAGAATAGGATGATGAAGAGGTTGCACTCGACCATCTCGCGTTGGAAGCACGGGTGCCTTCGGTCCCAAGTACAAGAATGTTAGGAATGTTCGGTGAATTTGCTTCGGGAGAAATGGGTGTATCTTCGAACTCGGTTGTGGGTGTCTCTGGTTGGTATCTTGTACGAGCATGTTCTGGATGCTCTGGGTTCTCGGGTAGGCTTGGTAGACTGCTGCTCTTGGTGTGAGATGATCGACTCATCTGATCGGATATTTGGGTGAAGGTTGTTTGCGATGGCCTTGGCGTCCCCCGTTCTGGACGAACCTGTGTCCATCCTTCTCTGAAAAGGTCGCACAGCTCCCAACATGCTTGCACAGCCGATCCAAGAAGCTCCTCATCAGGAGCTTTGCCTTCTCGTCTGTTCTGGCGAAGGCTGAATAGCATCTCAGCAAGGCCCCAGCATGCTCGAAGCAGAGTATCCGTCTCTTCGGCTAGTTCGTTACGTTGTTTCATAAGCCTATGGCAGAGAGTGATGTAAAAGTCCAAGGTTCGTTCCCGGAAGGCTTCAGGCAGGTTCCGATCATGGGTGTTGTAGAGATGGTTGTTCAGCTCAAAGCTGACTCTCAGCACCGAGTCAGCAATTTCATCCTTCCGCTGCCGAACGTCGAATAATGCTTGGCAAAAATCCCGACACAGATCCAATGTTGGTCTAACATGAAACTCGTGGTTGTCGTCACGGCTGTCGTACAATTTCTGGCATAGCTTCCAGCAACATTTCCAGGCAAGCTCGTGAGCATCTCCAGTTCCAGAATAGCTGAAAATTCTTTCTCGATGAATCGAGCTGAGGCTAGCGAGGGTGTTACAAAGGGTCCAGCATTCATTAAGTGCAGTCTTCAAGGCATGGACTTCTTCATCAGAAGTATGAACTGTTCTGGCGTCGAATTCGTCTTCTTCAGCATCACGATGCTCTTCCGGAATCCCTGCAAACCATGAGTAATGCGGATTGTTTCGGAGGTTGTGTGGAGCTTCACCTTCAAGGCTGTGGGCGCTACTAGATCGGACAGATCCACCGTAATCGCTGGCAAGAGCCTCGACTTCTTGTCGAGTCTGGGCTCGTGGAGTGGCATTTTCCAATCCATATTTGATGGGCGTCACATCCGTGGAGATTGGAGGGGGCGAGACCGGGCTGGGTTGGGTGTTCTGACTGTACTTAGAAAAGTCTGACTACTGAGGAACTCGACTCACCTTATCCTTCGGGACTTGTAGATCTACCCTGATGGTAGCAGGTACATTTGCCTCTTGTTGATATGGAGTCGGAGTCGATCGGTCGGCTCGCGGTGGTTGCATGGGCAGATTCTCAGGCAAATTCTAAAGCAATCAGCATGTTGCCATTCAACTGAGACATGCCCTACTCACAAACTTTCCGTACCCCTCTGGTGCATGTATGACGGAGATAGATTCATCTTCGAGTGAAGCTCTGAAATGATCAGGTAGATTTGTGCTGAGTCTCTTCAACTATAAATAAGTCAGATATGCAACCTTATCTTGTTGGCCGCACCTACCGTAGCCTGCGAATCGGCAGATCCAACTATTCTTGGTGGTGAGGGCCTTATTTCTTGCGCCTGCACATCATCTGCAACCTCGTCTTCGATTTCTGTTGTCTCCGTCCCGTTCGAGGTGACTGGAGACGGCCCCACCATATCACTTGGACTTGTCATTTGCAAACCGTTCGTATTATCGTCAATTGAGTTAGGTCGGAGATGGGAGGATTCTTGTGAATTGCGCGCCGACCTAGCATTGATTAGCAGGCAGCAGAAAGCTTAAAGATCGCATTCCCATACAATGTTTGATATCGTGGAGAGTTGTTCATGGCTGGGGAGTTTGGAGAAAGAGAGAAGTCTGTATAAGGAGAAAAGGCCGACATGATATTGCCTGGAGACGACGAGACCAGGGGACTCTCCAATGCCATTGTTGGCGCAAGGCTCATATGCTTGAATCCTAGAATGGCCTTCAGATCGGTCCCCAAGGCTGGTTATGAAGAGGAAGAGAAACGACCTGGCTCAGGCGCAGGCACGCAGGCAGATAGGCCCCAGAGTTGGTGTGGGACGGTCAAGGCTGAATGGAGCTCTCGGGAATCAGATGCTGATAGCTCTCCAGCTGAGGGCCAGAATAGACGTTGGGTTTGTCAACGGACAGCAGCAATAGCAGCACACTCGCAGTAGTCGGCCTGTGGGTCGGCAATGGGCCAACTAGAAGCAGTTGACGAAGGTACCGCAGGTACGTTGAAGTAGTTGCATATCGCAAAAGTATGGATGAATGTATGTATGAATTTCGAAGAAGCTGCTGTGCCGCATCCGGGCCTGACTGGGCTGGGACTGACTGCACTTGACGTGACTTTGCTTGCTTCTCTTCCAGCGAGAAGACAACGCAACGCGACGCAGCGTTCGTTCGTTCGGCTGGTAACACCCTTGCGATGTGATGCCCGAAATCGAAAGCTGTCCGTTTAGTCCAACCCTTGTGCGGTGCAGTGCAGCGCAAGAGGCGTGTATCGATTGCGATTGCGGTGAGGAGTCGCGATGCGGTCTCTGTCTTGGTCGCTCACTGCTTTTAGTGCTTCTTACTCGCGATGGGAAACTGGTGGAGGAAGTCTGGAAGCGACGTGAGCATTGGGCGAGCAATCGATTCGTATGGATTCGTATGGGCAGCCACTGCACTTTGGCCTCAATTCGGAATAGGCTCTGGAGGCAGGCCAAGTTGGTGATGCTGGTGCAATGCTGCAGCTGGGATTACATCCAACGAATCAGCCTGTGAGAAGCGCGTCTTTTGATCGCGGGCTGCATGACGCTTGGGAATCTCAGCGCTTAACAGAGGGAGGGCTGGAGAAGGAGAGACATGACAGGGGCAGAGGGGGACCAAGCCAGGGGTATGGCATGGACCACCAAGATGCCCTTAACTCTCCTCTTGTTCTCCACGTTCCACTGCTTGAAATTCCAGCCTGGCTCTGTAATTTTTACTTGTTTGGCAATTGCATTCGAGAACTGGAGCTTTGATGAATGAACTTGAAGTTGTAGACAATTAACCGAACACCCGGATGCCAATTGAGAGGCCAACTGAGTTTGAAAACATTCGAACAACTCTTTCTCCAAATTCAAGCTATTAAAACCCATCTAGATCCTCCTCTACTGATGAAAAAAAGGCGCTAGACATGACCACCCGTGGGTTGGCCGAGCTCTACTTCCGTAAAGTCACATCCTCAGAACCTCCACTCTTGACTCCCATCCTTACCTGCCACATCTCTCCCGCTATTCCCGGCCAGAGCTAGAAACAACTGGCTTGAGGATAAACAGCAAATGTGTGATAGATCAAGGGCTGAAGAAGACCCAGCCAATAGCTCCTTGAAAGTCACAAAGCCAGCGCTCAACAGGCGATGTGCTACGGCGGGAGGGTCCGTTTATGGGTAACAAACTAGCGGGCTCATCACCAAGAAGCACCCGCACTTGCAATCTAAGAGAGTTCAGAATAAGAACTAGCCGAGTTGATACTGAACTGTTGCACCGCACCCGTGGTGGTGGGCTCGGAGGAGGGAGGGGTCAATTGTTGATCGACCTGCTTCGGAGAAAGATCGTCCACTTTCAAATATTCTGGTGGCATTTCGTGCCGTGGCCTAGCATTGGGTCACCCTTCCGAATGCTTCTGCGGTCAGCATCGCCAGCAGAGAGCCACATCCTACAATTTCTTGACAGGAGCGCCTCAGTCGGTGTGAGCTCAAAAGCAGTAAGAGAATATCTCTACTTGGCAATATGTCAGCTCCACCCACATACTCGGTAAGAAATATTCCGGTCCAGTACTTCAGATACGACAAATGGGATTCTATTGGTGTACTCGCTCACAAAACAAAGTCCACTTCAAGAGCCAGTTAAAATCAACTCGCGTCTGGGAAAAGTTCTGCATGTGTGTTGGAAGAGCCTCCACATCTCGATCGCTTCCCGCCAATATCAAACGTCTGCGCCGCTACTAACCTTGTAGACACGCGCATAGGCGCTCATGTGGGCATAGTAACCCTATCAAATGCAAGCACTGGCTTGTTTCTATCTGTTGGTTCCTCTCGCGTTGTCTTTCACGGCCTGTACGACCAACTTCTGGAAAATTTAGCCTTGTGGAGGGCGGACTGGGCACTCGATTGAGATTGAATTACACGCCCACCAGCATGAAAATAATGCGTTGTCCATGCGATATAAGGGCACAGAGACCGGAGAAGAGGACTATCTGGGACGAAGGGCATAGCATGGCGCGTAGAGACTCGCGGGTCGGTCGGCTGCTGCGGCGCGGGTAATTCTGGCTTTGTTGGGATAGAGGAAATATGGCTGATATTCGTCTGATACTGGAAATCGATCTGCCTTCTAGGATTGATCAGTCGCATTTGCACGCCTCCAACGCCGTTCAAATGCGCCATGTATGTAATGTAGCCGCCGGGCATGTGCCCTTTTCCCAAACTGAACGCCTGTGCCTCCACATCAAAAGATCAAGTCTGCCCTAGTTCATCGCCGCCTTCTTGGTATCTCGGTCCGCGGGATTGTACCTGTCACAAAATGTCAGATTCTAGAGTAGATAGATCTCCACATGGCTTGAAAGGATTCGGCGAAGTAGGTGATGGTGTTGTAATACGTACTTGAGGAGCTTCTCGATCAAGTCAACGTGGGTCATAATCATTCTGCGGCAGCAATAGCGTTTGCATCCTAGCTGATCCATAGCTTCTCTATTGGAGTTATCAGTCTGATGAAAATTACCAAAGTGCAAGCTTGACTGACCCGTCTTGGACTTGAGCATCAATGAGCTTCAGGTATCGCTCCCATAGATCTCCAACCACCTGCATGAAGGTCAGAGAAAAGCACAAGACAGGAATGAGGAGGACATACCTTCCCGCAGGAAAAGCATCGCACAGGAATAATCATCTTGATCACACTCTGGTATCTGTGCAAGGTCAGGATATCTGTAGTCGTAGTCGAACAAAGAAACCTCGAAACTCGATACTTGAAGGTCGCCGCGGTCGCGCTTTGCGATTCACAAAATTTCGGCGCTAAGATAAACTTTGACCGAGGTTTTTCCGGTCTTTGACATTTTTCGGTTGGAGTAAAAAAAGTTCAGCCTCTTATCACCAGAACACCAATTCCACAGATGGACTCTGCCAACACCATGGCTTCATTACTGAAGCGCAAGAGAGCTCCAGTGGAGGTGCTGGATACGCCCAAAAGATCCAAGTCCGTGAAAACAGAATCTGGAACTCCTCTGCGAAACCCTATCCAAAATCCATCTTGGGAAGCAGCTTTTGATCCACCGCCTGCGACGGAATTGGTGAAGGTCAACACACCCAATGGAGATAGTAAGGAAGTGAACGGGCACCCACAGTCACCAGATTCAGTCGATTACGAGGACTTCGTGGCAAATGGGTCGAAGGAAAATAATGTGGTGGGGTCAAGCTCTGGGAGGAAGAAGAAGAGGAAAGGAAGAGGGGACAAGCCACCCGCAGAGCAGAAAGTCAAAGTCTCAAAAAAGCAATCGCAAAGCCGTTCCGAATTGCCTGCTCTGGTCAGTACCTTCAAGAAGACTGGAAAGGAGCCCTGGAAACTTTCTGCATCAATTGGTGGTCGAATGATCAATGCAGATCCAATTTTCACTCAAGACGAGAAGTAAGTATGTGTATTTTCTCTGCGGAATTATGTTGACTCTTGCAGGTTTCTCATAGTTGCACATCTTGGAGCTGTACATGTTTATTCAACTGCGAACTCACTCCTTACGCGATCGATCAAGTTGAAGCTCAATGAGTTGACCGAAATTCCACCACGTATAATCGCTTTCTGCCTATCACCGACCAATTCCAACTTGGTGTGGGTTGCGTGCTCAGATGGATCTGTTTATAGTATCGATTGGACTTCTGGTGTTGGTTCTGAGCAATATTGGGGTGTATCTTCAACGGGGTGTATCCATATGACTGTTGCGTCTATGGAATCTGCGGATCGACGACGGGATGTGGTTTTTACAACCGAGGCGCGAAAGGATGGAGGTTTCCGAATCACGGCGAACGAGCTGGCTCGACCAAATAGCTCATCTCAGACAGCCGCAAGGACCATATACACCTCGAACCAGCGAATTGATTTCCTGAAGACAGCCAGAGAAGGTTCAATCATCGTGGCAGCCTCTGGAAACAAGATCCTGGTGGGTCGTCTTCGATCAACCGAGTATGATACGATCGACAAGATACGATATGAGTTCCGAGTCTTCGAGTCATCCGATGCGATCAAATCTCTGGATATTCGCGTGACCCAGAGGCCCGGAGCAGAAGAAATGAAAAAGGCGAATCCTCTCAAAAAGATTCCCGTGGTCGACCTGGTTATTGGGGATGTCAGAGGTGTCATTTTTGTGCACAATGACCTGTTTCCAAAAATCTGGATTGGCTCGGAGGGGCAAATGTCTGGCGTTAGTCTTTCGCTTGCGCCGAGGAAGCTTCACTGGCATCGGCAGGCAGTGCATACCGTCAAATGGTCTTTAGATGGTAAGTTCCGAGATCACATGTTCGGGAATGACTTCTAACATCGTCAGGTAATTACATTCTTTCTGGTGGTACTGAAACTGTCCTCGTACTTTGGCAACTGGACACTGGAAAGCAGCAATTTCTACCACACATGGCAGCAACCATACAGAATGTTGTAGTATCACCGACAGGTACATCATACGCCGTTCAGCTTGCAGACAACTCAGCTATGGTACTTTCCACATCTGAGTTAAAACCGGTCGTCAATATCGCAGGAATTCAAACGTGCGTTGTTGAGCCCGAGCCTTCGATCGAATCGCAAGTTGAGCGACTTGAAGAAGGCTTTTGGAAGCAGCCATTGGTGCAAAGAACACCTGCTGTCATTAGTCCTACCAACACCTCACAACTACTCCTTGGCGTCGGACAGACACAATTAGTTCGAGCCAAAAAGCCATTGATCCTCAGCAATCCATTTCTTCAAACACTTGACCTGGGTTCTGGTCACAATCTATCACGCCAGGCATTAACGAGGACGAATATCACAAGTATCAACGCAGCACCTGGTTTACATCGCATCACAGAGCCAAGAATCACACACATGAAGATCTCTCATGATGGAGACTGGCTCGCAACGATCGACGAGTGGATGCCTCCGTCAAGGGATATCCAAGTGAGCAAACGTCAGGAAGCAGATCTCATCGAACGCCAGCCAAGGAGAGAAGTGTACCTCAAGTTCTGGCAGTGGAACACGGAGAGCTTGTCTTGGGAACTCGTGACGAGAATCGATGCTCCGCATACCTCGACGCGAGACTCTGGAGATGCTGGGAGAATCTTGGATCTGGCTGTTGACCCAAGCTCTCTACGATTTTCAACTATCGGTGAGGATGGCATAGTCCGCATTTGGACCACGAAGACTCGTAAACGGGATGGAGTCGTAGTTCGTGGAAAGGACAATAAGCCACTGAGGAATTGGAATTGCGAGTTCGCAGTTGCACTCGGCAAAGCAGAGCTTTTGGATGGAGCAGATGCCCCTGCACCTTCAGGTTGCGTCGCATTCTCCGAAGACGGATCGATACTAGCTGCTGCTTGTAACAGCAACGATGGTCTTGTACATTTCCTGGATCCAGACTCTGGCGCCATCCGCCTCTCCCAAACTGGCCTGTTTGAGGATGAGATTATCAGCATCTCGTTCCTTGGCCAAGATCTTATTACACTCTCTGACAAGCTCATCGTTTTTGACCTTGTTTCCGAGGAAGCTCGAATCATAATCAAAGCTAGTGAGGCCACCAAATCACTATCCACTCGACAGAAACAAGAGATGATGCATCTCGCTGTCGACTCGAGAAGCCGCACCTTCGCCGTTGCTCTCCCTACTATCCGAGACCCAGCCTCCCTCCGCACCGCCACATCGGAACTTGTTGTCTTCCACCAAGACATGCGGGAGCCTCAGCTCAAAGAAGCCTTCTCGACACTGATCACTGCCTTACTCCCAGCGCTTAGCTCGGAGGGTTTCCTCGTTCTTGATACCGCCGCAGAGATCTTCTCTGTCATTAAGAAGGGTACGCAGAACATCACTATGCTCGCACAATCCACCTCAGCATTGCAGCTCGACGCTACTGAAGATGCTGCCGAAATCATGCCGCTCGACCAAGACGATGTTGATTTCGAGGATGCGGAAGAATACCCTACACCTGCTCCTACTCAAGATGGCGAAGATGATGAGGAGAATGATACCCCTGTTGTACCGCAACAGAAATTGGCTGAGATCTTCAACATTGGCCCGGCGTTCGCGCTACCGCCCCTTGAGGAGATGTTTTAC
Source organism: Cadophora luteo-olivacea (assembly GCA_026120085.1). Lineage (NCBI taxonomy): Eukaryota > Fungi > Ascomycota > Leotiomycetes > Helotiales > Ploettnerulaceae > Cadophora > Cadophora luteo-olivacea. The sequence continues at coordinate 545,021 of JALRMC010000022.1, forward strand.
CAGGTGGCGGATTTGTTTGCCGCAAAACCACTAAAGAAGGAGGTTGTATGAGGGCATGGGCTTGCATGCATTGCATGGAGGAAGTTCTGGAGTTCTGTGGCATTTCAGCGAGGCATTGTATAGATGATTAAGCAGATCGGTGTTTGGACAGGGAGGCGGGAAAAGTACGAAACGAAATAAATTACACATCCAGTCCCTTCTTCTGTTTCTTGCCGAGATTAGTTGCATCATGCATGAGCGAATGTTCTGACCACTGGATACGCACTTGCCAACATGCTTGTAAATGTCGAGGTGTTGGTTGATTTGGTAGGAATGACTCGCTTATATCCAAGGTCAATGAAGAGAATGGCTGTGACCTCTCAGGTCCATTTCCCTAGCATTTAATAGGTGCTGTGTTCATGAGAATAAGGATCCATATATTAATATTGACTGATTTTGGGTGGGGAGAAAATAGTAGGAAGCATGAAACGAGGGCATAGTCGGCGAAGAAGGCCAATTAGACAAAAATATAAAAAAAGTAGATATGTCATAGTTCAAAGAGACTACATTGCTGCAAATCTCCCGTCTGTGATAAGCAACGGGACGAAGCCACGCCGCTAATCAGAGGGATGACCTCCCCAAGCCAACCCGGAAACTACTACTACCTGGGTAGGTAGAGTCGAAGTCCATAGTGGGAAGACCGGTAATGCGCACGCTGCAGCCGAAGCTCAACGGCCGTTTACAGAAGAGGGGAAGGGAACTGAATAGAAGAAGCAGAAGGAATGAAACCATGCATAGCATTCAACTAGTCTGGTAAATGTCAGCCCCCAGGTGGAATCATTGGAGGCTATCTTACCGAGTTCAAGAGGTTGTTACTTTTGGCGAAAGACTTTTCGTCTTTGCGCACAAAAGACCTCCGGCAGTGCTGCCGACCAGCCCAAAATTTGCTTATTGACTTATACATATGAGCAACTGCAGTGAGAAATTCACGTGTACCTGCCTTGGTGGCTTGTTTGGAGTTAAGCGAGAGCAGAGCGAGTTTTGAGCGTCAGGACTCTGTGAAAGTTGCACCATGAAGCTGAACATACGCTCGTGTACAGTCGCACGGTTGAATGGCTGTCTTGTAATTGCGAAACAAAATTTACAAGTGGGCTAGTAGGTCATGAAGATAAATATGAGATCGGTTTCTCGCTACTCTGGGTGGCGTAGTAGTAACGTTTGGTTTTGGTGAATTAGATCAGCTTAAGTTCACTACGTGCGGAGTGGATCTCAACTTGATTCAGCTTACATTTGACACCTGCATAAGCCCGCACATTCGGCTTCTGTACTTTCATCAGGGTCCGAAAATCCGGATAGTTTTGTGCATTTGCAGTCGCGTAGGTAACCCAATCATATCCCTGGACAACATGCACGTCTCAGCCCCAGTCGTGGACAAATCACAACAATTTCACCCTGTTATCTTTGAATCAACATTCAACTCACCTCATTGTCCAAAAACTAAATCTGACATTCATCCTCATGTCTGACCCTGGGGACGCCAATAACACGATGGATCCCGAAGCTGGCCCATCTTCGCCCAGCAAGGCAGACGAGTTCAACAAACCAAGACCTGACAGCGACAGCACCCACAGCCTTGTTAAGCAGCTTACAAACAAGACCAGAGTGGAGACACCGCTGGAAAAGGAGAGCCTGGAGCAACGTCTGGATACCTTCAAAACTCAGCTGGATTTACAGACGAAACAATTCGAACTTCTTCGAGCTATCGTCAAAGGCACACAGTCCGACGCAGTTCTAGCAACCTCGGACTCGGAATCAGGAAGTGTTGAGAAGAGCTCTAAGGCTGACTTGTTCACTGAAAATGATCTCGCGCGTGCTCTAAGATGGGAGAAGAAGCAAAGGCCGAACTCCGAGGAAATTTTGGAGTGTGTGGCAAGGAGTTCGTTGGATTTTGTAAAGACGCCAAAATACTATGGTTTGCGGAAAACCCTACTCTGCATGACAATGCTGCCGATCAGTTGGAATCGGAAATCTTGCTGAACTGGCCGAAGACGCTTGGGCATGTGGCCGACCTACAGAACACTTGGGACTTGAGAAATTCAAACCAGAGTCTTACCAGTTGGGAGTTTGTTAGTAACGCTAGAATGGCAAAATTTGGCTACAGCAAGCAAGGTGGAATAATCATTGGGGAATATGCGGAGACAAACGGAGACAAAGTGGTGGAGTGTGAGGACCAATTTCAACCTTCGAAGAAATCCTTATCTGATATGAATACAGCATCTCCAGGACTTCAATATATTGAGGGAGAATGTCCCTAACGTTCCCGTTCCATCAGGTAAATTAATGTACGCATTTTGTGCCTACCTTGTGTCAGGACCCTGACTTCTGCTAACTTTTGACGAAGTGTTTTGAGCCCTAGCCAAAATCATCGTAATTTTATGCCATTGAAATACATGGCATTCGTGCTGATCCACATGTGCGCGGATAAAACCGATGTTCTAGCACAAATCACAATCAGCAAAGTGATGGAACTATATCTGGATCCAAGGCGGGGTAGTGGGTATCGGTCACTGCATTTTCGTAGATCTTGCTATCACTATACATTTAGTGTTCATTTCTTCAAAAAAGGATTTCTGGAATCGTCCGTACACATGAGTAAACCAATGGCAACTCATGGGCCAAAGTCCAGTGGCGATTTATTTTCGAACGCGGAATTCGGACGCTTCTTTGACTGGCCACTTCAGCTACTAGTCGAAGAACAACTTTCCGTCCTGGTTACTAGTCAGGTAAGCACAGAATCTTTGCAGCATCTCTATCGCAAGATGCCCTCCCTGCGCAGGTACAAGAGTTCTAGTCATGGAAGTCGAATGAAGAAACATTGGCTGAGCCGTTGACATAGTGGGGAACAACAACACCATGTTTCAATATAGTTCGGCTAGGACTTCAGTCAGACGATGATCTAGGACAATTAGACGTCCATGAGCATAAGGGTCAGTTCGTGGCCATGCATGTCTTTGTTGAAGTCCTCGCCATTGAATTGATGGGTATCTGCAAACACTGGTCGGATGTACTCCGTGGCATGGGAGAAGCTTGGGGCAACAGTAAGGAATTCATAACTATACCGTGCTTGATATCCCCTGGCTGAAAGACAACAGGCCATGGATATGCTGGACGAGAACACCGGATACACACTGATGTTTGACGACAAGGAGTTCAAGCGGTCGAAGCTTTACTTCACGTTACTGCAGCTGCATCGTATTTTTGAGAGATGCATCGAAAAAACCCTTGTTGATCTTGAAGCATCTCAGAAAGACTTCCTCGAGAGCTGGGGTAGTGATAGCTACATAGACACAGAAGATGTCCTCGAGACCTTGAACGAGCACTGGAGGGAAGCCATGTCAGAAGCCAAGAAGCAACTCGAGTCAATAATGGAACGAATTAAGTACAAGAGGGAAGAGGTCAACAGTCTTCGTGATGGTGTAAGTCGAAATTGCTGTTTCGACAATGGACCGATCCCAATGATGATTTTGAAATAGCTTTTCAATGCCACATCTGTGCGGGAAGCGTCTCGTAGCACAGAGATCGCAGAAATATCCATCCGACAAAACCAGTACCTATTCGTTTTCACGATTATGACAGTGATCTATCTGCCACTTGGATTCGTCACAGTAAGCAGTGCCTTCTTGAGTCCTCCTCCACCAGTGGCGCACGGAATAATTCAGCGGATTGTCTTTGCTTGACACCTGAGTAAATCGGCGAGGTTTCCGAGTCGATGCAAGACTAACACTCTCCAGTCCATTTTCGGCATGCACCTCTTCGATACCGACGAGTCCGGCGTCGTCGCTGCTCGGCCGAAATTCTATATAACACTTGTGGTATTATCAATCTCGACGTACGTTACTGCAGGCTTGGCTTATTGGCTTGTACGAAGCAGGAAGAAGGATGGCTCTGGCCGGAGAGATGGGATACCGAAGGTGGCCCCAAAGATGGCCCCAAAGAAGCAAGAACAAGACTCGGACTCAGGGCCTCTCGAGACTGATGAGCAGGGTCACGTTGAGAGAGGAATATCCGCATTGCTGAGGAACGGAATAAGAGATAGAAAAAATGAGGTCGCAGGAAGAGATAAGGGCAAGGGCAAAGAGGCAAGTACGATGGTATAGGAAACGCACTCGCGGAAACACAGTCAAAGCGAGCGAGCAATCGGGTCCGAAAATCAGAAACATTGTTGCCAGAGACATGTCATTGCTGAGGCACGTCCATGTGCGATCGTATGCTTTCATGTCTGCCATATCATACAGCCAACCTCCAGAACCATCTATGCACGTACTACCCATCCATCCTCAGCGAAGAAGCCATCCGTAAAAGCAGACCATGCCAGACCAGACCTTTGAACTCCAGATTTTGCCATGGGAACCCGAAGTGAAGAAGCAAGAAAGAGAAAGCATCAATCTACGCCTTGGCCTTTCGACCACTGCGCTTGACAGATGAAGCGGCAGCAGAAGCTGGAGTCCTGCCACCGCGCTTGGCAGACGAAGCAGGTGCTGGTGTAGCAATTGACTTCCTCTTCTTGCTAGCGGGTGTCTTAGATTCCTCCTCTGCGGCAGCCATTGATGGACGACCACGTTTCTTGCTGGCTGGAGTTGCGGTGGCGGCTTCAGGAGCAGCGGAACGGCCGCGCTTCTTCGGTGTCTTAACCTCCTCAACGGCCTGGACTTTGGCGGGACGACCACGCTTTTTAGCTGGAGCAGCAGCATCTTTTGCCTTAGCTGGGGCTTTCTTGGTAGCAGGCGCAGCTTTCTTCGTAGCAGTAGCCTTGGCTTTTGACTTGGTCTCCGCCGCTCCCTCAACTTTTGCAGGTCGACCTCTTTTCTTTTCAGCTTTAGGCTCCGCGGTAGAGACAGCTTTCTTAGCTGGTCGACCGGTTCTCTTTGCTCCTGTCTTTTTTGTAACCGCACCAGCTTCATTGATCAGCAGGGCAGTAGGTTTGACGATACGTCCAGTTCGAGTTCGGTTTGTGACTGCCTTTGCTGCCTTTGCCCTCGCAGCCTCTCTCTTTGACTTCTGAGCCTTCTTCTCGGCCTCGGATAGTGCAGGACGACCTCGTGGCTTACCGCTATATGCGGGCTTGACCTTCTTCTCGCTGTCCAGTACCGCTGGACGACCAACCTTCTTAACCTCGGGAGCCTTCTCATTGATCAAAACATAGGCCATCTTCTCCAGCTCGATAGGTGTACACTTCAGTCTTGACATAACAGTTTGTGCTTCCGCGAACATCGTTTCAAACTCCTTTGTGTTGTACTTCGGCTTCACCTTCTTTCCATCGGCAGTCAAGTAACTGAACAGCTCGTCGCTGAAGAACACAACGTTTTGAGGATCGTGGATAGCCAGTAAAAGTGAAGCGGTTGCTGGTCCAATACCCTTCAGGGTGGAAAGCTTCGAAATCACTGTAGCAATATCCTTGTTATCTTGTGCGTAAGCAGCGAATGCGTCCTTGGTGGCATCGGCGACAGATTCGTTCGTGTTGGAAGCAACAAGCTTTGGTAAAGTAGGGCGGAAAGCACCGTGGTGGCTGAATTTATGTCAGTTGAGTCACATACAAAGTTCGAGTCAAATTGCAATTGCGCCGGAAATGCGACTTGCCCAGTCTCTCGATGCGCCGAAAGTCGTAACGGAACGAGGTATTGTGCAATCCAAATCCAACATCAGTGGATCTTACATCTTCCACTGTACAAGCTTCTCAACATCCGAGAGTTCAATAGTACGTCCAGTAACCTTGGAGAAATTCATAGGCGCAGTTTGATAGCGAAACTTATCGAGCTCCTCAATCGTGGTCGAACCATCCTGAGCTTTAAGAGGCGTCAGTAATCGAGTTCGAATACCTCCAGATTTAATCTACAAAGGTGCCAAAATACTTACGAGTCTTTGCATGAGTCTTCAAAGCTTCAGGATATCGTCCCAAAGCCGCCTTGAAGTCGTCCAGGGAGATAGTGCTTGCCATTGTTGAAGATGAAGATGGAACGACCTCTTCTTTCTTCCCGAAGATTGTTCGAAGCATTCAGATCGAATGCCTGAAGACAAACTTCGTTGTCGTTTCACCGAAAAGTCAGAAAGTGGTTGTTGAGTATTTTATTTTCAGAAAAGAAGAGGTTGGACGCGACGAAGGTGAAATCGCGTCGAGCAGTGGATACGCATGGGATTCACTAAGCGAAGGACCCCTGCTTGTTGATAGACCAGATAAGGTAGGCGGTGAAGGAGATGGCCCGATCGGCTGTCCTTTTTTCTCAGTTCCGATTTCCATCGTACAAATATCCCGCTCTACCCCTCCACTTCAACATTTCTGCAACCAACCAATTTGACTGAAGTACTTGTACAATACCACATCTTCTCCACAGAAATTCGAACCTCGTCGATCAGCCACCAAATCGCAAACATGGGAAACGTAAGTTGACCTCTTCGAGCGCATAAGACAGAGACTAAGAAAACACCAGGGAGCAAAGGCAGCCTCGAAGCGCGATCGCAAGGACGACAAGACCAAGGTCGCAAAGTCGCAACTTAAGGTTAACGAGAAGGCCATGGATATTCAGTGTGTTATCTGCAAGTCCACCTTCTTGAAGACAACTCGTGCGCCAGCGTATGTTCTGCCCATAATGTCTCCAACGACATACCAAAATTTCTGAGAAGGGTTTTGCTGACACTTTCTTCCTTTACAGTCTCACCGAGCATGCCACCAACAAGCACAGCAAGACCCTCGCGGATTGCTTCCCTACCTTCGTTGCCGCCCCTGCCAAATAAATGCGCCTATTCGACCAAGGACATAAAATTGGGGAGATGATTTGTGTATGGAATTCAACAGACACGAGTTATGGCATGGGCTTGATTTTTCTTTGTTGCGTTTTGCTATTCATGTTTCCGCTGGAGAAGTCATGAGATGAATGAATGATATGAACAGATGTTGTAGATGGATTTGTTTTTGACTTGGCTAGCGACTGGCGCATGGGAGGAGTTGAGTTACGTAGACAGACGGCTACGCATATTGTGTCTATGATAGACCCTGAACCTGTCCTTCAGCCCACTCTTACGCTGGACTTCTTGCAAGTGATTGTAAGCTAGTGCTTCATTCAATGTGCCTCGACTGCTTGTCCTAGCCCAGCAGTTACAGGCTTGCCAGTTGAAGCTGGTGCAGTTCTGGCCTTCTTGCTTTCAGCTTCTTCTCTTTCCCTTTTCTGCTTCTCTCGAATCTCCGCAAGGATATCAGGATACCATCTCTCGCCCACATCCGGATGGCTCTTGATCCTGTTCTTCAAAGTAGCCTCTCCCAAAGTTTTGGCTCCGTTGCCTCCGCTGAAAGTAAACTCTACATCATCCAATCGTCCACCATTCCTAGCCACGATCTTTCTCCGCATCTCCTTGATATCCTCAGGCACTCTTCCAACACCACCGCCGTTCTCCCAGTCATTCAACTCGTCAAATTCCGCGTCCAGACTGACTCCTTGGAAAAACGGAACTGAGAACCGCGCTCCTGTTCCAGGCGCTGGCGACAAGACTCGGTGTGTAGTTGACATGCATACGCCTTGAGTAAGAGCCTCCATACCCTGACCGATTGCCACCACGAGTGTATTATCAATCGGCGGACAGTCGATCCACTCTCCAGCCAGATTCTGTACTTGCAAGCCCTTATGTTTCGTAACTTGCAACAAGTATGATGTGAACATACTATCTTTATGTGGTCCAACGCCCTGACCCTCTGGCACTTCCTCCCCTTCCTTCCAAAGTCCCAACTCCTTCAAGTCCGGATATTTCACAATCTTGAGCTTGTGCTGTTGATCCACGTCGAAGTACTTATTGAAAGCTGTCGGCGACAAACCAATGGCCTCAGCTATCAGAGATGTAAAGAAAATCGAGATCTCGCCCATTCGCGTAATATATTCGCTGTATACGGGCTTGAACTTCGGAAGGTAGGTCGGAGAGGGCCATTGCGTCGGCGCGAATAGGTTTCGGTAGAGGGGTTGATCGGGGGTGTGCACTGGGTGGTCTGTTGAGAGGTCGATCTGCTCGCGATGGTCTATCGTGTGCGCTGTTATTTCAGCGTCGAGACGGGAGTATCCTAAGAATGAAGGTGCATTCTTCATCTCAATTTTGAGTCTTGGATGATAGTCAGTACATCGCACAAGGAAGGGCAACAGGATGGCGTACTTCTCTTCCATTGGCAAGTCGAAGAAGGAAACGCCTTCCTTTATAACCTGCTGCGTGAGCTCCTCTGGTATACCTACATTCTTGAGGTACAAGAAGCCCACTTCTAGCAGCGCATGTCGGAGCTGATCCAAGAACTTGGGCTTCGTGGAAAAATCCTTGGCCTCCGAGAGATCTAGGATAGGAATGGTATCAAATGACATTGTGACCTTCGAGTGAAGTGTGGAGAGATAATGAGGACATGAAAGGAGATGATATATACTTTCCTATCGTACGATGGATGGCCGAGCATGTACACAAAGGATATCGCATCGCGCCTCTTGGATGATGTGCTCGCTGGTGCCATCGATTGGAGGTCATAACCCCGCACCCCACATCGGACCAGATGACTAAGCATAAAACCTCCCTTCAACAGCTTGTTGACTTGCGATCAGTACTTTCGTCTTCGTAAGTCTTGATACGGAAGACTCAGATTGGAGGGGATACTGGGAGAGAGAAATTTTTCTTTCCATGTTCAGATAGAATTCGTCAACGGGAGGATGAAGTTGTGTCAATGATACTTAGCAAATCCTCGAACGTTCGCATGTTCTCTAGATGTCGTCAGCGAGCAGGACAACCGTCTTATACGGGAAAAGGTCTAGATTCGTCTTTCATATCTTGATAGATCTGTTGCCGAGTCACAGATCTATTTACTGACATAGTGTTTACTACAACATCAGGCGTGCTGGGAGATCCAGTGAGAAACTCAATCTGTCGTTTGTGACCAAACGATAGAATATTTTCTAAGCGCTGAGCTCATGTTTGAAATACAATTTTATTATTTCATAGCCCGCGAATACTAAATCTATTGAGCCTCAGGAATACCGCATATGTCTGACAGAGTTGCAAATTGTGTTTACTCTGTCTCTTTCCCCCGGAGACCCATCTATGGTCAATTGCATTGCGAATGGTATTGGCGTCTGAGTTGTGTTAGAAAGGGTCCACTTAGAGCAAAATAAACTATATTTACACTGAATCTTAAGTCACTTACGACATCTGCGTCTAGGTTGCTCGATTCGACACCAAAGTGAGTGTTTTGTCGGCGAAGATGGACTCCAAAAATCGCTCAACTCGCTTATCAATCGCGTTTGTTTATTTTCGCGACTCTCCTATCAGCATGCCTCTGCTGTTTCAGATTGTATGTTTACTTCGCAACATCTCTCGTACTTACTACTCGGTCCGCTGCTACCAGCGTATACTAATTTTCAAAGGCATTTATTGAGGCAAGGGTTTTCTGTTGGCTAGATGTTAAGTGGCGCGTACGGGATTATTTCACACCAAGCTCCCCCACTTCTCAATTAAGCCTCAACAGAGGTGCTATTCGATCCCCAGCTCATTTTCCATTTACGGTTTTTGACAGCCCTACGGGTTGAACACGAAGGTGGTCTGTCCATAGCTTGTCGAAAGCGACATACAACTAACAGGCATTGATTTGGTCTCACTGAGTTAGTCAATCCTGGGCTGTTGAGTCGCCTTTTTAAAAACTTGAGAGAGCATTCTCCCCGATGGAGACGACTTAAAGAATGTTGAGGGAAGCCAGTGACGCTGAAATTAACGATGAAGCTGCCGTGAACCTCCATACTCATTTCACGAGCGGCAAGACAATTGTCAACACCACTGCGAAGTCGCGTCTTCTGTATACTGGAGACTGCGAGAATCTCCTTAGAAAGGTGGTGTTTCTTTGGACGTCTTGATCAACACTTGATCTTTCGTAGATTGTAGTGAATCTTACGTTTTCCAAGAAGAAGGATTGCTCCACCTTGCAACTTGTGTACGTTTCGTTGACGAATGAGCTAACACATGGGATTCTGGTCAGGACATCACGCAAATTCTAGATGTCTCGTGCTCGGTCACGAATAGTTTCAAGTTTAAGGGCAGCTCGGAAACAGTCTCCATCCAGGATTCTGTAGTGCCCTTGGCGATTTGAACCGCCATAAGCGAAGTCTCGAGTTTCCGAGCCAGTATCACTGTACATAATGGCAACTTCTACACTTCTCTTGAACCCCCCAATCTTGAATTCAGTATTCGGAGTCCAATGTGCAAAAACATCTTAAGCCCGAGCCACGCACGAGCAGCAAAGCTTGCTGCTTTCCACTTTACTATCCCTGAAAATGGTTATCGTCCGAACCAACATCGAAATGAAGCAGGCAACAACGCGGCCGTCCGTGTTCCAACATACACTGTCACACGTAGCACCAACATATCGCATCATCACACATGCAGCAGCAGCGTAGATCACATAACGTCTTGCAGCTGCACTACACAAGTCCCCTGATCCCTTCTTCCAGACTATTCCCTGCCTGACATATACTAGCTCTACGCCACATGGCGCGGCTTTTGCAAGGATTTAAGGGACAGGCACAAGGACCAGCTCTCGAGGCTCGACATGACATCCTCGATGGAGAATATCGAAGCTGAGCAATACCTTCCGCGCAATTGAAGTGACACCAGCCGCTGAGCCTGCATATGCGGCCGCAGCCTTGTCATTGTCACACTTGTCCAAGCCGCAAATCTTCATTCCGAGATTCTTGTTGAAGAAACCAAGTAGGATGATATCATCCACGATAAAGCAACGAACAGCATAAACTTTCCACGCGGCAAAGACCTAGATGAATACGAACAAGAAAAGAGGGAAATTTTGCCGAGGAACTTGTTCACTTGAAGCCCAACTTCGACATGTAAGTCTCAGCCCGAGTAGCTGCAAGGCGCAAGCGAAGCACAAAAATTGACGCCGGCGCTACTGTACCGCGAAGGAGAACGAACCTCCAAAAAGCAACACGGCACTCCCGTCTTCCTGCCAAACAACTTTCAGCTTCGCAAAGGATCCCACAACGCCCAATGTCTTCCAGCCAACAGAAGTATCGCACCAACACAACGCATCCCACTCTCTGAAGCGAATGTGGCTTCGGCAGAACTAGCTAGCATCCTCAAATCCGCAACTCCCGCTGAAGAAAGTCCCGCTGAAGAAAGCGCTCTTTTGCATGCAGTCGAAAATCCACTCCGACGTGTAAGGCCAATAGAGTATTATGATATTTGAAATACAGAGGAGAAGTATGGATTGAAAAGCACTCGACTCAGCTTTCTGCAGGAAAGGATGACTCGAGGATGGCTCTTGCATGTGTTAATCACGTGAGCTCCATACTTTCTTTTACCGCTATCTGCGAGCAGAGATCGTCTTAGGCAGCATCAGGAGCAGATAGGTGCGCATACTTGAGAGTGGAGACGGGTTTGCATCTGCAACATGCGAGATTGGAGATTGTAGATCTGGGAGATAGGATAGTCTTGGTTGTTTGTCTGGTCTCACTCGGATATTCTCGCACACATCAGACCACCTCACTCAGCTGATGATAGTCAGATCGGAAAAAGAACCGGAAGGACAACAGAGACATCAGTTTCAGATTATAATTGAATAATTGTTCGACAATTTTGGTTGCGGACAAATCTATAATGATCCAGCCAGAATATTGAAAGTCATAAGCTCATTAAAAGTGTGCGACTCATGCCAACGCCGTCATTCACCCGTAAAGTCCAACCTGAGACAATTTGACTGCTCAACTGCTTGAACCATTCCAAATCCCAACGCCCGTTCTATCCTATTTTCAGGTTCCCAACCCTTTCCATGCCTTTCGCTCAAAAAAATAGTCATAATGCGAGGCTGGGAGTGATTAATCACTCAACAACCTCCTCGCTCCAGTCCCCATCGCTGGCACCAAAGTGAACTGGTCCCAACTTCAAGAACCGCTTCTTCTGCATCAAGCTTCCATCACTGCTCAATGACGAAGACCGCCTTGTCTTCTCAACCGGAACTGCCGGCATGGCGAGTGCCAGCGCCTCCTCCGTAACTGCCGGCTTACTCTCAACTGCAACTGCCTTAGTTGGCGAGGCTTTTGTGAGAGGATACGAGGCGCTGGTTGTTGGTGCGAGGGAGAGGAAGGTGTGGGTTTGGAGTTGGGCGCGTTCTTCAGCGGCGGGTACGTTGTTTTCTTGTCCGGCGAACGCGATAGCGATCATCTCGCTAGTTGGAAGTGTAGATGCCATTTCGGTATTTCGTTTGTAGTGGAGAGTAAGTGAGATGTGATCCGTCGACTTTGTTATGGGCGCGTGAGTGGAAGATTGCTGGCTGTAGAGTGCTGTTTGCTTGCGAAAGTAGGCGGGTCTTTGTGAGTAGGCCAACAAGAGGATCGAGGTCGCAGAAAAGGCTTGTAGGAAGAGGATCTTCTGGGTGTTTGAAAGAGTAAAGAGGACAAGAAGGACGGAGGCACAGCTTTTATCTGTGAATTTCTCAAGATGCTGGCTCAAAAAGTAGTGCCGTGGGGGCAATCTCAGCGTCTGAAAGAGAGGTTGGTTGATGCACGCCCCCGTTATGCAAGCTCCACACGTGGGAGATGGATTGGTCGGGTGACAGGTAAGAAAACAATAAGGATTCGTAATCGAATTGGACACGGCCTCGATTGAAATTGCGAAACTTGTTGGGACAAAATGATAAGAGAAATGGTCAAGAGCATGAATATATCTGAATCAGAAACGACATCAGGTTTGCCGAAAAGCATATTTCCCAATGGGGTAATGGAACTTTAAGGAGATGATAATGATAGTCCTGGGGAAAGTTGCGCTATAATCCGAGATGATGTCTGTACACAGCGTTCTATTGGATGGCTCCCCGCAGAGAAGAAGATAATCCGGAAGCAGGTGAAGATGGACTCCCACGCCATATTCGGGTGGTTTGAGGGGTCTCAGAGGAGGTGGCCGACGAAGGCCATCGCTAGCCGCGCTCTCATTGCGAATAAGCAAAAAAGGATCGAATCAGCATTGATCGCAAATCTTGGTGGTTACTCAAACTGTTAAACTGTGGGGTCATGGTCAGCTGTTTGTCTGATATTCATCCCTAATATTGGACTTTCATGCGTGGTCGAAGGCAATTCCCTGGAGAAAAACAACAAAGAAATGGGGTTATGCTGACAGAAACTGAAGAGATTCGGCACAGGCCGAGACAACCCCGCGAGCTAATCAGCCCACTTCGAAAGCCACTGCTGAGGAAGCCTTTTGGATTCCTGGTTCCAGACCATTGATGTCGTCAAGCCTGGCTTGCGCAAAATCTGGGGTAATCGAGGAGAGCAGTGCCGAAGCCTCAAAAACCCGATGGTCGATCCGTGGACCAATGGTCAGTGCCGAGGTCTCGGTAGCGCTCGGCTAGTCAAAATAGAGCCCCTATTTGGGTCGAGAGGCCTTGCGGTAACGAGCTGAATCGCATCTGATAATCACGAATCGGTCACGAGAGTCGTGGTGGCTTCCGTTAAGGGATCAAAACGTCTGGGCCGGAAATAATGGATGATGTCAGGGCGTGACGACCTGTGCCGTACGGCAATGATTGCGGTTGCTGGCTGCAAAGGAAAGGTGCACCAGATGTCTGTTCTGGTTGACATTTCCTCAAACTGGTCGTGATCTAGAAAACTTAAACGTGTGATTGTTTTCTGTGGTTCAAGGTAATGCTTCGGACGGATTCAGCCCGCAATAGATTCGTAATGATTATTGTGCCGTACGTGAGCAGACGGAAGGAGCTCCATTAGGATATACTCGGTGGCTTCGACGCCTTCAAGACCTTGGACGAAATGTTGGTTTTTGGTCGGGCAGAAACTCGCTACTAATACCTCAATATCATACAGACTTCATGCACGGGACATATGTATCTGTTCTGCATGAGCGGTCGGTCCGATGACCTGAACGAGTCCATTGAAATGAAAGATCCTAGCTGATGTCTGTTGATAGTGTGCAAGAGTTCGCAGACATGCAAGAGAAGATGTGCGAGACCATGCATAAGTGCAACATCGCCTTCTAACCTGATCCACCTAAGCTACAGCCATCGCCCGGCTATGCAGCTCGTCGTACGCGCCAGGAACATCCTACTTGCCTCATGATCCAACCGTCGAGATCCGTGCGGAGGAACCATCTCTTTAAGCTTTGGTGCCGTCTCTGCAGGTTCAGTTGAAGAGCCATCTTCGGATGAGACAGTAAACAGTAGTTGAGTGCACTAGATCGCTCTAGATTTGAGTTGCGACATGTCGGGGTCCAAAGTCCAGGAGAATTTGAGGCTGTAATCAGGACCAGTTTGTGGTGTGAGATCGCTTTCTGTACGACTTTTGACAGGCATACAGTAAGCTCTCGGGTAGCTACATCGCCAGATTGCGTAGCCTCCAAACTCTGCGATCTGTCATGTAGGATCGATCCCATCCTCGTAAGCAGCACGTTGAGATTTGACGCGAAGATACTGGGAAGTGTTGACCTCTTTTGCCAGGTCCCCTGTCAATATTTTCTTTTGGCGCTTAATCTACGACGCCAATTCGCGAGGGTCCATCCTCAATGGTGGCTGCCAGGGGCTTTGCCTATCCGGCATTCTTATCGATAATGGAGGTGATTGACTGCTCTTGCAACTACCTGAAATGATCGAAACGGAGCTTTTCTCTTTATCCGACGGTATCACGACCTGTGATTGATCCCGTTCAGAGTTCGAGACGGGTCAAAACTCGATGATGCAGCTGACATGTTTGCAAGTAACGGTGGCAAAAATAGCATGACATCGGGGCCTTGCAGCTGAGAGGTCTTGTGCTCCCTCAGGATTTGTTTTATTAGTTTTGACCAAATTATCTTGCGGATTTCATTTTGTACGTGCGAGCCAGGTACAAGGCTTGAAAACCGTTGCAATATTTCCTCTCCGAGAGGGGCACCACATGGCACAGGGAGGGCTGTCCTAGCGTGAGTGGGGAAAGCCGCAGTGGATCAATATTCGATAAATGTTAAGATGACTTCGTATGATGTGACTGCTTGGCTCGGTCAACGAACGGGACGATGTGTTCTGGAATATCTGAGTCCTCTGTGAATCGACATGTGCAACGGGAATATCAGCATCAGAATGTGAAGACGATTGTTGAAAGTGTTGACTGGCGGCTGTGAGCGAGCTGTGTGACCGCTGACTGAATTTCCATGCGGAAGCTCCGATCGGTGACAGTAGTGGCCGAGTTGGGGGCGTCAACCGTCGACACCAACGGCCCTTGTTGGCCGTATTGGGGGATAATCCGAGGTACTCGCGATTGTGCATCGCATCCAAACCAGGATAAATTCGTGTGTGGACTAATCCCATCCGCCAATAAAAGCATGGGGGCCGTGGTCGTTCAACCGGAATAATGATTTGCAAGATATCGAAACAGAAGCAGTTGACATTAAGACACTCAAGACAATGACTGACATGACAGACGACGACCTGTGCAGGGGGCCGAATGGAGCAGTCAGATTGACAGCCGGCCGGCTGCGTTTGCCGAAATCCCCAGTCATTCGCAGAGAAACCAGTTGCACGAGCGCCGAACGGAGCCGTTACGAAGTCAGAGTGGCTGGAGTGTTTAGTGATATCGACTCCTGATATGGGAGGGAGGTCGCACAGGATCCAATAGGGACGGCAGTCGACCTTCATCACAGTTCAGGCGACGCAAAGAGCAAGCCAACAGCGTTGAATATTGACTGGGCCCTACGGCTGGCTGATGCAGGCAGGAGGCAAGTCTCCTCTGCCGAGCAGAGGCTCACGGGAGGCCACTCGTGGCTTGCTGCCAAAACTCCAACCAACCCCAGTCAGCAGTCAGCAACAAGCAGTCCGTCAGAAAAAAAAGGCTGAAGCACAGGACAGCTTGCGGTTTTGAGCTTCGGCAGCTGTCTTCAAGAAACTCTTTGATGTTTGAAGTCCACGGCGCTGATGCTGTTTTCAATAATTCCGAGACCATCGAGATTTGAGGAGCCTGACCACACATGGCATCCTTGTAGCAGGTAGGGCATGTTGTGAGCCGCGAGCTCGAATCGGATTGCCGCCATTCATTGGCTCCAATCCGGAGCCGTCGCACGCTGGCCCTGCCCTGATACCCTGCCGTCGACCTCCCTCCCTGAGTCCCTGTCCCTGTCCTTCAGAAGCGACAGCAGTCGCGCTCTCGCCCTGCATCTTGCCTGCAATTGCTGCAGTAGTCGCGGTGGAGCATGGACCATGGACCGTGGACCATGGCGGCGTGGGCTTGCCCCTTTGGAGCTTGGGTGAAGGGTTCTTGGCTACTCGAAACCTTGCGTACGACCAGGGTGTGAGGTGGAGCTCTCCTCCTCCATCTCCTTTGCCAGCACTCCAAGCACCACTCTCAGACTGGCCATGTGAGCTTTTCGAAATGGCGTCCTGCAAACCTTGTCAGCAGTGAGGATGTTCCTTGCCAATCCTGCCCTTATGTGCTCCTCAACGATCCTCCTCTCTTTAGCCAGCTAACTTTTTGGCTCGGATGACGGATATGTGTGGGCAGTCCAGTCCCTTCGGGCCAGCCTTGTATAATATTTTTTTCTGTTCTGCAAAGTAGATTCCAACAGAACTCATCACATCCATCCGGAGAACAAACGACCACCCCGACCAACAAGGACACACACAGGCCGCAGACAGGAATCTTGACCTCCCATCAGTGTTGCCGTCTACCTACATCCACTCTGGGATGGCAAACAACTACAGCTCGGTTTAATTGAACAGACTGAACCATTCCCTCGGAATGGTGTGACGGCGTATAAAGCATTCTGCCGTTCCTGATGTTTTCAAAAGATCAAAAACCAAAGCCAATCCACAACACCTCCTAGCTTCAGGTCGCCGGCTTTACTCAAACCTCAACAGACAATTGATACTCGATATATCACAGCTCTCGCACTTGAGTATCCCAATCAGTAAGGTATGCTCTGGAGATTATTGGTCTTCACCTGGTCCTCCTTTGTTAACACATTCGGTGTCACAGATCGAGACTTAGTCTACGACTCGAGACATCGATACCAGGAAACTCAATTCCTCATCACGAGAAGACTTCTTCTACCAATCCACCATGTGTTCAGAACAGATCGTAATATACGCATGTGGCTGTAGAGTCTCGCTTGGTATATCATACTGCGCCAAAGGCAGAGGAGACCGAGCGGTCAATCACATAATCGTCCAAAGATTTACCGACAATTCTGGGACCTGTGGCAACTGTGCAGACCATGTAAGGCCCAAAAGACTGTTTAGGTCTGAAGACCACTTTCTAACCACAGACAGTGAAATTCGGATTGCCTCTACCCTGTGTGGTCTCAAGTTAACTTTCGTCGTGTCTTGATTCGCCATCGTCAAGACAAGATCGACGATCAGATTTGGATGAGAGGCATTTTGGGGAGGCGAGGTCCTGCGATGTGCTTTTGACGGTTTGCTCTCCCGTAGAATTGGTTCTAGGGCGTGAGCGGAGTTCTGCGACTGGGGGGGGGGGGGGGCAATTCTGGGTTTAGGCTGGGGGAGTCCTATGGTTGGGAGGCCTGCTTGGACTAGCATCTCTCTAGGTTCAGCTGAATATCACGCTCATCAATTTCGAACGGTTGGACATTATCCTGCTCATCATGCTGTGATTGCTCTGGATTGGTCGGCATGAATTATTCGCATTAAGTGCCGTCTGTCGATTTTGCCTAGGGTCCGCCCAGCTGTACCTCGGAATACTGCCAATAGCATTCGCGTTATGCTGAGAGAGTCCAGATCAGACTCAACAACGTCAAAAACAGATATGACTGATACAAATTTCTGAAGCCAGCAAGGTAATGAAATGCGGGCTTGCATATGGATGCAGGAGCTGTGCGAGTCACTAAAGATACGCCCCAGTTGTGCAGAACGGGGAGATCCGCTGCCTTGCCTGCCGGCTGTCAAGACAAGAGAAGAGTGAGCGCAGTTCGATGACAACATCAATATTGTTGGTTATCATGTTGGGAACTGGGATGTCGGAGCAAAGGTGCCTAACGGTGGCCGTTTTCCAGGCCGCAGAGCGGGATAGTCACCTGATGCCTTCCTTTAGAAAGAGTCCCAATGTGATTCCAACGGGGAATCTTTCCAATTCCAGCTTTATCTGCAGAATGGTTAGATGGATGAGGAGACTGGTTAAAAGCATCATGCTCCTCCATCACATGCAGTTGCGTGGACTCCTATACATCTGGAAAGCAATAAATGTTGGGGAGTGGAGGCAAACCATAGGGCGAAGGTTGAAGGGAGATCAGTGGGGGTATACTCCCCGACTACTCCGAACGGGGGCCTCTTTCCGTCAGTCCGACTGGTGTTGAGGTCGTGTTGGTGATCGTGTGGCTTCGTGACTGGCCAGAATGATAGATTGGTGTGCTTGAAGGGCCGGCAGAAGACGTGAGGTGCGACCGTGGTTGGATATGAAATGAGCTCCTGTAATCGTACGATGTTCGACAGTAAGATTCAATTGGGTATCTGGATTCAACTGCAGCTTTGACAGCGGAGTTGCGGGCGGGACGTTCCCGTTGCTGTCAAACGTCACTCAAGACTGTGACGATGCATCGAGGATGACTGACTGATCTGGTGTCCCTGTGAGACGCGGGACGCTGCAGCAGAAGACCTTGCAGGAAGTCGACAGAAGGGGAATGTAGCGCTTGTCTGCATGCTTGCGTGCATCCTGTTGACAGGACGAGACCGAGTCTAATGAACGCTGGCTTGTAAGACAGGTTCAATTACTTCTCCATCACTTGACAAAATTCAGAGTAATGAATGGCAAATTCCATGAGAAAAGTGACATGATTTGGGACATTGAGTTAAAGTCGGATTGACCAAGTTTAGCACGGCTGTGAAGGTATATTGCTTCTAGCCATACCAATATTGACGACCCTCTGAGGTGTTTCGAGTCCACGGCGAACGCTTGGCCAAGGTCCGCGTAGGTATGAAGGTGGATTTGGCCACCATCTCGTTTCCTGTATGTATTCATCCTAGGGAGTAGGTTGCCAGACTCATAGCAAGATTCAGCGCTGGTGGTTAGTGGTGATCTTGCAATCCTGTTGTTGAATGAGGCAGGCCCAGAGGCGAGAGGGCGAGGCGTCAATACTAGTGGCCGCCCTAAGAACTTAACCGCCGCCTTAAGACGTAAGCGAAAACCACCAGACCAACCTGCCCTGCCCTGCCAACCCAACTCCCAACTCTTGAAAACGTGATCGCCAGAACCCGAACAAACAAGTTAAGCAGCACGAAACCCTCCAATTTACAAAAGACACTTCGTCCCGTATCATCCAGGGCAGTTCGGCTCAAATCTTTTGGTATCGTTGACGCTCCGTTATCTATGAGTGCTCTTCCAGCCCGGTGATCTGTTAGGTGAGTACTGGACGTGTACCGGCTCTCAAATTTCAGGAACAGATGTCCATCGATCTTAATTGGGAGACTCTCACCACTGGCCCAGATGGTATTGCTCTCGCAGAAAGAATCCGGGACTTTGTGCATGAGAAGTTTCAAACGGTGACTCTCCCACGCTTCATCAAAGGGGTCAAAGTCCATGCCTTTGAATTTGGATCCATCGCTCCAGAAGTCGAAATCAAAGACATTTGTGACCCACTCCCTGATTTCTACGAAGAGACAGAAGACGACTACGGGGAAGATGGCGAAGAGGATACCCAGGATGGTGAATGGGCGGCGAAGGCGATCGACGAGGAGACCCTGAGAGAACGAAGACGGATGGACCGAGTCGAGAGAACAAATGGGCCTTCACAGGTCACGCATTACCCACCATACATTGACACGCGACTGCCAGGCATGAGGTCGATGCAGAATCCTGGGGACATTGGGAGTCCGTTCCTAGGTGTCAGCACTCCAGGAATTCCTGGTGGGACGTCAAATCTCCATTACTTTCACTCCCAACTGGCAACTGGACTGTCCGGCACTCAGACACCACTTGCTGCAGTAGCTGGTGCACATTTACCACATGGCTGGCCCGATTACTCCAGTCTCCACGCAGGTAGTCGTGGTCATCGGCACACAGCCAGCGGTAGTTCTATTTCACCACCACCAACAGCTGATGGGCATGCGCAAGCCCTACGAGAGAAAGCCAGCGTCTCTACATTAGCCACATCAAATTCAACGACGAGACCTCAGACCAGAGATGGGCTTCTAGATGAGACTATTGAAGAAGAACCTACATCACCTCCACGAAGGTTTCGGGAACCAAAAGTTGAAGACCTTCAGACAGTATTTCGCGTTCGATATTCTGGCGATGTAAGGTTATCTTTGACCGCAGAAATTCTGCTCGACTACCCCATGCCCAGTTTTGTTGGAATACCTGTCAAGCTAAACATCACTGGGTTGTCGTTCGATGGAGTTGCTGTATTGGCATACATTAGGAAGCGTGCCCATTTCTGTTTTCTATCGCCTGAGGATGCGTATGCTGCGATTGGGGG
This sequence comes from Cadophora luteo-olivacea, assembly GCA_026120085.1. Classification (NCBI taxonomy): domain Eukaryota; kingdom Fungi; phylum Ascomycota; class Leotiomycetes; order Helotiales; family Ploettnerulaceae; genus Cadophora; species Cadophora luteo-olivacea. The sequence continues at coordinate 565,472 of JALRMC010000022.1, forward strand.
AGAGAACGAGGACGTCCACAGTCCGAATGGCATGAAGATGGGCGGCTTATTGCATGAGATCAAAGTCGAAAGTGAGATTGGGCAAAGAGAAAATGGAAAACAGGTCCTGAAAAATGTTGGAAAGGTAGAAAAATTCGTCCTTGAACAGGTCAGGCGTATATTCGAGGACGAGTTTCTATATCCCAGTTTCTGGACATTCTTAGTGTAGCAAATTAGGAAGGCTTGATTGTTCGTTGATTGAGGATCGATTATCCCCAACTTTCATTGAGGCTTGGGCTTCTCTCTTCCAAAATGGACAGTCCCAGATGATTACGCAGCCAAAACTCCAATGCTATGCTCGCAGACTCCGACCAAATTCCCAGTTCCCACTGCCATCTCATTTAAGTGTTGCCTTGAATCCTTGATATGCGCTATTCATGTCCAGCTCCAATTCCCGCGCTTGATCTTCACTAACCTCTTCGGTAGCCTTCATTTGATTTAAAGCAATCAACCATTGCACAATCTTTCCTCTTCCCTCAAAATCTTGGTCTGTAACCTTATTCGCACTTTGTATAACATCCGACAGCAACGGATGTAACTGGTCCTTTGCAAGCAGTCCAAGCTTCAAAGCATCGAGAAATGTAATGAAATCCTGTGTGGCCTCTAAGATCAGAGTCCCATTCGAGCCGCCATTTCCGCCAGTAGTTGTATTTATGGAAGGCGCGGTAACAGTGCTTGGGAGACCAATTCGAATTCGTTCTGTAGCTCGAGGCACTTCCATCTGAAGCTGTCAGTTCGGATTACTCGTGTATGTCATTTGGGTACCTACGTCCCAAGCCGTTTTGAAACTCTCAAGATCTCTGAACTCCCGCGAGACCGTATCATCTGCTAGGATCTGCTTGTACTGCTTTAACAACCTATCGCATATCTCTGTGTAATCCGTTTCTGAGATCGCATCTTTGAGGTATGCCTTCTCGAGCTCGTCTAAGGTAATGATGATGCTGAACACTTCAGCAAGAGAGTCCTGGAGATCTCGTTCTGCTCGAGTGTCTGCAAGTTTGACTTCCTTCGAGAGATTCATATTAATAACGGCTTGGCGATTTCGATTGGTATCTTACCTCATCAAGGTTGATAGTTGCAGATAACGTTGTGTTTGGAATGTAGCTGTGGGGAGTAGGCGCATACGCCTGTCGAGTTGTATACATTGTCCCACTTTGTATCCCACTCTCCTTTCTCCTTCGTTGATGGATGGATTTGAGAGGCTGATACCTGGACAGCTGTGGGCTGCCCATGAGGGGCGGGGCTGGGCTGTATTCTGCCAGCGCTAAATAAGGCGGCGAGTCGAAACGGGCCTCTCCACCAAAAAATTATCTACCCAACTTTTTTGTCTGTGAGCAAGCTGGCTATCACTGTCGCAAAGCACCCAACGTCACAATGGCAAAAGGCACGAAGAAAGCTACTCGAAAATTCGAGAAGAATCATCTCAAAGATACACTCGAGAAAAGGAAGGCCGGTGCAAAGATTAAGCAGCGCAATCAGGTCAAAGCCAAGCGACAAGCCCGCAATGCGAAAGATGCAGAATTCGAGGGGAAGGGTGGAGAGGAGGAGTCGAAGGGAAAGGCGCCTGTCAAGGAGGATCCTTTCGGGAAGATGAACGTGGATGACTTCTTCCAAGGTGGATTCGAGATCCCAGAAAAGCTTGCGAAGAAATCGAAATTGAAAACAGTTCCCGAGAAGCTGGGCAAGAGGAAACGGTCGGAACCAGAAGTGGAGGACGACGATTCATCCGAGGTATCCTTCGAGGAGGCACCAGTCCTGAGCGATAGCGAAGATGGAAGCGAGGCCGACGATGATGTTGGGATGAGCAAGGGTGCAATGGACGCATTGGCAAGCAAGGATCCGGAATTCTACAAGTATCTGAAGGAGAATGATCCCGAAGCCCTCGACTTCGATGACGATGCAGATCTGGCAGAAGTTGATGAATTGAGTGGGAGCGAAGACGAGCAGCCAAAGAAGAAGAAAAAGAAGTCCAAGAATGCACCCGTCGAGGAAGTTCAGGAAGAGCAGGCGTCCGAGGAGGAAGCTGAAGATGCTTCGGAGCTCACGAAAGAGATGGTTGCCAAATGGACAAAAGCAATGAAGGAGCAGCATTCACTCCGAGCAATGCGGCAGGTTGTCCTTGCTTTCAGAGCAGCAGCGCATGTCAACGAGGATGACGGGAAGGAATATAAATACAGCATCTCGAACTCGCAAGTATACCACGAGTTACTTGTCACCGCCCTCAAATATGTTCCCGAAGTTCTGAACCACCACATTCCTGTCAAGGAGACCGCCGCTGGAAAGGTACGGGTTTCAACAGACTCAAAGAAGTTCAAGACCCTCACAGCCCTCCTCAAATCATACACATCTTCCGTCCACCACCTCCTTACTGCTCTGGCCGATGCGCCAACTCTCAAACTCACTCTCGCCTCTATCACGCCTCTCCTCCCATACCTTCTCTCTTTCAAAAAAGTTCTCAAAAACATCGTCAAGACTGTTGTCAACATCTGGTCCGATACTTCGAGTGACGAAGCAACACGAATTACAGCATTCCTGGTTCTTCGACGTTTAGCAGTAATTGGAGATCCAGGATTGAGGGAAGCTGTTCTGAAAACAGTTTACCAAGGATTGATCAAAGGAAGCCGAAGTACTACAGTACACACAATTCAAGGGATCAATTTGATGAAGAACTCAGCCGCAGAACTTTGGGGAATCGATGCCGGAGTTGGCTATGCAACTGGCTTCACTTTCATTCGCCAACTTGCAATCCATCTAAGAAGCAGCATCACCAACAACCAACAAGAATCATACAAGACGGTGTACAACTGGCAATATGTACACTCATTAGACTTTTGGTCATGTGTGCTATCAGAGCATTGTAGTCCTGTGAAGGAAGCCGAAAATGGCAAGGAATCCGAATTACGCCCACTCATCTACCCCACGGTACAAGTCACTCTTGGAGCTATGCGCCTGATTCCCACATCTACATACTTCCCCCTACGATTCCATTTGATGCGATCGCTTCTTCGATTATCTCGTGCGACTGGGACATACATTCCATTGGCCTCAGCATTACTCGAAGTGCTAAATTCCAATGAGATGAAGAAAGCTCCGAAGCCCAGCACGCTCAAAGGTCTCGACTTTGCCTCGAATTACAAGGCGCAGAAAAGTTACCTGAGGACAAGGGTGTATCAAGATGGAGTTGGGGAGCAAGTTGCGGAGTTACTTTCCGAATTCTTCGTTTTATGGTCAACAAACATCGCATTCCCCGAACTCGCCTTACCAGTAGTCGTCATGTTGAAGCGGTGGTTGAAGGATGTAAGCAACAAGACGTCTGGAAACAAGAACAACAAAGTCAACTCTGCTTTTGTTTTACTGTTACAGAAGATCGAAGCAAATGCCAAGTTCATTGAGCAGCATCGGGCCAAGGTCGAGTTTGCGCCAAACAACAGAGCCGGCGTAGACAATTTCCTGAAGGACACGGAATGGGAGAAGACTCCTCTTGGTGCATTTGTGTTTGGACAGAGAAAGCAGCGAGAAGAGAAGGCTAAGCTGCTAGAAGAAGGACGGAGAGAGGAAGATCGGAAGCGTAAGGCAGATCGGGAGAAAGAAAAGGCTGGTGCTGGTAGCGACGAGGATATGGAAGATGTCGATGATGATTCTGAAGCTGGATTCGAGTCCGAGGAGGATGACGAGTAGATTTGTACAGTCCTGGGAGGCATACTTCGGAGTCTGGCGTACGAAAATGAAAGACCCCTGCTCTTGGCCTGAGCGAATGAGGATAGACATTGACATACATCAATTCTGACATTTTCCGTTCAGCTCTAAACAAGAACACTTCTCTTCAGACAGGAAAGTTCATTTCATGCGCTTCAATTTCATGCATATATGTTGACATGCATCAAACGTGATCAAAGATCGTGGTGTAAGAAGCATTTTCCATTTCGGGCCAAAGCTGGTGACCAACAGGCACGCGAACAGACGTTTCTTTACCTCTTCATATAGTGTGCAATGATTTCTCCTCGACCTGTCTATCTACATCTCGACTTATCTGGTGGTTGAGTCGGCCCCAGCGCAAATTTCAACCAGAATTCTTTCCAACCATCGATTTAGTTCTACTCTACTTTATCTTTCACAATGTCCCAACCAAGACCTCACACACTCACAGACCCTATCCTCGGTAACTCGATCCACTCGCCAGTCTCTCTGCTATCCAACACGCCCCAGATACAACTAATTTCTGCTCTATCCCATTTGCTTCGATTTCCTGTCGCTTCAAACAGCTCATTCTCTCAACGGTAACCGTGCATCCCACAGACTTTACCCAATACCGCCCAGCGTGCCCAGCTCCCGTATAAGAGAATTAAAAAGCTGCGGCAGGATGTCTGCTTCCTGGAGAAAAAGGAAAGAAATTCGCTTTCGTCCCGTTGTTCAATCGCACGATTCTAAGGTCTGGAGCTACAGCTGCATGTCCGCCAGTGGGATTGAAGGAGGAAGAGCACCAGGCTTTTTTGAGGTACCGTGGTATCAGTGAGGAAGATCTGGAGAGACTGAGTAAGTTGAGAAATCTGCCCGTGGATACTTTAGTGGGTGCTATCAAGAGTTGGGATACCGCTTTTTTGATGTTATCGAGATGAGGGCTCCTAGTCCAATAGAATCCTGGGGGACATTACGGAAGGGACCTGGCTGGGAGTGAGCGAATAAGGCTGTTGTTGGTGACTCTTCCTTAGAGGTCTGTATTCTATATTCTCCATCCAGACATGATTAAGCTATGGGCCAGATGCTGACTGGATAGGGTTCCTTCCTGATGGGTGCCATGAAGCCCGCCTTCGCGACGCCTTTATCACTTTAAACCGTGAACATTCGACAGTTCGGACGCACAACACGTTATCTCCGCCTGTGGGATCGTGCCATCAATTGACGTGGATCTCTCCTAACCTTATGGTGCTGTCCTCCCTGAGGCCCCTGCATAAGCGAGCTCCTTGAGCTTCGAAGTCAACAATGGAAAAGGTACCGAATCACGTGGCGACCATGTATTTTTGTTCAGCTCTAAACCCGCTTCCAATCTATCGTCGCCAATGCAAGCAATCAGAATATAGGAAACAATTGGGAAAGAGATGCTTTCACATGCCCACGCCAGACCGTTGTGTTCAAACGAGCGAATAAACATCGAGAATCGAGGCGTGGGACTGTCCTGTGTCGTGATTGGCCGCTGCAAGCGATCCCTTGAATTGACTTCAACGACATCCCATCTCAACCATCATCCAAAGCCTCAAAACACCAATGCCCTCGCCCACATGTCAAGTCAGACCTACCACCACCAATTAAACTTACCCACGCGAACCATCAAAGGCCAGATGATCTGTTCCGATGATTATCTAGCCAAAGGATAAAGTGCAGATGTGCCCGAAAGCGGAGCCCTCATTCTCGCCGTGGACAGAACTGCATCTTCAGCGCTGACTCGTCAGTGACTGCCAGCCCTTGAATTCGGAGCTATACTCTTATAGCACTTACCCGGTCTATCAACTTTCGATCCGCGACAAAGGCGCGACTAGCGCGGTGGTATCCCCATATCGCTGCCCCTCCATGCAAGACCCTTAATCGAGAGCAGCCCATGTGCTGCTATGATAGGTCAAAAGAGCTGACTTAGGTCCTTGTTGAGACAATGATGTACTTTGGAGGGGCAGCATGCATCTGCATGAGGGGTTGAGATGCCGAGCAGCTAGGAATATATCATTCTGTCCCATCTCCCCTCATTTTCCTTTCCCTTCTTCTTCCTTACCAGATCTCTCAAATTCTCTTCACAGTATCAACTACTTCTCCCCATTTCTCGTTCAACCAGCAATGAGAGAGTATCATGGCTTCTCTTACCCCTAACATTTTCGCCCGGGATCCCCACACTCAGATCATTCTCGTAGGAGCAGCACTCGTTCTCCTCGTAGGCGTTATCTTCGCTACAACTTTCCGCTCCTCTAGATCCAAGAGAGTCGAAGATGAGGATCTCACGACTCTCGGGTCGTTTCTGCGCTTTTTCTATGCATCATTTTTGAAGCCGCATACTGGCGATGGTACTGTTAATGGTCAGCAAGATGCCTTGGAAAGCTTCTACAAGGCTCAAGCTGGTGTATATGATGCAACCAGAAAGAGACTATTGCGAGGTCGAGAGGATATGCTTGGCTTAGTCGCTGCGCAACTGGTGCAGAAGGCTGCTCGAGAGAGAACACATGATCCGAAGCGCATTTGGGTGGACGTAAGTCGTCACAAACTTCCATCACCTAAGATAATGTTGGCTCATAACTGCTGTTAGATTGGAGGAGGAACAGGCTGGAACATCGAGGCCATGTCCGAATACGTTGACGTCGAAAACTTCTTCTCGAGTGTCTACCTCGTCGATTTCTCTCCCTCGCTCTGCGAAGTGGCTCGGAAGCGGTTTACACGCCTGGGATGGAAGAACGTGAAAGTCGTCTGCCAGGACGCAAGAACATTCCGGCTTGAAGATCACGAGAACATGCAGGATTCAGGCACCGATGTTGGCTTTGCACTTCCGCCGAGCTACTTCTCCGATGATAGTACCAGTATTGGTGGGGCAGATCTCATTACTCTGTCTTACAGTCTGTCTATGATTGTGAGTTTGCCATGTGTCTTGAGGCTCTTGTCTGACTTTGACAGCCCGATTTCTACTCCGTGATTGATTCTCTCACGTCCCTGCTCGCTCCTACTGGTATTATTGGAGTGGTTGACTTCTACGTCCAATCAATTGTGGATCTCAGTTGTAGGAACTACACAGGTGGTGTGATCAATCGTCACGTCAATTGGTTTGGACGACTCTTCTGGAGAGCTTGGTTCGACGTAGACCGAGTTGGTCTTGAGGCTGGTCGCAGAGACTATCTTGAGTATCGATTCGGTACACTCCTCAGTGCTGATTCACGGAACGTTCTGCTCGGGTCTATCCCCTACTACGTGTGGATTGGGTCGCCAAAACGGCCTTCAACTTCGAGCTCATCGAATTATCCCCACGAGATTGTTGAGCGTCTGGATGCAGCAGCAACTGAATCACCATATTTGTCGCCCATGAATCATACAACAGCTCTATCCAGGACAGTGGAGAAAGCAACTCCACCTGAGCTCAGGTCAAAAGCATACGATGCTGCAATCGTCAATCTCTCGGCGAACCTTCCTCTGCCATCGTTCTTCTATCAAAACCACCATTGGCGTATCCACTATGACGATCAGCTCAAGAAGCACACTCAGTTTGGACATGAATTCATCTACGCCTTTACCTGGGAGGACACACGAGTCGACCACCGCCTCTTGAAACTCACATCCTCAGATGTAGTCCTCGCAATCACCTCAGCAGGTGACAACATTCTCTCCTATGCACTCAACTCCCCGGCTCGGATCCATGCAGTCGACCTCAACCCCAACCAGAACCATCTTCTAGAGCTCAAAGTCGCATCTTTCACAGCGCTACCTTATGCCGATGTTTGGAAGCTCTTCGGACAGGGCAAGCACCCTAACTTTCGCGAGCTCCTGATTTCGAGACTCTCGCCACATATGTCGTCCCGTGCGTTCCAGTACTGGTTGAATAATACTCAAGTGTTCACTTCCACACGAGGTAGAGGCTTGTATGAAACAGGCGGTTCTAGACATGCTATCCGAGTCATCCGTCTGCTAGCCACGACCCTCCGATTCAGCAACCAAATCAAAGCTCTTCTCTCAGCTAAGACACTCAACGAGCAGCGTGAAATCTGGACCACAAAAATCCGTCCTATCATCATGTCCCGCATATTCTCCTACCTCGTCGTCTCTCAGGAGAAGTTCCTCTGGGCAGCTCTCGGCGTACCACACAACCAGCTAGCCATGCTAGAAGCGGATCATCTGGCCTCGGAGTCGATTTCGGAAAGCTCAGCAGAATCAACTCCACTTGGTCATTCCGAGAAAGAACTCAATTCTAGCCGTGGCAAAGCTGTTTGGGAATATATGGTTCAGACACTGGATCCGGTCATCAACCACTCGCTAATCGGCGAAGACAATCCGTATTACCTCGTTTGTCTTCAGGGCAGCTACTCACAACGTTGCCACCCGGATTATCTGCAGCCAAAATCGCACCAGAAATTGTCAAGGGGTAATGCATTCGATGGGCTGAGGATTCACACCGATGAGATCAACGAAGTTGTGTCAAGACTTACTCCAGGGACTCTGACTGTTGCTGTCGTCATGGATAGCATGGACTGGTTTGACCCTGGATCTGCGGAGGCAGAGAGACAGATTGAGAAGTTGAATCGCGCTTTGAAGATGGGTGGGAGGGTGTTGCTGAGAAGTGCGGCGCTCACCCCATGGTATATTTCCAGATTTGAAGCGTTGGGCTTTCATGGGAAGAGAGTTGGTGCGAGGATTGCTGGGGCTTGTATTGACAGGTTAGTGTCCCCTTGGTCGTGCGGAATTTGATGAGACTATTTCGCTAATGTAACACAGAGTCAACATGTATGCTTCCTGTTGGTTACTCACCAAGATTGAGGTCGTTGCCCCGTCCACCCCTCGAGCAACTCGACCAAGTTCAGTCGACCTTGAAACCCTCGAGATCTGACTTCCTGCTCCATCACCCATGCGAAGCCCACAAGCATGGTCAAATCACCGACGAGGTGCCACAAGTCTCGACGTGGACTGGAGACTTCTCGAAGAAGGTATAGCCTTACGAGACCTGGACAAGACACCTACACAAAATGATATCACAACACCAACCAGCAGGATAGTTTATCGAAAGCTCAAAAAAAGAGGGAAGTCATTCTAGTACTTTACTGTGTCTCATTCTATGTATGTAACGGACTGAAAGAATCTAGTTCTATAAATGATCCAGTCTAACGCGAGCAAATACTTGCTCTGTCTCTGTTTCTTTCTCTCTGATCTGCCCTGTACTTATGCCGCCGAAGTTGCAAATCTCCATAACGCCCAATCCATGCCTAGAGTCCCAAATGTCATGCCCAAAGAAAATACAAGAAGAGAATCGATAAAGAAGAAAAGGCGGGAAAACAGAAGAAAGTTTTGCTTCAACATGCCTCGCGGAATCCAACGATCTTCTCGCTACTGTTCAAATCGTGACTTCAAGTCGTGACTTCGCAACTTCGGATGGTGGTCTCCTTGTTAAATCCTCCCTTCGGTCTCTCCAACTCGCCTGTTCGAGTACTGGCAGTATGCTCCCCTCTGCAATAAAATTCAGGTTTTCTCCGATGATAATTTCCTCCACTTGGCCTGTCCACGAGGTGGAGTGCCGGAAACACCCTTCCCTCCTTTACATCTTTCTCATTTTCTCTCCTGACTAAAATCCTCCCCTCCGCCACTTTACAGCGTGAAGTACGAGAAACTTTCCTTCACCTCAGACTGGCCAGTCTCTAAAAAGATCAGAAAATGGGCAAGCTCCGGGAACTTCAAAGCCATCGCTCGAGGATGGGTTATTATAATCAAAGTCTTCCTCCTCCTCCAAATCGGACGTTGATATATCATCTTCTGCTGGTTTCGGGTCTTCCAAGTGTACTTGATGAGAGTCTGATTCAGAGGAAGCTTGATCAGTATTACTGGGTTGTTGTGTGTTTGTGGGAATAGAGAGTATGCTCGCCAAGCTCTCCCGATCAGCTGGCTGAGACTGTTTTTCACGCTCTTGTTGAGTATTGTCCACTGGAGCCTGTGGCGAAGAGGATGAGACTGTTGTTCCGGGAGAGTCTGATAAAGGAGGTACTGCCGAAGGAGAGGGGACTGTAGGGCTTGGCAGTGTCGGATCGGATAATGATTTCGAGCTTTCGTCTCCTAAGTTCACGGAAGCTGGAGGGTCTGAGACCTGATCGTCGTTATTTCCTTGATAAAACACTTCGCCATCTCCGAAAAGATCATCCTCGTCGACTCCGTCGAGATCGCCAATGGCGTCGTCAGTTGATTCGGTGAAGAGCTTTGGGAACCCGGCTTCGGTCTGCTTTTCAAGTGGTCCAGTCTTGCGCATAGAGGTCTTGGGGCTGACATCCTTCAAGTCAAGGTGAAAATCCGGCTTTTTCTGAACGTTGACGGGTGTGACTGGCTGTAATTGAGCGGATGCTTTGGGGGTGGATGACGTGACAGGTGGCTTTGCCCCTGGCTGGAGCGGTGGTTGAGGTATTGTAGGAATGTTTGAGCCCCAATCAGGATGTGGCTTCTGACCAGGCCGGAGGGGCTCATGGATTGGCACAGGGATCGTGGCTGTTGACGCTCTAGGCTGAGAAGATGGTTTGGTAGGTACTGGCGTAGCGTTGGATGTAGTAGCAGCGGATGAAGGGGCAGCCTTCTTGGCCGGAGCCTTGCGTCTGGGCTTTGAGGCAGACTTCTTTGCTCCACTGCTCGTAGCTACTTCATTTGCCATGGTTGACCATGTAACGCCACCCCTAAACTCTGGTACTACAAGGAGAATATGATTGTCTCCCTTGACGAGCGAATATTTCTCATCGATGGTGTTCAACGTGACTTTCCAGCCTTCGCTCTCGGAGGGAAACGTGAAGTGCTCATGAAAGACGGCGGCTACAACCTGTACAAGGTTGACATGTTCGTTGCCCGCAGGAATAGAGCGGTTGGTGGAAATATCAATGGATGAACCTTCACTTCCACTGGAAGGGAACACTGTAGGAGGCGAGGAGGTTTGACATGAGTTAATTGCTGATTTTGGGCCCCGACATGGTGTCTTCGTGCTCGAAACCTGCGTCGGAGCCGATGTGCCACCGCTCACAGCACTACCCACAGCCCGATGCAACGATTGATCACGCGCAGATTGTGGAGCTGCTGCAGCTTTCGAATTGGACACTACGCTCGCGCTCGACAAATATGGGCTTTGGTAAGAGCCGTGAGTGGAGATCGGAGTACTGGTCTTTGAAGTAACGACTGGGGGATGTCGCCCATTGGAGGCTTGAACTCCGTGATTAGTACTATGTCCTTGTGCATGCTGAGTCGCGGAAAGTTGCATGCTTGCTGAGTTTGGCGGATTCACCGAAGTCTGAATCTTGAGGTCAGGTAGAAAGGTGTCCTTTTGCATAGGGGCTGAAGACAACTGAGAGTTCCCGACTTGCATGGTATTGAGGCCAGCTGGGTTGGCACTTCTTTGGGTGGCGGTAGATTCAGACACGGCCTTGGATCTACTCAGGTTGGGCTGAGGCAGATACCCTCCCATGTTCTGAATACCGCTGACTTTGAATCCATTCAACTGAGTTTGCTGAGGAGCAGACATGGACCGATCGAAATTTTCTGGGAGGTGTGGCTTGATTCCGGTGGCTGCGCCGCTTTCAGAAATACCGGAATGCTGGGAAGAGGTTATGGTAGTACGATTCATGTTTGGCGGAGGCTGAGAGGAAGGAGGAGCGTCGAACTTGTGTCCAGCAACTCGAGCAGTCTGAGGGGTCGGTATATCTGCTCTATCCATGGCAGGAAGAGTTTGAGGATTTATACCGGTACCATTGGTGCTAGAGCGCGGTGACAGGCCTGCAGACCGGTCGTTCATGATGGCGCCAACGTTTTGCTGGGCAGCTTGCTGGTTAGGCTGTGAGGTCATTGCTCGAGCACTCCCTACATTGTTAACCGTAGGGACTTTCTCTTGCAAACGTCTGAATTGCTCCATTTGTTCTGCATAGGATAATCTTGAGTCAGGCATCCCGGTAGGCCGGCTACCTTGAGTGAGATTGCCACCCAGCTGAGCCTTTGAAGTCTCGAAATATGTTCCAGGATTGGTCGGTGAGCTGAGACTCAATCTTCTCAGTTGCTCTTTGTACATATTTGCACAAATTTCCTGGATGTCATTCAATTGATTCTGTTGTGCGCTCCGCAGATCCTGTAAGAATTCTTCATGTCTTACACGAAGACTCTGAGCATCATGAAGAAGCTCATGCGTCTGTCTATGACGCCGGAGGTACTGACGGACCTTGTCATTGTAACCTTGTTCGGCAAGGCCTACGTTGATGAACCTAACAGCTCCCACGGTTCCAGCTGCGGCTGTTGAGTTCTGCGCAGGCAGAGCCTGGGATTTCGGAGTCGAAGTCGGGACTAGATTCTGTGACTTTAAAGTCTGCTGCTGTGGAGTTTGGCCGGCATTACCACCATGAAAGGCAGCATTCATAATAGCGGAATGAAAAGTTGCTTGGTTGTTTTGATCTTGTCCTCCCGAGCCACCTACCACCGTGGCACCATGACAATTTTGCTTCTGGCGTTTTGCCTGGTTCGTCTGGTGATTACTGTTGCTGCGCTGGCCTGCCTGTGATGACTCCTGTATGTTAACGTCATCTTCCTCCTGGCGTTTACGCTTTTCTCCATTCTGGTGATTCAACTCGGTCTGAGAGGTAGGTGTGGAAGTATTTCGAAGATTTCCTGCGGCACCTAGTAGATGATGTTCGGGGAATGCTCGTTCTTCATCGTTGAAGTCAAATTCATCGAGGGCTAGGGTGGGTTCCGAAGATGAAAGCTGTGGTATGTATTGAACATTGGAAGGTTTTCTGGGCGTTCCAGGAGGATGACTGCTAGCAGTAAAGTTGATATTGTTGCGTCCCATACCCGTCATACCACTGATATTGCCCATCATGATCTGATTGCTATGCGCACCAGAATGGCTCTGGCGGAAGCTCGGCGGACCGCTCTGAGTGTACATATTGTTACCAGATACAGGGTTTGGCACGGTGGGAAGACCATGGTTTGCTCCAGGATATCCAGCCAAAAAGTTGCCGCCAATGTTACCATAGGAAGAAGGACCGTTCACATTCGGAAGGCCATAAGACGTGTGAGCTTGTGCTGGACCCTGCGGGCCAGTTTGCTGGTAGGTCTGCGTGTAGAAGTTCTGCAAAACGCGACCCGGAGTCTTGAACTGACCAGCTTGGCCCAAGCCAATTCGAGCTGGATTATTAAAGCCCCCACGCACATTTTGAGTCTGCTCGTTCAGGTAGCCAGTCATCTGATTGCTCATCGCGGGTTCTTTTTGACCATTCTGGAGCTGGAGCTGAGAGTGTTTATACTGCTGCGAATGCTGCTGCAGGTTGGGATTGTTCATATTGTATGACTTCGTGCGGTGTTGGTTGGTAGACAATCGCTGCATAGTCTGGCCCGAAGGGTGATTTGCGCCGTCATCAAGACTGTAAGGATTGTCGATGCTTGAACCTGCGGTCGTAGTGACAGGAAATTGCTGTCCTTGACAGCTTGAAGATTCATTGGCGTAGGCTTGAGAACCATGGAAGACTTTCGAGTAACCCATGCTGGACATGTTGCTTTGCATAGGGCCTGACGTGGATGAGCCTTGTGAAGCGAGCATGTTCATCGGTTGTGGGTTGTCGATGCTAGCGGCGGTCTGCCCGCCACCAGCGACCTTCGTGTGGGTTTGGATTGATGGACTGAATGACGATTTGACGGACATAGATGGCGAACCCATGCTAAGAGCATTGCTTAGGGCGTTTTGCAATCCTGCCGATGGCTTCTGGCCTTTCGTAGATTTCTTCTTCTTGACGCCGCCGTCCAAGACTTGGTCATTGGGATGTCTAGGCGATAAGGGTCAGCAAATATGCGAGGGTGTAAGAAAGGATAACATACGTAGCATCCTGAAAATTGGCCAAGACGTACTTGACGCCACCAGCATTGAAGTCCTTCGTACGAGGGTAGCGCGCGCGGAGAGAGTCGGCGATGTCCTTGTTTGACATGGACGTATCGGTGCGCTTGCAATGAAAGATATGAGCCACCCACTCATCTTTCCATTTTGCAGTTCCGACCATTTTCGCGGATACGTATGGAGAGTTTATGAGTTCGGTGGATTGTGGTTTGAGGGTATGTCGTAGAGGAAGAGGTCCGGGAGAGATCGATCTCGTCGAAGGTGAGCGGGTGAGAATTGTTGTGGGACAGTAGATAGATATCGTCGCTCTCGAAATGCTCCAGAGAAAATGCAAGACGCGAGTATGTAGTTTACAGTACCGGAGATTTGATGCGCGATCTTCTGCGTTGAGTGCGGAGTTGCACGTTTTGTTCGTCGATGTGGCTGTGTGTGGGAAGGAAGTCGAAGTCGAAGATGATGAGGTAGATTTCCGTGGCCGCGACGAGGCTGTGGCCAAGCGAGACTTCCTATTGTTGAGGACTCAAGATCCTGCGCTTGACAAGTCACGGGGCTTGCCGTGTTCCATTCACCTCCCACGCGGAGATACGGGCAATGGATCTGCGTGAAAGGAAGTGTGACTGTGACTTCGAGTTAAGTTCAGCACTTGCGTGCATCAAGTGAGGTGAAAGGGAGAGCTCGAATGGCACAAAAGTCACGGACCAAACTTCAGAGGAAATCCTGGTGCAGCGTGAAAACGTAACATAGAGAGGATACTGACATGCAAACTTAGCTTCTGCCAGATTTCGTGCTCTGAAGAGGCGAGATTGAAGGAACGAAACCTCCTGTCGTGATGAAAGCTTTTGAAATTGTGGCGAAATGTATGCAAGTGGTTTTAGGATGAAAGCAAAATGAGACGAGGTCGAAGCAGAAAGCAAAGCAGAGACCGGACAACAGGAAGTAGAAACGAGATCGTGGCTTCAAGTCTTTGTCCTGTGAGGATTTTGGCCTACAGGTTACGGTCACCAGGAGAAGGTTACTTTATGCTCTTGGTAGGTTGGTTTCCACAATAGCACAGGTCACGTTCCATCCACTCACGCTCTTCTGCTCGGTATTGGCATATGATTAGAAGAATGTCGAGCCATCAGTGTCGGTGTTTAAGTCAGTGCGACACCATATTGTCCATTGGACTTGGACTTCTTCAGCCGAGGTCCAATCATCCTTACAGACTTCATGATCTTGGAAGATAATGCAGAAGCCTGTGTTCTCCAAGATCGTGGAAAAGTGCCGTGCCATACGTTTAGTGTGTGCATCACGCAGTGGAATTGCTACCAGTGCTCTTGACTCAGTGCCCTCCTCCAAGAACCTCTTTACCATCTTTGCGACGAGCTCAGGGTGTTCATCGTCGTACATTGGATCTGCCGCAATAACAATCTATAACGATAAGTATGAGTAGGGTTAGAAGGGCAAACGCGTACCTTGAACTTCTTGCTTTGCAACGAGGGCAGGGCGTCCTGTGGTTTTGTCCAGTCGAGTACGTCGCTCGCTATCCATCCATTCTGGTCGCTAACCGTGGATAAATTCTTATCGATATTGAATATAAGGTTCTCATGGATGTCTTCAAGATCCGTAAGAAGAACTGACGATTTCCACACTGCAGCAGCAGCCATTCCAACCTAGCATCATCAATACAGGCTTGAGACAGAAATAGGCGGTGCTGAGAGGCGTAGTGACGTCGCGCATAGCTGCGATTAACAACTTACCAGACCTGTACCAGCTCCCAATTCCAATACTCTCGGATGATTCGAAGGCACCTGGCTGTTTAATATGGTGCTAAGGTACTCAGAGCCTATATATTCCAACTTCTTGGCTAGAACATAGGAAGTGCCCCAGGTCTTCAAGCCGATCTGATCTCCTGTGAGTGGAGGTTCCCGAATATCGAATCTAATCTCTGGCAAGCTGAGTGACTTCGGAATGATCCATGTGCGATTGATTTCTCCGGCAGCTGATTTGTATAGGTTAATTCACGCCGAGTAACTGAGACGGTAGCTTACCTGATCGGCCACAGCGCTCAGACATCCGACTGCTGGCTTCCTTGATCAACTTCTCTTTCTGTGTATCAACGGATAACACGATGCCGGAGTCGTCCTTCAGGTCTTGAAGCCATTCAAATTCGCTCATGATGACCGAGATGAGGAACAAATTGGCAGATCCATCGCTTCCCGTCGTGGTGACTTCGGGAATTGAAGGCTCGTCCCACGAAGATGGCTTTAACCGCAAAGACTCAAGAGCTTGAAGTATTGTCCCATAAGATGGCCTTCGTCGGAGGCTGGGCAATTCCATGATTGTGATGCTGATCTCCAATGTTGGAGTTGAGATTGAGGGGTCCAGGTTGCACTGGAGATCGTATCAATCGATACTACGCGACACTCTAGTCTAAGCGTTATGTGACAGCTGTTGATAAAGCACTGCCCAAGTAGGAAATATTCCCACTGCGTTTTTCGATCAGCGGACGAAATTGACCGGTACTCACGCGCAGAGGCTCGAACGGCAAGGTCTGCTGGGATGCTCAGGTGAGTGAAGACATTTCGAGTAAGAAGACGGGTTAATGTTGAGATATTACGGAACTCATTCCGTTTCTCTGTTGTTGAGCTATTTTATATCATTGCAAGAAGTTGAAAAAGTGAAGAAATTGACATGTCGTTGAATGAGCCAATCATCGGCAAGCTCCGGGCCGACAGAACCGGCCCACTTCGAATCTCCCTCTTCCAACGACGGGAAGGCCAGACAGGAACGACAGCAGAGCTGAACACGTGAACGAGTGTCGGAATGCTTTTCCTATGAGACTCCTGCAATGATCCAGGGAATCTTCTTCGCGCGCTTTCTGTCCGAACAGGGTATGTCAATTCCACCCCATGCAGCTCCGACAGACTTATCTGATATCACGCAGGCACCAAAGTAGTGCATCAAAGCCCGCCAGGATGTATTGTACCTGAGCCGGACGTCGACAAGCCTCGTCTGTTCGACTTCGAGACCATGGCAGAATACATCATCCCGAGACAGGCTTTTTGTAACCGCTTCGTCACCATCTGTGAACCAGAAAACAAGTACCGCATATTAGGCCATCCTGTATGTATCCAGGACGAAAAGTACGCGCGAAACGAATTCATGTTCAATTTCTGCATCGTGATCGGTGTAGAGGTGGATAAAACACCATATGAATCCGTGGTCCGACGGTTGGCTAGCACTTTCACTGAGATGGAGATTCAGAATGAGTATCTGAGTCAAGAAGATTACTCGAATTCTCAAGAACGTCGGTCAATTGCGGCTTTGATCGAGATCATCAAGGAAGATCTGAACAATTATAATGAGTGTATGATACCAGTCGGTGAGTCTTCCAGCCTCCCTGTGCGACCTTGTCTCATAAATTCAGACGACGCAAATACGATCAATATGAAGTTGTTTCCGAACCACAGACATCCACCCCCTGTGAAATCGTGGCATGTCCCAATTTCCACGATGAAGTTCTCTGAGATTATGGACGATACATGGGATTTAACGATGAAGAAAGTGATCAAGCAGATCGATGGCATCAAAGACGTTCGACGGATAGCCCATGATGCAGACGTAGCTCTCGACTTGACCAAGATCGCTCTTCAGCATCTCCTGTACTACGACTCCATTTTGATGCTCGATCTCTTCCTCTTCGGCAACATATACGCCCCGACGCCCGAAGTGAATGACTTCGTAGCGGACAAGGACGGCATGCAAGACGAGTGCGCCAATTACGTTTACATCAATGGACCCCGCCTCCCAAACTTCTATCTCTGCCGCCTCTTCACCTCGCTCACCACATCTCGGACCGTCAAGGAATGGCTGAAGCTCCATATCGACCAAGGGTTTTCTGTATTAAATTTCGTTGATGTCCGACGCTTCATCCAATTTGGCATCATCAAAGGTCTCATATACCGGGTGCAGAAGTTTGCTGTCTCGCCTGCATACATATCTTCCTTGGTTTCTGGACAGAATAGGGTTACAGGCGGTGATATCATGCAGAAGTATCTGGACGGTTGTCATTCGTTTGATCAGATCACTACTGAAAATAACATGGCCGAGGCCAAGATCAGGGAGCATTTAAGAAAGTTCCAGGATGTTGATATCATCTACCGATGATGGATGAGGCATTTTTTTGTGGAGGATGTTGACGGAAAGTTTAGGAAGGATGCTCATTTCATTTAAGCGAGCATCTAGAGCAAGGTCTGGATTGTTTGTGAAATAAGTAAGTCTGGGGTTCTGACAGCATCCAATGCCCAAATCTTGGCATCAAAAGTTGGAGGTGAAGAGTGATGATCAAGAAAAGTATGAGAAGATCCTCCACTTGGCAACACAATACAGTCGTGGGATATCCGGAAAGTAAGAAGCAAATTTTTAGTATTCGATTTAAGGTATATTTTAGCTTTCGCATACAAATTCATGGGGACCTTGCTGAGCCGTCTTTTAGGTTTATGGATGACGATGCGGGGTAGCTTCTGAGCCTGAGCCCCGCCATCTCGCATTTCCGATTGCCCGTAGCTCTTGCTCTCTGAAATAGAACTTTTCACTTTGTGTGTGCGCTGTCGTTGGTTGTTCATCTCGTCAGTTGTGGTCTTCGATTTGGCAACATCGTCAGCCAACATGAACGGCCTCAGCTGTTTGCCTTGCCGGATGATTCCAAGAGACTGACGAGAGGGCCTCGCTGTTGATTTATTACAGCCTAGATGCTGTGCGTCCATGTATCCATAACACTCATGCTTGAACGGCCATTCTACTGTGTTTGCCAAAGCTACGAGTTTAGAATTTCTACAGGCCGGCCTGAAGCCTAAGCATCTGATTATAGCTCTAGTAGCTCTACTAGCTCTAGACAGGCAACCAGGAGCTACCATCCTTGCAAACCCGATGATTTCGCAAGATTCGGATCTTAACTCTATTTAAGGTTCTTTCTTGGCGCTGGTCCGGCTGTCCGTTGGCTTCTGAGGCATGGGGATCTACCTTTGAGGCTGAAAACTCTCGCTCCGGGCCCGTCCGGAGCCTCTTATAGCCAATCACTCCCTTGAGTATATCGTCATATTTGCTTCCGACACTTGTGCTGTTGGATCGTTGTGCCTGAAAAACTGCTGTCCTCGCCTCATTCTTGGGTACACAAGGTTCTGCCAACGTTTCACTTGGCATCTATCACCCACAACATCACATCAATGATCCGAGAAAACATTTCGAGATACTTTGCTGACTTAATCTATTCCTTAGAGCCTCTGCACTTCTGGTCCCTAGAGTGGCAAATATCCCAGAATCGTCATTCTATTAGGAATTATTGCTTCCTCGGCATTGACGTAGTCGGTGAAATGCAACTTCTTGTCATCTTCATATCGATCTGGCCATGAGGTCCAGAACATTACTGAATTTCTATATATTACTTGTCCATCTCCCCCAAAACTTAGCTCACTACTTCATCCACAAGTCCCAAGATCAACAGACAACATTCATCGATCAGAATCGTCATCTCCACTTCTCAGCTCCCTCTTCAACATGCGCTTCCAGACAGCTATCATCTACCTCGCCATTGGCTCAGTACCTCTTGCCGTTGCATCACCCGTAGGCTCTACTCCCTGTTACTAATTATATAAAACTCACGTTTCAACAGGCACCAATTGATGCTCTCGCTACTCGTGAGGCAACACCAGAGACCAATCTCGGTGGTGTGATAGCGGCAGCAGCCAGCAAGCGGGACGACAGTGATGTCGCATCTGCATCCTCCGACGGCCATCTCCAAGAAGCGGGAGGGCGCGGGAAAGGAGGATATGGTGGAGGTCGCAACAGAGGCGGAAATGGTAATGGTCGAAACGGAAAATGTTATCGCGATGCTCTGGCCAGCAACGGCAAAGGTGGACAGGGGAAGTGTTACCGAGATGCTTTCCCAGAAGTCTACAACGACAACGCCATTCGCAACCGAGCCCCTGATGCCGCTGCCGAAGTCTTGGAACGAGAAGACGATGACGATGAAATCAACACCGACAAGTTGCAGACCGATACACTTGGATGGGGTCGCTGCAGGCGCGGCCTTGATCTTGTTGATACCACCGGTTTGTGCTGCAAGCGAGGTCTTGATGGAGCTTGCTGCAACGGGTGGATCTTGAAGCGTGACGATGACGATGCTGATGATAAACTTGAGGTTGATGGATGGGGAAATAATGGGCGGTGCAGACGCACTCTTAGTGGCGTTGGCAGGTGCTGTGTTGGAGGATATTGATTTTCTGGTACGCTGGCCATGGATCTATGTCCTTAGATGCTACGAGCACTTGTGGGCTCGTGGGCATAGGAATGTCTTCACTTCTTGACTGTATTACTACACTTTTTCTCTGATATACGCTTTTTCCGAGCTTTGGTTGTTTTGTGGAAGGATAGTACTATTTGGCGATATGTATTTATTTCAATAAAGTCCTTTCAAAATGATCGTCTGTTTGTCCTCGCATGAACCCCACATAACAAGGCAGCAACTTTATATCCACAACCAGAAAGTCGTATCCACGAATTCATGATGCGACACTTGCGTAGCTTCGAGAGAAATAATTGCGCAGAATCCCGATCAGGAAGGTTGGTATTCAGGTAGCAATTTGGCACTTTCGTGAAAATGCATTTCTCCCTGGCTTAGGCGTTCTCGGCCAGGTCAACCACGCCCTCCCCCCTTTTCAGTCGCTAAAATTCTGCATCTCGGCTTGACTCACACCGGCTTATACTCCACAACAAGCACAACCACAATATATAAAGCCGCGTTCAATCCCATCTCATCTCATTACCAAAGGTCTCAATCGGGAGGAATCAATCCTCTGGAAATAGGTTACAATGTCCGTCCCAATCGAGGAACATCAAACCATGCCCTCAACTAGGAAATCCCCACCTCAAGCCAGATCCACCTCTACCTCCCAAGAACCCATCCTCATCCGCCCCGGGCATCTCTTTGAGGGTCACCACGTAGGACGCATTGCAGCTCGCACATACTACGATACAGAACTTACCAAGTACCTGTCTCCTCGCCGCGCGGATTTCTACAGTGACTACGAGTACGGATTTCAGACTCGCGCTCAAGCACGCATGTTCTCGCCCCGCCAAGTTACGTATTTCGCCTACGAAAAAGGTAAACCAGAGGACCCGATAGGTTATGTACAATTTGTCCGACTTGGGGATGATGAGGTTGCGAAGAAGATGGATTGGGATGCTGGTGTCACGTGGAGGGTATGTTTACGGGTGTTGGGTCTCCTTTGGGGTCTGTGGGTGAAGGCGAATTGGTGGTGGAGAGGTGGTGACAAGAGTGAGGATCTCGATGCGGTAATGAAGTTTGGGGCCATGATTGAGGAGGAGGATAAGTTGCATTGGCAGGGGAGGGAGGATAGGAAAAATAGATGGCATGCACAGAGCGTGGTTGTACTGGAGGAGTTCCAGGGGAAAGGTATCGGGAAGAGATTGATGGCTGAGGTTCTGGGGAGGGCGGATAGTGAGGGCGTTGTTACTGGCATTGAAGCAAGTGCAGCTGGCGAATGGATGTATAGAAGTGTGGGGTTTGAATTGGTGGCAAGATTTAGTGGGGAGAACTCGTTTGAGGGTGATGCTGGTGGTGTAATGATTCGAAAACCGAAGGGTTGGAAGGAGAGACAGGAGGATTCGAAGAGATAGGTTCACAGCATGAACTAGATCGTTCATTTGAGTGTAGAAACAGGCAATGGCAGACACTTGATTTCGGAGTTCTTGCATGTCAACATGTGCTTAAGCAAGTAAACAAAATTGCCTCCGAAACGTCAGGAATGCATTACGGATCACAATGCACAACCCTTGCACCGGGAACATGTAAAAACCCGAGTCCGCGATTAATTTTCGCAGCACGCACGACCAGTTATCCTTGAGCCTGTAGATTTAAAAGCATGTTGAAGCCGAACTGTTATGAGACCCGAATATCGCGTACGATGTCGAGCTGTCTTCGGCCGTACGAGGGGAGCCTGGCGTCCAAACAAACCCCTCGCGCTGTAAAGATTACTCCTCCACAGATGCTAATCACCAGCCAGCTCACTTTATGTTTAAACCCGACTATCCAATCGCATCTCAGGTGCAGATCTAATCATGCTTACGGACTGCGCATTTCCCGCCTAGATGAAACCCTGTCCTCGCCTTGGTAACTCGACGAACGCTTCAAGGAGGTTCGGCTCTTAACCGAGCAGCCAAATGCCACTACCTGCAAATCCCGCATGCTTATCTTGAAGTCTGTCTTGCATTTTATGCATTGAGGCCCTAAACTTTGGGGACTATCCGAAAGGGGGTGGTGATCGCGGTGAACGTGGAGATCGGTTCGTTGGGTTGGATGATTGTGGTGCCCATACGGTAAGAGCATGCGAGATGGCAGGATGCTTTGACGTGTTCGGACAAGTACTGAAAACCTCTCAATCAACGTAGAACTAGAGGATTGGACTTTGAGTGTTCGTTCAAAAACAAAAAATGAACACATCAACCGGTGTAGACTATGGTGTAATCGGACATATTCAAGGTAGCGATGACATTCTCCTGAATCACCTACCCATCGAGCGAGAAATTCAAAATATGCATTCCTAGCACTATACCGACAGCTTCTTAAGGCTGTCAATACCATATGACGACATAGTAGCAAAATAACTGAGAGTTTGCGCTTTGACAGAACAAACCCAACATTGTTTCGACTGAAGCTTTCGGGTCAGGTCTTGCTAGCTTGGCATGCAACGCGGGGCTGCTGCGAGGACCACAAACCCATCAAGCTTGAGCAGCGTCGTACTCGGCCTCGGCTCCTGTAAAACATACATCCAATTGGCATTCGGAAATTTCCACCCAACCCGATTTTAGTGTCAATAGAACAGTCCGGCGGAGCCTAGGCTGTCCAAACAAGACTTCGGATTGTGGGATTCGTCCAAGCGAGGACTATAATCATGTAAACAAGCAAATGCCAAGCGATCGTTGGGAAGCAGTGTCTTCACGAAGCCTCACGTTACCAAGTCATGGAACTTGGGCATCGGATTCGGGTTCGTCGGGAAATGTCTCTACAGATGCGGGAGCCTAGGGGAAGATGTATAGGGGAACAAAGTGAAGTTGTATATAAGGATGCTGATCCGTCGTTGAATATCATTGTTCGTCATCAGCAGCTCCACATCCAAACAAGCCAGTTGAGGTCAATCTCCAAAGTCCACCCCAAGCTACATCATGCGCTTCTCAACCATCATTCTCTGCACCACAGCAATTGGGAATTCAACACTCGTCAATGCTGCACCGGTAGATCAAGTTTTGTTCAATCAAATATGACACTTGCTGATATTGTGCTAGATTCCACTCAGCAACTCGTTGACAGTGCTTCTTCACCGCTTCGACCTCACCACAGCTCTCGCAGCATTCATCAGACCCAGGCTTGCAGAGGAGGCTCACTCCCTCAAGCGGGACTACAATGATGGCACCAACAATAACAACAATTGCTACGACAATTACGGAAATCGAGTCAATTGCGGTAACAATGGCAACAACTGCTACGATGCCTACGGAAATCGAGTCCAATGCGGCGCTAGCAACAACAACAACGGTGGCTACTGTACCGATTCTTACGGCAATCAATACCTTTGCGGCGACGACAATGAGAACTATTGCTACAACCGATCTGGGAACCAATGCGGGTGTGATGATGCGGATTACGATGAAGTGAGGACACAGAACGCGAAGGCAGATGCCAAGAGACGAAAGCAACAACAGCAAGATGATGATGAGCGACAGAAACAGCAAGAGAAGGAACAAAAGGAAAGAGAGAAGGAGCAGAAGGAGAGGGAGAGGCAGAGGGAACAAGAACAGAAGCAGAGAGAGCAAGAGCAGAAGGAAAGAGAGAAGGAACAGAAGGAGAAGGAAAAGGAAGAAGAGGAAAGGAAGAAGAATGATGATGATGATGATAATTAGCTTGTGCAGAACCAGTATGTACGGTAAATTAGTAAATGAATTGAAGTGTTAATACCTTGATACCTAACATCAGCCGTCCGGCGTTCTGAAGCGCGCGTACCCCTAGGTGTGTCAAGGGCCGGCCCGTTCCGTAGGATGTAGCAAAGCAGCCAGCCGACTTAGGTACATAATTTCTGTATACACCTGCAAGTATCCGCTATGGTTCTCAGCGAATCGCACTATCTCGAGCTTTCCGACCCACCTCAACTGCTCTGAGGATTTGAGCCGCTGAATAGTAGCGCTGGCGGGTAAGGCTACGGGACGAGAAAAGAGCTCCACATACTCTTGAGCGAGCTAGTATCTACGAACCATAGCTGGAAGAGGAGACTAGAAGATAATAATGGAGGCAGTCAGAAATCAAATCCGCACTACTGAAATTAAACCTGTTGCGCACCTGCCTTCCTTTCCATAATTGCTTGCAATATCCAAAGCGGTCTGAGTATATCCCAATCACCTGCGCGCACCCTTTACTTCTTCTCATGATCTGCATCAAAATTTCAAAATGTCAACACACAGAAGCCTCATGACTAATCTCTGTATCCCAGCAAGGAGACGAGCCAATGCCATGGTGAATGGTGTGGCTGAGGGGAGGTCAGTACAGAAGTATACAGTCCCAGGCCCGGCAATGGCAACGAATTCACCGTATGTACTACATCCTTCCATCCTTGAACCGTTCTGACGGCGGTTCAGGTCCAAGGAAATTAATCCTGGTCCAAATCGCGAGCCAAGACTGAAACGACGGCTTCACTTCACATTGCTGCCGACAATCTTCGATGATGTGGTGCTTGAAATACCTCCAAGACCAGTCGTACCAAACCTACAGGAAATCCTTGGCCAGCACTTTTCCTGCCTAGACGCGCAGAACCATGATTTTCATAGGGCACTATTGAATACTGAGCGGGAGCTCGTTACTCGAACAAGCAATGAAGACCAGAGTGACGCTGAAGCCACCCCTCTCTCACCACCAGAGGAGCAGACCGCGTAACTATAAGTCATTATATGGGCCAAAGCATCTGTTGGTAGCCTCTGATCTGATAGTGGAGTAATCGAGTAGAAATATCGGTGGACTGGTATAATGGCGTTGTGTCTATCAGTAGTCTTTTGGCAGAGAGGACATGTTCTACTCCTTAATCGCTTGGTCCGCAAGTAACAATTCAACTACATATCTGGCGTGAGCCCGATCATTCAATCGTCTCTTTCTTGTCTTGCTTGAAACAATTCCGGTAGAGTATTAATTGAGTAAAGATGGCGGCCGGCACTCATGATAAATCTCTGAGTGAGGGTTTCTTGCCGTAGATTCAGAAGGAGTCTAGAAAAGAACTTCATTCGAAAGTATGTGATCGTGTTTCCGATGATGGCCATTGACTCGAAATGCTCAATGGTCAAACCCTTGAAGTTTGAAGTTTGATATTCATCCAAGAGATGTCGTCTGAAAAAGCTCCTCGAGACCCTGACGAGGGCTTGGCAAACCCTTGCGTTTCCCAGGATTGATCTGCCGACCGCCGGAGAGCTTCAACCAACTCCAAAGGATTTCTTGGCTGCAGGATGGCGCTGATGATGGCGATTTTCGCAACTTCTCCAATGCTGCGCGACTGGGCACTTTCCATCCCTCATATTTCTATCCATACGTCGACGGAACAGGTTGAAACCATGCGCATTTTTGGCTAGCCTACTGGCTTCTGACTTTGGACGAGACGAGCTTCGACACAAAGGAATGGCCGAGACTGGAGAGCTCTTGTCGCGATCAAGATCACGGTCGAGCGACCACAATGAACGCCTCGAGCCCCAATTGCTTCGCGCGGCGGAAAATGACGATGTAGAGAAGCTTCGGCAGATCGTCGATGCCGCGAAGACCAAGGGTCAATTGAGCGAAAACTTCCTTCGAATCGGCCTTGTACGAAGTTCGGAGAAGGGAAAGATAGGTGCAACACAATATCTTCTTACTCAAGGAGCTCAACCTGATGGAGCAACCGGGAATAGGCTCTCCCCTTTGATGAAGGCGGTGGAGAGGAATAACATTGGCATCGTACATCTGCTTCTCGAACATGGCGCAAATCCAGAAACTGCGGATAAGAAGGGGCGGACAGCATTGATGACTGCAGCGTGGATGAATTATTGGCATATTCTCAATTCACTGATAGTCAGAGGTGCGGATATCAATGCGAAAGACGCGCGAGGCCGGAATGTATTACACAACTTAGGTGCAGACAAGCAGTGCAACTGGGGAGACTCGGTGATCGAGCTGTTGCTGAAGGAGAATATATATATCGACGGAGAGCAGGGACAAGACAAACTTGGAAGGTCACCACTACACTGGGCATGTGCGACTGGAAAAACGCATCTTGCAGAGCTTCTTCTCACGAGGTCCAGAATACCAAGAGCGAATGTACATGCGGTGGAGATTCGAGGAAAGACAAGTCTACATCTTGCGGCGGCTCATGATTGGATCGATATTGTCGAACTACTTCTAAAACATGGTGCAGACATCACTGCGAAGAGCGACGGAGGATGGACTCCTCTTCACAATGCTTGCGAACTTGGATCTGAGAAGATAGTACGAATTTTGGTAGAAGCTGGATCGGACATAAATGCGAAGCTCCTCAATGGCATGACCCCACTGCATCTAGCAGCTCAGGGGGGTCACTTGGCAGCTGTAAAGTGTCTCTTGGAACGGAAGGATATCAAGAAGGCAGTTAGAGATACATTTGGCAGTACACCATTCTTGCGAGCTGCACAGAACAGGCACAAGGACATAGTCAGTCTGTTGGCACCATTCAATCACATGGAAAGCATATCAGAGGACGCTCTGGGAGCCAGTAACGGTTTCAACGCGACGGTTGTCGATTTTGGAAATTTTCACAACGAGAACCGTGTCAAAAGACCTACCGTTTATGGTATGTCTCCCACCGAAAGTATATGAGGATGGGCTGATGAACAGCTAGAGCTACTGTATGGCCGTGATCCAGTCAATACAAGAAAGCCAAAGTACACCATCTTGCCCAACGATGACAAGGCTTCGGATTTTCGGTGGATTCATCTTCCAGCGAACAACATGGCCTGGATCGAAGTTCTGCTCACAAAGATGTTTATCGAGGAAGGCGCAAGTGATGTAGAGGGGTTCAAGGCACTTGAAAAATCCTTTTCTCACCAACATCGAGGACAGCAGAGCCATTCTCATTTTATGCGACCTCTATGTCAAAGTTCGACAAGAGCTGCTCGAATCCCACAAGCTCCTGCTGATCCGCTCGAGGAGCAAGGCCCACCAAGGATTGTGATAAATGGCACAGACTCAAAGGGATCCCCTAAGCCAGCTTCACGGAGCTCTACATTCCGAGAGGATAGTAATGACTTCTTCAAGTATCATGGGAAGGAACACGAGAAGGGCGGCCACAAAGACAAGGGAAAGAAGCCTTATACGAAAGGGAACAAGTCACCGAAGTTAAATGACACACCTAGCAAAGACAAAGATACACCTCGTAAGTATTGTCAAGATGTTCTCGCGCCAGACTTCCAGTAGTATACAATGTCCGACAGTTCCTGGAACAATAGCGAGATCTCGATGTTTGAAAGCAACTCGGGACATTCAATCGTTTCGGAACAACGTTTATCTCCCAATGTCGAGTTCTCATTTCGAACATTCAGAGACTTCAGTCACTAATTCTTTATAGGGAAACCCAGCCAAACCCTCGATCGTCCCAGTACTCCCGGGCGCAAAGATATATCTCAAGCCAAAGGCAATGTCTTCACATTCATGCCGTACCTTCATTTCGAAAGCACTAGGCGACGACAAGAGATGCAAGAAGCTATCAAAAGAGCTGAAAATATGCGATCGCCCCTCTGCCCTAATCTAGGCAAGGCACGGACCTACGACGAAATGTTGATTCGAGCTCATCTTGCTACCTCAAATGTCTCCCTCCATGTCCGCCGCACATTAGATCAATTCTTCTATCACAATATTGACACTGAAAGTCGCGACCAGGATCAGGTCGTCTATCGGTATCAGCTGAAAGGAAGAGATCACGAAGATCCTGAGATTGACCCCAAGATCGTCATGGTCGATCAATTGTGGATGTGGGTTCTAGGAAAGGATTTAATCGTGACCAGCTTCCCTCAGCGGTGGCAGCAGCCTAAGAACGACCCACTGAACGTGCTGGACAGCGTTATTGAAGACATCAACAGCAAGACTCGTGAGCCGGTAAAGTCGGTCTACGACTTGGCCATGATCATCACAGGAAGATGCACAGGTGTGTTTGATAGACATCGAATGGGAGATGACGAGTACCAATTTCTGGATATGTTCGAATCCAGTATTGGTAGCGCCACGGATAGGGAGACTATCTTGTTCAAGGAATTTAATGAGGCATCTGCACAAGCATCCATCTGGCTACAACACCACCGTAGATCTCATGGCTTCTCACGATTCATCGAGCACGGTACGACGGAAGCAGAGATCAAACAAGAAACCAACTACATGAATTGGGACGCCGAGGAAGAGAAGTTCAAACTCGATGAACTGATGCGGAACCCTCCGTTTATCGACAAACTCCTCGACATAGGTCAAGAAACCGACCTCCTCGCCGAGACAAAAGACATCCGCGACGAATTGAACATGATCGCCAAAGTCCTCGACGACCAGAAGAATGTCCTGCCCGACCTTCAAGACGCAGTATGCGAGATCTACCGTGATGAGCAGAAATCCCAGCAGGAAGTGAAGAAGCGCTTCCGCGAGCAACTCAAGACTATTGAAATGCATCTGAAAGATATCGAGCGAATGGATAGGCAAGCAGAACGGATCTACAAATCCATAACGGACATGCTGGACCTCAAGCAAAAGCACGCCAACGCCTTCGAAGCCCGCTTTGCGCGTGATCAAGCCGCCGGTACCGCCAGACAGAGCCAGACAATCATGGTTTTCACCATCGTCACCATCATCTTTTTACCACTCAGTTTCATCGCCGCCTTCTTCGCGATTAACATCCGTGAATTTCCAAGAGCAGATAATGGACCTAGTCTTCCACTTGGATACGTCAGCAAATACATGTTTGGAATCGGTTTCGCCGTCTCCATTCCTCTCATCGCTATAGCTCTCAGCCTTGACGATATCGGACATCTCCTACGACGAGCACGCCGTGCATTGAATCAGCGACGATTGAAAAAAGAGAGAGCTAGTCAGCCTGGAGAGGGGAGCCTGGATATGTTGGCTTTTGCGCAGGCGATGAGTGTCGCGAGGAGTACGAGGAAGAGTGTGGAGACGGAGTGGATTCGAGAGAGGTTCTCGACCAGTACGAGACCGCCGCCAGTCGTGGCCAGGCCGGAGATCAGACAGACGGCGACGGGGTTTAAGATGAAGAGGGTCAGTGGAGATTTGGAGCGGGGTACGCAGGTGAGAGATTTGGCTGTTGGGAAGGCTTGATTTGAGATGCCCTTTATTCACATATACCCCGTTTTGAATCTGCTTTAGAATGTATCACCGCAATCTGGATACCAACATACAGCTTGGTCTTCCTAGTGGCATGGCTCCATACGAGTAGCAGTCATTTGGAGACAACTATCTCTATAAGCTGTGTTGACAGGAGTGTAGAATGTATCATGTTCAAACATCTGGATGAAGTGTTGACTTTCTCACTCACGTGCATGTCTCGGAGTTTCTCGGATTAGCTACTCGGCGAAGTTGGCCCGAGTCGCAGACAGAACAAGTAAGCAAGGGCTCGCACAGCACAGCATCAATCATCTCAAAATTCAGATGCAAGTATAAAGCGGAGTTGTCTAGTCTTTGCAAATTCCATGTATTGTACACAATGGCAAGAGCTTTTTTCTATTCGCCATGCACGCACGCACGCAAGCAGGCAAGCTATGATCCATCCAATCAACCATCTATCACCCATCAACAACCCCAAAGTATATGTAGTGTTGGTAATACAGTAAGCCATTTACATAGCGAACAGAATCAAGAAGGACACCATGAGGGCGAAGAGTCCAGTGGCTTCGGCGAAAGCGAAACCCAGAATGGCGTAGGAGAAGAGTTGACCGCGCATGGATGGGTTGCGGGCGACACCGGTGATGAGGGAGCCAAACACCGTTCCGATACCAGTTCCTGCACCCTTGGTGGGAGTTAGCATTGTTTACATAGAATTGGATAGAAGTCAATTGATGTGGAGAAGCTGTCTTGAGCTAAGCGTCGATAGCCAGAACACGACAAGGTGTTTTTGTTTACGTGCCAGCTCTCAACAGCTCCGGACCACTTCAATTCAATGTGTAAAGGCAGAGATAGCTTACGATAAGACCAGCAGCAGCGACACCAGCTCCAATGAGCTTTCCGGCACCGAGGATAGCAGCTCCAACAGCGACATCAGCAACACCGCGCGTCTGATTGCGGGTGAGGTTCTGGCAGGTGTTGCGGAGCATGGAACGGCTCATCAGGAGACCGCTGTTCTTAGCAGGAGCTTGGAAACGGGACATTGAGGTCGATGGACCTGTTGTTGAAGAGATATTAGCTTGATGTTTCGTTGTGCCAAGGATGGGAGCTTGAGCTCAGGAGAGCAGAGCTGTTGAGCATGAGCTTACCATTTGTGAAAGCCCGACGAGCAATTGGGTTTGCCTGGCGAAGGGCAGAGGCGCCATTGAGGCGTGCCGAGCGGGCAGTGATCTGAGCGATGGAGTTCATGATGATTGCTGATGGAATTGGGGATGAGAGAGTGGAATTTTGGATGGATGGACAGATTTTTTTGCAGGATGAAGAAGAAGGATGGAAGGACAGAAACGAGAGGTGCGGAATGCTGGGCTGGGGAGACTGGCAGACTGGCTTGCTCAACTAGCGTGCTTACTCCAGGCCAACCAGATCCACCCCCTCATTCTGGAAAAGCGGGTCTGTTTCTTGGGTGCATGATAGGTAGGTACCACCACGACCCTCGTCGCGGTATCAATCGCTCGTGAGAATGCAGACAACATGTTGTTGGTAGTCTCATCATAATTATGGCTTGTACTGTAGTTTCTATTATTCCGTATCTCTATCGACTGAATTGAGCGCGAGAAGAGCGTTACTGATTGCAAAAGGAGGTCGTTGGAGATGCCGCCCCACGCGGGGGAAATGATTTCCCCGTATGGGCCCGTAAGGTATGGGGAAGTGGAACTGAGCTTGGAGCACCTGTCCCTGAAACTCAGCCCCCCGCAGCGTGCTTACAGGCTGCCACGCGTTAAATCACAGCGCATAGCTCCCTGAAATTGAGCAGTACATGCGCAAGTCATCGCTATCTTGATTGCCTTAGATTATGTCTCTTTTGAAATTGATGCATCTTTTGCGACAATCGTGTAAGAACCAATTTCGCGCGAATGCGCCTCAGCACGCGACGATTGGCACTGAAGTGGATCTGGGGACGGGAACCTGGAAGCACAGTCCATTTACAGTGGAGTTGGGCTTTTGCTTTTCAACCCCACAGCGTGTCTCAGCCATCGCGAGTCAGCCAAATTCAACATCGACAGCGACACAACCTGCTGTGTTTCATAAGCGTCAGTTCAGTATGATATAAAAATTACAGCGTGATATTCATGTCCCGCCACAAACTTAGCAACAAAGATTCCGTTATAGTCTCAATTTGTCCTCGTCGTTTTGAGGGCAATCGTTTCACAGTAGCATGCTGGAAACGATTTTTTTTATTACTTGGGCGTCTGCCTGTCCGGCGGTAGCAATGCTGTAGTACTTTCAGTACATTGCAGCATAACGGGCTTGAACTCGATCAATAGTGGTTACGGAGGCTTGAACCTCGAAGTTATAGAACAATCAGGGTAATCTTGGCAAGATAATTCAGCGTCTAATGGTTTGGCTTCCCCAGCTGCAGCGAACTGGCGGGTCGCTACTGAAGCGTCTACGAAAAAAAACCATACAGAATTGAGAGGTCGAGGTATAAGGGGCTGCTTTACATGGTGGGATTGTATGTGACAACTTATCGTTTTGTCTAATCTTGCGAGGCAGATGGCTCGCGTAACACATGTGAGCTAAACAGCACTCGAGATAGGGTTTCACTGCTGCCATCTCAGAATTCGCTCTTATCTGTCAAGACGACAAATCCAGGTTCTAAACATAGGGCTTACTACACGAGCATCTACTGCTGGATGCAGCTTCACCATTTCAAATCACTACCAATCTTTAACTGAAGCCACTGCCTAAAGATGTATTGGAAATCCTAACTCGTGAATGATTTTCCCTTTTCTATACCCAGGTATCTCAGTACTTTGTTTAGGATATTGCCGGGGCTCGCTTAGGAAGAGTTCATGTAAACATCTTAGTCGGTGCATCACTTCACTTGACGTCTCTTCTCTGATAAGTGGAACCCCTCAATCTCAGCGTAACTAAAACTGTATAAAGAGATACGATCTTGCATCATTGCTATTCTCTCAACACTATCGAACCACGATCTAGCTACCAGAATCAATTTC
Organism: Cadophora luteo-olivacea; assembly: GCA_026120085.1. Lineage (NCBI taxonomy): Eukaryota > Fungi > Ascomycota > Leotiomycetes > Helotiales > Ploettnerulaceae > Cadophora > Cadophora luteo-olivacea. Next base: position 597,513 of record JALRMC010000022.1, read on the forward strand.
CCATCGGAGAACAGACGCAGCAAAGCCAAAGTTTTCTTAGAAGATAATCAAACTACTTTCAATGGTGAATCGTTATTTACTTCCACGGTCCACCACTTCATCTCCACCTGCGTCTATGAGCCAACAGAGCTTCCCTCACTCCGCATGATATTGTCAGTGCCGTCATGTTCCACTATCCGTCAGTCCTACATATCCTCCGTATCGAGATCTGAATTATCATCTCACTTCCCAGTCAATAATTCAAAACGTCCACCATACCCTCTAAGCACCAAAATTGCAAAACAGTGGGACCCCACTCCTCCAAATTCCGTCTTGAATTGCATAATAGAACTGCGCGCCCATGTGTCACTTTCAGCGATAGAGTGTGTTGCCTGTTCAAGGTGAGTACAGTCATCAGGGGTTAAATAGGCTCGGCCGTACGCTGTCTGGAAACGATAGGAGTGACACTCACTGTCGGGGGAATCAGAGAGAAAGATCTTGTCGCGTTTTCTTCTCATTGCTTTCGTAACAATAGCTATCGATTAGCCTAGTAAGTATCGCAATGTCTAAACAACTTTTATGCCAGACTCTGTCTGACCTTCGCCCATCGAGAAAAGATCATGGAGCAGGATGGAATAGCAGCGCACGGCAAAAGCAGATGCATCAAGATGAAGCCCATCCATCTTCCAGCCCTCTCCCAATTGTGAAAGAGAGTATGCCGCCCAACCACCCGTCAACACCTGTATCTCAAGCCAAAGACACCCAGCCCAACCGCCCGCAGTCATCTCATCATCTCGTCGTCACCTCGTCGCCTCGTTAAACCCTCTACCAACGTCTTTCATACTCATTGCTTCCCCTTCGTCCCCCACCATATTCATTGCGCTCACGGCTACCACTTCTATCCCTCGACTTGTGACGTCTGCGCTGCTTCTTCTCCTCGTCACTATCAGGACTCTTGTTGCGTCTGTACTGACCACCTCCATACTGCTTGCGCTCGTCATCGCTGTTAGGAGACTTGTTGCGTCTACGCTGCTTTTTCTCGTCGTCGCTGTCTGGACTCTTGTTTCGGCGACCACCTCGTTTGCGCTCCTTGCTACTGTTGCGGCTTCCGCGGGAGTTGCGACGTTCAGGTTGACCCCACCCTGCTTCGTTACCAGCGCCATACTGTGGTTGTCCGCCATAGCCTCGAGCACCGCCGTACTCTTCGCGTTGAGGCTGGCCGTATTGCTGACGAGGAGGCTCTTCATAACCACCACCTGGGAATCCACCGGGGACGCCATATTCTTGTCGAGGGGGCTCTTGGTAACCGCCATACTCCTGACGAGCTGGCTGGCCGTATTGCTGTCTAGGTGGTTCTTGGTATCCACCCCCTCCGCGACCATAATCTTGACGCTCAGAGTGCTCATAGCTTCCACCGTGGGGACGTTCCTCTCGGCGTTGTTCGAACCGGCTGCCGCCCTGTTCGTTTTGCTCATAACGTTGATATTCGGTCTGACGGCCGCCATCGTGACGTTGAGTCTGGGTGTACTCGGCTTGAGCGTATTGGTTGCCACTGTGGCCGTACTCCGTGGTGGTTTTCTGGTAGTCGCCAGAGGAATTGTAGCCTGATTGCTTGTACTGTTTGGTCTCTGGCTCATCAGATCCACTGAATGCACCACTAAGAAGAGATCCTCCGAGACCGCCAGCGAGCGCACCAACGAGACCTCCGAGTGCTCCACCTCCAGCAGCTTCACTGGCGAAGTTGCTGATTCCTTCGTTCACAACCTGATGTTGACCACCGCCATATCCACCAGAAGAACCTCCATAGCCTCCAGAAGATTTACCACCGAGAGCAGACTGGATGCCGCCCATCAATCCGCCTGCAGCAGTACCAGAAGCACCACCAGAAGACTTTGCCATGCCGAGAGGCTTGCAGCATCCGTGACCGGAATCTTGAACTCCTGGCTTGTGGTTCTCGCCATTCATGACACCATTTCGGCTAAGCTGATCACGAAGCTTGTCCTGGTTGCGTCCTTGTGATTGCCACCATTGCTCGACAACTTGGAACATGAGACGGCGACCATCTGAAGCACCATCCTCGCCTGCATTACGTTGAGCGGGATGGTGGAAGACACCGGCAATAATACGGTTGATGGTTCGATCGACATCTGCTCGCTCATCGTCCATACATTCAATGATCTGAGGGACAACCCATTTGAGAACTTGAGAGGCAATCTTTCCAGCTGGCTCATTAAGGACCTAAGATTGTTAGAAATGATGTCATAACAAAGCATGGCGACTTACGTTGGAGAAATGATCCTTGGAAAGCATAGAGTGGGTAGGATCAGAGCATTCATCATCATGGAAGACGATAAGTTGCTTGTCCTTACTGCTCTGGATGATCTCAGAAGAACCGGTGTTCAGCTCATTCTTAATCTGGCTGATGATAGGCAGAACGAATGGAGCGATCAAAGAGAAGACAAACATGTTGACTTGTCCCTCGAGTTGTTCGATAAGCTCGGGAAGCATTGGGATCTTCTCAATAGCTTCCGTAATAGAAAGCATAACCTCGTCGTGCCATGCCATAATAGGCTTGATCTCCTTTGCAATCTCTTGCATTTGAATAGTAAACTCTTCCGGATCTCGAGGAGAAACGCGGGTCTGGTTCATCTGAGCATTTGTTGCGTTCATCTTGAGCTCTTCGGCCTTTCCGGCTTCGTCCTTGTCGCCAAAGATACCCTTGGGAATCTTGTCGAGAAGATCTTGGAGCAAGCTCGTATCTCCACCAGCCTGTTGTTGGATAGTACCTTCGAGTTCTTGTATCTCGCTCTGGGTGGCCTTGTCCGAGACCTCGCCCATAACACTATGTAAAAAGTCCACACCACCGAATGTACCGGTGACAATTGGATAGACCTCGCTACGTGCACCTTGAAGACGCATCTTGGTTCGGCGACCAACGTGGGGGAAGATATCGCGCTCGCCCATCTCGATCAGAGCCAGTTCCGTATAATTACTGTGTGCAGAATAATCTGGAGTTGTTAGCTAGGTCGCCTATGCGACTTGAGCAACTTACCTTCCAGGCAATGAAGCGCAGTTCCCAACAGACGAAGAGATTCGTAGAGCTCATCCTTGTTTCTGCTGCGGTTATACGATCTGCCGAGTTGGATACAACGACCAAAGAGCTTTCGAACATGCAGAGCAGAAGTCATGCAGCCAGCACGCTCATTGGCAATGTAGTTCTTGAGGCCAGTATATGGATCGATAGCCAACTCCACCCGCTCATCAACCGGACCGCGAAGTCTACGATCATATTGGGTAGCATCGATATTGTCGGCATAGTCCTTTGGATTGTCGATGTGGTCCTCGGGACGGTAGCAACCAAGACGTTCAGTCGTAACTTCGAATTCCTTGGTACCAAAACCAAATGTCATGAAACCAAGAACCCACAATAATATACGAATGGCCTCTGCAGAGACGTACTTGACGGTACCGACATCGATAGCTTGCGCTGTGAAGGAAGTCGTTAGCAGAGCTCCTTCCCCGCCGCGTAAGCTCACTTACAGTAATCTCTCAACCAGTTTCCGAAATAAACTCTGGCCACCGACATCTTATCGAACTTCTTTCCACCAGCCGCACGGGACATCAGCAAGTTCAGGAGGGTATCTTCAATGTCTCCATGGCGCCCTAAGAAAAGTTAGCAGATACAACAAGCTCCAGGGAGGAAAGTATCGTACAATTTAACCCCTCTATTTTGGCAACTGAAGCAATATTTCCAGCTCCAAAGGCATCAGCTGGTCGTGCAAAGAGGAGCACGACAGCAACTGTTATTAACAGCGTTGTAGAGCTGTAGGAAGGAGGCATGATTGTATTTCTTTTTGTTTGTTGTTGTTGTTTGATGGAATGCTTTGTAGCTTGAAGCTCTCTTGAGGAAGATTTGAGATGGTGGGGTTGGTAGTGCCAAGTGTTTCATGCTGGTTGGAATGCCAAGAAAAATGTGACGAGTGAAAGTGGCCGATGTCGTACAGGAGAGCGAGCGAGTTGAAGCACGATGATGATGATCAACAGCCTCACATTACCTACCTACTGAAAGGGCTGATGTGGGTGGTGACTTCAACAGTGTCCCACAGTACGGAGACGTCAATACGTACCTTTCAAAGTAGGCATTGTAAAGTATCCCAATCACTGGACTGATTCAGAGTCATCTATATTGTCATCTTCTGATCACTTTACACACTTATCGAAATCTTTTGGCTGTTTCACACCAGCACTGCTGTCTTGCACGTGGCGACGCTGAAGCTGGGGCGTGCTGATTGAAGCTGGCTTGCCAGAGCGAGGGGACGGAAGGCCCGGATGGTCGGCAAGTGTTGTCTTGGGCGGGCGACGCTGAACTGACAGGGTTGAACAGGGCTTGATGTCTATCCTTGGAGCGGCAAGCAAAGTGTTCAGCGGAGCGGGGCTCAATGTCAGAACGAAGTTTCAGAGCATGAGTGTGTGAGTGAGTGAGTGAGGGAGAGCTTCTCCGTTGGATTTCCGTTGGAGCTTGATGGAGGGGTTTGGAGCTTCTGGAAGGGTAGGTATTTATGCTGAAAGTGATAGCGCGAGAGATCAATCGTACTTGCAAACCTTACGAAGTTACTTGCTCCTTTCATACTCTACAAGTCTCGTCTCTGGAGTAACACTTCAAGACTTGTTTTTGATGATTACACACAATTGGGCTGTAGGTCAAGGGCACCTGTTGGAATTTGAAAGCTACCTAGGAGAAGAGCCCGGGTACCAGGTCACACACCTGCAATATCAAAAGCTAAGGGACCTGCCTCAGCAAGACGCTCTTCTCCTTCAAGCACTCAACAGCATAGAGATCAGTGCAGGTGCCTATTCAGATCTTGCAAGAACGAAAAGCCAGACAATCCACAACTATTCCTTTGCCTGCCCCGGATAGTTCTTCTGCTGCTAGCCCCCCACCGCCTGACAACTGCTATTCTACCTGCCCCCTCCTTTTCTTCGTCCCTACCCCTCCAGCAGCGACCTTCAGCCAACCACAGCCCTGTATCCACTGACGCTGCTGGGTGCTTCTCGCTGTATGGCCGACCACCTTGGCAGATCAGGCTATGCTGTTGCCGCCCTTAGCATGCCCTGAAGAATTTCACCCTCCAGGCACAGTCGCTCGCCGTAGAATGCTGCCACACTGTGCTCTTGGGCTTCCCTCCACTCACAGCTCAGCCAACGACATTGCTTCCTTGGGCTTCAACATCTACCTTGTCAAACTTCACTGCAGGCTAGACTCGACCTGCCGTAGAAGGCTCTCAGGCTTTGCTTGCCTTGCCCAGTTTGCGCTGGCCGGCGGCATGCTTCCTTTTCCGCTTCATCTTTCCTCTCACCAGTTCCCCCAGTTCCCTGCATTCCTCCCCTCCTGTTCTCTTCTAGAGTCCTACCACACCACACTACCTATGCTTCTGCCCTGAGTCCAGGCCACACCAGGCTAAGGTATAGAGCTCGGGCTCACACCATCCGCCCCAGTTCTGCTCTTCGCTGCCCTGTCTGTCTTTCTCTGTCCGACTTCGCTGGAGGTGAGCCTCACCAACCGTAGCCTTTTACTGCCCTCTTCCGCAAATCCCGCCCAGAACAGTCAGCTGCCTGCAGAAGCCAGGCTTTCCTCCGCCATCACGCCCTTTTCAGGACCTTCGTCGTAGGAGGACTTCACCGACCGTAGCAAGCTCTCACAGGGTTTTCTGCCTAAGTTCGCAACAACAGCTCACTGACGCGTTGATGTGGGCATGGTAAGAGATGCGATAGTGAGGTAGCTGAAGAGTTAGGGAACACAATGACCAGTACTCCAGAAGTGTACGAGTAAAATAAACAAAAAATAAACAATTCCAAGCGAATGAATGTATATTGCAAAGTTGTCTGTAACTTTTCACCTCTTCAATTCCAATATACTTTTCTGAAGCCTAAAAATACGCGCTGCCAGCCATCTTTTTGGGTGGTCCTGGTGGTCCTGGTAGTCGGTCTGCTGCTGCTCTTGCTCTCGCCTCGCTTCTGGCGTAGTGCCCTGCCCTGCCCTGGCCGCCTGCCCTGCCTACCCGCACTGCCCGCTCTCGCTATCGCTCAGCGTCTGCTAGAAAACTCCTCGCCGCCCGCCCATCTCCAAAACCTCTTCCTGAAAATCCAGCACCCACAGCGTATCGCCACCACTAAACTATCAACAACCTACACAAAATATCATCATGGCCCGCGCAAAGAAGCCAGAGGAGAAGCCAAAGGAGGGAGCTACCCTTTCCATTGACGTAGACAGCTTTGTCCGCACAAGAGACTCGGTAAGAATCAATTATCTCCTTCGTCTTCATCTTCATCCTCCTCAAGTCGACTGGAACCGCGCATCTCAAATCATCGATATCTTCATCCCGCCTCGTCTGCCATCAACCACCACCATCTTCACCTCTCCTCCATATTCCAACAACCACTCTTCGGATCAGTATTACAACCTCGATTCCTGCATTCCTTCATCCACGCGACTCCATCCCGAGCAGATCTCGCGTCGCAATATCTTCCTCGGCCTTCTGCACCTACGCGCCTCCATTGTTTACTTCTTTGACGCGATGGGTTCAAGACCCCGCGGACCGCACAATGACTTCGCGCCGCTCCGTGGCATTGGATCACAATTACCTTCTACAGCAGTCGCTAATATTGGAACAGGTCGTCACCGGACTCGCGACTCTCCAAGATGCCATCCAGACCCTCTCCTCAGCCTACATCAAGCACACCAACGCGGTCCTCGGTGAACATGGCGCAGGCCTCGATGTTGACTCCGCCTTGGCCAAACTTGGACAGAACCCTCTCCTCAGTCTCGGAGACTTGAATCGCGCCGTCAGTCCAGCCAAGTCAGTCGTCGCAGAAGCTCCAGACAAGAAGGAGCGCAAGAAGAGGCAACATGATCCCAATGCGCCAAAACGTCCTCTCACTCCCTTCTTCCTCTACATGCAAACTGCCCGTCCTATCATTGCTGAGGATCTCGGTTCCGACTTTGCCAAAGGAGCTGTTAGCACTGAGGGCACTCGTCGATGGGGTACCATGGCAGCAGAAGACAAGCAGGTGAGTTTCTACCTTTCAATCCTAGGACCATACTAATAGCATACAGCTTTGGACCAATGCCTACAAGGACAATCTCCGTCTTTACAATGCCCGCATGCACTCCTACAAGACTGGCGGTAACCTCCAAGCTAAAGACATGAGTGACCAAGAAGCTGCCATCTATGCCGACGAGCACAACATTGGAGCCGACAATACCGCTGACGCTCAACTTGTTGGCGACGCTTCAGCCGCTGCTCTTCATGACGAGGACGCCGAAGGCGAGCCCGACAAGGAGCCCACTCCACCACCAAAGACGCCCAAGGCAAAGGGTGGCCGCAAGACCAAAGCTAGCAAGAACAACACTCCAGCTGCTCCCCCAACCCCAGAGACTATCATTCCTCCTGCCAGCGCAAGCAGCATCGTCCCACCCAAGGCAGCTGAGAAGGAGAAGAGTCCAGACAAGAAGCGCAAGAGGGCTAGCAAGAAGGATGAGGTCGCCGCCGCTGAGAAGGAGGATATGGCTGTTGAGACGCCGAAGAGCGCGCCTAAGCCAAGGAAGAAGAAGGCGAAGGCTGATTCTTAGATCTGCTTTCTCTTTGTTTTCTTGCAATCCATATCGTTCTTCTGTTCCTTGCTTCTGGTAGTGTGAGGGCGTGACTGGTGGAAGCATGGATGCATTCGCTGTCTCATTTGTTGCTTCTTTCTATTCCTGGTCTCTTTGTTATGGTCGCGGTAAAATGAAAATCGGTACATGATGTGTATGAATGGGAAGGAGGGATGGCTGGAAGGATGGGATATGGGTTTTGTGTGTTGCGTTGCGTTACTTGACTTGGCTTTCTCGAGGCTTGCTTGTTACTGTGCTAGGATACCACGTAAAGCTGATAGGCTGTCGATTATGTCTGGGCTAGTGGTAGTATACATGAATTGAGAATTGTAAACAAGCCTCTTTATAGCTCGCTTGCTGTGAGTGCCGTACGCTTTCCAACGCCTAGCCCGTGGTTGGCTCACGCCATACTAATCTGGATCCGAGTAAGAAGAGTGAAGTTCTAATTGACAAACACAAGCATAGTAGATTCGTCAAGACTGCATTTAATGTCAACCTTGAAAGTCAGCCAGAGCTTTATACCTGCTTCAACTGCCTTAGATCCTCACTTTTCTCTCCTTCAAGCGTGTATTCCTCTGCCTGCATCAGACCCAGATATAGACTGCTTCAGTGTTCAAATCCTCAAACCAAAATCAAAGGACCGAAACGGCTTCTTCTTACCCTTTCATTCCTGACATGTACTCTCCTTGCAGTACACACTCGCGCTCGGCCGATACCTCTCCGTTTCTTAGATATGGGCTTCTCAATGGCCGCGTGAACTTCAGCCTCCAGAAAGACGTGGCATCTAGCAACAGCTGTTAAACGTTCATACCAGGCTCTCAGCATACCAGAACCAGGTCTGAGGGGCTTAGATAGAATACAGAGATAGCTGTTTGTTTGCAGCCAATCGAGAAACGAACAGCTCCCGGGGTGAGCGATCGCTCATTGTCTATTTAGGGTAGACTGATCCCCTGCGGAGTTAGCTGGCATGTGTGGTTGTGGGAAAGCGGCGCACGATTGAGTGCGTGTTGATAGCTGTACCTGGCTTGACAGCGAAAGCGAGAACAAAACAACGGCGAGAAAACAATTGATCCTATAAACGGTCTGAACATCTGCCGCCAAACATTTCCCTCAACGATGAACCAGGGTATGTCTTGCCTTAGAGATTTATTTACTAGTTCATAGCACATGAATTTATTGCCGATCCAGTGCCATGAGCTACCAGAGATCGATCCATCGTACAGATGCGATCTATGCAAGCTTTGTTCCCAAGTAGGCCTACTGCAGATAGTAGCGAGGCCCAAGAACGTGTCATTGCACTTGTAGGCACATCAAAGGATGGGTGAATGGGCGAACATATGGGGTTGATTAGCTGATATCAGACGTACGAGCGTCGCTTTGAAAGGGGGAAGGAGGAGGGCAGCGCAGCAAGCGGGCTTTACGCTGTCATATCATTGAGGTGAAGGCTTACCGCTTGTCATCTGTATGAATCTCCGTGAAGGTAAATCCTCATGATGTGTGTTGGGGCGGCGACTCCCATCAGGGATACGACCGAGTGGAACATGTTATACGTGTTTGAGAGCTGCTAGGAAACTGTTTCTGAATGAGATAATCCAAAGAAGCTCCCGATGCAACGAATCTTTTCGGCAGAGACAAATGCCAGACACTTGCAGCTTTGGCGCCGCTAGATTAGCTAGCCTCGCTAGCATTGCCAAATAGATAGTTCCGAAATCCTTCGTAGCTAGAAACAAAGTCATCATCACCCCAGTGTCTTGAGGGTACAGCTCTTTATGACGAAAAGGCTAATTGGGACATCAGAAACCTCTGTGCCTCGCTTAGTTGTTTACCTCCAGAGCGAGCCACAAACGAACTCGCTTGGGATAGGGGCAACGGACATGTGATGACCTGACCCAACAGCGCTGGCTCTACGTTCGATTTTCACATGTGTCCATAGACTTCTAAACGTAGCAAAGCATCCACACTGCATTTTTCTAACCTGAGGCCGTACAGAAAGCTCAGAGGAATGGATTGGCCTGTTTTGCTCATAGAAACTGCAGGATTGAATTTGGCTTTGGCTTCAAGAAGTATATGGCATTAGAATTGTATAGTTTTCTATATCCAGAGGTATCACAACGCCTATAAACAACCAATGACGCTAATTAACAGTCCATTCTATCATCCCAGTGCAAATGCACATCATACTTCTCTTCGCCTTTCCACACCCTCGATCCATCATTTACAGCCGCTACCGCCCTTCGCAACGACGTTCCCATACCACCAGGCCCACTTCCGACCACACTCACACTGCCTCCAATCTCAGGTGCCTGCTCCACAAACTCGCTCACCACCTCCGACAGATCCGGACGGCGGTCACCAAGCCAGACAACCTCGTATCCCGGCTCGCTATCTGCTAGACTTGAAATGTTGCTGCCTGCGATTGAAGTTCGTACTGTGGCTGTAGCGCCTTTGATCTCGTCATCTGCGTCTGAGGGGACCTCCTTGGTTGTTTTCGATGACATCTCTCTTGTGATGAAGATACGTATCGAGAACTTGCCGTTTGAGGAAGCGATGTGGCGTTTCAAGGTCGCCAACTCAGGAGCCATCCATTCGAGATCTTGAGCACGGCGGATGATCCATACAAGTTGCACGTTGCCTCCGATATATCCATACTCTTGAACGCGGTTGAGGACCACTGGGAAGACCATCGTCGCTCCTGTTCCTCCGCCAACAGCCAGGAAGTTTCCGGGTTTGGAGAGGGTGGATGGACCATATGGACCAGAAAGGATGACAGGTGTAGTGATCTTCTCTGCTTGAATTCGCTCCGCGAGCATGCCTAATTTGGAAGTCTCGCCCTTGAGGCAGCGGACGATGTATGTATGGTGTGGATTGATGGTTTCCTTCGAGGCAAGCGATGCGACTGTAAAGGGGTGGTTTTGCCAGATAGAAAGCTCGGGGAAGCATAGGTAGAAATGCTGACCAGGAGACCATGGGCCGTGGTTGTGCTTGAAGTCGATGCGGACGACTCGACCTTCTGCGTCATCGAAGCACTGGAGTGTTGCTTGAGCAGACTCAAAGCCGTATCCTGAAATCGATTAGCGTGTTCGAGTGTTTGATGGAAAAGAGCCTTACCACCAGACTTCATGTATCCTACGTGAATGAGCAGTGTTCTGATGTACCGGATGCCAAAGTCCATGAATACGATAGCCAAGGCAGCGATCATCCAGCAGGCCAATTTGTTCCAGTGTCCCCAGCATGCACCTATGTAGATCAACGCAATGATAGCGTGAGACTTCCGGAAGAACTCGTATCCCGTCAAGCGGATCATACGAGGGAAACTGAAGACCCAAATGAAAGACAACAGCCCCATCGCAACAATCCCCCAGATCATGTAAGTCTGCTTGATGAAGTTGGTATATACTTTTGGCTGGGGTTGGTACAGCTTCGCCTCAATGATCGTCCAGATAATGGTGTGAATCATTGATTGTGCAAAGATGATATGGCCGAGCCAACGGTGGATAAAATTGAATGATTGGGTCGGCATGCCAGTGATGAGCGAGAGAATGCTTTCTCTCTGAGAGAGAAAGACACTCAATGGCGTTAGGGCATAAGCGAAGGCTCCGATACGATCACTGAAGCCGCCCATCCCAGTTCGAGTGTTGTAGACGCCAGCGAGATTCTTGACAGGTGTAATCCAGGTCTTGTAAACGATTCCCACAAGTCTGCAATGGTTATCAGATATGCTAGTCTTGGCTGGAGAGAGAAGACTTACGAGAAGATCAACAAATATCCAGACAGAACAGCCAATAATACCAACTGGAGCCTCGTCACATTGCCGAAGATTGACTGCAGACTCTCGGGAAGCAACAAGCGACGCAACGCTGCCGTCTTCGACTTCCAGAAGCGGGTGAAGACATTCATGGGAGCAATAGATCTACCGCCTTCAAGTTCTAAGCGAGGACTTCGAGTCCTAGATGGCTTTATCGCTCTGGAGAAAACGAAAATTGCGAGAAGGCCGCCTAATACTGCCCAGAGAATGAATGTGTATAACATGGACACAGTGTGCATCCTGACCATCATTAGCTTGGGTTCTCACAATATATTCTTGCTCAGAAGAGGTAAACATACCAGTACACTGCATCCAAGTACTCGCAACTGCCTGCATCGTTCGTACATGGAAACACACGAGTGGCATATCCCCAGTAGAAAATCTCGTCACCACCAGCGGAATGGTTTTGAATATGCTGGCGAGCTTCGAGTACACCATGGGAGTCCATCTTGCTGGTCGAAATAATCACGATCTGAGGTCTGCTTAACAACAGAACGTCTCGCACCCAACAGGAAATAATGTTCTAATTGTACATCTGGACCAGGAAAGCCAAGGCCCAGAGCCCCTCCCCGACCCGACGAAGAGTATTAATGCCATGCAGTTGAGCAAGTTAAAGACCGGGCCCTTGCAAGTAGCTCTTGTCCGTCAGTCCCCTTGATGTCACACTATTACTACACCATCCAGGTCACTGTAATGGGTTGATGAAGAGCTTTCCACCTAACAGGGACGTGGGAGATCCCCAGCAGCCCATCGCTAATCTTTTCGCCAGAACAATGGATCTTCTTGGCATTAGGATACTCCCGCAAACATGCTCAATTAGCGTGCCTAGCCAACTCAATTGCCCTCAGTTGTGGGGTTTGATTTGCTAAAATTCGTAAATATTGGGGCACCAACTGACTCGGGCGGTGCCAAGAGTGGGTGGACTGCTCACGCCACCGGGTCGTTTGCATGGCGCTCAGCAGTTGTGGGGACAAGACACTGACATGGGAGTTAACCTTCTGTCAAAATCAGCTGGTATCCCCTTCAGAAACATTTACCCGTGGAACTTCAAACGTACTGTTGTTGTGACCGTAGGTACCGATTATTGCCTGAAAAGATAAATCGATTTGACGAGATCTTGGATTTACCGTCACGATGGACCATTCTTCCATGTCTGATTCGGCAGATGCCTGCCAAATATCTGTGAGTCCTTCAATGGTTGCACATGGATAATTAGGTCTCTAATGCGTCGTAGATGTTGTGGAATTGGACGACAATCAATGCATGTAAGTAGTCCGCTCTCTCGAGTGGTGAAATTCATGCTAATTCGATCGTGAAGGCTTCATCTCTTCATCATGGCAGATCAAGTCAACATCCATGTTTGCCGGGTCATGTATTGGGGTCATTTTCCTCGTGATGTCCTTGGAGTTGTTGCGTCGCCTCGCCAAAGAATATGACCGACATCTCCTGAATCAGTAAGAACTTGTTTTCTATGAGCTTGTTTCTGGCACACGACAGACTTCACATTGCATGAAACAGCACCAGGAAACAGAATCAATGCTCATTCGTAAACAGATATCAACGCCACATCGCATCCTTGAACACTTACATCAATTCGCAAGACTCGGGGAGCAACACTCCTTCAAAGTCCTGCCCTCCCGCAGTCGCCCTCCCAATCCCTCCATTCCGGCCAAATCTGCTCCAGCAAATGGTTCGAGCTACTCTGCACATGTTTCAATTTGCTGTTGCGTATTTTATTATGTTGATGGCCATGTACTTCAATGGCTATATCATCATCTGCATTTTCATTGGCGCTTGGATCGGTTCTTTTCTCTTTAGCTGGGAGACTGTGAGCTTCACGTTAGTTTCCCCTACCTTCCAACTACATATGGGGGCAAAGCTAACATTGAGTAGTGGAGAAATTAGCACAAAGGAGGAGGCTACTGCTTGTTGCGGATAGGAAGGTGATTGAAATGTTTGGGAGATGGGGTATCAAGATTGTGCATGTAATCAGCGACCAAAATGCATCCCAACCGAGAAGGTTTTGTTCAGGATATCCAAGAGAACTCGTCCGATAGTTACCACGATTGACAAGCGCTTGCTTGATTTCGACACCTCTACCCCGGTTTTCGCCGATTTTCGCAGTGGAGATATAAGATTGGCTGAAGAATTCTTGGTACTGGGATCTCATCGAGAAACAGCGAAGTCGACGGCCCCTCCGAGCTAACGCTGGATCGCAATGACTGACGGGATATGATATTGCAGCATCAAAAGAATGTCGGGATTTAGTATCGCCTCATGCACTCGAGATCCTACTCACTTCAATAGCCCCGGAACCGACTCGAGAACTCCCTGCTGCTTTGGCGCCCAGCCCAAAGCCCTCAATCTCGACGCCTTGATTCTCATATTCGCCCCCCATATAGTCAACGCCCAAGGATGAATCTGCAACGCCTCCTCATCGCTTAATTTTTCTACCTCCGCGGTACCAATCATCCCTTTCTTGAACATCTCCTTTGCAATAGCATCCGCCACATTCGCAAGAACAACTTCCCCAGCTTCAATGTAATAGACACCTTTCTCACCCCACTCAAGTTTCGATTCTCCTGTCTGCAAAGCCAAAGCTTGTTCGGTAAAGTAAACAAACACATCGGCGAGATCTTTCACCTGAAGAGTTGAAGTACTATTCTTCGCCTCTCCGATTTGGAACATCTTGCCCCTCTCCTTCGCAGCATCAACAAGCACTGGTAGCGTGATACTGCGGTCTTTGATGCTGTCGCTGGTCCCGTAAACGACCGGAGGTACGAGGAGCGCTGTTTTGATGTTGAACTCCTTACTCAGTCTGAATACGAGTTGGTCGGAGCTGACGTGCATGATAGGCTCCTCGAATGTCGTGATTGTTCGAAGATCATCGACATCATCCCAGATCTTTGGCGAGAATTTGCCGTAGCCGAGACTGTGGTCGAAGACGCTTGCTGCGCCAGAAAGGTGGATGTAGTTTCCTTTCTTGCCTGACGAGAGGCCGGTGAGGATGGAGGTGATAGCGCCGAGGTGGTCGGCGTCTGCGGTGTCTGGGGTCTGTTAGCTGTGCTTTGTTCGAAGGAGTTGTAACACATACTGAGGACTACATCCGCTTGTTTGCTTTGCTCGATAAGGATGTCCTTTGAATCTAGATCCCCGATGACAATCTCGATCGAAGGGTGCTTAGCGAGGATTTGTTGACGCTGTTCATCCCTGCGGACAAGTCCGACAATCGAAAAAGACGGATGCTTGGATACGAGAGTTGAGAGAGTCTGGCCTCCAATGTAGCCTGTAACACCCGTGATAAAAATACGAGGAGCCATGGTCGGTATTGAAATGGAATGGTGCCGGAGATTTTGTTGGCTGAAGTAAGTATTGTGAACGAGATTGTAGCAGTCATCTCGGGGCATGAGTAGCCTTTATACCTTGTTCTCAATGATAGTATCTGCAGTCATAGTGGCCATTCGCACAAGGAAACTTACAAACCGAGAACTACTTACCATTATGGAGTTTCTCGATTCGGTGCTCCTGATTGGTGCGCAATCAGGCGGCGGACATCCAGTCAGTGGGGCATAGAAGCTGACAGGCTGACATCCTCTGAACCTTTGCCTCTCAAACGACATTGTCCGCATACATTGTCCGCATTCAACAACGTTGTCCGCATTCCCAACATCGACACGCGCCCTTCGATGGACTTCGGTATTTGAGGTAATCATGACGCCGCAGTCTGCCAAGCAATACAAGCTGTCGTGTAGCTCCTGTAAAGATCGTAAGCGTAAATGCGATCGCGGGCTTCCGAAATGTTCTCTCTGCTCTCGGTTTGTCCGCACTTGTCGTCTGTGAGCAAAACATTGACATTATTTTGAAGGAGAAGCCTGGTATGCGATTATCCGACTCGTCGCCGCCGAGAGACATCTCGACCTCAACCTCATGCCCAGTCTCAAGCTTATCCCTCTCCTCAAGCATTGAGCCCAGCGTCCACTTCGGCCTTGCAAACTCCAAGCGCAACCGCTGCCCTTTCCCCGCCGAATTCAGAATTCCCGCCTGTGTTTTACTTAGACAATGCAGTCTACCAGAACTCGCTGGTTCCCCGGCCATCCCCCACAGCCCCCATCCCACCTTCCATTAGATCTCTCATCGGAGATGCTTCGAATTGGTCATCGACTGCCACAGTCTACTTCAAGACTGTGCATACGTGGATGCCCATCATATCCAAAAAGCGATTCTTTGAAAACGTACCCATCGACGAAACTGCCCGGTCCCTACTTCGGTCTGACTATGCCTTGTTGGTCCTGTGCATGGAGCTGAGTATGTGGATGCCACGAGAACAAGATCCTCGCACGAAAGCTTACCTAGCAGCCAAGTCCTTTTACTTGGATTTAGAGATCCAGGGCATTGTCTCGATCCAATTACTGCAGGCGCTGATACTACTTGCCTGCTATGAGATGGGTCATGCGATCTTCCCTTCGGCAGCGGTATCGATCGAGGCCTGCGTCAGGTATGGACAGGCGCTGGGGATCAATTGGGAAACAAAGTCTTCCAAGAAGCCATTCGCTTGGGTTGATCGGGAGGAACAAAATAGAGTCTGGTGGGCAGTATTCATGCTGGAGTGGTAAGTCTATCCTTCCAAATGACGATCTCCAATTGAGCGTTCCAGTGTCAGCAGAATTGGGTACCCAAGAAGTCCACCTCTGGTCCAGAGTCCATCACCAGAAGTGCACCTGCCAGCAAGCACCCCGGCATGGGATGAAGGCTTGATGCCCGTCAAGAATTTAACAATTCTTCAGCCCCGCTCTAATCAAGACTTGGGACCCTTCGCAACGATGGCAGAAGCGACGCGACTACTTAGCCGAGTCCTTGAGCATGTTGCTGGCACAGATGTCGATGAGCAGCATGACGAAGAAGCCTTGATACTTGATCGAGCTTTAAAGGCTCTTGGGAGTGTGGTTGAGTATGAGGGCGATTACAATAAACTATCTATCATGAACCAGACGACGATGTGCTCCATGTAAGTAATTGCGCAATGGCTGGTGCACACTGTGCTGACATACCAGCTCTCTGATAATCCTTCACGAAGCCCATGCATCCAAGCACAGCAGTAGTGTGTCTGAATACTTCCAGACCGTACATCACACCAAGCACGTCACTAACTCGGTGAGCATATCACGGGAAGAGTTCACGCGGTCCTTGACCGACGTCGCTTCAATACACTCTTGTGTCCGGGAAGCATCTCCATATCTTACAACCCTCTTGTATCAGTCTGCAGTTGCGAACTTGAGATTGGATGAGGAGGCTGGAAGCGAAGACTCATCCAATGCACTACATACAATGAAGACCGCTCTTGCACAGTTTGACAATAGGTGGAGAGCTTCAGGTGAGTCATTTGTGCTTTGAGCAGTCGCTCTTGGCTTACTCAAAACAGGTGCGTACTTGCGGATACTGGAGGCAAGAGAGGTCTCTGTCATGTGATTGGAAGAATTGAGAACACTGTGAGTGGAAGCACATGATGAAGGTAAATGTCTTGCATAGATTATAAAGTAAATTATAATTTCAAGTGGCGCTCGTGAAGACGACATTCTCGTTGCCCACCACAGACTAGGAAATCAATTAGCTTCAGGCAGTGTGATATGGATTCGGTTTACTTACTGTCAGTACATTCGCATCGATGCCTGTGACCACCCCAGTCGCCGTCGCGCCCATGATTTGGTCGTAGCTGTTCATGACCAACTGGATACCGGAAACGAACCCCTGCCCATCGAAACCGCAATGTCCACCTCCGTTTGGAGTATTGTCCACGGTTTGGAGAGCGCCAATCTGGTCAGCAGCTAGTCCTGCATCGGTAGCCAACTGCTCATATGCTGTGACGGATTGCGGAATGGAGTCCTGAAGCAAGGCCAACTCGTCCTTGGTGCTCTGGAAATGTATCTTCATACTGGTGATCATAGTGTTGGCATCAACGACGGCGACTTGAGGAGCCATTGCGCCGCAGTTGAGTACGACGCCAGTCTTGTATTGGGCACCGAAAGCAGGGACGAAGAATCCAGACATGAGAAGCGAGCCGCCAGATACACCAGTGAAGAAGACATTGGCAGGATCGAATGCAACATCTTGGCTCATTTGGTCCTGAATCAAAGAGTTGACTGCAGCGGCGTGTGCGACGCCATCGGTTCGGTCGAGTCCACTTCCACCGCCCCAGAATTTCTTTTGATTTGGTGCAAGGACGACGACGCCCATGAGGTTGTTCTGGACTGCTTGGTTGGGGAAGTCGACGAAACTCTGGCCACCATCACCATGGAGAAGAACATTGACACCCATTGTCCCGGTTGTATTGGCGGCTGCAGTCCCTCCTGGCACACCTGAGGCTGCGGTAAATTGATCGGCTGGTGCTGAAATCTTGTAGCGAATGGGCAGGCCACTGTTGATGTCAGAGATGTGTGACAAGAATCCGGAGTGTCAACTTACTTGATCTGAACAGTCTTATCCAGAATCATTGATCCATCGGTAGCTTGTGTGATCTTGGTAGCTGCAGCTGCAGCGGCTCCACCAGCAGCAGCACCAGTCGCGGCTCCAGTGGCAGCTCCTCCTTTTGTTGCACCTCCCTTTTTCCTCCTCTGAGGCAATGATTCAACAGGCAAAGCGACCAACAAAAAGAGAAGGACGAGAGAAAGAACACGGCTCCATGAATTCTGCATTATGAAAATAGAACAACGTCCAGCGTAAAACGTGAAAAGGTATCGAATCTACCGACAGCGAAGAAAATAAAGAACGGAATGAAGAGGAGAAAGAGAAAGATCAGAAACACAGCGAGGAACCTGCCTCTTCATATGATGGGACGAAGCTCCAATTCTTGCGCCTCGCTTTTCTGGAGTCCCCTCGCCTACAAAGTCATGAAGCATGCTGTCAAACTGCCAAGGCTGTTTCCTTCACAATTATCCTGGTGGTGATCGGGCGGAAGGTTGCTGGTGAAGGTCGATCCGTTTGACTTGGCAGGGAGAGCCGGTCGGGTAATTGGTGAGAGAGAAGAATCCTATTCGACCAAAATAGACGGCTCTCGTTACCAAGATACTCTGATCGCAGTGGCGCAGATGGATCCTCGTGATGGTCTGGGGATTCCATGGCATTGATTCTTGTGCTGTTGATTGAGTTGAAGAAGAGTGAAGCCGAAGCTTTCAAGAGGGAACAGGAAGAGAGGCGAGAGGAGCGAAGGCAGGCGTTTCGGAAAATAGCTTGGCACTGACTCTTGAATGATGAGCTTAAATAAAGTTAAGTTTCTGGGTCAGGTACTGGGACGAATGTTCTTCTAATCTTTTCAACCGGGGAGCCTCAATACTACCTTTCTTACTGAATAGGAGCACGATCACTGCTATGGCGATCCACCGCAAAGAAAACAGGTACCTGCCTTGACTATGCATTTCACGTGATGAATCCATCTGCCGGTATCTATTTCCTTGCCCGAAATCTTACAAAGACATCTACTACGGGTATTGATCTTCTTCAAAGTTTACTATCCAAATTATGCTTTCGATAAGGACAACTTCTTCAAGCAAGCTGTGGTCAATCGAGCTTGGAGAAGTTCAATATCACGTGCAAGGAAGGCAATCCCCATCCCGCCCCGCTCGAATGCGTCTTTCTTCCTTCATCCCAGAACTTCACTATACAGGTCAGCGGCCAAGTAAGGTTGCCAATTTCACACGATGGACCATGCCAGGCGATTGTCTCATTTGAAGTATTCAGGGCTCGGTCCAATAGTAAAGTCTATGACAGAGGATCTCAAGACGGTGCAACGACAACTAGTCTGACCTGACATCGTGCAGTCAGCTGTCTCGGTTCTCCTCGATCATGTCAACAAACAAACATAGATCCTTCGCATGTCGGGAAGCAATGGCGGGAAACGTAGGAAGGCATCGGTGGTAAGCCAGGAATGCTCGCGTTACCCGAAAAGTTCTCAATTTCGTAAGTCAGCATGTGCCTCGCTCGATCGTCTCGCTGGCAGAACGGCCCCGACGGGACTGAAAGCAGGCAAAGGTGACTGAGCGCCTCCTATACTTGCTGCCTTCAAGCTATCTGAATTCTCTATCTCAGTTTCGGAAGAAAGACCATTTAGAGAGAGCTACGGTTCTTTACTTCCCGGCTGGACTGCAGAGTTTTTTGAGACTGCCATTGACAATGGTGATGCTGTTGAGATCAAGTCACAGTCGACCTTTCCACGAGATCGCTCGAGGTGTAATTTGTCGGAGTTCATTTGAACTATACGATCCCGCAAAAACATTCAGTATGCTTTGTGACCCCTTCAACCTACTGATGCTTTTGCGGTAGGAAGTGTTTACCATTCTCGCTTAACCACTTTTCATCGTGTAGACCACATCGCGCACAATTGTCGACACACGAGTGAGGCGAACATCATCTTTCTCACAAAATTACCTACGGAATAGCTTTTTCTACCTGGAGAAAGGGGACTTGAAGAGGTATTCATCATGTGCCATGAAACATACAAAATAACACCCAAACGCCTTCTCCGGCTAATCAACCACCGAGTCTATATAAAATAAGGTAGCCAACTCTGTCGCAGTTTATCAGATAAGCCTTCTATATGGCTTCCCCAGACACATCACACCATTTCCCTCTTTCTCATCCAAAGCTTTCCGAATTTCCTCTGAATCTTTTTCGTCGTGGATAGCATAAACCGTCACATTCGAATCCTTAATCACGTCCGTCGTGTGCGGACTCCTTCGCAGTGGAAGTGTCAAAGTTTTAGAACCAAGCCTTGACGGGACCGCCTCCGAAGATCTATCCTCCACAGTCTCGAGTTTCGATTCGAGAGCATCGAGATGCTCGGAGAGGATCTTCTTGACTGCGATGTGCTCCGTTTCTATTGCAAGAAGCTCGGGTGTCATTCCGTTGGCATCAATAGGATTGGGTGCACAGCCAGCTTCGAGCAATGCAGTGACGGCACCCACATGTCCATATCGAGCTGCAAGGTGTAGAGGTGTTTGCTCATCCGATCTACTATCAAGGTCCACATCCGCACCATATCCCGTCAAGAGCTTGACTGTGCTTGTTCGGCCACCTAATGCGGCTAGATGAAGTGGTGAATATCCCGCGGTGCCCACGGAAGGGACGTTGATATCCAAAATGTGGCCATGCGTGTTGAGAAATACAATTCCCGAGTCGAAGACAAGTAGAGCAGCGATGTGCAGCGGTCTGCAAAGACGTTGAAAATGACCATATTTCGTTGAGATGAAAGACAAGTCTGCTGAATCAACGTTCCAGTCGATATTTTTGGCTTCGAGATATAGACGAATATCATCGGACACACCTCCTTGTACCGCAAAATGGCCCAGCCCCCAGCCATGACCGGTGAAAGTCTTCTCAGCTCCGTCGTGCCAGAACTTCTGAACCAATTCTAGACTACCGTACTCAATCGCCAAAGTCAGTGTGCTGCCCAGGTTCTTCCCTGTGCTATCGACAATCCGCTCGGCAAGGACAGGACTATTTCTTGAGAGGAATCTGACCGTTGATATAGAATTTCCCCTGACAGCATAATGCAACGCATTGAGACCTTTACTATTTGTGGCAGTGAGATCAGCAGATGTCGTGAACATCTTACGGAATACATGCCAGCTTTTGGATGCTGCCGCTGCTAGGTAAGGGGTATCCCCGTCTGTATCTCGTTCGTCGAGTAGTGCGTGACTCTCCACGAGAAGTAACGCTATATCCCATCGATCGCATATGCATGCATAGTGCAAAGCTGTCACGTTCGAATCTGCCGAGGACTCATTGGCATTGGCACCAAAATCTATCAGCATTCGTACTGCAGGGAGTTGTCCAGTCTTGACTGCATAATGGAGCGGAAGAATTTTGGGTGATCCGGTGGCAAGGTTCGGATTTGTACCGACTGTAAGCAGTCTTTTAGCAACTGCAACATTCTTGTACTTAATGGCTGTACCCAATGGAGTCTCATTTGCTCTGTTCAAAGCGTCCACATGAGGTTTCTTGACCAATAACTCATTCAGGAGCCCCTGATCATTCGAATTGACCGTCGCCCAGTGTAATAGAGTATTTCCTTGGACCGGATCGTGCATCGAAAGATCATTGTTTGTGCGAGACAGGAGCGCTTGCGCGGAGACAGAGGAGCACCCCCATCGTGCAGCCATTTCCAGGGAGTTGAGGCGGTTTTGATCAGAGCCCCGAATATCTATGTCAACAGCCGAACTGGCAATCAGTAAACTGCTAGCAAGCTGGCTTCCTTTCCAGAGGGCGAAAGCCAGTGGGTGCAGTCCAGAGCTTAGAAGGCCATTCAAGCTATCCATTGCGTTCTCAATGATGAACTGCAGAACTTGGCCTGCGCGAAGGTCCTCAGAGTGTTGGATGTGAGCTGAGCGTTCGGGATCGACACAGAAAACAAACAGCATTTCAAACGGAGAGAGCCCTTGGTCATCCTTGGCTCCCAGTGAGGCACCTAAGGCAACAAGAGCCTTGATGAGGGAGAATGACTTGCTTTCAACGCCATGTTGGCAGAGGAAATGCAGTACGGTCCGGTTCTTCTCATTTACGAGAAGCAAATTTGGGAATTGTTTCAGCAGACGTTGAACGTTGAGGACTAACGCATGTTGTATCTGAATCCCAATGGCTTGCTTGAAGGAGACCAGGTTTTGGCAACATATCATTAACGGTGTCATACCAGTTGTATCCTGGCAGTCCGCGTCAATACCTGCTGCACCTAACAGAATGTCGAGTTGGCCGGTTGGAAGAAGTGATGCGAGATGTAGTGGCGTCTGTCCAGCCGAGTCTTGGACATTTGCGTCTCTTCCCCTCTTTAGCAGGTTCGTGAGCTTCGATGGCATGGCACGATTGGATAGTTCATGTATCACTTTTCGGCCATCGGATCGACTGGACGTATCGTCGGTGTCTAACTCTAAAAGAAAGTCGAAAGGTGTGTCACTCTCATTTTGAGCCGCGTGAAATATTACGGAGGAGCCATCACTACTGCAAGCTTCGACAGACAATCCTTTGTGATACAAGAGCCTCAGAGCAACATCGGTGGCACGCATCGCGGCAAGACCCATAATCGAAGTGCCATCGTCGTGTTGGTGATCGGTGAGGTTAAGTTCTTGATAACGTTGTACAATAAAGCAAAGAGCAGAGTCTGAGCCATGCCTAATGGCGTAATGTAGCAAGCTAGGCGTGAGTTCCTCTAAATATTCTTGAGACTTATCGTTGCCTGTCATTCCGAGAACAGTTTCCAGCATATTGTCATGCTTGGATGCAGTCGCGAGGTGTATTGCTTGCTCTCCATTGTTGTTGCGGATCGAGAGATCTGCCCCGAAGTCAAGCAATAGTTGAAACCCTCGAGTAATGTAGTCAAATTCTAGTCTATTGCACGCCTGCAATAGTCGGTGTACCGGCGTCTTCCCGAAATCATCTGCAATATCCGGACTGGCGCCAAGTTTCAGCAGGTATTCAGCAATATCTTGATGGCCATTCTCCAAGGCAAGACTCAACCCAAGACTGAATATAGACGCTGTTCTTTCAGGTCCAAGCTCAACTAGCTCCGAGGCAAGTCTCGTGGCGCTGCTCTGAACGCCGTGTTGTGTGACTTGCAGGAACTGGTTCTCAAGCGTAAGTATTTGGCTTTCCTTTTCTGTATCGTTGGGGGCCTTAGTGATTTCAGTACTTCCAGAAGATAAACGGCCAGCCCATCGAGCCAATAATTGCTTGTACACTGGCATGTCACCATCTGAAATAAGCTCGAGTACCGAGTCTGACAACACGATAGCCATACCAGAAGGAATGGTGGATCGAGGGAAATTTTGTAGTTCCCTGTGAAACAGTCGTCAATGATCTGAAGGACGTCTTTTGTTATTGGAGCACCTTCATCTAACAAGCATTGTACAACTTCATGTCCCCACGGAAAGCTCAACAATGCCAATCCTAGCGGTGTAGTTTGGCAGAATGGTTGGGTGACTGCGGTCAGCTTCGCGCCTGCGCGGACAAGATCCCTGACAATTGAACAAACGTTCTGATAGTATTCAACGTCCGATAGTTCGTCCTGAACCTGCCGCTCTTCGTCATGCACGTGATCTTGGTACATGTCTTGGTCCCATCCAAAGAGACAAGCGATGGTACCGAGAGCACAGTCTAATGGAGATCCCAAACCTGATGTGCGATTAACATCGCTACCATCGCGAATCAGCCAAGAACACAGCTCGGGAAGTGTTTCCATAGCAGCCCAGTGTAAAGTAGTGGCTTCAGGGTACGATTCGACCCATTCGTCATTCAAATTGTTGCACATGTAAGCGTACGACCACCAAATGAATCGATATGACTTTTCCTTCGCAAACAGTGTCCTGAAGAGCCGACCGACCAAGGGATCGCTCCCATATGACGCGAGATGCGAGAATGAATTGTTGGCTGCATAATCCAAAAGGGGATATTTTCTCAAGTACGGGGCGAAAGCCTCATTGGCCCATCTTGGCTTTCTTCGTGAGCCCCTTTCGCTGCGCCACAAGACACTTTGGGGCTTCCTCTCTCTGGCGTGAGACCTGAGAATCTATTCTAACAGCACAGGTGATCGTCATGTTGGCAATCTTTTCTACTTTCCTGTTGTTCTCTTCGCGAAGCTCATCAGTCTCACTATCATCCTCGCTGGAATCAAGCTCACTGACCACATCACTAGGGTCGGAGTCTGAACTAGACCAGGCATTTTCCCACAGATCGTCTGGTGGGGGAACTTCTAAATGACTCATATTGAGATATGTGAGGCAGACCAGACCCAGGTTCTTGTCGCTCTCTTTTGTACGGATCTTGAATATGAGCAGTCGAGGGTCTTCCTGGTGGTAGCTGTCCATGTTGGTTCCGGTGGCGGTTAGGTATTCCTTAACAGTGAAATGAGCAAGCTCTATTCCGTCGCCATCAGCTCGTCTCCGGACGAGGCTGCTACACCACCGCAGTATGTCATCTTCTGTGACCTTGCAGCTGGGGTCTAAGTGGGTGTCCCCAGGTGTGATTGACAGTGCCTCTAGGAGCGCGTCATGGCCTAGTGGTTTCCTGGCACAAATAAGCCACTGCAGAGTCATCGAGACCAGTCTATGTATCTCTTTATGGCGATCAAGGACCCGACCTAAAATTCGGTCGTAAGTCTCTGGTAATCCCCGTGGCAATTGGTCAAGAGCCTTCGAACGAGCCCGATCGTTTGGAAGCTCGCAGAGATGATCAATTTGACATGCAACCCATCTGAACCTGTATTGTGCATTAGCAGATGGCGGCGTTATAACAAACATCAAAGTGATTAACACTCACATTCCATCAGCCCCATGTACCAAGCGTTTAATAATGAAATCTTTGAGATCCATGTCCCGAATATTGAGCTCCCTTCTTCTTGACCTTTTCTCGATTTCGCTAGCGACATACAATTTTAGATCGCTGCTCCGGGCTGCAATAGAAATGGAATCAAAGTCAGATAAACATTGCTCAATATCGCGCTCCGGACGGCTTGCAAATAAAACTCGGGTATTTGCTCGTCCATGATATATCTGTTTGATCAAGTCTAGAGCATCAAACCGATTCGCGGATATCTCATCAAGACCATCAATGACGATCGTTGTGGAATGGAGCAGCTCAGTGATGTTGTGCAGTAACTCAATGAGGGATTCGGTATTCACCGATTGATGGCCCGACGAAGAGCGAGAATGAGCATCATAGAACGACTCAGCAAGGCGAAATGCAGCTTCACTGCTGAAGACAAATTGCTTCACAAGAGACCCAAAGATGTTGGCAGGCTCTTGGGTTGCGGGATCTTTGTAGTCACAATAGAAGAATGCCATCCCTGGTTTATCAATCAATATACGTATCATGACTGCCACGGAAGCTGGTTTCACCTTCGTCAATGCTTGTGAATTTTTGAACCTCTTGGATGATTGTAGACCTGTGTGCAACGATCAATGTCCTGGCTCGTCATAAAAGCATCCTGCTTACATCAAGATTGTCTTTCCGGCGCCGGCTAGAGTGATAAGAATTATCAGCTGAAGGATCTATCAAATTCTAGACTCGATTAACTTACGAATACCGTAAAGCCATAATTTTGAATTGTTGCTCAGCTTCCACTGCTGAAACTCAACACTATCTGTGAACCACACTCCGGTGCCAGGTTGACGTAGTGAGACAGCAGATTCTTGGTTCTTGTGTGGATTGATGCTCTGAGGGCAGAGCCACTCCAGAATCTTTTTGCGATGGTCATCTATGGTACTTTAAGTTAGCTGGTCTACCTTACTCAAACGAGCCTTGTACTCACTCAGTTTTATAGTTGCTCTCTCTGCTCTATCTTTCGCCAATCCTTTTTCTATACTCGAAAGCGTGTTTGTGTGAGTATCCTGCCTGGCTAAAAGAACAATCAAGGCGGACCTGGGAACAGTTAGCACTAGAATTTAATTCTTGACTTCAAACTTGCATTTCATCGGCATTAAGAGCCAAGACCAGCGTTTCCCTATGCCTCGCAACCTCTAATGCCAATGCTTTCGTGTCTGAACTCGTCAATGGCCATTTAAGCCGCTGCACAGACCGTTGCACTAGATCTTTCGATTTCGAAAGTTCGAACTTATCCAGCAGTGCTTGGATCTTCTTGAGCGTTTGGAAGCAAGACTCGATGTGATGGACCTGAGTCGTAGCAATGAAAGGCACTTCATCGCCCTCAAGTCCTTCCGCGACATTTCGCAGGC
Source organism: Cadophora luteo-olivacea (assembly GCA_026120085.1). Classification (NCBI taxonomy): domain Eukaryota; kingdom Fungi; phylum Ascomycota; class Leotiomycetes; order Helotiales; family Ploettnerulaceae; genus Cadophora; species Cadophora luteo-olivacea. Next base: position 623,659 of record JALRMC010000022.1, read on the forward strand.
TGTGCAGCACTCCCACGAGAGAATTGATTTCACCAACGAGAGACACGACAGCCTTATCAGTATCTTTGACTGCCGAGATATATTTGTAACCATTTCGGATCACGACATCAGCGATGGTGATCAGACCGGCAATGCTGCCTGCAATAGACAGAGGATCGGCCATCGTCGATATGGGACTCGCTGTTGACCGCACGATCTGTTCCAGGAGGATAGAAAGGTTAAGGTGGTGAGAAGATCGAGGAGGGAATGATCAGGCTGGCACCCACAGCCACAACGAAGCAGCACCATGCAAGAGACAGCGCGACCAATGAACGTTGCAGCCGGGTCCGAGTAACTACAATAGGAGCTCATTGATCGGTGACTTTAGGAGAAGAGTGCCTGTGGGCTTCCAGCAAGGCTTTACGACTCCCACACACCAACGTGACCAAATAAACCATTCTTGTTGGCACACTAGGCCCGCCTTCTTGAACGAATTGTAGTGGCCAGAAGATGCATACCCGGGAGAGACCTAGAAAACAATCAGAGCAGATAGAATCATGTCAGGCACCCTGTAGCACAAGCATGTAAGAGATCATTGCAAGATCGCACCAAGTCTTTCCATAAATCTGCCTATAGTACAGAGGGCCAGATGGTTCATACACAGCCCAGCCCCGAAAGTTGCACCAACCAGCCGCATGAACCCTATGCAAGTATCAAATTTTGTGATCCTTTTTCGCTTCAGAACCGCAGGCACCCGTAATTGCGACCTCACCAAGCGCCTCTCGTGTATCACTTCATGTCCAGTCTTCTGCCAGCACTCGAACCTAGGAAGAGAATTTCCGTGTGACCTTGGCGATGACTACAAATTGTGGATTAGATGTGGTTTCTGGAGACAAGGAAGATGAATAACGTACTGTGCAATGCAACAACACTGAAGATGAAGACCAGAGAGAGAACAAGAACGACGACGGGATCAACCTTCAATCCTGGCGACTCATCGGTGTAAAGTCCTGTTTGATTGTTAGCAAATGCTTCGAGCCAATGATGCCCGCACACCCAATTTTCCCCTCCGCATGTCACAAGACGGTCATTTCATTCCTTTATTGAACGTTTCAATGCCCATAAATCATGATGCCTTCTCAAGACTCGGCGCAACTCTCTGCCTTCAATAACCATAGAAAGAGGCCACCTACTCAACATCGTGCTCGAGCTTCCACCTGCACCAGCAGCTCTCGTAGAGCTTGGTCTAGCATTCGCAACCTTATCCTTCTGATCAGCCGCTGCGCGACGACGGATCGCAGTCTTTGGTCCACCGGGGGGAGTTGGCGAAGAAGGACGGCCGCTGCTCAAGCCGGCGGGAGAGTTGATTGGGGAGGAGGGGCGTGGTGAAGACTGTGTCCAACATCAGCATTGTGGGTTTCTGTCAAATTGATTCCTATATTGGATCGATCTCGCTATGGAGCATGGTGGGAGGAGGCAAGAGAGATGCTGCTGAGGGCAAAGGAAATGCGCATGCGCCGCCGGTTCGAGCTATTCAAGGGGCAATTGAAGGGCAGACAGGGACAGGCAGGGGAGCGTACCATGATGCAGAACTGTGAAGATTAAATAACGCGATTGGCGATTCGAAGGTAAAGAACTGGACTGTGAAGTGAAGTGTCCTGTGGTTATGATGTGAAGTCGAAGGGGCAGCACGTTGAATTATCGAGTTAAGGACACGAGGTTGTGGCAGGGGTTGGTTGACACTAAGGGAGTGGGCCTCCTTAGATTGGACGGAATCTGGGGACGTCTTTCTGGACTTTGCATGGAACATGCAGATACCAGTAGATTTGATCGTTAAGAAAATATGAATAGTTTCAACTCTCTTACTGTCAATACAAATAATTCCTTTGTCCGAGGAAGGCGATTTTCAACGATGCGACGAATCTTCCATTTATTGCCTATGATGGATGCTCTGAACCTTCCCCTTATCTAGCACCACCATAACCCTCAACCCAGAACCTGCTCAGCTACATTGATACAGTGAAGTGATCTCTGTCTTGTCTGTCTGTCAATATTTGCGCTCCTTTGACGCATGCTATGAATTGAAGAGAAGATGAACAAATGAAATAGAAAATTCCCTCTCCCGATCAGCATCTGTATTTCCATCCATCCAGCCCATCATCCCTTGCCTCGCTGGTACCCAGGTATCAACTCAACTCCCCTGCTTGCTTCGCTTGAAAGATGATAACAAAAAGAAAATAATGTGAAGGCAGCGTGGTCTACTGCTCTGTAATGCTTTTCCCGAGGTTGGAACTCCTGTCAATCTCCCCCTTCCTTCACATATTCCATCCCGCCAGCCAGTCAGAGAAATAGGTGTACATCCAGCTCCAGGAGACAGATGTGGTTCCGCCTTTCTTCTGTCCATTTTTGATGACCCGCTCAATATGACCCAACACCACGCCCGATCAGTGAAAAGTGGCTGCTCTGGTCTGGCCAGGAGAAGACCCATTATATAGATTAAACAGTACATTCTACAACGAAACCAAAGGTATCAACCAAAAACGCCATCCGCTATGATAGCAAGTGTATTTGCATGCAGGAGCGCACATAAAGATTTGCTTCAAAGGGCGACATCAAGAACAAGACTGACGTCCCGTACCTGCGAGCCTGCTAAGTCTTCTAAGACGGGGATCAAGTCGAGAAGCTCGTTATCATGAGCATCAGAAAACCAGCTGCTGATAGGAACAGCGTGTTGAGGGTGGAAGATATATGATGTAGGAGAGTTGTCGATAATGATTGTTTCTCGAAGATCCCGACCGACTTGAGATAGATCTTTGACGTAGTTTCCCTGGTGGTTATAACAACTTTCGCGGAATAGACGATGATGTACAACATGGTGAATATCTAACTGGTCAAGAAGAGGATCGCCGTACTATACAATTAGCTTTCATCATTGAACGTGTATCTGAGGACATACCTTTGAGACGGAAGCTGTGAATACGACAACCTCATAGAGTTCCCCCACTCGCTTCATGAATTGGTCAACGCCTGGTCGTTTGATCACGTATACATTATGGTATTGACCCTCAATCTCAACTGGGATTGTAAAATCGGCTTGGTGAAGAATCTGAAAAATCAGCAATTGAATGCTGTATATCGAGGGAAGCATACCTTGAAACTGCTATGAACAAGAGTCTCGTCAAGATCCAATACAAGACACTTTTTCCCTTGGAATCTTGGAGCGATGGGGGGAAGTAGCCATTGCGACTTCTGCTCCGCCGGTTCAGGGGCTGCTGGTTCCTCGCTTGGCCCAGGCTGTGGCTGAGGAACGGGTGGTGGGGGAGGCAAAGCCGCCTTATTGACTGTCTCGTCTTTCCGGACTGCAGGAGCTGGAGATTCTTCCTTATCCGCTGGGACTGACCCAGAATCAGTCATCTTTGTATCTCCTTCCGAATCCTTCTGCTCCCGGGCTGTATTCTGTGTGGTGGAAACCTTTGATTCTGATCTGGATGGCCCTTGTACCACGACTGCTGGATTTGTAGTTTGACCAGCACTCGCTGACTCCTCTGTCTCCTTTGGAAGCTCAGGAAGTGCTTGATCACGTGTGTCTGGGTTTGTCTGGTTCAGATCGCCATTCGCTGCTGGTGGAATAGCAGCTCCCATTGGCGCAGTTCGGCCTGCACTTGTTTTGATATCGCTGCCCTCTTTATCGGATCCGCTTTGCTGAGCATCCTGGCGAAGAGCTTCTTTTTCAGTCTGAGGCTTGTTGGAGTCATTGTTTGCTGGTACTGGTAGTCCCTGGTCCGGTCGACTAGCTGTTGCAGGTCTTGCCGAAGGAACCTTTGTAACCTTGTTTGCAGGCACAGCCGCGTCGTTCGGATCTGCTGGATTGGCGCTATCTGGAACCCCACAGCAGAGGAACGAAAAGAGCCCTTTCTTCTTTGGTTGTCTGGAAATTGTGGGGTTTGAAGCTGCATTGTTTGCAGTCCCTGTTGGACCTGCCGATATTCCTTGTTGTGTTATCGACATTTTGCTACTTGTAGCACTCCCATTCCGCCTCCTCCCCAGAATGCTCCCCTTCGACTCCTTCGAAACGCCCCCTATGCTATCTGCAGGATCGCTAACAGTAGCGCCACTCAGTCCAGTAGTTGTAGGCGATGGTTGTATTTTGTGGGAAGAAGATCTGGATGGAACAGGAAGAAGACCTCGGTTTTTCTTTGGGACTTCGGGAGCCTCATCCGCTACTCGCAGCGAATCTTTCTCGTACTGTGATCCCGATAAGGCTGTGTTCTCGGATTCCTCAGTTGTAGCTGTATTTTGCGTTGAAGTAGCCTGGGTAGAAGAGCTGGGCGGGTGTGGAGTGTTCGTGACTGTGATGAACATGATTAGCTTGCTAAAGTCATTCCTAACGCATGAACCGCTGGCGCATTTGCCTTGAATCATAGCCAAGCGAGATTGACGAGGAATGGAATACATACAGCTTGATGTATCCAGCGCAGGTGGTTTGGATGCCTTTCCACCTTCTGTTGACGTCGAGCGGCTAAGATCTTGCTCAGTCGGCTGTACTATCTCATTACTCATCGAGGGCAATTCGAGACCGAGGGATGCCTGGTGTGAATAATACGCGCCGCAATGATATCTATCTCCTCCGAATGGATTATATCTGCACGCGTCGGTGAATGGCGTTAGACGGAGTGATGTCAACCCCTAATACGACTTGAATGAGGTCAAGAACTCGTCGCGCTTCCGGGAACGCGATTGAGGGAGTGGCGAAAGCTGGCGCAACGGGATGCGACAATTGATGCAGAGAGCGGACGAAAGCTTCGAAGCTTGAAAAGGCCTCTGAGAGCTCTCGAGAGATGGATAGAGGAGATTCAAAGAGAGGCTGAGGGACAAAAGGCAGGCTGGCAAGTCAGTCGAATGGGGTTGGCTTAAGCGAGATGAGATGGCCTAGGTAAGATTTGGCGGTATGGCTGGTAACGGGCCCGTGCAAGAAGTTCAGGGTGCCGTAGGTAAGCTTGAGATGTCGCGTTGGGATGCAGATCAATTATCCAGACAAGGACTCCGTCAATAATAGGTGATGAAAGGGAAGAAGCTGTAGTCAGGTAGATGAGGCGAAATCAGAATCAAGTCGTTGATTGAGGGGGTGCAGGTGTCGTGTACACAACAGCGACAGGCAGGTGCAACTTCAGGTTCGCCCAGTCATGTAATGGAGCGATCCCCTTAGGCCCATGGTTAGTGCGGAGCGATTGAGCAAGGTCGACCAGGACCTCGACCTCGACCTCGAGTTCAAGAGCTCTCTCCGCGGATACTTCATCATGCATCCATCAACCATGCCACGCTCTGCTCTGCTCTGCTCTGCTCATGGGCTGTCCGCGCACCCTTGAACGAATTCTCCATGCGTCCATCTGGACGTTTGCCCGTTCTCTGTTGCACGCCTGTTTGCCGGGGGGTTATGAACCTGCATCCCCAAATTGAACGTGGGCGTCCATTCAAAGCATCTTGTCGGTCAGCCACTCCGTCCAGGACTCGGTCGGGACGAATAAGATTAGGCGCCCTGGATGTTGCCCCCCGAATTCATCCTATCAAAAGCACTTTATCCCAGATGTGAATCCGACTGGACTCGAGTACTCGACTCGGCAGACGAGGATGCAGGAAATGATTTGAAGCAAAACAACTCAGCGTTCACCGACCTTATTTCTATCTCGATTCGTTTTGACTTTTGACCATGTTATCAAAATGGCGCACTCTGTTGCTGGTGACGACTATTTACTTATTGAGTGGTCAAATTAGCCTAACTGGACACTGACAGTTACAGGTCATCCATCGACTGCAAGATAAAACCCAAGAGGTCGTCAAGAATCAAGTTATATGCTGCAGGCGTATTAATAGATTCCTTGAGTTCCTGGTCAGTAAGACCTAGCAAAGACGGACCCTTACACGCCTCCCTTTCGTCCAAGAGAGAAGTTTCTGTACCTGCTTCCGGTCTCTGGAGAATCCCATCCTTCAAACTCGCTGCATTCTGCGGCCCAAACTCACAAATCCACTCCGGCGGCTACAGAGCAGCCACTCGGCAGCCAACCCTTCACAAGTCAACAAACATTCTTCAACCGGGATTAAGCTGGAACAATTCAAAGCCCTCAATAGTCGCTCTTCTTACATGTCACATTTATATATGCGCTTCAAGTGCTGGAGAGAAGATAAAAGAGGGGTCCGTTTCGTCAATCAAGGTGGGGGTCGCGTTTCGAAAGTCGAGACTGCATCACTTTCACCTTGGCTGCGCGCGTACGAGGACTGTATGGAAGCATTGATATGGGTAGCTTGGGAAGAGCGCTCGGGGTCTTGATAGACATGAAAGGGGTTGCATATTGGGCCCGCGGCGGTTAACTACCGGTGACCTTCTAGAAATCTGACTGACGAGGGAAGATTAGCTTGTAGGGCTGGATACAAGGCACCTAGGTAGGTAGGTGGTGAGGTTGACAATAGCTGGCCCGGCTGACCTGGTCGTGGTTGATGGCGCGGAAGGCAGGGCAGTGATGCAAATAGACATCCATGTCCTGGGACTGGCGTTCGGGAGCAACACTAGGTATCTTCATCACTATTATCTTGTCTGTTTGTATCGCAATTGTTCATAGATAGTAAGCTTGATGCATGATCTTTATACGATCATCTATCCTCAAGTCGAATTAAGTTCCAAGATCTTTGCTTAATTTGGGTGGCGGGCCGTACCTTGCTTGCACCACCTGGCAGTGCTCAGACATCCACGGCATCTTTGCCTACCTAGGTACCTACGGATCGCACATCTCGTGACCCTATCCACGTGCCGTCAAAAGAGGCCCCTGCAATCTTCTCTGCCTCGGCCGTAGCTCAACCACCATTCCCCAGATTGGCCCGTCACCTTCACATGCAACAGCTCTAATGTGGAGAGGCGGCTCAAGATGAATGTGACACTCACGCTTTCTTCAAAACCTCTGAACACCCACGATTCATGTCACCATCCTCATTCTACGACATGCTAAATTGAACGTGAGGAACGAGGCAAATAGAGATTCCAAGCAGACAGTTCGGAGGCCCAGGGTCAACACACCAATGAAGGGATGACGATGTAGAAGAACAAACCATACCAGCATTCCCCGCGAAGTGATAATTATGGCTTCGCAATCAACATTGCGATATTCGGCAGATCCGATTGCGAATCTCTACCATCAGTACTCGAGCCTCCTTCGGCAGCGTCTGAAGGGCACATCGAAGACTACAAGACTCCTCGGAGCGCTTGCCCTCACACTCTCCATAATCGCCAGCGGCGAAGGAACAAGACGATGGTGGAAGTCGCGGAAAGCAGAGAAAGAGCAGGGCCGCCGATTGTTGCGCAGAAATTCAGGTCTGAAGAATAAGGATGGGTCCCGAGTCATATTCGTCCCGTACAAGGACTCGACGTCGAAAGTTACCATACATCCGACGAAGGCTTTGACTTTTGACGCACATCGAAGGCTGTTCTTGAATCCACCGAGAGCTTCTGGGCTTTCTGATGGTAATACACCACAGATTCCGCCGCCGCAGACGAAGCCGGGTCTCAATTTGGCATTTCTACATCAATTCCTTAGTTTATTGAGCATCATGATACCGAGATGGACGAGCAAGGAGACTGGTTTATTGTTAAGTCATGGGGTGTTTCTGATGTTGAGAACATACCTTTCATTAGTTGTTGCTAGACTAGATGGAGAGATCGTAAGAGATCTAGTCGCTGGGAATGGGCGTTCATTCATTTGGGGAATTATCAAGGCAAGTCTCAGACGAGGTCCAGCTCTGCGATGATGTCTCTTTTTCTGACGATTTTTCAGTGGTGCGGTATTGGTAGCTTTGCCTCTTACACGAACGCCATGATCAAATTCCTGCAATCGAAAGTCTCCATCGCCTTCCGTACTCGCCTCACTAGGTATATCCACGATCTGTACCTCAATGATAATCTCAACTATTATAAATTGTCAAATCTGGATGGAGGTATCGGCCAGGGAGCAGACCAGTTCATTACACAAGACCTTACGCACTTTTGTGCCGCTGCAGCAAGCCTTTATTCCTCGTTGGGAAAGCCATTCGTTGACTTGTTGGTCTTCAACTATCAGCTATACCGATCGTTGGGTCCTTTGGCGCTGACGGGATTGCTGAGTAACTACTTCTTGACTGCAACGATACTCCGGAGACTCTCTCCGCCCTTCGGGAAACTAAAGGCCGTGGAAGGCCGTAAAGAGGGCGATTTCAGAGGGCTTCATGCTCGTCTCATTGCCAATGCCGAGGAAGTTGCATTCTATGGAGGTGCAAGTATGGAAAAGAACTTCCTTGACAAGGAGTTCAAGAGTCTCAAGAAGTGGATGGAGGGTATCTACACCCTTAAGATTCGTTACAACATCCTCGAGGACTTTGTCCTCAAGTATAGTTGGAGTGCTTATGGCTACCTGTTGAGCTCATTGCCCGTGTTCTTGCCAGCATGGGGCGGTCTTGGAGGGATCCAGGAGCTAGCAGACCCCTCAGTCAGTGGCGGTCGCGAAAGAGGTCGAATGAAGGAGTTCATCACCAACAAGCGTCTCATGCTGTCACTGGCTGACGCTGGTGGAAGAATGATGTACTCCATCAAAGATCTGTCCGAACTAGCGGGATACACGAGTCGGGTGTATACCCTTATATCAACACTCCATCGCGTGCATGCAAATGCATACTTCCCACAACGGGGCACGCACCCCGAGCTATACTCACTGTCTGATGTGCAAGGCACTATTCAGAAGGGTTTCGATGGTGTTCGCCTTGAAAATGTGCCTGTGGTAGCCCCCTCGGTCTTCCCTCACGGGGGCGAAGAACTGGTCGACTCCCTCTCTATCATTGTACATTCCGGGGAGCATCTTTTGGTAAGCTTAACCTTCTCCATAAAGTCATGACACAGCTAATTGTTCACTAGATCTCTGGTCCCAATGGAGTTGGTAAAAGTGCAGTTGCACGTATTGTGGCCGGCCTGTGGCCTGTCTACCGTGGTCTTGTATCTAGACCTCGAAGCGTAGGAACAGACGGTATAATGTTCCTACCTCAACGACCGTATCTCAGCGTGGGGACTCTCCGCGACCAAGTCATCTATCCCGATGGTGAGATCGAGATGCGTGATCGCGGACGTCGAGATATCGAACTCAAGCGCATCTTAGAGGAAGCTCGCTTAGGGTACCTTCCAGATAGGGAAGGCGGGTGGGATACTCGAAAGGAATGGAAAGATGTCTTGAGTGGAGGCGAGAAGCAAAGGATGGCAATTGCCAGACTACTGTACCACGAACCTCGATATGCCTTCATTGACGAAGGTACCTCCGCCGTATCCTCGGACGTCGAAGGACTGCTCTATGAGCGATGCAAAGAGAAGGGGATCACACTGATCACGATCAGTACACGAGCCAGTCTGAAGAAGTATCACACATTCAACCTCACTCTCGGCCTAGGCGACGATGGTAGCGAATGGGACTGGGAGCGAATCGGCACAGAGAAGGAAAAGATGGGCGTCGAACGCGAGCTCCACGAATTGCGAGAACGCCTCGCCAAAGTCAAAGAATGGGAAGACAGGAAAGTCGAGATCGAGACAGAGCTAGCAAAAGTCTGGGTTGATGGCGGCGAAGAGCTAGAAACGCCGGCGTACGTCGAGCAGAATACGGAGTAGATACCTTCCAATTCTATCATATTCCATCCGATTTTGGCTTCCCCGAAAGTATTGTTCGATGCAAGTCACATATTCCATTTGGCCATCCGGCATCCAATTATGCATCCACTTTCTGTCCTTAGCGAATGGGCGCTGCTCGCAGTTAAGCATAAATGAACCCGCCAATTTGGAAGAAACGTGCTCGCCAGCGTGCGTTGCTTGGAACTTGTGCGAGACCACTATACACAAAGCCATAATAGTGACGTTCGTTTGGGAAGTCACCAATTCCAAGCCGCTCGTCAACATTTTCTGACGAATCAGCGCGAGCGCGTTACGCAGCTGTACTCAACGTGAGCCCTCTTTTCCATTCAGCCAGTTTATTTTGGGCAAAGTGTATGGCTTGGAAATTGTGTGTATATGAGACTCCCGCGTGCGGTCTATCGAGCAATACCGCCTGAGCTGGGTCTGGGCGGGCAGATGTTAAGTCTGAGTGTATTGAAAGTACAATCGAACTGCCGACGATGGTCATTATGCTGCGTCTGGGGAGGAATAATTGAGGTATAAAAGACCCTGCTTGAAGACAGCACCTCCCCTCCCCGATCCCAGAGTACTGCTTCTCTTACCTCAAGCTCTTTTGCTGTACCTGCTTTGCATTTCATCGTCTGCCTACCTAGTTCAATTGAAGTCAATATGAAGCTCTCTCTTCTCCTCGCCAGCGTCCTCTCCCTCCTCGCGTCCGCCATTCCATATACTGATCTCAAGACCGGCATCTCCTACTCAGCCTTTTTCGACACAACGGGCTACAGCTTTGGTATTGCGCTTCCTGTCAATGCGACCGGGGACTTCATTGGACTGGTGACGGGTAAGGGAACAGGATGGTCTGGTATCTCACTCGGCGGACCAATGGTGAATAAGTTGCTCATTGCGGCTTGGGCAAATGGGAAGACTCCAATGGCTAGCTTTAGGAAGACACCGTGAGTTTTGCATAATTCTTAATGCTGTATCTACCCCTAGTTAGGAAAACAAAGGTGAGGAAGTGCGAGAGAACAATCGAGAGGGTCTAGAGCCCGAGAGAAGAAGAGAGACACAGCCGGAAAGAGTACGCAAGAGGAAGTAGGAAGCAGGTAAACTAACACAAACAATCTCCAGACGACCAGGCTCGCCACCAGAAGTGACTGGCACATTCAGCCTTGTCCCCATCGCCAACGGCACATATACAAATACCACGCACTGGTCTCTAACCTTTCTCTGCAAAGCATGTATCCTGACGGATGGCACTACCTTCGCGCGTGCTTCTGCAACTGATATGCTTGGCTGGGCTTATAGTTCCGCTGCTCCTGCCACACCAGCAAGCAAGTCGACTACATTCACGAAACACACAAAGCAAGGACAGTATTCAGCTGATCTTGCGGCGGCAAGATCCCCGATGTTCGACACGTGGGCTGCACTTGCGAAGTGAGGTATCAAGAGGAAAGAAAGTAGGAGAGAGAGGAAAAGAAAACGTGTGGTGGAGGCTGTACATGCAGGATGCGAGATCTGGGCAAAGCAAGACAGAGAAATGGAGGACACCAACATCCTCGCTTGTCTTGTTGGTGGACATTGAGTCGAATTATGAGAGATGTACATACGGGCCTTTTCATGAGTGTTTTAAAATCATTTCAGGATCAAGCTGCACCGACAACACGTTCGAAGCATCATGGAGCACCTTTTCCAACAAGCTCACCACCTTCACCTGATCTTAGCTTCCGCTCATCTTGGCACATCTTAATTCCCTTTCCCGCCTCTAGAAATAGCACCACGAAAAGAGCTTATGCTGCGAATTTGGCACTACCCAACCTTAAGTACGAGGCTCAGATGACTTTTCCCTTTCACTGGACGAAGATCCTCACCGATCGACATCTCAGCGACCGGCAACACCCCACTTAGGCTGAAGCAGGCCATCTGCACTCTAAACTTCTCAGCCCTTCCACGATCTCACTAATAACCTGTCCGTCCAGATCCCGAAACTTATGCAATGATTGGCCCAACAGGCTATTCAATTCTGCAAAGCTCGAACCGAGCCCGGGCTAATACGAGGAAGACCTGAACTTTGACTCCCCTGATCATCGCCAAGCCTGCAGGAAAGGGAGCAAGATGTCGCGCACCCCGTAGAAATTTGCGGGGTCGATGCTAGGGGCTGATCAGATCGTTGCCGGCTGTGGTGGGAACAGGAGATTCTTTTCAGGTACAGGGTTTGAAGCGGTAAGAAAATGCAGGTAAGCAATAATCCTGCATGCATGCAACTCTAGCTTTTCTCTTGTTCTCTCGTAATAATGTCGTGGAATTGGTGGATTCGAAGAGTGAAGCGGGCACGATGGAGCTGGAAACGGCAGTTCCACAACAGGAAGAAAGTGATGGTTGTATGTAAGGCTATCGGCAAGGCACGGACGGATCGTTTACCTAGCAAGGATAAGGTACAGTACAGTACAGTACCTAGGTAGATGGGATGTTTATCTGGTGCTAGGTGCAAGGTGCAGAAAGTACTATGGGGTTGGTCTGATCGGACCACTGGCGGCACAATACGACACGACATAATATAAACGGGCTTCCCTCCCTGGTTCTTAGGTTGTCTTGGTCTTCATCCCGTCTGGAATTCATTTTCCATACCACTTTAGACACCTTCGTTTCGAAAGAAGCAGATTTGAAGCAGGGTTCCAGCTTTAGATTCAACGCCTCGATCATTTTCCTGACATTCGTTTAAATAATGGCGCCGTATATCAGCCTTGCAACTTCCCTCCTCGTAGGCCTCTTGACGGCGGGAGCGGATGCTGCTTTCAAACCTCCAATCAATAATACTCTGGAACCAGGTGTAGAGACAGAGTGTAAGACATGTCCATATTCGCTGTGTACGAACAAAGCATTTTATGAGTACGATACTCAAGTGACACTGGTGTGTTGGACGAGGGGAACAGTCATTGATGGAGATGCGTAAGTGAATAATGTCTAAGGATGGGAGACATTTACTCACTGGAAATTAGGACTTGGTTAAGAACGTCGGATAATTGCTATGTCACCCAGTATGACTTGCTAGAGTACAGTGGCGAGTGTGAGTACTTTCGACACTGATTTTTCGGATTATGGGACGGGATTGACTAACTTTCCGCCAGATGAGACTGATCTCTCTTACTGCGGAAAAGCATCAGAGGCGAAGCACCTTACATATGACGAAGCAACGGTCAAGTACGATTCTGAGTGCAACATCTGCCCAGATAATGCATCGTGCGAGACAATCAAGTACCAGAAACCGGGCACTGAGTTAACAGTTACTTGCTGGACTGACGATGGTGAAGCTGTCATCGACGACACGTATGTCCTATTCTTTGATCCATTTACATTCTGCAATATCCTGGGTACAAACACGAGGCTCACATTTTACAGAACCTGGGTGAAGACAACCGATAATTGTTACATCAATCAAATCCATTTGGAAGAACCAGCCGACAAAGACATCCTCGACAACTGCGGACCGATCGGTTTCCTGCAAGTAAATTACACCGATACTCAAGCCGCCCCGGTGACAGCCAAAGAACTCATCCAGAAGCCCGCATCTGGTCAATCGAAAGTTAAAGGAGCCTCTTGGAGCCATGTCTCACAGAGAGCTGCTTCTCCCGAGCCGGAGTCAGAGCCAGCTCCGCTCCCAGCACCTCTTGCTGAAGCAAGTGCTGAGTTACACAAGCGATACTTAATCAACATCACTGTGGGAGAGGATTACGCCTTCTGTCATGAGAAGCCTGTCGGTACGTCAAAAGTGGCGAAAAAGTATGAGTTCGGCACTGGTGTGTGGATGCAATGTTATGAGAGCACGGACAGCACGATTGCAAACGAGAGTTATTGGTACAAGACGACAGACTTCTGCTATGTGAGGGAGGTGGACTTCTTCGAGAGTCTGTTTGATCGTGAGTTGTCTGTCCTAAAATTGGTTCTTGGGGGTGCTAATTATCATTCAGAATACAGATTTCCGGCTTGCTCGCTGTTTGAATGATTGTCTGCGTGGACGTTATTGATCTTTGGACAAGGAAGGACATGGAAAGCGTTTGCAAGACCGTACATCATGTCGAGGCAGTATAATAATTGCATCTAGCATATTGATTGGTATATGCCAGAAAGAAAATGTCTGCAGGCATTCAAAGACTTTCTTACTCTGCTGAAGGATTCCCATTCGTGATGCTTGCGGGCCAAATCTCATCAAGCTTCCTCCTCGTCTGGGCATTCCTCGGTTAGCTAACATCCCTTGTTTTTAAACAAAACACACGAGCGGCGGAGCCAACTCACCAGATCGACAACATCATGCCCCAGCATCCACGGATAATACAAGGGGCTGGGTGGTAGACCCGGAAACTCATCGACATGCTTCCCATCCCAGTTCTGAGCAACGAACATCGGTGCCTTGGCAAGCCTTTGGTCTCGTCTGCGTTGCTCCTCGCCGTCTGGAAGTTGCCATGTATGGGCATTGAAAAGCGAGTACTCGCCCATGTGCTTGTTGCGAGGTTTTCGGATGGCTTCGAATGCGCGAAGAGCATCTGGAATGGAGGACGTAGAGGTGGCGCGAGAAAGACACTCCGCTAGGCATGCGCAGTCTTCAATGGCCATTGCATGACCCTGGCCAGAAAATGGCATAATAGCATGAGCAGCTACACAATTGTCAGTCCACATTATTGGGCTACTCGAAGCCACCTACCATCGCCCAAAAGCACGACTTTACCGCTTCCAAAAACCCAGCTCTTCAACTCCGGCAGCTGGTTTAATTTCCATACCAAGAGGTCCTCGGGCTCAATTTTCTTCAATAATTTCTTAACCACTGGGCCAAAATCCGAGTAAGTGTCTTTCAAGGCTTCCACATCGCCAGACTTGTTCCAATCTCCGGCCGTACCTGCATTTCCAGGATGTGGGCATTCAACCGATAGCATAGTTCCATTCTGGACGGCAATACAAACAACAGCTCGCTCCGGACCCAACCAGATCGTGGAGCAATCCAGCAAGGGTGCCAAATCAGGATCTGATATGATTGAAGTGCAAGGAATAACAGCACGGTAGCAGTTTATAGAGCTGCTGAGCTGGATGTCTGGATACATAATGTTCCTAATCGTGGATTTTGCTCCTGTGCGTTGTGAGTGCAAAGTTTAGCTGGACAGGATGGGATGTGCATGTAACACACCATCAGCTCCGATTATGAGATCCGCTGCGATGCGTTGCCCGCCATTGGTTACCGCTACTGGTGATGGACCACTATCATCAATGTCGGAGATTCGAGTGTTGACCAAGATCGTAACGCCCGTTTCTTGCGCTGCTTCAACGAGAAGCGCTTGGAGCTTTCCACGGTGGATAGCTAAATTGCTGGAGTTTATACATTACTCTGGATTCGTACAGACTGCGCCCCAACTTACTTACCCATATTTCCAGGCCTGGTCCTGCAGACCTCCCGTACAAATCAAATCCCCAGTGTACCGTCTGAAATATGAAGTCCTCTTACCCTGAACTTCAGCTGCAGCTTTGAGTCTGGCCAACAATCCGAGGTAATCCCATACTCGCATTGAGTTTGGGGGAATGCCAATACCACCTCCAATTGTTTGCAATTTGGCCGTCGACTCGAGAACCGTTACTTTGTGGCCTTGTTGTCCCAATGCAACTGATACAGCCAGTCCACCGAGTCCTCCACCAACGATCAAGACGTTGAAGGCGGGCGCCATCGTGAAACAAAAGACCGAAATGCAGATTTCTTACGAGATAGCACTGGACAGCCGTCCTGTTGCTCTTATTTATGACTCCATTTACACGTACATTGGTCATCGTTTCAATCTAGAATCTGACGTGATACTGGACGTGATAATGCCGAGATGTGGCCCAGCCGATACCGTATATGAGAAAAACTGGGCTCTTTTGGACCGATAAGAACTTCAACTGGACAAGTGCAGCGAGGAAAATCAGCAAGGCGATCATTTCCTCAGCAGCATGGTATGACGAACGAAATTACTTTTCGTATGCCTGTATAACAGGAGAGATGTTATTATTACTGTGATTAAGCATTAAGTTTTCGCGATCATTAGACATTACCACTTCCTTCCTTGCTTCAAACGTCTGACCTCCGTCCATTAAACATTATCTTCCTGTTCAGCGTGGTTCAAATAATTTGTCCACTCATCGTCTCACTCATGACTTCATTATCTGCACCTTCTAGAGCGCCTATCCTTTGGCAATCCCTTGATCGTCAGCGAATGGCTTTCTGCTGTCCAAGCTGTATCTCTCGTTCGTTGTTTCAACGTCGGCTTTACCCCTGTGGGACTTCCTCCAGCGATCATAGACAACACTGTAGTAGACTAGGCCAGCGATGTACGGGAAGCTAAGTCGTGTCAGCTTAAGTTCTGCAAATTGTGGCAGACTATGAAAAGAGACAGTCCACTCACCCGGCGAGCATATTCAACAAGCATGACACCTCGTACACTTCGAAGATCGGTGCACTCCAAGCGATAGCCCAAGCAGACATCGCAATGACAGTCAACCAGAAAAGAGCCATCCAGACTGAACCGATCATCATCCACATAGGAGAAAGTGAGTTTTTCTTATAGTGGAAGTATGCGGGAATAGTGAAGATGACGTTGATGACGGTGAACGAGAAGACTAGGAAAGAAGTTCTTGCCATCGGCATTAGCTTCTCTGTCAAAATTGAAGATGATATCTGCTTACATCAGGAACAGAGCATCTGCTAAACCATCATCCCAACGTTCCTTGAGGCCATCTCTTCTGTCCTGAATATCAATAATCAGTACACTTTCCAACAGGACGGCACCACGCTTCGAATCGGCCTACCAGGAGGGCTGCAGCGAACGCAGTGACAATGATAGAGCCGATGGTTTGGAAAGACCACAGCCAAATGAGAACTTTCCTATTCCATGGCGAGTTTGACGGCTCGTACTTGGTGTGAGTCCTCATGTTGACCCTGGTATAATTTTTGGTATGAAAGTGAGCTTTTGGTGGAAGGAGCGAGTTGTTCACAATGCTGATGTTGTTCCCGATAGAGCGGAAGCGAGAAGACCCTTTATATTTACAAATGGTCCAGCGCCTCATCTAACCAGATACATAATTCGTCAATGCGGGGAACTGTCGTGAATCTGCGGGCAGCAGCGTAATGCCAATATTGATCTACTTGATGCCTAGTCTCGGCTACACAGCCAAGAGGCGCGATGCGGCTGTGCAACAGTGCCAGGACCCAACTGTCGAATCAAAACCAACGCAGTTTAGGAACTGTATGTCAAGATCGCTACAGGCGAGTCAAATTTGTCTTGGAGAGCTTAAAATAACGAATTCTGTGGCATGTGGACGTGGCTAAATCGTCATAATTCAATGTCACATGACTACCGCTTTTGTCCATCAATGCAAGGAAAGGAGTGATTTGCGCTCGGAATTCTAGGTTAGGCGTTCGGATCAAAGTTCAGCAGGATTCAGAAGCAGAACCACAGCCCTATCACTTGAAGCTGCGCCCAACTGTCGCCAAGTCCTTTCCTCAGCTCGTTCAGGGTAGGCCCGCGGTTGATCCGACTCAACAAAAACGATCATGGAGGAAAGTGTCGTCGGTGTTTAAAGAATCAAAGAAAATTTACGAAGGGAAATACAAGAGTCCGTCAAGCACAACGTCTTCATACGGGAAGCAAAAGTTTGGTAGGTTGCTAGATGAATTTTCGATCTGATCACCGAGCTCAGAAAGACTGTCCATGGTGTGATCTGCAGCCAGTGCACTGTCTCATAAGACTGTAGTTGTTCACGTTGGAGGACAGCGCAATTTACTTGCTGAATCAAATGAGAGAGTATGAGAATCACCCCGATCATTGTGTTCTTTTCACCTGTACTCAAAGTCGTTAGACAGCAGTAATACTCCCCAGCTCGCTTCGCCTAACAGGTCATGTTTACTTCCCACAGTGTCTTCGATATGAAAAAACGAACGACCACGAAAAGGCGTCGGATAGATATTGCATTGTTCAAGCTCTACGATAAAGAATCGAGCGTACATATTCTACACGGAGTAGATTGATTTATCGATCACGAGATCCTCATCAGTGCACTTGGAGATCCTGATTTTGCAATGTACTACTGAAGAAGAGGTATTTGCATTGCTGAGTCCATACAATTGCTTCTCTTGTTCGCAATCACCACAGCCCCTGGACACTGTAAGACTTCAATTGGCTTCAGAACGAGCAAACTTGTCATTTTCGCAGGATATCCCTTGTTTTCCACCACTTATGCACGGAGAGAGGCTCAAGCGGATGCATTTGCACCATTCTGCTTGCAGTAGCTACTCACCGTCAGTATATGTGTCAACAGAAGTGCAGGAGATCCCAGTAGCTTACTAGTTGAACTCATCCCCCCCCAAATGCTTCCCAAGCGATTCGCAGGCCTTAATCTCATTGTTCTGAACAACTGTGCAGTCTGGGCAGGTATCCCACTGCTTGGTTCCAGTGTTGCGACGTCTGTAGGCGTTACAGGCCGCGATGGTCGCTGGATCGTTGGTAGCAGCTGTGGAAGTACCAGGCCCAAGGACAGATTGGGAATAGTTCAAGCAGATGAGTCTGGTGTGAAGGTCTGCGGCGACGCTGAGCGAGAAATCAGTGAGCGAACTTTGAATGGAAAGGTTGTGAAGATCGAACTTGATGAGAGAGAGAACTTACGTGGAAGCCAAGAGGGCAACAAGGACGGATGAGAACTGCATCTTGATTTTGCTGACTGTTATTTGATGAAGAAATGTGGTGGTTTGGAGCGAGTGTGGTAACGAATGAGTGACTAATGAAGAGAAGATGTGGATGATTATGAGTGAATGTTGAAAGAAACCGAGTGACATGTACTTTCTTATATAGCCATTTAATGTCCTCCTTCCATTCCAATTCCGAACTCGGTGGTGAATAGCCAAGCAAGAAATATGGTTCTGCTAAGCAGTTCTCGTATGCGACGAGTAATGTTCTCCACGAGCCAAGTCAAATTTTGATGGATGTCATCTTATTAAAACTTCGGGAGTCTTGTTCTTGTGTAAGCAATCAACCCTCGGAATTTGCTATATGAGATTCCGGTCTATGGGGAGTCCCGGAGGGCGCCTCTGGCTTGTTGATCCGAGAGTGCATGATATCTAGCAACCATGCAGACAACAAGCAGGACCAAACAGGTCGACACGTGCATAGTCAGAGCCTCGTACTGCACTTCAAAGAAGGTAATGGAGCCGCAAAAATTTTAACACCTAGGAGCATTAAGAGACATATTGGATGCCAAGAATAAGCAGACCCAATCGCTGGGAAGGCTTGTTTCATCTGATGACCGAACATGATTCAGGGACTCTTTAAGCTTGATTTATAGCAATTTAACTATAAACCATATGTTTATTTTCGTGGTCTTCGTGCTCAGTCAGGACTCGGCTTGCAATACGAGGCACCCATGACTCGTAGGGAGTTCGGTACACCAACGTTATTCTGTCGAGGATTTTGGAAGGATTGATGATGTTTACATGGAACTACGAAAAGCGTCCCAGCAACCAGGACACCGGAACGTCTCCAGAGAAGGTATATCACATCCCTGGTGGGATGTGCTGACCCAATTCAAACATGGCAACGACAGAAGGGCCGTGAGATGCTGAAGAAAATACCAGTAAGTTTTCATAAGCAGATAGCACGGACTACGTCGAGGCTAATCCCAATCAATTATTAGCAATGAGAACGGTCAAAGGGCATAGACTGCGGTTCAATGTACCATGTGTCTGTCGTTGAGCTGAGCATCTGCAGGGCTTGCGATCTGAGCAAGAGCATGAGGCAGAAATTATGCCTCAACTAAACTAGAATGTTTCTATGAAGCTCCTACATAATTTCATAGCAGCTAAGGCATTTTCTTTCGGAGGGGTTCTGAGACAGAGAATTATATAATAGATTTGCTTCATCTTCCCATCTTGCTTATGAGTTCGTCGTCGATAGATGCCCATTTTTCCTTGTCCTCGCCTTTGCCTTTTCCGTCCCAGTATACTTTTATATCGGCGTTTCAGAGCCGCCAGTTGGAGTCTTTGTTTGTCGGCCGCTACGAAGCGTGACAGTGTAACAGGTCATTGGTCCGATAGGGCTTGTAATCAGTACTTAGGTGGTGGGAAGTCATGTATTGGGTTGGAGGAGGGGGTGACTGGGAAATGGAAGAGCTTACGGTGCCACGATACGTGTCACCTTCGACGGAGGAAGAGCTTGGTTTTGGGGCCATAACATAATGCACTTTGCTGGTATTTCGGTTCTTGACTTCAATGTAGTGTGATCAGAGTTATGGGAAAGAGCAGAGAGGCCAGAGAGGCATAAAGATTTATAGGTGCAGAGGCGTTTGGACATGTTGATACAATTAGAGCGGTGTACAGCGGCAGAGTGCTGGAAAAGAAATAGCGTCAACAGGGTGGGGGTAATCAAGTTCAGTGTGTACGAGGCCTCAACCCCTCAATCTGTGTGCTGATAGGATAGGCTAGCACGAAGAATTCAAGACCTCTGTACTTAGGTACATCCTATCAGG
This sequence comes from Cadophora luteo-olivacea, assembly GCA_026120085.1. NCBI lineage: Eukaryota > Fungi > Ascomycota > Leotiomycetes > Helotiales > Ploettnerulaceae > Cadophora > Cadophora luteo-olivacea. The sequence continues at coordinate 643,835 of JALRMC010000022.1, forward strand.
TAAGGTAAGTGAAAAGATTATAATGAAGCAATACAGAAAATAGTTTTGCCGATTACGGAAGTGGCCCTATCCTTCCCTTCAGACTCATCCGCACCGCACCCACCCCGCCCCCAAAGAAAAAGGACCTTTGGGGTATTACCTCCCCTTTGTCCTCTTTGAGAGGCAAAGAGGCCGCTCGTCGTAAGAAAAAGCAAACAAGCCCAATACCTACTGAGCTCCTATCACCACGTGGTGCAGCGCTTAGCCCGCTCTTCAGTCGTCCCGACTCTGCTTCCTGGCTTTTGGAAACCTGCAAGGCTGCCTTTACCCTTTCCACGCCGTGTAGGTACATATTAGAGGGCGTTCCACAGCAGCAGTGGTATATGTCTTGGGCCTTGTCTTGCATAAGCGAGTACAAAGCCGCCAATCAACAAGTCACCATCACGGATATTGCATTGCATGCGAGCCATCATCACATCACACGATTTTCAGCTTCACCAACCCTACCACCCACACTTGTCAGACGCCCAGCTCGGGACACACCCACCTCACAAGACGACAATATTGAGGCTCGTTCTACCTTTTCGAGAGAGAATCCTCACCACCACTACACCTTGAACGGCCAGTCATTTTTGCTGCCTACAGCCACAGCCGTACCGCTGTCAGCCAGCAGCGAACCATCATGGAGAATATATGGCCCCTTACCCATAGGTACGGACAAAAGCCATTCCCCTCCCCTCCTCCTACCTGCCTGCCTCTCTCAATTTTTTTTCTCTTTTTTTCCCCCAATGCTTTGTGAGGGCAGCGAGAGCAATACGGTATTATTGTCATTCCCCTATTCACGACTTTAGGAAATTGCAAGCATGGAGCGGATTTGGGAAAGTTTCCTCGCTCTAGTGTATTTGTATGCATGATTTTACTTCCCTGTCCAGTCCATCACCGACTCAGGGTGAGGACAAGCAACACCACTTGTCGATGAGAAGGTCGGGGCTAACGCCATCTCATAGGCCCCTACATGCTCCTCCTGAGGAAAAGGATCTCCGTCTACTGAGAATCGAGCCAGCGGCGAACGAACATGATCCTGTCTCCTGTCGTATGGAGCATCACTCGACGAGAGAAGATGACTGGTCGGACGATTGGAAAGATTTCGTCTCATCTCTTGGACATCCAGTTCAACCCAGAGATCGGTTGCATTGGCGTAAAACCAAAGCCAGTGTCGCTCGTTACAAATGGGGCGATTACTACAGCCTCAGCTACACCTGGGGAGACACCAAACATTTAACCACAATCCTGGTTAATGGCCATGAATTCCAGGTGACTCGGAACCTGCAGGCAGCTCTGCGTGACTTGCGAAACTCGGGTGGCTTGCCTGAAGGATGTCTTTTATGGGCGGATTCTCTGTGCATCAATCAGAGTGATAAGTTGGAGAAGGGTAGAGAGGTTGGCCGAATGAAGATCATCTACTCACGTTCCCTCGAAACTATTGTCTACCTTGGATTTGGAGATCCCGGCATTGAGGCTGCTGTCGATTTTATCAACTCAGCAGAAGGATGCTGGGACGACGTTACGCGTCTGAAGGCCGTCATTAGCAAACACCTCGAGATAGCAAGCCCTGATCTCTGGCAGAACATAGTCGCTTTTGCCGACTTATCCTACTGGTGGCGCCAATGGGTTATGCAAGAGATGGCGGCCGGCAGTGGCGAGAAACCAATGCACTATGGAAAGTCCCACACCACCTCGCGCCTCATATGGGACATGTTCCGTCACCTCAACCGACGCCATCGGAACCAACTCCCTCTCTCGGCCGCGCTCTGGGATGTCATTGAGTCCTACCCTCAGCACTACGAACGTCTCCTTGAATCTGGACTACCAGACCATCGCGGCCCAACAGGGATCCGGGCATTCGTATTCTCAGACGATGGAGAAGGGGAAGCGAGTCGGTGGAACACATACCAGATTCTCAGCACTGCACGCAAGAACCAAGCCACCGATGCGCGCGACTACGTATATGGGCTTCTCGGGCTACTCAGTCCGAAACTTGCAGCTGCAATCACCATTGACTACGAAGCCGATCCGGACGTTGTGTTCGAGACGTTTACGAAGACGGTCATCTCAACAGAACACCGTCTTGAGATTTTAGGCCAGTGTGATATCTATGGCTCACCCAGCTGGGTGCCACGGCTCAGCGTGAACTTCCCATGGTATCGACACCCTCATCACGAATTGGAAGCACCATTCAAAGCCGACGCAGGGCATGAAAAAGCTTTAGGCGTGCAATTCGACACAATAGGTGACCAAAGCGTGCTGCGCACACCGGCACTCCTCTTCGACGTACTCGATGGTCTCTCAAGCGCAAATCTCGAGACCGACTACAACAACGAGAACCGGCTCTATAAAGGCGGATATGCCGAAGAAATAGTGCAAACGAGCACGACCAACGTAGCCAATGCGTACGGTTCCCACGAAGCTCTACGCGAAGCTATCTGGCGCACAGCCGGCGGCGATCGAGACGTTGTAGGCGCGATCCCAGCGCCGCGTAACTACAATATTCTGCTCTCGACTGAGGTTTTGGAGGAGCGGTACAGATTTAATCCGCTCACTGCCGCAGCAACAAGCAATACTGGAGGTGAGATCGAAGACGATTCCACGACTACGGAAGCTGGAGTTCCATCGCAATTAAACCCTTGGGCTGGCTGGGCACGCAAGAACAGCGAGTTCCAGATCGCCGGCCGGCCGCTGATTGAGTACTTCGCGACGGCGGGCTTAGGGAATATGAGTGAGGATGAGCGGCGCCGGGCTGTTTACGTTGGGAGGGATGCCTCGAAGCGCTTTACTAATGCGTGTTGGTCGAGACGGATGGTCGCGACTCAGAAAGGATACGTCGGTTACGTGCCCTGGTATGCTAAGAAAGGCGACAGCGTAGCTTTGTTGCCTGGTTGCTCGTTTCCGGTCTTGTTGCGGACTGTTGAAGCTGTCGGTAGCCAAAATGGGGGGGGAGGGGAGAAGTGGTTCAAGTTTGTTGCCCCGTGTTATATCCATGGAATCATGAATGGTGAGGGTTGGGCTGAGGTGGATGCTGGAAGGATGCAGACAGAGAAAATTGCCTTAGTCTGAACGGTTGATTTGAAGCATTGGAATTTATTTTCTTGTGTTAATCAAGCGGTGGACGGTAGTAGCCCTCTGAAAGCGAAGTATAAGCCCGCACGTACAAAATGGTGACTGCGCAGCTCTTCTTTAGTCATCTACCCACCATTATTCAGTTTATTTCTTCTCTTGCTGCTGGTAAGTAAGAGGACCAGAAGTTTCTTTTTATTCCCCACCTGAAACTGCCCATACTTGCTTTGTGAATGCAAAGACTCATCCTCAGATCTCCATTGCATGATGGTTTCATAAACCCAGGAATATCCAACAAACTCCCACATACGACCATAGACTGATAAGTAAGTGGGCTAAATGATTGGTTTATGGCACACTAGCATCAATACTCTCAAAATTCGAACAAGAACCTTCATCTAAAATCGCGCTTGAATAACCCCCACCTGATTGTATCCAGTATGCTGTATATGAGGAGTCAGACGTTAGATCTCGTATTATGTCCTTTAATTTATACTCCTCGAAAGCCTCTAGCGACACGGACTTTGAGGCCGGGTTTTGATACATCCTCTCAGGTGGCAGGACATTGTATTGGACAATGAAATGGCAGGAGCGTGGTACGGAAGCGCGATTCCCATCCGCGGAAAGCTCTTCATCCGCGAGAAAACATTCGTCCTCATCCTCACCTCAACTTGAAGTCTTCCTTGGTATGTTTCAATATTGCAGCACCTTTTTCCAAAAGTACGAGCGAGGAAACCGAATTGGAGCTATCCATGGATTTCGTGTTTGCACTATTTACGCTGCTCTAAAACGCTTTGATTGGGAAATTGGGATGTCACTGACATGATTTTCTGCGTAGTCACTCGATTTGTGATAGGCGTATATATAGGAGCTGGTAAATCCGTAAGCCTCTATATTTGAGTAGAGAATATTGCGTTTAAGAAGTCACAAAGAAAAGCGACTTCAGCTAGGCCATGTATGTATTTGCCTCAAAACTGATACGCGGAAGTTGAAATCTCCCAAAAAGTTCTAGCAAGAAACGTTCAAGGAGCATTGAAGAGGATAGCCATGGGCAAGATTAAGAGGTATTGGATGTCACTAGCATGGGTCAAATGAACACTTACCTGGTACCTAGGAAGGCCCTCTAAGTCGAACTGAGGTGCCGCCTACGAGTACTGTACAGTACTGTAGCAGCTTGCTGTCATGACCAGGCGCAGGCGCAGGCGCAGGCGCATTACCTTAAGATAGGTGATGCAGCTCTCCGGATCCTTGCCCAAAGCCACCACTGAGGGGTTATCATTCGTGAAGGTTGCATCCGTGGCAGCGGCGATAACCCAAATGAACAGTAACAGCCTCGGATCTAGCCAGTTGTGCAGGAAATAGTAAGCAGTAACCTTACCTACCATACCCACTCACCAGCTAATTCGACGCCTGGTTCAGACCTCACTCGACGTGTGGCCCTCGACGTGACCTTGACTCCTTGAACAAGTTGGCGGATGGTACTGGTGGAGCGATGATTGATGACAATGAATTTGGCCGTAGAAACTTCAGACGAAAATTCCAACTTTATCGTATCGTACTGTACTGTGGCATCTGGAAGAAGGTGGTGAAAACTCAAAAGCCGTTCGTCATCGAAGCCTAAGCCCCAAGCCCCAAGCCCAGCAGCGCCAGACCCTGACTTGCCTCTTGCCCCGCCATTTCCCTTAGTGACGGGATGCACATGCATTCCAGGTTTGCTCAGAGCCCAAAGAAATCCACCCCGCTCCTGTCTTCGCCTTCATACCATATCCTCAGTCAGTATTCATCGAACTTGCATTATCAAGAGTGTCCTACAGCCTGCCCGCGAACCCCGATCCTCCAAGAGTTGAGAGCAATACTGTGCTGTATTTCAGAAGAATCAAATAGGCCCCCCCCACGACTAATCATCGACACGAAAAGCATAACATAGCGGCTTCAATACGCGCTCCGGAGAGGCTATCGATGGAAGCTTAAGAACCTGAAGCTGTAGGAAGTCTTCCTCGTTACGGAGATAAATATCTCCCCTTCAGACTACTGCAATGGCCTCCAAGCCTACAAAAGGGGGCGGGAGCTCTGAAGATGCAGCAGTCCCCTCCTCGGTCATTGCTTGCGCTGAGGCTGCTATCATTGGGAACTTCGAGGATGACGAACCAGAGTCGATATCGCGACAAGCTTCAAGAATCCACCGACCACATTTCTCCAGATCCAATACACACGCCAGTACTCGAAGCGTTCGGACACACAAAGGTGCAAAGTAAGTCTGCGGCGCGGGGAAGTTGATTAACGGAAGCTAATCGTCGTCTCCTGCAGGTCGAACAACCTTCAAGTCCCAAACATATTATCAACAGATGGCTCCACCGAGGCTCCCCCGGCATATGGTGAGAAGCATGACCAGATAGAGCTCAGCCAGGATGGGTTCGATACCAAGGCCAAAGTGACTGAGGATGGTCGGATAAATATCAACATCAACCAGAAGACAAGAAAGCTCTCAGATCTTCTCGTGCCAGCACTTCGAAATCAACTGTCTTTGGTTGCACAAGAGAAAGACCATCCACTTCCTCCTGGCTATATTCCTCCTGCGCTGGGAGGGTTACCGGGACAGACCCCCCCTCCAAAACTCAATGTAGTTATCCATGTCGTTGGGTCCAGAGGAGATGTACAGCCATTCGTGGCTCTTGGCAAGACATTGAAAGCCACGTACGGTCACCGTGTTCGACTTGCTACACATCCTACCTTCAAGCCTTTTGTTGAAGAAAATGGATTAGAGTTCTTCAGCATTGGAGGTGATCCTTCCGAACTCATGGCCTTCATGGTCAAAAATCCAGGTCTCATGCCAGGGTTTGATTCTCTGAAAAGTGGAGATGTCGGCAAGAGAAGAAAGGGAATGGAAGAAATCGTTCTGGGTTGTTGGAGATCCTGTATCGAGGCAGGGGACGGTCTTGGAGCTCCACCTCTCACATCAAGTACTGATGACCTAGGATTTGACGCTGGTATCAGTATGGACACCAATCCTGCCGATCGGCCATTCATAGCCGATGCCATAATTGCCAACCCACCAAGTTTTGCTCATATACACATTGCCGAGAAAATGGGAATTCCGCTGCACATGATGTTCACGTATGTTTCCGCTGTTCTTGCATCTGAAGCATTGCTGATTTCCACGTAGAATGCCCTGGTCGCCCACACAACAATTTCCCCATCCTCTTGCCAATATTCAATCTTCCAACGCCGACGTGAACATGACAAATTTCGTCTCGTATGCCTTAGTAGAGATGATGACATGGCAAGGTCTTGGAGATGTCATCAATCGCTTCCGCGAACGAGCTCTAGGTCTGGAGCCTATCTCCTTGATATGGGCCCCTGGCATGTTGAGTCGTCTTCGCGTGCCTTACACATATTGTTGGTATGCATTCCTGCAAAATTCACTCTTACAAATGCTAAAAGCTCCAGGTCTCCTGCACTCATCCCAAAGCCCAAGGATTGGGGTCAACATATCTCCATTTCTGGCTTCTACTTCCTGTCACTAGCTTCGTCATACACGCCAGATCCAGAGCTTGCCGCATATCTAGCTGATGGCCCACCACCAGTCTACATTGGCTTTGGTTCAATCGTCGTAGATGACCCAGATGCGATGACTAAGCTCATATTTGAAGCAGTCAAGAAAGCTGGTGTCAGAGCTCTGGTATCCAAGGGCTGGGGAGGGCTTGGAGCTGATGATTTAGGAATACCCGAAGGTGTTTTCATGCTCGGAAACGTCCCTCATGACTGGCTGTTCCAACGCGTATCGGCTGTGGTACATCATGGCGGCGCCGGAACTACTGCTGCTGGTATTGCCACTGGCAAGCCGACAGTCGTTGTTCCATTCTTTGGTGACCAACCGTTCTGGGGCGCCATGGTGGCACGCGCAGGAGCTGGTCCGGTCCCTATTCCATACAAACAGCTCACTGCCGATAAGTTAGCTGCTGCTCTCACCGAAGCTCTCAAACCAGAGACTTTGGAGAGGGCGAAGGAATTAGGTTCCAAGATCAAGGAAGAGAAGGGCGATGAGACTGGTGCGAAAAGCTTTCACGATATGCTGGATGTTGATAACTTGCGATGTTCTCTTGCTCCAAGCAGAGTAGCTGTTTGGCGTGTGAAGCGAACACAAACCCGCCTTAGTGCATTGGCTGCACATGTTCTTTCCAGTGAGGGATTGCTGGATTTCGGTGACCTGAAGTTGTAAGAAGTTCCAAAATCTGGTTACTTTCGAATGCTGACCAGCACAGATACCGCCCACGAGAATATGAGACCGAGGAAGGTCCTTGGGATCCCATTTCAGGAGGTGCATCTGCCCTACTGGGTACCATTGCAAGTCTTGGCATGGGTGTAGCAGATTTTCCAATTGAGATTTTCAGAGCGGTCAAGAAAACAAACACCAAGCGGGCCGAAACGATGAGTGCATCCAGTGCAAAGTCAACAGAGAAGCCTAGCTCGGGCGAAGATACGCCCGTGGCATCTACGTCGGCTTCTGCATCGACTTCTCGAACCGATTTGAGCCTTGAAAAAACTGTTAGTGATACAGACTCATCATCGCGACATGGTTCTACATCAACCACCACCCCAAAGACTTCCTATGATACTGGACGTTCTTCTGCTGAGACGCCCGCCACCGACACTCCTGCATCTAGTACGACGTCAGCGCGAGGAAATTCGCTGAAGCAAGCCCTCAGTGGCACACTCTGCAGGTCTGGCTCTAGATCCTCCTCAAGAGATCGTGGCTCCTTATCACGATCCAACTCGAAGGACCGCCGACCAGGATCTCGGAGCGGTTCGCCTTTTGGCCATCGTCGCAGACAGACCGAAGAGTTCGATCCAACCAAATTGACAATTGATAACGCGACACGAGCAGGAAAGGGAATTTCCCGTATCGTCGGAGCTGGCTTGAAGTCACCCATGGACTTTACATTGGGCATTGCTCGTGGCTTTCATAACGCACCAAAGCTTTATGGGGACGATACTGTTCGCCCTCAGGAGAAAGTTACGGACTTTCAAAGCGGACTGAAAGCGGCCGGAAAAGTAAGTTGAAGCTTTTCCGCCTTTCGATTTCGATACTGACATTATGAAGGAATTCGGCTATGGCATGTTTGATGGTATCACTGGACTCGTCACACAGCCTCTCCGAGGTGCCGAGAAGGAGGGCGCTGCAGGTCTCATCAAAGGTATTGGGAAGGGTATTGGCGGGCTGGTTCTAAAACCTGGTGCTGGTTAGTATCCCCATGCCTCGCTGCGCCTTCTTGCTTGCTAATCAAGTCTCGTTTAGCTATCTGGGGTATTCCAGGGTATACATTCATGGGCATTCACAAAGAAGTCAGAAAGTTGTTCGGATCCAGTGTCTTAAATTACATGATTTCTGCACGAACCGCGCAAGGATTCGAAGACGCCCAATCTGCTACACCGGAGGAACGGCTTGACATTTTGACTCGATGGCGCGAACACAAGGACGAGTACCAGAACGAGAAGATGAAAGTCCAAGAGACTGCTCCTGAAGGTCAGGAGTCAGGTCGTCTAACTCCTAAGGGATTCATGCAGACGAGACATCTCTCCTTTGACGAAAGAAAGAAGCTTCACGAAGAGCGAAAAGCGCGCCGTGAAGCCGAACGCAAGAAGTCTGAAGGAGAACCAGGCCATCGAAATTGTCCCTTCTGTCGTCGCGACACTGCTCACAGCCATAAGCCTCGTGCCGTTCAAAAGACACCTATCGTTCCAGGCTCAGAGGAGGATCAAACCGCTGAGTTTGAGCATGCGATTCATGCTTCAGTAGCAGCAACATCCCGGGGAAACGCTGATGAGGATGCGATGATTGAACGGGCTATTCGCGCCAGTATTCGCGAACTCCAGAGCGCAGAGGGATCTACCCTAACTGACCAAGAGGCGCTCGAGCGAGCTATCCAGGCTAGTATCACGTCCTCTGGAAGGCACGACTCTGAGCCGGAGACCCCTACACAATCTCACCAACCGATCACGATGACTGACGAAGAAGCGGAGCATCAAGCTGCATTAGAGAAAGCCATACAAGCTAGCTTGGCTCAATACAAGCTCACTCAGAAATCTACAGCCGTTGACGATGTTGACTCGGATGAAGACGAGAACGTCAAATTAGCCATTCAAATGTCCAAAGATGAACCACTTGTTCCGAGCGATGAAGAGAGGATGTTGAAGCTAGCATTACAGCAGAGCCACGAGGATTCTGCTAAGGCAAAGACTGAGGAAGAGACCGTGATAGAGTATGTAAAGAAACAAAGTCTTCTAGAAGAGCAGCACCGGAAGGCCAAGGAAGGAAAGCAGAATGAGGTCCCTCCAGCACCGGTAGCGGACGATGAGTCATTGAGTCAGGCGGATGAAGAAGCACTGAGGAAGGCAATCGAAGAGAGCATGAAGGGCACTGGAGATGGACAGGCATCTGGGATGGTGCAGTGACAGGCCTCGATTGGAATTGGATAACAGGCGATATGAGATAGGGGCCTGGGAGGGTGTTGTTCTGGTTTTGTTGTGGTATACCCCAAGCGTTATGTTTATGATAGATAGAAACGAAGAACATTCTGACATTGCCCCCTTTCATTGTCTCCTGTCATCTCTTGGAAGCGGAGTCTTACTGTAAGTCCGCTCGTCCTTTCTCGACTCTTCCGACCTATGTCTAGAAAGTCGGATGAAAGCTCGCCTCTTCGCGCGAAATCTACCTTTGTCAAATTATCGTCTTTGTTTATGCTCGGTAAAACTAAGCTAGCTTGCCTGGTTTTTGCAGCCTTGTTGATAAACAACGGAATCGATAGCAACGCTATCTTCGACCAGCTGCCCCTGCTTGCTTCACAGCGCGTAAGTGCACTCTTTTGTACAAGCTCTAGCTCCTCGTTCTCAACGCCATCTCTTTGCCCTCGCTGTCTCCAACGACCTAAGGGTTGTAAACGCGCTGATCGCGCTGAATGGTCGACAATACTTGCTTCCACCACGGCCAAATCCCTGTCAATATCGTGTTGCTCAGCTCCTGTAAATCGAGGACGCACGAAATTACACGTCCTCACGGATTCATATATGCTTGTGCTAATTCAGCTTGTCGTCCTGTCGCTTGTCGATCTGATCGTTAACATCGTCAACGACATCGATCAGTGGCTCGCCGACATCCTCTTGGACAAGCTGATTCTTCGAACTTGAACAGATCATTCCTCGCCTATATCTCATAGCCATAGCTTAAGCATTGGCAACGAGCACCACTACGGAGAACAGGCAGGAACAACATCATCGCCACCATGGTAGAGACACGCCCCAAACGCACAGCAGCTCTGAAAGCAGAGTCGGAGAACAAGAGAATTGCACTCGCGTCCAGGAAACCGATGGAAGCTCAGGATCTGCAGACTCAAGAAGAACACGAGCGAGAGAGACCGGCTCCTCACAGAAGAGCACCAGTCCAACCCGAAGATCCAGCAAAGAAGACTCCTGATCGTCATCCGGCTGACGCGCGGGCTGTAGACGGCGCAATGTCGCAGATCCAGGTCGTAATCCCACGGGCCAGTCCTGCGGAGTCTCAGCATGCACCTGCAACTCCATACTCGCATTCGAGGTCGCAGAGCGTCCCAGCATCTAACGACTTCCAGCAATCCTCTCCTCAACCCGCCACACCAGGTTCGCGTCCTCAAGCCCGCAATACACCTTCGTCGAGAAATTCTCAGCGGTCTCTTCCTCCTTCCAACAGTCCTCATCTAAATTTCCAGTGGCAGAGCCCCGATGCGGTGATCAAAGGCTTTGTACCTGCAGAAACACTGCAAGATAGGTCGCCAATCCCAGGCCAGCTCCCCAGGCTCTTGGATCGGGTCATCAGCTCCAACAGAGAGATGCGGCAACAAGCCAGTGCACAAGCAGCGAATGTAGCGACCTTCCTCAGCCTCGCACATCCTCAGCCTCAAAACACAATTCATCACGGCTTCGAGAAAGCCAGTCCGGCAAATCGTGCATTGACGAAGAACGCTGAGGGAATGATGTGCTCTCAAACGCCTCCAGTAGACGCTGTTGTTGCGCAAACCTTGGGAAGGCAGATGTCGACGGAGGATATGGTACGACTAGGACTGACAAATATCGAGCCTGCCCAAAGACTCCAACATGCCTACTATACTCAAAGAACTGGTACAGCTCAGATGGTACAACAATCTCAGCAGCCTCAGCAAATTCCGCGAGCCCAGCTTGCTGGCATACCTGCACCATCGCCAGGAACACAGCAATATGACGCCCACCAGCCTCCTCGAATGAGACCATGCTCGTCGCTACCCGGACAGCTTGTAGGAATTACTGATATGTCTAGTCCCGTTTCTAATCAACGAAACGGTGCATACATTGGAATCATGAATCCACTCACAGCCGTATCAGAATCTTTTAGCGATGCCAGACTTGCATCGACTGAAAGAACTATCCTCGCTACATCAGCAGTGGCACTCTCTCGCCCCAGTGACCAAGATGCAGCACCCAATGGCAAGATCTCCCCAATCCTAGCCACTCATCCTCGAGCCAGCTCAGAAGCTCCAGTAGGATCTCCCTCTCTACAAAGTCGATCTAGAGCCTACTCCGCCGAGTCAGCACTGCCAGCTCCTCAGAATCTCTCCATATCTCGTCCTGGAGCCACTCCTAACCTGCTTGCCATCAACAATAATGTCAACCAACCACGGATCAAGCTTAACTTCGATCGTAACGCTCACTCTCCAGAAAACATACCCGGATATTCGAATGAACAGCCGGAGGACTCGGATGCCACGGTCTCTCCTTCGCCACACAAGACACCTGGTCCCAGTAGAGACTCGGACGCCACGGTCTCACCATCACCTCTCAAGAATACTGGTCTAGGAAATGGTCGTGTTCATGGTCGTGTTCTACCTCCCGTGCCACTATTTCATCAAGGGGGAGAGCTGGCAGAGGTACCAGTACGTCCACGAGCTCCCAGTCACACACGCGTGCTAAATCAAGCACAGTCCCAGGCACGCCTCTCTGAGGCAAGGCCCGCTAGCTTTCAGGCTCAAGTATCAGTACCTTTATCCGACGAGGAGCCCGTAGTCCGTCAGCGTAACTTGGATTTTCAGTTCAAGTCTATCCCTAATGGAGTCGATCCAGTACGATGGCGCCAACAACAAGAGGAACATGCTTCTCCTTTCGAGCGCGACGAGGTCGAGATGAATCGCCAGCAGAACTTAAGTCCTAGAGGTGCTTCAGATGCGGCGGTAGATGAACAGCAACAGTATATTCCTGCAACGCAGCCTGGCATCGATCAGGTTGAGGCCAGGTTCCAAATCCGCAATTACGCCTTGGCAACTGCAGCAAATAACACGGCTGAAGAGAACGAGGATCTGCGTCTATCTAGTACTTTCACTAGAATGCTGGGAAATTTGAAGCTGGCTCGTGCCGCAGACAAAGAAAAGCTACAAGAAGAGGATCAATCTACCCGACAATGCTCGAAGTCTTTTGTCGGATGTCTCGCTGTGACACAATTACCGCCGGCAGTTGAATCAACACTTCTCCACCACTCTCAGTCTTTTCATGAGATCATGAAAGACGATGATGACGATGTTTGCGTCTTCTGCAACTACGAATCCTGCTTCGGCGTCGCAGATTCTTGTGTCTGGCTCCCGCCAGAAGCATCACCAGGATATTGCAATGAATGCCACGAAGATACGCAGCAAGTATTCAGAATGTGGGAAGGACCATATAGACTACCTCATGGCTTGAGCCAAGAGGATAGGGGAAAATACAAGAACCTTCTCAAGATGTCCACTGCGACCCCTCTGAAAGAGCTAGGCGACAATGCCGATTTCAAGTCACAGCAAAGGCTGGAAATGAGCAAGCCCCGAAGACAGAATGCTATTCTTAATGCTTCGAAGCCATGCGCAAAAGATGCCAGAAAGGATCGACGGGAGCAAAGAAAGGAATACAATTTGACCAATTGTGTCAGCAATGTCGCCAATGTGCCGCGAGGAGGAAAGTTGCCGCAGAGACGGGCAGTCAGTGGTGGCCCTACCAGACACAATAGCTCTGCTACAGACGTCCAAAGAGTCGTTCCTGATGCCCTTCGAGGTAATCGGGATATTGAGAACTCGACCAGAAACACAGCCCATATAGTATCACGACCAAGTGCTCACACCTCCGCGAACTCGAATCAGCCAGTGCAAACAGCATGGATCAATGGTGTGCCATCAAGTCTCCCCATGATGAGTGGTGCAATTGCCCCTGGTCATTCTATGATCCGACCCAGAAGTGATGGCAGAGTTATCACTCCTAACTCGGTAGCATTCATGAGCGTCTTGGATATCTCGGCTCCTGCTGGATCAATGGGCACCTCGTCAACATCTATATCTGCAACTGGAATTCCGGCATCTGCTTCTATGACTTCAAATAACGTCAGTATTTCAAGTCATACCAACGCGACCATGTCCGCACAACCCACTGAAGCGAGAAGTCCCTCAGGCGTCCCAATCTACTTCAACGCAGGACCACCTGGATCTTTCCTCAGTCCACCACCATTCAACAGCGGACCCAGCTTCTGCCGCGGATGTCCTTGGCGTCAAGTCGACTTCACCAAAGCCAAGATCTGTACAGCCTGTCGAGATTGCAAGTTCATGATCTGCAGCCACACGCACCACCTTAACTTCACCCTTCTGACTGACATCGCCGGTGTTATGAATGGCGAGCACGAAGGACATGGTTTGGGACGAGTCACTGCAAGTGGACGTATCATCGCAGATGGTCGGTATAGCAACTGCATGGTCTGTCCTGGCCAGGCGACCCACGGTTGTAATGAGTGCCCGTTGAGACTCTGTGCAGAGTGTGTGGTCAGGTTGACGAAGTTGTGTAAGTACTGTGTTCTTGCCCTCAATCTGGGAAGATTAATTATCTCTGTGAGGGAAGATGGGACTGACGTGACACAGGCAAGGGCAAGATGAATGAACTTCTCAACTTCTATAACACTGGCCGAGACCACATTCGGAATGACGTGAGTGAAACATCTCTTTTCATATTGGGTCTTCGGCTAATATCGCGCAGGCATTCTTGCTTCGAAATGATAACAAGGGGTTTTGAGATTGCATATGGGCTGCTAAAGTGCTTCTCCACAAGGAAGGCACACTCAGCAGCAAGTATACTCTACTGCGCAGGAATCATGAGTTGGGATTCTGAAAATTGGTAGCTACTTGCATTCATGGCAGGATTCTCTAGGTCCTACTTTGTATTCGGTTCCTGGTAGTCTAGACGAATGGCCGAATCATGTTTAGCATACCAAATTTCCCTCGCAGCAAGACCGTAGGCTTGCAGAAGCTGCACTCTTTATCGGCCCAAGTGGTTCATTGGTTTCTGGATTCATCGTAATTCGAGAAGCGCGACCAAGGAAAAATGTCGACAAAAGTGAATTACGCGAATTTGAAGAGTGCTCGAATGCCACGCTAAGGTATCTTCCTTCTGTTTAGGTCGCAAGGGGACTTCTGAACACCATCAATACTTAGAAGGATCTGCTGGAACACAGTAGTTTGATAGCGTTTCTGGCGCCATGCAGTGTTTACTAGAGCATGCACAATGCTTCCGGCTCAGACCAGTTAAGAGGGTACTCGGACACACTTTCCAGGCCAAGAAAATGGTTGAAAACAAGCTAAGCGAGATACAAGGGAACGGCTCCTAAACTGATCAAGTTCTTGCACCCTACGACTCACCCTGTCAATAATTACCGTTTGCTATAGTAATGTTCTTGATGGTGAGAGCTTGATCCAGTGAGCTTATCTTTTGATCTGGGGAGCTAACTGGGTCAGTTGTATGCCAATAGGCTTCTGAAGAGAAAGACTTTCTACCATAGTCGGGGATTGCTTTTCTGTGCGAAATATACAAGGACCTCTGGAAAATTTCAAGTCTAAGCCAGTAATTACGAGAGAGTGCCAGTAAGAGGGAGCACACAGAGCAGCTGAGGTTTCGGAAACGGTGGGCCAACCGCAGCGGACTCTCCAGAATCACGGTCACGGATGCGTGAGAATGCATCGTCGGTTATGGACTTTGCCCGCAAGAGATGTAGAAGTTGACGATGGTGATGAGACTGGACAGAAAATATTCAACGTTCAGGAACATGAAGCCCATCTATGATTGTGTGTTGATTCGTACCCTGAGCTACCAACTCTTTGCTGACCAAAGCGAGATCCGCAGAATGAAATGTAACTCGCCACAAGCTCAAAGCCAACCATGCCGCAGTTTATATGCCGAGTCCCCAATTCCCCTTTGCGCCATCGTGACCTTTAAGTGAACCATCCCGACTCCAATATGCCAAACAGAAAGGAATCATGCCATAGAACGGCTCCGAAAACAATCGTAGTGCCTAATAGGCATGCGTACACCAGACGGCACAGATGGTTTGCGGCGGGCCAAGTTGGTATTCGTGCTCAACAACTGTGGCGGCTACAGTGGTATGCTCGTCGACGCCGTAAAAAGTGCAGACAGCGGCGCTATGATCGTATTCGACGTATGAGATACTGAGGTGGTTTGTATCATATGGAGCTAAGATGGTTCATTAACACTCGACATCGAAGGACAGGTTGATAAGCTTACTGGTTGACGTGGGTGAGCCGTATGCTACATCCAAAGGGACATCCAAGCAGTAAGAAGCTTCGGGAGTTGCTCCTCTAAGCGTCACTTGGACAGAAGCCGGTGGTTCGTATGATGGGTTTCTAGCTGACATTTGTGCTCTAGAAGCTGGAGATGCGGATGTGGCTGAGAAAAAGACCGCAATAGCAACAGCGCAGGACATGAAAGTCTTCATGATGAAAGTTGGAGAATATGAATCAAGGATATGGTATGATGCTTGTATGATACTAGTTGAGGCTTGAGAAGATGATGTCGACAGATGATGAGGAACTTCGATTATGGGAATCAAGCCTCTTTATAGCAAGAATGAGGAGGTCTTCTCTCGAGATAGCATCTAGAACCTCGAGGCTTTCGTGCCCTGGGCAAACCGAGACAACTCCAACAAATTGAATGTTGCCTACTCAGAAGCAGAAAGAGACTGTATCCAACGTGGGAAGCCTTATCTCACTCAGATAAAGCTTCCCACCAACACTGCCACAGACCCAGGCACAGAGGATGCTTCACGTTCTTTTCGGTTGAAGTTATCGCCAAAGTGCTAAAATTAGAATAAACATTTCATGTGTTGGAAAATGTCGAGAGCTTAGCTGAGTCGCTTATGTGGCTGGTAGGATTTTGTCAGACCGAATCCATCGACAGGAGTGAGAAAAACCGCCTAGAGCGATTGAAGGATGGAGTATGGCAGAGGCTGAGTTTTAAGCTTACCCAGTCCATGGTTGGGCGGGTAGAGCGAATTTCAGACTCTTGGTTTCGCTCGCTGAGGGTGATTCGTACAATCTGACCACCGGCCAATAAAAGGAGCTGACATCCTTAGGATGCTGGTTGAAGGGATTTAGTTGTGTATTCTCATCAATTAACGTTCTCAAGGCCAGCGTTTCGGTAGGCTTGCGGCACAGATCTCAGCCCCCGACACAGCCTTGAATGACGCGCTTGGTCTCGTCGAAAAACATAAGCTTATGTGGGGAAGCTTGAGAGGATAAGAATCTTTTGACCAGAGACAAGCTACCAGTATTTTCTCCAGAATGCCATCCTGGCAATCGCTTTCGACAATTGACGTTGTTACGAGGACCAAAACAAACAAGAAGAGGCGTGGCTCGCTTACCCTAGAAGGAAAGTGAGTGGCTTGGCATTGCGTTAAAGTACGAATCACTTGGTAGGAATAGGCACTGGGTTTGATTGGTCTGGAATATAAGATCAAACTGACACCAGATTGACATGAAATACTGGTAAATGATAGCTCGAAAATGAATGGCCAGAGAAACATCTAAACAGGGCAAAGTGACGGCAGATGTGCTGGTCGAAGAGTTGTACTGCAAGGGCTCTCGGGCAACCCAATTCTACCCCCAACAAGCAGAGACGAAATAAAGCGCAAAGTAAAAGTATATTATTTCACTTTCACCGCCCGGTCCAATGTCTCGGCTAGCATTTTTGAGCATTTACTGCGAGCTCCTCTTGTTCATGTATCCATGTTGACGAAAAGTGCCTTGAATAGCAAAATATGATAGCCCGTTCATTTTGCTGGAAAGATGATGAAGCTAAGCGTCTCGCGCTCAGATTTTCTCCACTCTGGCGTCACCTTCGTGAATAATCTCATCGATCCTTCCCATGTCTTCCGTCACGCCAGATTCGCTTCTACTGCTGCTGAATCCATCAGATCTTGCGTCTGAGCCTGAGTCGGTACATCCACCGCACGTGCAGTCGAACCCGTAGATTCGCTTGAGGTACTTCTTTTTGTGCCCATAGTCGACTGTGACTTCCTCACCCGCCAGTAGCTTGAAGCGGTTCCAGAACATAATCTTTCCGATGCTTTCCTTCCACGTATATTGAGAGTTCGGGACGCACGAATGATTGATCCTCGAAGCAGTTTCGAATAAACCAGTAGCAAGATCATTCATGATCGAGTAACCATTGCTGTAGACGATGCTTCTGCTGAGTGATTCGTTCTTGTTTCGAGAGTAGCTGTAAAGCGAGAAGAAGACGTTCTTCTTGTCGGGAGACAGGGCGTTGACTGTGGTATCGAGGGGGTCGACACGAGCACCATCGTCTTGCAGCGTTACGAGGGGGCTCTCGCACAGGAGTATTGTTCGAGGGGGTGTATCGCACAGGGCGAATACACCGAGACCTTTATCCTCCGACTCGCGAACCTCGATGAGGGAGCCAAGTGTGTCAGGGTCTCTGGTTGGTGCAGGGGACAGATTTGCGGGTGCGGGTGATGGAGTTGGAGGTGCAGAAACATGGTGTTCCATATATGAAGGTGCTGGCTTCGGCGACAGCGACAGCGTGATCGCGAGCGTGTCGAGCTGAGGCATGACGGAAGTGGTCGGCTCGGAGGAATCGGTAGCCTTCTCCGTTGGCGTCTTTGGAGGATTCATTGTGGGTGAGTCGGAAATTTGCTGATGACTGCTGAAGGGGAAATATTAGCAAGTGGTCCGTAACTGCGAAAGAACGAGGTGTGAGGCAAGGTGTGAAGCGAGGATGGCACGATGTCGAGTACGAATCGCTGTGTAAACTGATCTTTGTGCCGAGCTCAGCAAGAATATGGAGGCAGGAACTCAACTCGATTCTTGCCACATGTGAATGATAGGAGATACCTTGCGTTCTATCTGTTACACTTGGTGAAAGCTTATTATATTCATCAGCGGAAAGTGATAGTAGAGGCAGTGAGTGTAGTGGTGTCGATGTTAGGATATACTGCAGTATCCAAACTCACTGTGAAAGGTGAAAATGAATCATCGTCCGAGCGCTCTTTGCGAGGCTGAGTCGTTTCGCTGGAGCGCGGCAGCTCGCTTAAGGGACCTCATAAACAAAACTATGAAAAAATTGAAGAAGTACAAAACACAAGGGTAAGAGAATAAAACGAAAATGGACTAATAAGGTTAGGAAGTGTGTAAGACAATGACATGGCAATCTAGAAAGCCAATGGGAATAATGGAAACAAAAGATAATGTCGTAGACAAAAACGGCAAGACTTACGCACAGCCCAGGGAATTACCCTCGAGCTGTGCTGCTTAGGCCTTCTGAACTCCTTACCAAGTCTGTAGGCCTTGGCCTGGCCACTTGCGCTAGAAGTTCTTATTGCTTGTCAGGAAATGCTTATTTGGCTTTCTGAAGACATCAAGCCTTTGAGATTTTAGCTGAGGGTTTTTCGCATCAAAATATTGAAAATTGCTCACTTTGGACGACCTCCTAAATAACAGAACGAGCCCGCTCCTAGGCACTAGATTATTGTCGATGGCGTTTTGCTTGACTCTTAACTGTGTGAGCTGCAAGATGTTTGCAACGATCAACTCGACTTTATGCTGTGTAGCAAGCAGAATTTCACCCGCATGATTGTTGTGTTGGTTAAATCGTCAGAAATTCCTCTGAGTACCCATCTAACAGAAACCATGTAAGAGTAGGATAGGTACAATGTGTATAGCGCAAGGAAAATCGGTGAAAGGCTACGAGACTGAGAGATCGCCGCAAAGAAAGCAAGAAGTGGCACGCATTGAAGCAAGTAAAAGTGCCAAAGAGGACGACTCCATCCAAGGGTGACTTCGACGTTGGCGATGTCATATCCTTTCCTTGAATTCCTCGCCCCTCTCCATCCCTTAGTCTTGGGTTAGTGGTATGGATTCTTGATGTCAACCTCTATACCAGTCTGACTTCGCGCCGCTCGGACAGCAGCCACACTGAGAGCTGCTCGCTATCAAGACCAGCGTATTCTCTGCTTCAGTTTTCAACCAGAAAGGCGATTCCATACATCATACATCCCTAACTTACACACATACTGCCTGGACAGGACCAGTATGCCAAATATGATTATCCGGAACACCTCCCAATGACCCTAAAACTCCACGCGATGCTCTGCTCTTCCATATATCCCTACCATGCTCATCTGTGTCGATCCTTACTGAGCTGTCCTTCGTCACTCTTCGGGAATCCTCCGACCCTCTCAGCCTTCCTCATAACTTCCCTTCCCTTGTCTCCCTCTCGATCGGCCTGTGGCAGGCCCCACCACTCCCTATGAAACTTCTCCTGTTCTTTTTTCCTTGCCTCCTTGGCCTCTCTGTCTTTCTGTCTCTTCAACCGTAAACCGAACCATTCCTCTCTTGCGGCATCTTGTTCCGCTTGGGTGGCATGGGCTACCATGCAGGTATTCATCGCGCGATTCTGTGCTCTGCATTTGAATGGCGCTGTGAACGTTCGTCCCAAAGCACAATCGGCGAATACTGATAACAATTGCTTAGCAAAGGTCTCATTAAGAAGCGAGAAGAACACACATTTGATCTCTGCCGCGCAGTACCCTCGTACCCGTGCATGGTACAATTCTCGAACCTGAGCTTCTTGTCCGGATGATAATGGGAGTGGGTTTCTCGATGGCATGGGCAATCGAGGCACTTCCTCATCTTGTTGCTCAGGAGGTGCCATGGCTGCCATTTAAATGCAGCGGACTGCAAATGTTGGATGATCCTGGTGGGAATGGCCTCAAATCGGGATGTTTCTGAGCCGGAGTTCGAGCTTTCGAATTGCAAGTGGAGCTAGAGCTGACACGTGATTGCCAATAATCTCAAAGTTGCTCAAAGTCGAGGAAACTTTGGTGGTAATGACCTATGGTATCTTGAATTTTATTCGAACACATGTGTACTATTTCTACATAATCTGGAAGATGGCGTATGGCTCTACATCTGTAGATATTCTGGGCCCAATCGTCCAAGTCGGGTTTAGCCTACCCGCTTCGGATTTTCAAAAGTCCATGAGGCTGAGAAAGTTCAGAGCTCGAATCTTCAATCAGATTACCCCACTCCACGACTAACTACCTACATCTACGACAGTCGTGAGATCTGCGATAAATTACTACACGATGTCTTCCATGCGCAATGCCGTCCAACGGCGAAATCACAAAGAGAGAGGCCAACCAGAAGAGCGGCAAAAATGGGGACTATTAGAAAAGCACAAGGTATACCTCCCCTTTCACACCACCAAGTAAAGGGGACTGATAGCATGCCAGGACTACTCCGCTCGTGCGCGCGATTTCAACGACAAGAAGAAGAAACTCAAGGCTCTGAAGCAAAAGGTCCTCGACAAGAACCCGGATGAGTTCTACTTTGGCATGATGTCCCGCAAGGGTCCCGCAACGACAGGAAAGAATCGAACGGGAACGGTTAATGGCGACAGAGGCAATGAGGCACTCAGTCAGGAGGCTGTGAGATTATTCAAGACGCAAGATCTGGGGTATGTCAGGACGATGCGGAATAAGGCGCTGAAGGAAGTAGAGGAGTTGGAGAGGAGGGCTGTGGGGATTAAGGGTGCGGGGAAGAAGGTTGTTTTCGTGGACGATCAAGAAGAACAGCGGCTGAAGGTAGAGAGCGCGGATCTCTACATGGACGATGAGGATGAAGAGTCAGAAGCGGACGGTGACGAATCCGACGATATCGAGGCGAAGAACTTTCGGAAAATGCAGCGAAAGGAAGCGGACAAGCTGGAGTCTCGTTTGAACATGGCGCGCGAACGTCTAGATGTTCTAACCGAGACGGAACAGGCACTGGAGTTACAGCGAGCGAGGATGGCGAAGTCACCGACAGTGGGAGGTGTCACGAAGAAAGGAGTCAAGTTCAAGGTGCGACAACGCAAGAGATAAATGGTATTAATTTAGTCATCAGAACATGTCGAAAGTTGCATGCCTGATCTATGTACGACCACTTGCTCGCCTTGAACGCCAGGAACCACTTCCCAGATCGCACAGCGAAAAACATAGTATCGCGGAAGGGAATCTGCCTGCCCTGCCCAACTATTTAATCCGTCCCGAACGCCATTCCCACAGTTTCACACAGATGATTTCTTACTCCTTGTCAGGCACCTGCAGACAAAGATAATTATCCTGGCGAGCGCCTTGAAAAACATCGTTATGGCCCACACCAAGCACTTGATCATCATCCATATCAAGCCTAAACATCCCGGAACTTTCTCTTCCTTCTGCTTCTTCTTTTCATCCTTCACGCTATTCTGGCTTTCGAGGTCCAGTTCGAATTCCTCCATCTTCACTTCTTTCTTGTCCTTCTTCTTCTTCTTTTCCTTCTTCTCCTTCCCTTTCCCCTTGCCTTTGATCGTCCACGAAGACGATTGTCGATCTGGTGACATTGGAGACATGGGTGCGATTGACGGCGGGGCATCGAATCTTTCGATATTTCTTGTTTTCTCCTCGGTAACAGCCACTAACATGATAGCGCAAATTGCAACATCGACGACGTAGAAGCAGTCAATGCGAGCGGCAACAGCTGTATCAATTTCTAGATACCCGGAACCAGAACCGTCTCGAACTAAGCGAACGATATTGTGCGGTAATTCGGCATGCTCGAGAGTATACACGACCGTAGACCAGGCGGGAGAGGAGTGAATAGAGACGACAAACGGTGTTGGTATCGCTGGGTGTACGAGGTAGTATTTTCCGCTGTCCTCATCCCAGACTAACCTCCCACACTCACGCTCCGCTGCCGCGATGACTTGATCAGCATCTGCTCGGTTTGACTTGTTGGCAAGTTCAATGACCATGTCGGAAGCGGCGCGGGGGTAAAGAAGGGCTACCAGGCCATCATTTGGTGGTAAACGTCGAGCGGTTTCTTCGAGTGTTGTGCTCATAACTTCTGCTCCAGGATTTGGCTTTGACGATGAACCAAGTTTAGGCGAACCGGTGCCTTTAGGGGGCTTGTTTGGGTCATGACGCAGCATGGTCATCTGTGCTGAGGTGGAGGTTGGGACGAGACGGAGAGTGTAGAAAGGTTGTGTTGCTGATGAAAGGGTGTGTACTGGCTCTTCAACATCGCTAGTCATCTTCAGGCAGAACCGGCGTCCTTCCGACGACGATACCCTCCAACCGTTCACGACCTTCCAGAACTCTTTCAACTCGTCGTTTGTGGAAGGCTCAAGTACTGACTCGTCTTGGAGACCATTGGGGAACCGTCCTGGTGCTATGCCGACAGGCATTGGGCTTTGCAAGCCTGCGATGCTTCTCTCGCTAATGCTTGGAGAGTATGGTCTGCGATTAATAACTGTGGTCGGGATATGTGTGGGACTTGTTTGTGTTGGGAAGTATGCTTGGTGTTCCAGTGCAATCTGAGGATTATATCTAGGGAAAAGAGATCGCATTACAGCAGGCTCACCCCTCTGCGGGGACCCATTGGCTGCACCCTTCGCATGGGAGCTATTCGACGAGTTGCTGTTACTTCGAACAAGCGTGGGAGCTTCTGAGAATGAAGTGTGCGATCGAGGAATGTCTGAGCCAAAGTGCGCTTGTGGAGGGGTGGTTATCGGTGAAGTCTGGTCGAGTTGAGGAGTTTGCCTTCCATTGCCATTCTGAAGAGTCTGACGACCTCCTAATGCTGACTGTCGGCCATCGAGAGCCGATTGCCGTCCATCTTGCCCAAAGGCTGGAGACTCAGATCTCTCAAAGGAAGATTCGGGTGACTGAGGGATGATAGCATGTCGGCGTACACTCGGTTTCCTCGATGGATTCGTCCTCTCCTTTGGTGGGGGTGGGAACAACTTCAGTCCCATATTCACTGGCTTATCAGGCATGATGAAGATGAAAGACAAGTATTCCAGATACTACCTCAAATCCTCAAATACATACACTACAAGTGGTTCGAATACAAAGTGACCAGCTCCGTGCATCTAAGCCATGGAGACCAGACCAGAAGGCACCCTTAACCTGTTATACAATTTCCCATTTTCTACGCGATTGCTGCACGCTTTCCCAGCCGATAATAGCAAGCGCCTATGGTCTGATTTCGACATGTGCGTCTGATTGCGATAGTGCGGGAGGATCTAGAAATAGATCTGGCCCAGCGAGTCACGGTGTTGGACCCTGGGGAAATTCCATGTCAGCGGCAGCATGCAGTGTGATGGGAATTCTCATTGGTAGAACGGAACACCAGACGCCTTTTTCGCGGGCTCTTGGCTGCGAGCAAGCGCTGCTGATTGAGTGGCTGGAAAGGGTATCATGTGACCTGCGACCCTGACTTCCCGTCATTTGTCGGTCCGTTTTCTTCGTGACTTGGACTTGCCCACGGATATATATTTTCATCTCCAGGCGCGTCGCGCATCCTGGAATATGTGGTGGAATCTCTGCTTCCTTTTCATTCGACGAACTAGTACCTCTGTAAGTAGCGGGCCATCCCGCGCAGCCGCAATTTATGTATGATCGGATACTGATTCTATGTGTGAAAAGAATATGTCTTCGAATGAGGATGAGGCTCGTCCCTTTTCCGGATAGCAAAATTATATCAATTGGCTCTGTCTTTGAACTGTATTGCTGTTCCTTATAACTGCCCCTGTCGTTCCGCGCCCGTCGACTCTAGCTGAAGATCTCTTGCTGTACACTGCAAGCAAGTCACATCCTCAACTCCATCTGCCCCTAATTATCGAAACCTTGATCAAGTGACAGGCGCAGAGCAGTCGCACCTGTAACAACTCCCAACAAATACTCCACGATACCAGTGTCCCTGCTCCAGCCAACAGCCCAGCCTTCCCTTTTCAATCTTCCCAACTGTCGGTGAACGCCTAAAAGTGGAGATCGCAAGACTGCCAGCACGAAACGTGGGGATTTTTCGCTGCAGCATGGCCGAATTGCCCAACCAAACCCTGGCTTGGAGATTTTGAAGAGTCCAGGTCTTGTTGTCAAGCTCTGATGGAATGGAGTTGTTCTTTGTATAAAGATCTCTTTGTCGCTGTTTTAGTACGATAAGATACTGGGTGATTTGAGCTTGTCCTGCGACTTCGTGGATTCTATACTGCATTAATTCATGCCATTTGTTCTTGCAACTTTTCACACTTTATAAAGTCATCAATCATGGGCAAACCCTCATCGCTGGCTCAAAGCAGCTTTCGCGAATCTCGAGATACCACCCATGTACGCGATGTTGTTCAAATTATTCTTCAGCTTCCCAACCCCGCTCTCGTTTTCACAGTTTGGTGCCCAATCGGTAAGTGATGATTTCCCCTGGGATCGAATCATACTCACGCCTCTTTCATCAGTTTGGACAACTTGCCTCGCGTGTCACATATCAGCAAATCCAGTACGGGCAGCAGATGCAATCATTTCGCTCCTCGCCAATTTTGCTGTTGTTGCTTTAATATACTCTTCTTTCTGTACATTCAGGTGAGTCATGAATCGCCTTTCTGGACCATCAAATAATGTTCGCAGTGATTTACTTGATGGAAATTGCGATGAGCACCATCCACGAAGTCTAACATTGGGGGTTCTCCTCTCCATCGTCTATTTATGCCGGGTCTTCGGGGCAGCAGCTACAATATACTACATTCAAGGACAAGACTTCCTAATTCTCTGGCTGCCGTGCTTTATTCTGAGCTCATTCTATCCTCTTGTGAAGAGCTTCAAGATTTTGGGCAAATTGGTCCTGGCTTCCGCGGTAGCATCCGTACTTCTCCCGGCGTGGATAAGTAGTGGTGGAAAGATAGAACGGAGAGAACCATTAATCCTTCTCGGGCTCTTCACATTCTTCTGGATCTTTTACATTGATGTCCTCTACAAAGCTATGGTAAATATGCACCGTGCTTCAGAGGTCGACTGATCTGACCGAACACAGGACAGCACCCACTCTGCGCTAGCACATACACATTACCTCTCTCCATCACCCGCTACCCATCTGACACTTACTATCCTCTCTCTCCTACAACTGAGTACACTCTCGATCTACAGTTACCAGAGCAATAAATCGCCCCACTTCTGGATTCTGGGCGTTGGCATCTGGGTGGTGAATAACTTATGGCATATCTCTGACCTCCGAAATGTAGATTGGCTCTGGAATGAGATGAGCGGCCGGGTGGCTGTTCAGAGGAATATTTGGCTGGGGCTCTGGCTTTGTGGTGCAGAGGTTTGTGAGCTTTGGGTCAGGGGTGGATCGGTTTTTTGAAAGGTGCTGGTATTGTAATGAGGTGAGAAGTGTTATGAGGAGGTTAAACGGGGAACGTCTTCGATATCGATTCATAGGAACTACTTTTCGAATTGAATCCAAAAAAGCAAGCACTTCCTTGCACATGGACAATTGTTTGAAAGTATAGATAGATATAATTCTACAACCAGTCATAAGACTGGGTGAGCACATGACACAATATTGATAGAAATTGAAGTTGGGTCATGAGCATATTTACCACAGAGTTCATCTCATCTTCCAGGTTATCTCGCTGCAAGGCTGACGCAGCTCCCGTCTCCACTCTCCCAAGGATCCCGTCTCGGCGGATCCCCACATTCAACCGAAGTGCAGCCATCCGATTCGAATCGGCACCTCAATTTTGATTTTGATTTTGATAGGCAGGGATCATGCGGGGTGGCAGTGGATCTTAGCCTTAAAGCTTGATAGCAGCTTCCCGTTCGGGCAATTAGCTTCCTTTCTTTTCCTTCCGTTTACCTTATCTCGCAGAACCAGCATATACATGGATGGACATGGACATGGACATGGATTGCGAGAAAAATGATGAACAATCGAATTATGTCCATACTCGAGTATTCCCTAGTCCACGGCTGATCCGACGTCGACTTCACTCCGGCAATCGTTGTATTATGACCAAACAAGATAAGCACGGTTTATCCGGCCGTCGATGTCTGATTCACGGTAGAGTAGAGGAGAGTAGAGTAGGTGCAGCCAGGTGAGAGACTCGGACTCTCAGTCATTCACTTTCTCCCTCGCACTTCTTTCACTATGACTACCTTATGGCTTGCGAGCCAGTACTTCAATCTCGCGTTTCTTTGCTGTTCAATCCGGCCAACTCAGCCTTGCCTCGCCTTGCCTTCGATCGACATTCCTCGCATCTAATCTTGTAAGGAAGTCCAACGCCCAGCAACCCCACTAAGTTGCATTCGTTCGTTCGTTCGATTGTTGCCAATCGTTGCCCCTCCCATCCTACTCCACTTTCCTGTTCCTGAACAAAAAGTTCGAGGTCCCCTCCTTGTTTCTTCTCTTTCTCTTACATCCTCGCTCTCATTCGGTTGTTGTCCTGCCCAGTTGTCAAGATGCTCGTCTTGAACACCCTCCTCGTTGGTCTTGCTGCCCAGCTAGTATATGCCCACCCCAAGAATACAGATGCAAAGCTTGGAGCTGTCGCATCGGAGAGCGCTGTCTGCTCCAAGATTGGAACAGACATCTTGAAGAGTGGTGGGAATGCCGCTGATGCTGTAGGTTAATCGCTTTATACCAATCAGCCAATACTGATGGTTTTAGATTGTGGCCACGCAATTTTGCGTCGGTGTGATTGGCATGTATCACTCGGGTTTGGGCGGGGGAGGTTTCGCCACTGTCCGCTCCAAGAAGGGAAAGTACGAATTCGTGGACTTCAGAGAAATGGCTCCAGCCGCGGCCTTTGAGACGATGTATTCGCCTCCTCTTTCGAATTCCAATTATTCTCTCTATGGCGGACTGGCCAGTGGAGTACCTGGCGAGGTCCGAGGACTCGAGTACATCCACAAGAAATACGGCTGCCTGCCTTGGAAGAAGGTGATCATGCCTTCCGTCAAGGTTGCTCGATATGGATTTCCGGTTACTGAGGATTTGGTTCGTTACATGGGATCAAGTACATTCATGGTTACCGACCCTACGTGGGCAATCGATTTTGCGCCAAATGGAACTAGGTTGGGCCTGGGCGACACCATGACTAGAAAGCGCTATGCCAATGCTCTCGAATGCATTGCAAATGAGGGTCCTAATGCGTATTACCATGGCTGGATCGCTGCTTCGACGATCAAAGCACTGCAGGCGTCCAATGGTACAATGTCACTTTCTGATCTTGCCAATTACACTGCGCAAATCAGACAGACCTCCAACATCACGTATAGAGGCTTCAAGGTGGGTCATCTCTCCCTTGTTCATCCTTGTCAACCATGTCGGGCGCACCCTCATACATCCCCGATCGGATTCGACACGTTGCACACGGAACTGAGAGGTGCATTGCTGACTTTTCTGTTAGATAAACACCGGTAGTGCACCTTCCAGTGGTGCTGTTGTATCAAGCGTCATGAAGATCATTGAAGGTTACGACATGTCGAGCCCCTCAAACCTTAACCTATCAGTGCACTATCTTGACGAGGCAATGCGATTCGCGTACGGGCAACGAACTCTCCTTGGAGATCCATCATTCTTGTCAAATATCACATCGTATGAGAAGGGCATGTACTCCGAGGCTACCGCCGCCGAGGTTAGAAGACTCATTCAACCAGACCGTACCTTGAATGTCACCGCCTACAATCCGTCAGGATATCAGATCTTGACAGATGATGGCACATCTGCTAGTGTGGCTTCTGACAAGAGCGGTCTGACCATCGCCCTGACCTCAACAATCAACACAATCTTTGGCAGCAGAGTTATGATTCCGGAGACTGGTATTATTATGAACAATGAAATGAATGGTAAGTACATCACGAGACGTGCTGGAACAACAAACTAACGACCAGTAGACTTCAGTATTCCAAACACCACCAATGCTTTTGGATTTATTCCCAGCGAGACCAACTTCATCAGACCTTTCAAGCGACCACTTTCCTCAATCTCCCCAACCATCGTTGAACGAGCTGACGGAAGCGTTTATATCTCGCATGCCTCAGCCGGAGGATCGCGCATCATCACTGAAATCATCCAACATCTCTGGCACACGCTCGACCAAAATATGACTTCTGCACAGGCCCTTGCCGAACCTCGTATGCACGATCAGCTCTCACCAAACACCGTTTCCTTCGAGTATGCAAGCGAGCTCCAGGGTATCAAAGGTTACAATAACCAGACGACTGCATTCTTGGCAAGCCTTGGATCGAGCATCAGTTTTATTGCACCTGGCAGTACGACTGCGCAGGGTTTACGGGTATTGCCAAATGGTACTTTTGAAGCCGCTGGAGAGCCCAGACAGCTAAACAGTGCTGGATATGCCGTTTAGGATATCTGAAAATTTGGCTTTCGGCGAATTCGGATTTCATGCGACACGAATTCATGAACTGTATAACAAACATCTGGGAGAGCATTTTGGCTGATGTTAAATAGCTAAATGCACACCATTCTCTGCAGCTGAAACTGCTTTATTCTTGCTCACTGCTTGACTAACAATTCGCGATTTTCTCGCCAGTTATGTTCAGCATCTCGCCAAATGAAACACAATAAGCGAAGAAACAATGTAAACAAACAATCACAGAGTCCATGAATGCCGAAGGTTTGAATGAAGTATACCATCATAGAATCTCGATTCATTATGTCCCTAGTAAGTTATTCCGCAAAAAAGTCTCATAGATCTACAGTTCCAGCATATCACAACTTCTCTTTCAAACCTAGCAACCATTCCTCAGCCCTCCTTTCGCTCCCCTGCTTTCCCAAATTCCTCGACTTCCTCGTCGGCCCCATTTCTCTCTTTCTCCATCCTATTAATTCCTCTTTGATCCAGCTCGCCGCTCTCTCTGCACATACCGCTGGCTTCTCCATCGTAAGCAAATACCCGGTCCCCTCCACAGTCTCAACATCACCCTTCTTCTCCATCTCCCTCCTCCAAAACATCTTATCACTCCCGATCCTCTCCTTCCATACTTCTCTCATCTCCGGTAATGCGGAGCCAGGTTTCTCGCCACACAAAATCAACGTATGCGAACTCATCATCGCCAAGAACTCCACATCTGTGCAGGTCCCTTCACGAAGATCACGCCCTTCCCGTTGCCCCACTCCGTCATCTTCCCCTTCCCGGTCCTGGCATCCTCTTCTCCTTGTTCAGCAACAGAAGGAAATACATGCCCGACGGCTCCTTGACATCAAAAGGTTCCAAAGCATACTTGTTCCACGCTCTCCTCGCCGCCCTGACATCCCAGTCAACCATACAACTGCAGTCAGTCCCTCTGCTTCTCTTCTGGTTTTCCACTCATTCGGTCTCCGAACCGCAAATCTCGCTGGCCTCGCCGCCATACCGGTCTTCGCATCAGGCACCAAGGTGGGGTCGAGCATCACCAGCATGGTCATTGGTCACCTTGCCCGGCGTGAAAAGCTAAAGCTCGCACCACGGATGCCCTGACTGGGCATCTTACAGCGAGATATAGGGGCGTAGCTACAGCGAAATATCGCTTGGGCTTTGACCCCCAAGACTCATCTACAATCACTCACTCACGTCAGCACTTGCAGCAGTTCACGTTTCTATACCGCTCTATTCCCATCGTCTATTTCATTTTCGCTCTCGCTACTTGTCAGAGTTTTGCATCAACTGCAATCCGTTCATGCACTTAAGGAGAGGAGCATAGGCTGAATATCAAGACAAGTTCGACTTCTTGGGAGGCTTGGTTCCCGAGCGCGACAAGTTTTAGTTGGTAAGACCCGAAGATAGTTGTGACGAGTTGTTCCCGGAACAGGCGACATTCAAACACTTCATAAAGTCCCATAAACGCTCTTAGCAATAGCTGTCTATTAGGCATGCCATTCGCGGCATAAGACACACTTGCTTTCTTGAGGGGGGGGGGGGGGGGGGGGGGGGGGGGGGGGGGGGGGGGGGGGGGGGGGGGG